>CAWUFW010000273.1:3985852-4585852 GCA_963921515.1 Calotriton arnoldi | reverse complement strand
GAGAAAGAATTTAAAACTTTATTCAATTATTCATTCTTAAATTCAAATATTTATTAAGCATAATCAATTTATTGCAGAAAGGAAATTTTTGTCATGAAGCCAAAACCCTAATTACCTGCCTAGCTTCCTAATTTAGCCTAATGATTTCTAACCTAAGTTAAGAATTAGAAATAGCCTGATTCTCATACTCAACTGGAAAATTAAGACAGCAACAGCAACTTCAGCTCGTCAGCATCAGCTACCTGCAACCCGTCTCATCTAACAGTCTTTCAGCATCTCCCACTCAGTAAGGGATCGATCAGGACCACCCAGCACTGGAAGCCACCAACACGACTCTCCAACTCCTCTCCTGACTGTGACTGCAACCGCGACTGACCCCCTCCCACTAAGAGTAGGCCCTCTTATACCCTAATTCTAACTTTGCTAACTAACTGTTGCAACATTAATAACACGCTTTTCTTTCATTGGTCCATGCATGTCATCTTATTCATTCTTTTAATCAAGTTCTCTTGGATTCAAGGGTCCTTGGATCATTTCCTTTCCCATACGCTCAAACATTTTTCATCCGTTTCGATCAGTACATTTGTAACTTCTTTCGACACATTCGAGAACTCCGCAGTCATTGTCCTTTCTCTTAAACTTGTTTCCCACGGGTCTTCTGCTGATCATCACGGCACACTATCAGTTCAATTAGGTCACATCAGCCTTGACCATTTCTTGCATCCTAGCGTCTCAGGAACCTCACGAGGTTTAGTTTTTTCTCCGATTCCATCCCGTGTCATGTGTCCCCTTGCGCACATCTTCCCACTGGCGGCCATTTTATATCGCCACTCGGTTATACTTTTAGAAGCACTAATTTGAGGCAAACAAAACATAATTAAAATAGAGAAAAATAGCCCTTTCGTTTCCCTCCCGTCATCTACGTACCCCAATTAGTTATTACCTAGCAGAAAGCAACATTTAAGCTGTTCCTTACTTACCATCACTATTATTTTTGCAACGACACGTTTTATTTCTATGAAGCACAAACATGCATTTATTTTTAATTAGTACGCACTTATTTTTACGTTATAATTAGACACACGGACATCCATTAATAGATTATTTGGCACACATTTTAGCATGTTACCATTCCCATACATACAGTGTTGATTAATACATTTAAACGAAAATTTTATTTAATTAATTATAAAATTTGTTAGGGGTTAAAACATTTTTTATTTTTCCTGCTCCATCAACTCCCCCTTTGGTGATTTTTAAATCACCACATAAAACCCAAGTCATACTTCTTTTCAGGCAGCATGTCTTTCATCCTTTGCTTTCTGTTATCTACACATCTGTTTCTTCTTCATCTTGCCTTTTAGTCTCCTTATACATGCTTTCTTTCATTTTCTCCAATTCAATTTCACCCATTTCTCTCTCTCTCTCTTTCATTATTCTGTTATTTCTTTTTATCTTATTTTGTCTTACTTTTCTTTTTATACATGTTATTACTATTTTCAATACCATGGCTAACAGTATTACTACAGTTGCTATTATTATAACTTTCCCTATCATTAGTCTACTCATTCTGGTCAACCAATTTGCTACTGAAGAAAACCCTCTACCAAGTTTTCCCAAAACACGTTCAACCTCCAGTGGAACTAGTTCTTTGTGCAAATTTGTAATATTTGTAATATACTTCTGTAGATTTTCACTTTTATCAGGAATGTAAGTACAACAATGTTGGACTTTCAACATTCCACAGACTCCACCCTCTTTTGCCAAAAGAATATCAAGGGCAAGCCGATTTTGCATCACCATAGCTCTCATGGCAACCATTTCGGTATTTACCATTAAGAACCCTCCCGCAGTATCTGTAGACAAACGATCTACTACTGTGGATAACTTCCGAATTTTAAATGCATTCAAAGATATTCCCACTGCTGGTATCAATGCTCCAAAAATATCACCTACAATTTCTGAAAAACTTTCCCTCTTTCTACGTGTAAATCTATTAATCATCTTGTATGTTCCCTTTTCTTCTCTGTCCATGTGAAAATTTTTGGGAAAGACCAGGCCTACATAGCAAGTTTCATACCAATGGTCCGGTAACCTGTAATAAGCTCTATTCCCACAAATATAATAGATACCTGGAAATATTGGATCTTTTCCACCTTTGAATCCCCAACCTCCCAGAATTTGATAATTGTCATGGCAGATACTGGAACCTACAAAGTAATTGTCATAGACTGTCTTATTTCTCCTAATACACAACTTTCCTGTTTGCGGCCAATCTAATGTCATTGCTGCATTTATCTTTTTCCCTTCATGATTTCCTTCCTCAAACGTCCATAAGCGTTTTCCTTCCTCTTTATTGCTTCTTTTGAAATTTCATTCTTCTGTCTTCAACCATTTCTAAAAATACTTTTTCTTCTTTCTTTAACTCACAGGTAAGGTTGTTACTAACTATTTCTTCTAACGTTAATTTTCTATGTTCTAAAAAGAATTCCCTAAAACTTTTGCTGGTTTTACTTTGTTAAGTTCTGGTACTACTGGAATGTTTGCAAAGATCTTATCTATATCAGTATAATAAGATTCTAATCTACCTGTTTTATAAAATAAACTTGCTATTACACTACATGTTATTCCATAAGTTAGAGGTAGGTGATGATAAGTCACACCTTCTGACACTGATGCAGGCAACTGCATACAAACATAACAATCTCTCACATCCATTGTCTCTACATATTCATACAACAATTTTGTAAAAACATTTTTTGAAAAGTCTGTTACTGACTTATCTTTATGTAACTGCACTACTTCTTAAAATAACTGGTTCTTTAATATTAGTTTCTTTTTCTGGTTTAGTATCATTTTTTGCTTCTATCACAGCTATACTAATAGGAATTGTGATTGCTAAAACTATCCATATGGTCATTAATAACCCTGTACAAAAGCAGCACATTTTGCACCATCTTTTTATAAACTCACATTTATCTCTTCCATCCCTATTATTTTCCATTTTTCTTTTTCTATTTGTTAAGTTTCAGAAAATTGTGTCACTACACCTCAGAAATGACTTAGATGCCACTCTGCTCTCAAAAGTCTTTGCTTGGTACTTTCTTTAATTCTCTCCAGAATTCTTTCGTTGTCACATCCGGTGGTTTGTCACATCCAGTAAAATTGTCATGTCCGGCAGAAACACTATAAGTCTTCACTTTAAGTTTGTTGCATCTCACCTTTTCCCATCCGACTTCTCAGTCTCTGGTTCTCGTGAGTGTTTTCTTCTTCTTTGTAATCTGTTAGTGCAATATACAGCCACTCAGGTGACTTATACTTTGCATTCACTTTCTTTGTCCTTTTGGACTTTTGTAATCTTTTTCCACTTGGTTTTTCTTGTCCCTTTTGACTTGTTACTTCATTTACTTGTTCAGCACCTTCGTCTCCCGCTCTTATTATTCTATATCTCAATTTTCTTATATAGCTGTTGGGCCAATTATCTCCTTTTCTTGGCCTTTTGGCTTCACCTTCTCTTTCTTCTCTTTCTGATTTCCAATTTCTTTTTCTTGATTCAGTTTTTGCTTTTTCCTCTTCTCCACTTTCTTCTGTTTCTGTTTCAACTGTTTCACCATTGTCTCTTATTTTGAAACTTATAATCTCGTCATCTCCTACTGGTGGATCTGTCTTCTCCTTCTTGTTTTCCCTTATTACTGTCCCTCCTCGGGGTTCTTCCGATTTGGTGTTTTTCTCCCTTTCTACTTCTAAATTTCCCTGTTCTTCTGTTTCTCTATCTGTCCCTATTGCTCCTCGGGGTTCTTCTCGATTTTCTAACTTTTTGTGTACTTCTTTCCCTACTTCATCTAGTAATATTGTTTCTGAAGGATTTCCACCATAACTTGTACTTGGTTGTTCATCTAACTCAATTTCTTGCTCAGTTTCTTCTCTAATTGGTTTATAACCCCAAGTTTTCCTTAGGAATTCTTCACGGTTTTCAACTGAATCATCAGATTCTGAAGTTGTGTCAGATATTTCCAGATGTCGACTTACAGGTCGATCTTCAAGTTCTGGAATTTCTGAATTTCTTTCTTCTTCTTCTTCTTCCTCTTCTTCTCTAGAGGTACTCGCAGTTGGGGTTTCCAGATGTCGACTTTCAGGTCGATCTTCAAGTTCTGGCACCCTTCTCTTATCTTTGTTGTCCCAGCCGTTAAACTTTTATCCCACACTTCCAGACGCCGACTCACATGTCGATCTGTAGGTTCTGGAACTCTGATTGTGTGGCTGGTATGAACCCAGTTTTTCACTCCTGCACACTTGACGGCAGTCGTTGTCACCAGGATTACCTGTCGTGGCTCGTCCCAACGAGGAACTAGACAGTTTCTTCTCCTGTGGACTTTTATGCGGACCCAGTCTCCTGGATTCAAGTCGTGGGCTGGTTTTCTTTCAAGAGTGGTCGCATCCGGTCCAACCTGATGAAACACAGAACGCACCACATCAGCCAGTCCCTTGCAATAATCCAGTACTAGATCATCAGTTATAGTTAATAACTTGTTGACAGGTACGTGTGCTTGTCTCATTGCTCGTCCCATGATCATCTCATGAGGACTGAGTCCAGTTTTCTTTTCAGGGATGCTTCTGATGGTCATCAGAACAAGAGGCAGTGCATCCGGCCATTTGAGTCCTGTAGCTTGACACATTTTTCCCAATCTGTTTTTAATTGTTCCATTAATCTGCTCTACTACCCCAGAAGCCTCTGGTCTGTAAGCACAATGTAGTTTTTGTTTAATACTCAATGCTTCACAAATCAATTGGATCAACTCATTTTGAAAATGTGTTCCTCTATCTGTCTCAACCGTGACTGGAAAACCATACCTTGGAATGAACTCTCGCAGCATAAGTTTTGCCACTGTTGTTCCATCATTCCTTCTTGTGGGGTATGCCTCCACCCAACGAGAGAACAAACAGACGACCACTAGAACATATCTTAGTCTGTTACTAGGGGGCATCTCGATAAAGTCTAACTGCATTCTAGTGAATGGACCTCCTTCTCGTCCTATTGTTCCTAGACTCACTACTGTCGTTCTTCCTGGGTTAAACTGTTGACAAATAAGACATCTTTGACAAAGACTTTCAGCAATGGCTCTGAATTTTGGGTTATACCAGGTTTGTCTAAAAAGTCTGATCATTGCATCTCTCCCAATATGAGCTTGTCCATGGTACATTCGTGCCATGTCTGCAATCATGCTATCAGGCATAACTGGTCTTTCATCTCTGTATACCCACACACCATTATTTTCCTGTCTTCTACATCCTGCTTTTATCCAGTAATCTTTTTCCTCATCTCTTGCGGTTTCTTGTAACTGCCTTACTTCATCCCATGTCTCGACAGTATTAGTGAAAAGCAAAGGACAAGAGACATGCTCCCTTTCTCTATTTTTGTTCATGGACGCCATGTTCTCCGCACAATATTTAGCGATCTCATCAGCATAATTATTGCCGACCGCTATGTAATCTTCGTTTTTCTTATGCGCTTTGCACTTCACTACAGCTATTTGTTTAGGCAACTGTATCGCCTCAAGCAGTTTTTTAACATAATCTCCATTTCTGATAGGTGTTCCTGCAGATGTCAAAAATCCTCTTTGTGACCAAATCTGACCAAAATCGTGTACGATGCCGAAACCATATTGGCTATCGGTCACAATCGTGACTCGTACATTTTTCCCAATTTACATGCTTGAATCAAAGCAATCAGTTCCGCAACTTGTGCAGACCTAACTCCTTTCAGACAAGACGCTTCCATCACAGTTGCCACTGTGCATACTGCGTAAGCTGCGCTTAAAACTCCTTCTTTTGTTCGCAAGCACGAGCCATCCACAAACATGACATAATCAGATTCCTTTAACGGTTCATCTTTTATGTCAGCTCTTGGTTTCGTGCAATATTCCAGCACGTTCAGACAATCATGATCTACTTCGTCCTGTTCAATTATATTTTCTTCATCTGGCAATGATGTAGAAGGATTTACATTCATGCATCTATCTATGGTCACATTTTCAGCGCTCAAGATGACTTTTTCATACTTAGTCAGCCGACTATGTGTCATGTACTGTGTTTTTGTTCTTGTCAAAAGAATTTCTACTGAATGGGGAACATATACTCTCAGTGGATACCCCATCACTATACCTTCACTTTGTTCCAGACTTACACAAGTAGCAGCAACTGCTTTCAGACATCCAGGCAATGCTTTTGCTATAGGATCTAAAACAGCTGAAAAATAAGCGATTGGTCTTTTCATTGTCCCGTGTTTTTGTACCAGTACTGAAAATGCACATCCATCTCTTTCACTGCAGTACATCTCAAAGTCCTTCTCATAATCAGGCATGCCTAAAGCAGGGGCCTCACACAGTTTCTTTTTCAATTCTTTGAAAGATTTCATTTCTTCTTTGTTTAACTCAAAAGGGTCTTTTACATCTTTCTTGGTCAATTTTTGTAAGGGTTTTGCAATCAAAGAGAAACCACTTATCCACTGTCGACAATACCCAACCATTCCCAAAAACATTCTTACCTCTCTCTGAGTCATTGGTGCTCTCATTCCTTGAATCATTCTTACTCTTTCCGTCGCTATCTTTCGTACTCCTTTCTCAATTTTATGCCCTAAATACTGGACTTCTTTCTGACAAAACTGTAATTTTGAAGGAGACACTTTATGTCCTCTTTTCTCTAAATGGTTCAGTAAAGCAATTGTATCACTTACACATGCTTCTTTGGTTTTCGATGCCACCAATAGGTCATCGATATACTGCACCATTACTGATTTTTCTGGCATTTTCAAATCTTCCAGAGATTTATTTAGAATCTGATTAAAGATTGAGGGGCTTTCTGTATACCCCTGAGGAATTCGGCACCATGCCAAAATACGCTCTCCAAACCGGAACGCAAATAATGGCTGGCTATCTGGATGCAAAGGAATAGAGAAAAATGCGTGACACAAATCTATCACAGTGTACCACTCAGCTTCATGTGGAATTTGATATAGAATTACTGCAGGGTTTGGCACTATTGGACAACAGGGTACAACTATTTTGTTGATCTTTCTCAAATCCTGTACTATTCTATATGTTCCATTTGGCTTTTTCAGTCCCATAATAGGTGAATTACATGGACTGCTCATGATTTCTTTTAGAATTCCCTGTTCAATCATCTTATTTATCACAGGAGTTATTCCTTCAATTATTTCTGGAGTTAATTTGTACTGTGGCGTATTCGGGTAAGTTGTCCCTTCTTTTACTGTCACTTTTACGGGATCAACTTCTCTCATTAATCCAATGTCTTCTCCTGTAAAATCCCACACACTTTCTTTTACTGCACTTTTTAATTCTTCTGGAAGTTTTTCTGCATCAAATGCAGGAAACAAACCATTCGTTTCAGGTTCCTGATTCATCAAAGTTACTTTATACAAAACATCTTCATCTGAAGTCTGAAAACCTATTCCATCTGGCGTACAATAAATTGTGCAATTCATCTTGCATAAAAGGTCACGACCTAAAAGATTTACAGGACTACAATCGCACACTACAAATTTATGCATTTTGCTAAAAGAACCAATTTTTACTTCCACCAATTCAGTAAGTGGGGTTTTAATCTGCTGATTGGCTACTCCTACCACTTGGATGTATTCACCTGAGAGAGGAAGGTTTGGAATTTCCACTGATCTAACAGTAGAACGGGTAGCTCCAGTATCGACAAGGAATGTTACGTTTGCACCATTCACTTCTCCATCCACAAAGGGACCAGACTGATCTACCTCTAGAGTTGCGCCAAGCACGCACTCTTTCCCCTCTCCTGCGCACCGTCAGAATCTTTCATCCGGGTCATCCTCACTCTGACGCAACAAATACTGAGAAATGTTAGCTGCTCGCGGCAACTGTGTTACCTGCTCTCCTCCGTAGAATCCTGTTTCTGTACTGTATCTTTGCTGGTTAACAGTGTTGGGAAGTGGTGGTTGCGGCACCTGACTTTGTTGAACAACTACCTCATTCTGCACCTGTGGAGTTAATGATTGATGTTCCGGATTAGGTTTAGGTGGGAACTTGCACTCGTTTCTCCAATGCCCTAATTTTCCGTAATTATGACATGGCCATTTCTTCTTTGCCTCTTCTAGACTCACTTGACCCTTTCCTTTACCTATGTTTGGTCGCATTTTATTCTGTCCTGATTCGTTTCGATTATTATTGTCCAATTGAGCTTCTTGTTTTTCTGCCACCTTCACTTGTGCCCACATTGCCTTCTCTTTCAACTTACGCTGTTTACTCTCTATTTCATCACTACAATACTTAGCATATCTCAGTACCTCATCTACACTTCCATTCTGCCAGTTTATCATGTGTTGTTTAATCATATCACTTATTTCTTGTTTCAGGCCAAACACAAATCGGTATACAAAATGACTCATGTCCTTTTCACTCAACTCCTCATAACCACTATACTGCTTGAAAACCAATAACAGTCGCTCATAATATGCATGTACAGACTCCTTACTTTCCTGTGTAGTTCTATCAATTTTTACCCAATCTGTCTCTTTAGGAGGAATCTTATTCTTCAAAAAGGTAATCACCTTATCGTACTTCTTCATCACATCAGGACTTGGAGCTCCTGTCTTAGGATCTCTTGGATATTCTGTAGTTGGCCAGTCAACTGTAATCTTACATTCGGACCATAAATCTGTTGGTACCACTATGTCAAACAATCCATCTAAATCTATCCACAACACTTTTGAGACTTTTACAAACCTCTCTACTTGTCGGTACCACTCAACTGGCTTCTCTCTTAACTTTGGAAAGTCATTGGTAAATGACAGTATGTCCTGCCTAGTCCAGGGAACATGCACGTAACTACCACCTGGAGTTTCTCTCATGGGGTATTCTTTGACAACAGATTCTTTTTCAGTTATCATAAAGGCCAATGAACCTTTATCTGTATAATTTTCTCATTCTTCTTTGTCCATCTAACCTTCCATCTGTCCACATCACCCCATTTTCTCAACAACACAATTAACTCCTTTATCTGTGTCAGCCTTCCTGCCGTGTTCAAATTTTCAATATCTTTTTCACAAAAGTCTACTCTGTATGGTTTCTGCAACGTTTTCACTTTTGCAAAATCTATTCCAATCTCATTAGCCACTTCTTCTAGTTTGTCATGTAAATTCTTTGCTCTCCATGTTATACTTTTGCACAGAAACATTATTTCATCATCCTGATAATTTTTTATCTTTTCGGTACCAATCGTTCCTAGAATTAATTCTTCCATGTCTATTTTTAATCTGATCACATCTAATGGTTTTTCTTCTGTTTCTTTTATTTTAAATGCTTTCATCCACTCATTTAACTCATCAGGAGTCGGACCTATGGGTGTATTATTTAGTTCTATCCAATTACCACTCTTTTCAGGCGTTTCTGTTGCAGATTCTGTTACCATATGCATTTTCCTACTATTGCACTCATTCACCGTTAAATTTGTAGGTGGACTTGGTCTGTAAGTACTAGCCAAATTACTTGTACTTGCACTTTGTTCCATCCTTTCTTTTTCTCTCTGAAATTGTGAACTCATGGGAATAACCAAAGATCGTTCATCAATTTTCTGATTCTCAAAAACGGGTATTACTGGACCTATTGTTACAGGCACAGTAACTGCTTCCATATTTTTCGTTAATTCTCTAATCTTCTCAGTTAGTTCTTTTGTTGTCCTTGCCAATTCGCTTGCATTGTCGCTTTCTATTCCTTCATTTTGAGAAGTTCTCATTTGTTCTTGTGACCTATTTACATCAATTCTCTTTTCCGGGCTTTTATTTCGCATAGTCTCTATTAGCGGCGCATTTGGTGTCACCACTGTAGAACTCTGCTGATACGGAGGTGGATTTCTATTTAAAATATCTTCCAGCAACTCGTCATCCGTTTCGCTCTCATGCATATACTTTTCTCTCTCTATATGTTTCTTTTTCTCAGTCCGCTTTTTCTTAGTCCCTTCCTCAACTGTAAAAGCTGGAAACAAACCTCCTGTCATGTTAGCACATCTCCATCGTTTTATTCTGTCCTCATGATTTACTCCCCACAATCTTCCAGGCATAAACTCATGATCTCTCATTCCTCTGATTCTCTCTCGTTCATACATCTCATCTTCCCATTCCGTCAAAGCCTCAAACTGTGTTGGTCTAGGTCCCAACTTACACATTTTTTCTCGCAAATTTCGCAAAACCGCTACACTAAATGAACCATTCTCCGGAAAAGCTAAAGCACCATCATTCTTCGTATATTTTGCCCAATTTTCCAACCATATGCACGTATGATATCCATATTTCAGCATCATATGTGAAGCTGCTGATTTCGGCGGAGGAATTACTTGTCCCTCTCTAGTCACAACCTTTTTGTCTTTCTTAAAGAAATTCTTCAATTTCGTCGTCCATGACGTTCTCTCCCTTTCATACTCGTAATACGGCATGTTTTCTATTTGTTTTCTCTTTACTCTAACGCTGTTCTGTATACGGAACTTCGACCAATTACAGCGCGACTCACACTAACGTACTAATCAGAACAATTCCCACCGTCCGCGAACCAACCAATCCTAGCGCGGCACTTTTCTACGTCACTCCTACTCTTTACCCCTCCTTTACAAAATTTATCGGCAATTTTTTCTTTTCGCTGTTTTCTTCGTTAGTTACAACAATTAAAACAATTCCATAGTCTGATTCGCTAAACAAAAGTGACAGCTTTGTTCTTTTTACACAAGAATCCTGTATTTCCAGTAGGCAGCGCTTACCTCTACCCTACCACAGAATTATTTACTCTCGCCGATAAAGTAGCACTTCCCTCTACCTTACCCTTCTTTCAAGCAAACAATTTACTCGTTTCTCTGGGGATAAGACACATGTGGAGACTAGGCTCCTGAGAATTAAGGCCAAAGTTTCACAAGTAAACGTGATTTGCTATTTCAATTACACACTTTTCGTACAGAAAATCCCTAACATAACACAACCTGCGTTATTACCAAAATGAATTCAGACCATGTACCAAATTCCATGTGACTTCTCTTGCCACACGTGTTCCACTTCCTACATCCCAGAAGCGTAAAAACTCACATATAACATAACGCGACTCAACATATAGGGTTAGTCATCAAAATAATCAATAATCAATAAACAATAATCACTAAACTAATCTATAGAAAACCATCCTCTGCTACCAAGAAATCTGTTGCAGCGCGTACAATAAAAACTATTCTCCTCCCAGGTCACTTATAGGTCATCCAGGGGCGAACTATATTTCTCATATCCACATGACGATGGGGCCCATAAACATCGCCTAACACACACGCACACTCCTGGATTTCCTTTACACCTTTATGAAATTCTGTACTCCTAGGAGAAGCATGAGAACTAAATGGAGAACACCATTTATGTACCGCTGGAAGAGCCGGGATATCTTATTACCTTAATTTGTCACTTTCTTTTAGTTATTTCTTAAGATATTCCTGCTCATTGTTTTGTCGATGAATCATTCATGTAAAAAATTAGTTCATAGTGATTAAGACCAGCTGAATCACAATAACCAATTACTGATGTCACAATCATTTAGGAAAATAACCACTGAGTCATTTTGGGTTTAAAGAATCTTAAATTTTATATAATTTTTAAAAGCATGAGAAAGAATTTAAAACTTTATTCAATTATTCATTCTTAAATTCAAATATTTATTAAGCATAATCAATTTATTGCAGAAAGGAAATTTTTGTCATGAAGCCAAAACCCTAATTACCTGCCTAGCTTCCTAATTTAGCCTAATGATTTCTAACCTAAGTTAAGAATTAGAAATAGCCTGATTCTCATACTCAACTGGAAAATTAAGACAGCAACAGCAACTTCAGCTCGTCAGCATCAGCTACCTGCAACCCGTCTCATCTAACAGTCTTTCAGCATCTCCCACTCAGTAAGGGATCGATCAGGACCACCCAGCACTGGAAGCCACCAACACGACTCTCCAACTCCTCTCCTGACTGTGACTGCAACCGCGACTGACCCCCTCCCACTAAGAGTAGGCCCTCTTATACCCTAATTCTAACTTTGCTAACTAACTGTTGCAACATTAATAACACGCTTTTCTTTCATTGGTCCATGCATGTCATCTTATTCATTCTTTTAATCAAGTTCTATTGGATTCAAGGGTCCTTGGATCATTTCCTTTCCCATACGCTCAAACATTTTTCATCCGTTTCGATCAGTACATTTGTAACTTCTTTCGACACATTCGAGAACTCCGCAGTCATTGTCCTTTCTCTTAAACTTGTTTCCCACGGGTCTTCTGCTGATCATCACGGCACACTATCAGTTCAATTAGGTCACATCAGCCTTGACCATTTCTTGCATCCTAGCGTCTCAGTAACCTCACGAGGTTTAGTTTTTTCTCCGATTCCATCCCGTGTCATGTGTCCCCTTGCGCCTGCGCACATCTTCCCACTGGCGGCCATTTTATATCGCCACTCGGTTATACTTTTAGAAGCACTAATTTGAGGCAAACAAAACATAATTAAAATAGAGAAAAATAGCCCTTTCGTTTCCCTCCCGTCATCTACGTACCCCAATTAGTTATTACCTAGCAGAAAGCAACATTTAAGCTGTTCCTTACTTACCATCACTATTATTTTTGCAACGACACATTTTATTTCTATGAAGCACAAACATGCATTTATTTTTAATTAGTACGCACTTATTTTTACGTTATAATTAGACACACGGACATCCATTAATAGATTATTTGGCACACATTTTAGCATGTTACCATTCCCATACATACAGTGTTGATTAATACATTTAAACAAACATTTTATTTAATTAATTATAAAATTTGTTAGGGGTTAAATTTTTTTTTATTTTTCCTGCTCCATCACCAGTGAAGGAAAGTTCTGTTGATTCCGGCGTAGAGGGCGTTGCCGTAGTCCAATCTGCTGGTTATGAGTGCGTGGGTGACGGTTTTCCTGCATTCTGGAGGTATCCATTTGAAGGTCTTGCGGAGGATCCGAAGGCAGTTGAAGCTGGTGGAGGCGATGGAGTTGATCTGACGGGTCATGGTGAGGGAGGAGTCGAGGATGATGCCGAGGTTCGGTGCGTGGTCTGTCGGGGTGGGCGGACTCCCGAGGGCGGAGGGCCACCAGGTGTTGTCCCAGTCGGAGGTAGAGGGTCCGAGGATGAGGACCTCGGTCTTCTCCGAGTTGAGCTTCAGGCAGCTGTTTTTCATCCAGGTGGCTACATCTCTCATTCCTTCCTGGAAACAGAGTCTGGTGTCTTCGGGGATCTTCGTGAGGGAGAGGATGAGCTGGGTGTCGTCTGCGTATGATACTATGCTGAGCCCGTGTTGTCTGTAATGGGTCACGTTCACTACTACTCTTTCAGGTTCTACTCTGTTGGATTGTATCTTGGCCCTAATCCTACATAGATACAGGTGGAGAAGGCTTTTCGCTTTTTCAGGGGCTATCTCTTGGGACAAGTAAATCCTGTCTGCGCCTACTGCATGTGGTATCAGTGAACAGACGTAACATGGCTTGGCTGATGTCTGGGCACCACGGCGGTCATGTGCTGATACCATGTGTTGTGTAAGAGTGCGTTGTGTAGTGCATGTGGAATACTAGCGTTGGGTTCAATGTACGCAAGCTCTGTGCAAATGTCTGGGTGGACTCCATTTGACTAGGCAGATCTTTGGCAACGTTTGGATGCAGCCAAGCCGATAGTAAACGGAGGGTATACAATTGTACAACAATACAGAACTTATTAGACATTGTTGGTTTTGGGGATGAGTCCAGGAAAGATGTCTATAGTCAGTGATATAGGGATTTCTTTACATTGGAAAGGTTTGAAAGAGTTTGGTGGAAAAGTTTGTAATAAAAGGTTGATGTCTTGGGCTTGCACACTGTGGTCTAGTTAGGACTACTGAAGTGGTCGCTGAAGAGATTGTGGGCCTCTGTATAGGTGGTGCACTTTGGTGGCTCGATTGCAGACCTGGTGGATAAGAGCTCTTGTTCGTTGGTTAAGTTCAGTAAACATTTGCAGACTTACATATCATCAATCATTCTTGGGGATTCCTGTGCCTTTCTTTTTTAGGGATGTGCTTTTACATTCATACACATTATTTTTTGTGGGGCACAGCGAGGTGGCTCCCAAGAGAGGCGTCTACCTTTTTAGGTTTAAATCTTTTATTGATAATGTAAGTTTATGCATCAAACAGTGCCTTCAACAGAAAGCCATGCAAAGCGAAGATATACAGCAGGGCACATAACTAAAAGCAAAACCAACTCCCTCCCCTCCCGGTTCTCACCCCAAAAGCGCTCTCAACCAATCTCATATCTTTATCCCTCCAGGGCCGGTTTGGTGTAGTGTTGGTGGGGCCAAATCAGGGCCTTTGGGCTGTAGTGCTCGGTGATGCAGGAGTTATGGGATCTTGTGAGGGCTCCGTGAGCCGCAAGAGGTGCAGATATTTGGGGCATGTGAGTTCCCTCATTTCGGTGCAAAGTAGAGTGAGAAAAGGGCACCATAGGTCTGCATAGGAAGCACTATCTCCCTGAAGTGAGAAGGTTATCCGTTCCATGCCCAGAACATGCCACAGTTTGTGCAGCCACCCCTGTTGTGTGGGTATCCGATCTGTGCCCCAGTGAGATAGTATATTTTTCAGTGCCGCTCCTAGCGCTATTCCCATTGGCCTGCCTTTGTGTGATCTAAGGGGAAACGTAAGCGCGTTGGGCAGGCCGAAGACAACATACGCCGGAAAGCACGGTATTTGCATATTGAATTGTTTGTCTATATCATTTAAGATTTGTTCCCAATAGGAGGAAATGATGGAACAGTCGCATAGTAAGTGTGTCGGTGTGCCTTCTGAACCACAGTTCCTCCAGCAATGGGAGGAGCGGTTGGGATTGTATCTGTGTAATCTGGGGGGCGTAAGGTACCAGTAGGTGACTACCTTAGTCACTGTTTCCGTATTAGAAACGTTCCGTGCGGTATGTCGTGCCAGGTAAAATATGTTGCCCCATTCCTTCTGTGAGAGTGTTCACCCCAATTCTGTTTCCCAGCGCCGTTGCCCTGCCGAGGGGGGTCGCTATTTCTGGGGGGCGTAGTAGGTGATAGAGTTCAGTGATAAGATGTGAGCTAGTCTTCTTGGTATGTAGCCATTTTGCATACAGCGTGAGTGGTCTTTGGGCCCCTGGACGCACCGTGGGGTGCATGACCCAGTGTCGTACCTGGTGGAAAAGAGACCTTTCGGACTCTGGCATAGCGAGGTCAGAGCGGAGGTCTTCAAAGGTCAGTGGGCCTTCCATATCAAAAAAGTGTCCTATTGACCTACACCCTTCATTATCCCAAAGTTGGAAAGCTGTCTGATCTAGCCCTGGGGTAAATTCCGTATTGTTTACTATAGGGGTGATGGGAAGGAGGTAAGGTCATAACATGTCGTGGTGGAGTCCCAGGCCTTTAGTGTCGTGTGGGTGACTGGTGAGCCATAGAGTCCTGCTGGGAGTTGGGACTTGTGAAGAAAAGGAATTCCCCACAGTGCCCGTCCCGCAATTGCTCTTTCCACAAAGAGCCAATGTTTTTCTGATTCACTAAGGGCCATTCTAACAGGACACAAAGTTGGATGGCTTGGTAGTAATGGGCTATATCGGGGACCCCCAGTCCTCCCTCTACGGGGGGCCTATAACATAGCTCTTTGTTCATCCTAAGCTTTTTATCGGTCCATACAAACGAAAAAAATTCCTGTTGAAGCGATTTAATAACGGCGGGGGGGGGGCTCCACGGGAGCGTTTGAAAGACATATAATATTTTGGGTAGCACGTTCATTTTAAGCGCAGCCACTCGATCAAGCCAAGAGAGGCCAAAATGCCTCCAACGGCATAGATCTTTGTGTACCTGGGAGAGGAGATGCTTATAATTCAAGGTAGCTGTAACTCGCGTAGACGTCGTCAGGCTGATCCTCAGGTATGGGATCGATTCCTTCTCCCATTGAATTGGGGCTGATTGCATGAGAGCCTCCCTAGTAGAAGACTGGAGAGAGACCCGGAGGGCCCGCGACTTTGAAACATTGACCTGGAAGCCTTAGGCCTCCGCGAAGCTCTAACGCACGGCGAAAAAGGCAGGGATGGAGGTCTGAAGCTCTTCCAATGTGGCAACATCATCCGCATAAAGGCTGATGGTATGGAGAACCCCCCCGAATCGGATCCCGGTGATCAGTGGGTTGTCCCACACTTTCTGGGCCATAGGCTCCATGTAAAGCGTGAACAACAGCGGGGAGAGTGGGCACCCTTGCCTTGTGCTGCGAGCAATCAGGAAAGAATCGGAGGAGTGGCTGTTCACTCGTACCGCAGCCATGGGACATTTGTAGCCACTAATTATCCACTTGCAAAAACGGTCCCCCATCCCGAACTGTGCAAGAGTGGCCTCCAGGTACTTCCAATGCACCCGGTCGAATGCTTTTTCAGAATCAACCGACAACACCACTCGCTCCGCCTTTTGATGTTGAGCCTTGTCAAGGAGGTGCAGTAGTCTCCGCGTGTTATCACTGCATTGTCTAGTGACCACAAAGCCAGACTGATCCGGGTCCACCAATCCCGGCATCATTGGTCCTAGCCTAGCTGCTAGGATCCCTGTGAAGAGCTTTAAGTCAATGTTTAACAGAGATATCGGTCTGTAAGAGTCGCAGTGTCGAGCGTCTTTGCCATGTTTCGGGATTACAACGACCGAGGCCATAAGCATTGTGGGGGGGAATATCGGCGGAGCCGCCTATCGCGTTGAAAAGCCTAGTGAGAATAGGCGCGAAGATGGTGCAACAGGTCTTGTAGAAAGTGGCGGAGAACCCGTCAGGGCCCAGAGATTTAAGAGGCTTGAGACAGGCTATAGCCGTTACCACTTCCTCTATACGAATAGGGCTATCGAGGCTGGTTGCCTGTCCCGGTGTTAAACTGGGAAGGGTAGACCCTGTAGGTAAGTTAGAGAGGCTTGTTCTGAGAGGTGTTGGGCTGTATATAGTTTCGAGTAGAAATCCCGGAACGCTTGCGTTAGGTCTGCGTCTCTCGAGCACTCATTGCCAGACTCATCAAATACCGTGTGGACAGAGGCCGCTTGACGTTGGGTGCATAGTTTATTAGCCAGGAGGCGCCCGCATCTGTCCCTCCCTACGTAAAATGAGTGTTGCAGCCCGAGGGCGGCATATTCGGCTTTATCTAAATCTAGGCCGGTGAGCTGCGAGCGTGCTGCTTCTAATTGTCGCCAGACCCGAGGGGCCCCCGTCCTCTTGTGAATGCGTTCTAACTCTTGCACTTCTTCAGTAATGCCCTCTCTCTTGTCTCGTCGAATTTTGTTATCCACTGCAGAAGTAGCAATGAGTTCCCCTCTAGCGATGAGTTCCCCTCTAGCGAATAGTTTGAGTGTTTCCCAGAGCGTAGTGATGGAAATGTCAGGGGTGTCGTTAAAGATCAGGAATTCTTTCAATGCCTTATCAAGGCGTTGTATCACATCCGGGCGATGTAAAAGTGTATCGCGCAGCCGCCATGTTTATGTTGGTCTGTCTGGAAGGGGGGTCGCCAGCGTGAGGGTCAGTGCGGCATGGTCTGAGTGGGAGTGGGGTTCGATCTCTGAAGCCAGTGTACACGAGATTAGTGATCTGGACCCAATAAAGTAATCGATTCTGGCATATGTTTTGTGGGCATGTGAGTAGAATGTATAATCTGTGGTTTGTCGGTGTAGGGCGCACCAAATGTCCACCAGTCCCAGGTCTTGCAGCCACACTTTCCCTTTCTGTGAGGGAGCCCCACCTGTCCATGCCGCCACTCTGATCAATCTAATTGATTAACAAAAACTTTGTTTATATCTCCCCCTAGTATGAGTTGCCTATCTGGTGAGGTTAAGTCCATCACTGCCTGTCGTAGAAATGCCTCCTGCCCCTCTTTAGGTGCGTATATGGAGCCAAGGGTATAAGATTGTGCATTGATGGTGACTGAGAGGGCTAAAAGTCTCCCCTTGATTTCAGCTAGTTTCATGCCTACCTTACCCCCAAAGGTGCGGGAAATGAGGATAGCGACTCTGGATGTTTTGGCCGTGTGCGAGACAAAATATTGATGCAGTAAAGCCCTCGATCTGAGTCTGTGCGTGTCTCTGGCGAGGAGGTGGGTTTCCTGTAACAGGCATATTTGTGCACCTGATTTTTCTAAATAAGATAAAATAGCCCTTCGCTTGATCAGGTTGTCCAGTCCCTCTCCATTTAACATAAGGATTTTAGTGTTCACTAGCATGTGAATGCAGGCTGGAGTTGAGAGCTGAGTGGGGAGTCAGTGTCTACCCAAGGCCCTGTGAACGTGGGACCCCGGCCCGGACCTCCCACCCTTCCTTTTAGGCAAGACAGGCACAGGATTTTGTTCTCTCTCCTCTCTCTTTTATTTTAGGAAAGGGTATGTTAACAGCACATACTCCAAAGGATAAGGAAGTAAGTCTCTGGGGTGGGGTGGGTCTGGTGGTTAGGCTGGGTCCTTTTGTCTTTGGCTCTTCTTCTGTCTTTTCTCCTGGTCTTCTTCCCCCGGAGTATCAGGCGAGCGGTGACCCAAAAAAAATAAAGAAAATAACAGAGAGGCTCAGGCTACTGTTGGGATATAAATGTAATAAGGGGGAGGGAAAGTGCTCCGCCACCAGTTTCCTACGTTGTGAGTGACTAGTGCAGGGATAGGTGTGCTCACTCCCTAGTGCCCTTCAGTCGTGCCCACAGCCCTTTAACGGAAAACGAGCATGCATTTGGCACTTGCCTGACTCCACGACCCTCCTGGGCTGTGGTGACGGAAGATCCAGCCTCTGCGTCTCCTGGGGAAGCCTCGGTCTCGTGCACAGTGCTCCTTGAGCGGTTTCGGTCTCCACCTTCTCCTCCCCTGCTGCCGAGGTCGTCCTGCGTCTTCTTCCGGTCCTCGGTCCAGACGCCGTCCTCTTCTGCCCGAATGTCGCCGCTGACTCCCCACACCTCCTGATGGTCTCGTCGCGTTTCTCTCACTGCTCCTCGACTCCGTTCGTCCACCTCTGAACGCGTTCTCGCTCCCCACCATTCCTCTTCACAGGGCACGTCTTCCCGACGTACCGCGTCATCTAGACCGCCTCCTCTGCTTCCGGGTTGGTCGAGAGCGGCGGCCATGTTGGGTTGGTCGTCGCCGCCCGGTGTTCCGCTTGCTGTACCATCACACTGCCTTTCCCCCAGGAATGGGCGAGTGGGCCATTCGGAAACAGGAAACCGGGAGAGGTAGTTCACATTCGCTTGTAGTTTTCCCGGGACATGGATGGCCTCGAAGGTAAAAGGCTGTAAAGCAAGAAACCACCGTAAGATCTTGGGGTTGGAGTCTTTGTGCAGTGAGAGCCAGGTGAGAGGAGCGTGATCTGTCAGCAAGAGGAAGGATCGACCCAGAAGGTAGTATTGAAGGGCTTCCATAGCCCATTTGAGAGCCAGGCATTCTTTTTCGATTGTGGCGTACCTTGTTTCCCTAGGGTATAGCTTTCTACTGAGGTATAGTACGGGGCGCAAATCCCCAGATCCGTCGGGCTGGGACAGGACAGCTCAGAGGCCTCTTCCCGAGGCATCAGTTTGGAGGACAAAGGTTCTCTTGAAATCAGGGCAGGTAAGGACAGGGGCGGTACACAAGGCTTTTTTTTTTAACTGTTGGAAACTCTCTTCCTGAGGGGCAAACCAGTGGAGGTGTTTTCCTGTGTGTGTTTTTGTGAGTAGATCTGTGAGGGGGCTGGCGATGTCAGAGAAGCGAGGGATGAATCGTCTATAGTATCCAACCAACCCTAAGAAGGAACGGATGTCCTTCCTACAGGTGGGTCGGGGTATCTGTGAGATGGCCTCTATTTTGTTGACTTGTGTTCTAATGCACCCTCCCTGAATATCGTATCCTAGATACTCAATATGATGGGTTCCGAAGGTGGTCTTTTTTGGATTGATTGTAAGGCCTGCTTGTTCTAATGTTTTTAGGACTGCCCCTAGGTGGGCCATGTGGGTGTCCTAGTCGGGTCTGTACAAGACTATCTCGTCTAAATACGCGACAGTGAAATTCTGGTGCTTGGTTAGTAGGACATCCATCAACCGCTGAAACGTGGCGGGAGCCCCGTGGAGACCGAAGGGCAAAACTTTAAATTGGTAAAGGCCGGATGGCGTTGAAAAGGCCGTTTTTTCTTTGGCTGCCTGGGTTAACGGGATTTGCCAATAGCCTTTTGTTAAGTCTATGGTGGACATGACTCTGGCCTCTCCTAGGCGCTCAATCAATTCGTCCACCCTTGGCATAGGATATGCATCGAATTTCGACACAGAATTTACCTGACGGAAGTCTATGCAAAACCTTATGCTTCCATCTGGTTTTGGCACAAGTACAACCGGGGACGACCAAGCACTATGGGACGGTTCGATTATATCGGCCTCTAACATGGCTTGTACTTCTTGGTCTACTGCCTGTCTTCTGGCCTCTGGGATACGGTATGGTTTTAGTTTGATGGGCTGAGCGGTTTTCGTGATGATATCGTGCTCTACTAGAGTAGTCCGTCCCGGTGTTCCTGATCAGACAGAGGAGTATGTTTCACAGAGGGATAACATTTGTCACCTCTGTTCTTCAGTTACTTGTGGGCCTAACTGGATGTTTGTCTCTTCTTTGTGGGTTTGGGGTGTTAAGGATACCTCTATAGGTTTGGCTACTGTGATGTGATGTATGGAGGCCCCTGCCTTTGGGATCGTAGGCACGGGTCCCTCCCAGGCTTTGAGCAGGTTGACGTGGTATATCTGTCCAGAGGTTCGTTTATGGGGGACGTCTATTCGGTATGTCACTGGTGTTACTTTATCCAGGATCTTGTAGGGGCCTTGCCAGGTTGCTAGGAGTTTTTTCTCGGAACTGGGTAGAAGTAGAAGTACCTGATCCCCTACAGTGAACTCCCTCAACTTGGTGTGACGACCATACAGGTGTTTCTGCCTGTTTTGTGAATTCTCCATGTTAGCATGTACTTCTTCCCACAGAGAGGATAAGGTGTCCTTCAGGGAAGCACTATATTGTAACAGAGGCTTGCCTTCGTCTTCCTCCTCCGTCCACTGCTCTACCGCCATGTCTAGGAGCGTACGGGGTCTCCTTCCGAATAGTAATTCGAAAGGTGAGAAACCCATAGATTTCTGTTCATGTGTCCTGATAGCAAACATGACGAGGGGTAGTTGTCGATCCCAATCCCTCCCTGCTTTGTCTATACTTTTCCTTAGGATGGTTTTTATTGTGCGGTTGTACCGCTCAACTAACCCGTCCGTTTGGGGATAGTAGACCGAGGTGCGTATTTGTTTGACTTTGAGTAGGTCACATATCTGCTTCATCAGTTTAGACATAAATGGGGTACCCTGGTCTGTTAACAGCTCATGTGGAAACCCTACACGGGAAAGAAAGTGACCAGTGCATGGGCCACTGCTGTGGTGGTTGTAGAGGACAAGGGTATCGCTTCTGGGTAACGTGTTGCATAGTCCACGAGAACGAGTATGTACTGGTGACCTCGGGCAGAGGGAATTAGAGGTCCCACTATGTCCATTCCCACTCTTTTGAACGGTACATCTATAATGGGTAGGGGTTGCAGGGGTGCCTTGGGTAGGGATGGGGTGTTCCCTAATTGACACCGGGAGCAGGAGGCACAAAACTGGGCTACTTCTTGGTATACTCCCGGCCAGTAGAATTTGTTTAGGAGATATTTTAGGGTATGCTCTTTGCCGTAATGCCCACCCCCGGTTTGGCTGTGGGCTAGACACAGGACCTGTTCCCTGAAGGCGCGGGGAACCAACAGTTGTTCTTTCCTATTGCCCCCATCCCGGGTTACCCTATACAGGAGGCCATTTCTTACACAAAAGAAGGGGCCTACCTTTTCCGGTTGGTCTTCTTGTACTTGCTCCCAGGCGTTTTGTAGTGTGGTATCGTCTCTTTGGGCTGCTCGGAAACTCCGACCTGACGTTTGAGGCATCTCTGAGGATGCAAAGACACGGGTAGATAAGGCAGGCTCAGTTTGCTGATAGACAGCCCGTTCCTTCCTTTTCTCTCTACGTGTTTTAGAAGGTACCCGGGTACTGTCTCTTCTATTTCTTCGCTATAAAAAGGGGCACTATCAAGCCAAGCTGCTGAAGGGGAAGATGGGTTGTGTGCTTGCAAATACTCGTGGAACCTGGGAAGGTCTGTCCCCAACAACACTGACTCAGGAAGGGATGGCACCACTCCCACTTTCTTCAACTGTGACTCCCCATCGATATCAAACAGCACCTCTGCAAGAGGATACAGCTTCTTCTCCCCGTGGACACATGTTACCTGTATGCATTCGCCCTCTACTATCTGGGACTCGCGTACCAGGGTCCTATCTACGACTGTGTGATGACACCCCGTGTCTAGGAACGCCATAACCGGTTTCCCATTCACATATATTTTTTTCTTGTAACTTTCTGGGGGTATTCCAGTTACCATTACTCGCCCACGGGTGTACCCAACCTCCATGGGTTCCTGCGGGGGAAGACGGGAAGGACAGTGGCGGGCTATATGGCCCCACTCCGCACAGTGGAAACACTGTGGCCCCTGTGGGGGGGGGGACCAGAGGGAAGTGGTCTGAGTTGGGGTCGTAGGAAGACCGGACCTTTGTGCTCCATGGGGTTTGTGGGTGGTTTGCCCAGGGTTTTTGGGGGACCTATCGGGGCTCTATGGGAAGGGGCTTTGAACTCGGGGAATCGATGGTAGGCACACGCTAGATCCACCGCCGTCGTAACCGTTAGATTGGGGTGCTGTTTAATCCATGCCCTTGTATTAAAGGGTAGAGCCTCCAAGTAATGTTCTAAGTACACCTTTTCAGTGAGCTCGTCGATAGATGAGGAGGTGGGTTGCAACCGACGGTTTCCCAAGTCACGTATTCGGTAATAGAGTGCCCTTGGATTGTCCCCTACAGTCCATTTCTCTTTTCGGAAACGAGCACGATAGTATTCCTGGTCACAACCCAGGCGTTCCAGGATAGCCTTCTTTATGTCCACATAACTGGTAACTCCCGCCGGGTTGGCGGCTTGGTAGGCGGCCTGTAATTCCCCTGATAGCAATGGGGCTATATATTGTCCCCACCTCTCCGGTGGCCAGGTGGCTGTGGATGCCACTCTTTCAAAGTTCACAAAAAAATAGTCCGGGTCATCCCCCTGTTGGAATTTCTGGAGAACTGAGACCGGTACGTTGGGATGAACGCGGGTGCTTGATATAGCGTCTGTAAGGCGCAAAACCGCGGTGTCTTGAACCTGCTGGTTGGTGGTTAGGAGAGCCGCTTGGTCTTTTAGGGCAGTCTGCAGGGCTTCTCTTTCTTTCTGTGCCTGTTTGGTCTGCTGCTCAAAGACAAGCTGCAGATGTCGTGACCTTCTGCCAGCTGGGTGATGATTGCCTCCATGGCAAGTGTTCTGTCCTTATCCAGACAGCGATCCCACTTCTGACACCACTGTGAACGTGGGACCCCGACCCTGACCTCCCACCCTTCCTTTTAGGCAAGACAGGCACAGGATTTTGTTCTCTCTCCTCTCTCTTTTATTTTAGGAAAGGGTATGTTAACAGCACATACTCCAAAGGATAAGGAAGTAAGTCTCTGGGGTGGGGTGGGTCTGGTGGTTAGACTGGGTCCTTTTGTCTTTGGCTCTTCTTCTGTCTTTGCTCCTGGTCTTCTTCCCCCGGAGTATCAGGCGAGCGGTGACCCAAAAAAAATAAAGAAAATAACAGAGAGGCTCAGGCTACTGTTGGGATATAAATGTAATAAGGGGGAGGGAAAGTGCTCCGCCACCAGTGTCCTACGTTGTGAGTGACTAGTGCAGGGATAGGTGTGCTCACTCCCTAGTGCCTTTCAGTCGTGCCCACAGCCCTTTAACGGAAAACGAACATGCATTTGGCACTTGCCTGACTCCACGACCCTCCTGGGCCGTGGTGACGGAAGATCCAGCCTCTGCGTCTCCTGGGGAAGCCTCGGTCTCGTGCGCAGTGCTCCTTGAGCGGTTTCGGTCTCCACCTTCTCCTCCCCTACTGCCGAGGTCATCCTGCGTCTTCTTCCGGTCCTCGGTCCAGACGCCGTCCTCTTCTGCCCGAATGTCGCCGCTCACTCCCCACTCCTCCTGATGGTCTCGTCGCGTTTCTCTCTCTGCTCCTCGGCTCCGTTCGTCCACTTCTGAACGTGTTCTCGCTCCCCACCATTCCTCTTCACAGGGCACGTCTTCCCGACGTACCGCGTCATCTAGACTGCCTCCTCTGCTTCCGGGTTGGTCGAGAGCGGTGGCCATGTTGGGTTGGTCGTCGCCGCCCGGTGTTCCGCTTGCTGTACCATCACAGGGCCCCCATTTAGGAGCATACCCTAGAGGCTAAGGAAACATACCTTGTGTAAATCCATGCCTAAGATTAAGGCTAAGAATTTGTGAAGCCCAGAAGGAGGGGGTGGGGTAGAATAATAAAAAGAAAAACCCCAACAAATAAACCCATGAGCCAGAGGTCCAGCATCATGTAGTGAACTACAGTCCGGAGCATGAGCTCCGAAAAGAAGGAAAACAATGAACGGGTACCATTGGCCAGCATCTCCCCGCTCCCTCCCAGGATCAGCCCCAAGCAGTCATAAAAGGAGAACCAAGAGGGGGGGGGTCTGCAAATCATCCGCCGGTTCCTCCCACTTATTCCAGCAATTGTTCACCAGGGGCATCCCCCACCAGGGTTGCCAGGACTGCTTGCCGTTCTTTGGCCATAGTGTCCGGGTCAGGGCGCAGATTGTATGCTGAGGGTTTAATTGTGTCAACCCATGACCGCTTTGGCGATTTCTATTCGTCTTATTTTGTTGCGATTCTTCCACGGAGAGGACCTCGATACCCAGGCGCCTGCAGGCCTCAATCACTGAGCGTATTTGCCAGAGTTCTCCATTGAAGGGGAAGATTAATCTGAACGGGTGACCCCAAGAGTAGGAAATGCCAGCTGTTCTTAGGTGCGTGGTGATGGGCTGGAAAGCTTTGTGTTTCAACAGAGTTGAGGCAGCTAAGTCTTGGTAGAGAGTGGGTTTTTGGCCCTTGTATTTAAATGCAGGATCGTCTCTGGCAGTGCGTAGAATCCGCTCTTTTAGATTAAAGTTATGGACACCGGTTAGGATGTATGCTGGCGGGCCTGAGCAGGCCTCCGGGGCCCCACTCTGTGTGCGATCTAGTTTAATGCAGACGTCTGCTGGCTCCCCCAAAAGTGCATGGAAGAGGTCGGTCACCATGGCCCCGATGTTTGTGTCCTTTGACCCAGGCGCAATACCTCTAATGCGTATGTTTTTGCCCCAGGATTGGTTTTCGAGCTCTTCAGTGTGTGCTTGGAGGTCGAGGTTCTGTTCGCGCAGGCGGATGACCTCTAGTTGGAGGCTTTCTAACTCCTCGTCCCTGCTGGACTCATGGTCTTCCAAAGTGTTGACTCTCTCCCCTAGTGAGTCTAGGTTCTGGCGCACTTCCCTGAGGTCTGCTGATAGGTCACGCTTCATGGAGGTGAGATCCTCTTGGAGGGAGGCGAAAAGCGACTCCAGGAAGGAACTTCTGACCGGCCCCTCCATTTCATCGGCCCCCTCCACTTCTGTTGTGGGCTTCTGGGGTGGGGGGTATTCAGATTGCGACTGGGCATCTTGAGGAGCATGTCCTTTACAGGCCTGTCTTTCTTCCCTCTGCCAGAAGCCATATCTAGGATCGTACCCCTTGTTACTAGCAAGGTTTCACCACCCCTGTTGTGCGTAGGGTCGGTGGGCGGTGCGGTCCCCAGGATCTTGGATTGCCTCAGTGCTCCTTACGTTGGGTGATTTGCCTTGGGAGTCAAGGAGTTAGAGTGGAGGGGCTGCGTCTAGCCCTTCCCAGAGCGCCCGCTCAGTTAGATGCTAGGGGTTGGCTCGCCTTGGCCGCCTCGGACTGTCCAATATCTTTCTCAGGCCTCGTTGGATCTGTCTGGTCACCCGTGCCACCTTCATGCTCCGTCTCCAAGCGCTGCTTCCCTCTTCCCTTTGCGTGGGCGAGCGTCGTGGATACCTGAGGGGGCCTCTTCAGGGGGGAGAGAGAATCCCACGCAGGAGTGTTGTAGGCCTCAGGGCCTTGTTGCGTACTCCGGGCTCACTTGCAGCCCCCTCCCTGCTACTGCTCCTCACCTCTTGCGATCGCCATCCTGCGTTTGGGGCCTGGGCGGGGGGGCACCAGCGACACCCCAGGGATCTGATCCAGGCCTCGCTGATTCTCCTTGCTGCCCTCCGGGCAGGCACCCCGAGGGAGGTCGTCTGCTGTTTCAGCTGCTGTCCCCTCTTCCGTGGTGATCAATTGAGGCCTCCACCTCGCACTGTTGCCTCTCATGCGCTGGCGGGCCTCTTCTGGTCCGCCGCCCCCAGGGACCTGGCGTGCGCCGATGTCTTATCCAGGATTTTTGGGCCTGCTGTCCCTGGCTGTGGCCAGGGACTTCCAACCAGTGACACACTACCCTCGTTGTTTTGGAGGGACATGGCCTGACGACCAGGCTTAAAGAGTTTTGAGAACTTTAAGGGAGAGGAAGAGGCAGAATATTTGCTAGATGGAGAGTCCTGTGTGAGGCCAGAACTTACTGAATTTCCCCGATGTGGGTAATGGACCAGGACGACCGATTGTTCTGGTGAACGTTCCTGCTGATGGCACCATGCGGTGCTTTTGCGATCAATCTGAGTTTTGTGTGTGTGCTTTGGACTTTATGGGGTCTTCATCATCCCAAGAGTGCAGGAAACCTGGCTCCCAACACTGGAATGTTGCTTCGTTTTGGAACTGAGAAGGGGGCCTCTATTGGCCTGGAGGCCGTTGGCTGCGGTTGGGACCACACGCCTGGAGGGAATTTTGGTCCCGGGCCAGAGGCCCAAAAGTGGGGTCCGTTTGATCTGGTTATTGGACTTGGGTGAGGGGACCTGGGTGCCTGCTCTTATCCACTGGATGGGGAGCCGCCCTCCCCCTCGCCTCACTGCCCTCCCCCTGGGACATGGCCAGCCAACCCCACCCTGGGGGATCTGCAGCAGAGAGGGGCCTAGGCTCCTGGAGGCACCCGAATGGCAGACTCTAGTGGGGATTCCTGATCGACACGACTTACAGCAGCCCAGAGTTTCCCAAACGCAAGTAAAGACTTGGAATTCCTAATGTTGTCTTACTAGTATTTATTTTGAAATGTGTTTTCAGATGTTCTGCACTGGGGGTTTGAACTTACTGTGTAAGCGGGTCATGCGATTGTGTAAAGACATTGCTACCCCAGACAGTTACCCCTCCCTGCTTCGATCCTTGTTGGGCTGGGGTCCCTGTCTGTTGCTGCTGATGCCATGTATTTGACCAGCCACCTGTTCCTTGCTGCAGTTGTGCAGTGGCTGTATGACCTCCCTGTGGCTGAGCATTAGGTGCATTCAGGTTACCTTAGGCTTCGTTTTGAGGTTGGGGATTCTGCATGGACCGGCCCAGATTTATTCATCTCTTCTCATGATATGTTTTTAAACGGCATCGGTCTGCCGTGTGGCCCATTCGTTGGCAATATTAGCATTCTCTGAGGTCCAGCTGCTGCTGACCTCCCTGACCCCTGCCGTTATAATCGAGTTGAAACCCTCTGGGGTTTTGCGATGGAGCCCCCTTGCAGGACTGGTGCCATTTGTACGTTTGCTGCAAATGTAGCCCCCTCAAGGGAGGTCTTTTTCAATTTGTGTTAGACCCACTTGGCGGTGTCTCTCTGGGCTTGTTCCTGCCCCTTCCCAGTGGGCTGCTGTGTGAGGGGTCTGTGTGGCTGTCTACCTCTCCCAGGCTCAGGGACCCTCCACATGTGGTTGGTGGGGACTCTTCCTTGGGGTGATTTTCTATTTGCTCTACGTGCTGAATTTCCTATGGTGGTTACGCGCCTGGGTACTGCATGCAGAAGCAAGAAGGGTGCCTCAGGCATGGGGGGATGCACCACATAGTGCCAGGCAAACATGTCTGCGCCATCTCTTTACATGTGGAGGTGCCATGGTGGCAATAGGGGCTAAGCGAAGTGATTTCGGAGGTACATGTTCTCTGACTGTTACCGCCATTCCCCCTATGCGGCCATGTTGGGTTGGTCGTCGCCGCCCGGTGTTCCGCTTGCTGTACCATCACACTGCCTTTCCCCCAGGAATGGACGAGTGGGCCATTCGGAAACAGGAAACCGGGAGAGGT
This sequence comes from Calotriton arnoldi, assembly GCA_963921515.1. NCBI lineage: Eukaryota > Metazoa > Chordata > Amphibia > Caudata > Salamandridae > Calotriton > Calotriton arnoldi. The sequence goes on along the minus strand of CAWUFW010000273.1, from coordinate 4,557,620 downwards.
AGTTCACATTCGCTTGTAGTTTTCCCGGGACATGGATGGCCTCGAAGGTAAAAGGCTGTAAAGCAAGAAACCACCGTAAGATCTTGGGGTTGGAGTCTTTGTGCAGTGAGAGCCAGGTGAGATGAGCGTGATCTGTCAGCAAGAGGAAGGATCGACCCAGAAGGTAGTATTGAAGGGCTTCCATAGCCCATTTGAGAGCCAGGCATTCTTTTTCGATTGTGGCGTACCTTGTTTCCCTGGGGTATAGCTTTCTACTGAGGTATAGTACGGGGCGCAAATCCCCAGATCCGTCGGGCTGGGACAGGACAGCTCCGAGGCCTCTTCCCGAGGCATCAGTTTGGAGGACAAAGGTTCTCTTGAAATCAGGGCAGGTAAGGACAGGGGCGGTACACAAGGCTTTTTTTTTTAACTGTTGGAAACTCTCTTCCTGAGGGGCAAACCAGTGGAGGTGTTTTCCTGTGTGTGTTTTTGTGAGTAGATCTGTGAGGGGGCTGGCTATATCAGAGAAGCGAGGGATGAATCGTCTATAGTATCCAACCAACCCTAAGAAGGAACGGATGTCCTTCCTACAGGTGGGTCGGGGTATCTGCGAGATGGCCTCTATTTTGTTGACTTGTGTTCTAATGCACCCTCCCTGAATATCGTATCCTAGATACTCAATATGATGGGTTCCGAAGGTGGTCTTTTTTGGATTTATTGTAAGGCCTGCTTGTTCTAAGGTTTTTAGGACTGCCCCTAGGTGGGCCATGTGGGTGTCCCAGTCGGGACTGTACAAGACTATGTCGTCTAAATACGCGACAGCGAAATTCTGGTGCTTGGTTAGTAGGACATCCATCAACCGCTGAAACGTGGCGGGAGCCCCGTGGAGACCGAAGGGCAAGACTTTAAATTGGTAAAGGCCGGATGGCATTGAAAAGGCCGTTTTTTCTTTGGCTGCCTGGGTTAACGGGATTTGCCAATAGCCTTTTGTTAAGTCTATGGTGGACATGACTCTGGCCTCTCCTAGGCGCTCAATCAATTCGTCCACCCTTGGCATAGGATATGCATCGAATTTCGACACAGAATTTACCTGACGGAAGTCTATGCAAAACCTTATGCTTCCATCTGGTTTTGGCACAAGTACAACCGGGGACTGACCAAGCACTATGGGACGGTTCGATTATATCGGCCTCTAACATGGCTTGTACTTCTTGGTCTACTGCCTGTCTTCTGGCCTCTGGGATACGGTATGGTTTTAGTTTGATGGGCTGAGCGGTTTTCGTGATGATATCGTGCTCTACTAGAGTAGTCCGTCCCGGTGTTCCTGATCAGACAGAGGAGTATGTTTCACAGAGGGATAACATTTGTCGCCTCTGTTCTTCAGTTACTTGTGGGCCTAACTGGATGTTTGTCTCTTCTTTGTGGGTTTGGGGTGTTAAGGATACCTCTATAGGTTTGGCTACTGTGATGTGATGTATGGAGGCCCCTGCCTTTGGGATCGTAGGCACGGGTCCCTCCCAGGCTTTGAGCAGGTTGACGTGGTATATCTGTCCAGAGGTTCGTTTATGGGGGACGTCTATTCGGTATGTCACTGGTGTTACTTTATCCAGGATCTTGTAGGGGCCTTGCCAGGTTGCTAGGAGTTTTTTCTCGGAACTGGGTAGAAGTAGAAGTACCTGATCCCCTACAGTGAACTCCCTCAACTTGGTGTGACGGCCATACAGGTGTTTCTGCCTGTTTTGTGAATTCTCCATGTTAGCATGTACTTCTTCCCACAGAGAGGATAAGGTGTCCTTCAGGGAAGCGCTATATTGTAACAGAGGCTTGCCTTCGTCTTCCTCCTCCGTCCACTGCTCTACCGCCATGTCTAGGAGCGTACGGGGTCTCCTTCCGAATAGTAATTCGAAAGGTGAGAAACCCATAGATTTCTGTTCATGTGTCCTGATAGCAAACATGACGAGGGGTAGTTGTCGATCCCTATCCCTCCCTGCTTTGTCTATACTTTTCCTTAGGATGGTTTTTATTGTGCGGTTGTACCGCTCAACTAACCCGTCCGTTTGGGGATTGTAGACCGAGGTGCGTATTTGTTTGACTTTGAGTAGGTCACATATCTGCTTCATCAGTTTAGACTTAAATGGGGTACCCTGGTCTGTTAACAGCTCATGTGGAAACCCTACACGGGAAAAGAAAGTGACCATTGCATGGGCCACTGCTGTGGTGGTTGTAGAGGACAAGGGTATCGCTTCTGGGTAACGTGTTGCATAGTCCACGAGAACGAGTATGTACTGGTGTCCTCGGGCAGAGGGAATTCGAGGTCCCACTATGTCCATTCCCACTCTTTTGAACGGTACATCTATAATGGGTAGGGGTTGCAGGGCTGCCTTGGGTAGGGATGGGGTGTTCCCTAATTGACACCGGGAGCAGGAGGCACAAAACCGGGCTACTTCTTGGTATACTCCCGGCCAGTAGAATTTGTTTAGGAGATATTTTAGGGTATGCTCTTTGCCGTAATGCCCACCCCCGGTTTGGCTGTGGGCTAGACACAGGACCTGTTCCCTGAAGGCGCGGGGAACCAACAGTTGTTCTTCCTATTGCCCCCATCCCGGGTTACCCTATACAGGAGGCCATTTCTTACACAAAAGAAGGGGCCTACCTTTTCCGGTTGGTCTTCTTGTACTTGCTCCCAGGCGTTTTGTAGTGTGGTATCGTCTCTTTGGGCTGCTCGGAAACTCCGACCTGACGTTTGAGGCATCTCTGAGGAGGCAAAGACACGGGTAGATAAGGCAGGCTCAGTTTGCTGATAGACAGCCCGTTCCTTCCTTTTCTCTCTACGTGTTTTAGAAGGTACCCGGGTACTGTCTCTTCTATTTCTTCGCTATAAAAAGGGGCACTATCAAGCCAAGCTGCTGAAGGGGAAGATGGGTTGTGTGCTTGCAAATACTCGTGGAACCTGGGAAGGTCTGTCCCCAACAACACTGACTCAGGAAGGGATGGCACCACTCCCACTTTCTTCAACTGTGACTCCCCATCGATATCAAACAGCACCTCTGCAAGAGGATACAGCTTCTTCTCCCCGTGGACACATGTTACCTGTATGCATTCGCCCTCTACTATCTGGGACTCGCGTACCAGGGTCCTATCTACGACTGTGTGATGACACCCCGTGTCTAGGAACGCCATAACCGGTTTCCCATTCACATATATTTTCTTCTTGTAACTTTCTGGGGGTATTCCAGTTACCATTACTCGCCCACGGGTGTACCCAACCTCCATGGGTTCCTGCGGGGGAAGACGGGAAGGACAGTGGCGGGCTATATGGCCCCACTCCGCACAGAGGAAACACTGTGGCCCCTGTGGGGGGGGGGACCAGAGGGAAGTGGTCTGAGTTGGGGTCGTAGGAAGACCGGACCTTTGTGCTCCATGGGGTTTGTGGGTGGTTTGCCCAGGGTTTTTGGGGGACCTATCGGGGCTCTATGGGAAGGGGCTTTGAACTCGGGGAATCGATGGTAGGCACACGCTAGGTCCACCGCCGTCGTAACCGTTAGATTGGGGTGCTGTTTAATCCATGCCCTTGTATTAAAGGGTAGAGCCTCCAAGTACTGTTCTAAGTACACCTTTTCAGTGAGCTCGTCGATAGATGAGGAGGTGGGTTGCAACCGACGGTTTCCCAAGTCACGTATTCGGTAATAGAGTGCCCTTGGATTGTCCCCTACAGTCCATTTCTCTTTTCGGAAACGAGCACAATAGTATTCCTGGTCACAACCCAGGCGTTCCAGGATAGCCTTCTTTATGTCCACATAACTGGTAACTCCCGCCGGGTTGGCGGCTTGGTAGGCGGCCTGTAATTCCCCTGATAGCAATGGGGCTATATATTGTCCCCACCTCTCCGGTGGCCAGGTGGCAGTGGATGCCACTGTTTCAAAGTTCACAAAAAAATAGTCCGGGTCATCCCCCTGTTGGAATTTCTGGAGAACTGAGACCGGTACGTTGGGATGAACACGGGCGCTTGATATAGCGTCTGTAAGGCGCAAAACCGCGGTGTCTTGAACCTGCTGGTTGGTGGTTAGGAGAGCCGCTTGGTCTTTTAGGGCAGTCTGCAGGGCTTCTCTTTCTTTCTGTGCCTGTTTGGTCTGCTGCTCAAAGACAAGCTGCAGATGTCGTGACCTTCTGCCAGCTGGGTTATGATTGCCTCCATGGCAAGTGTTCTGTCCTTATCCAGACAGCGATCCCACTTCTGACACCACTGTGAACGTGGGACCCCGACCCTGACCTCCCACCCTTCCTTTTAGGCAAGACAGGCACAGGATTTTCTTCTCTCTCCTCTCTCTTTTATTTTAGGAAAGGGTATGTTAACAGCACATACTCCAAAGGATAAGGAAGTAAGTCTCTGGGGTGGGGTGGGTCTGGTGGTTAGACTGGGTCCTTTTGTCTTTGGCTCTTCTTCTGTCTTTGCTCCTGGTCTTCTTCCCCCGGAGTATCAGGCGAGTGGTGACCCAAAAAAAATAAAGAAAATAACAGAGAGGCTCAGGCTACTGTTGGGATATAAATGTAATAAGGGGGAGGGAAAGTGCTCCGCCACCAGTGTCCTACGTTGTGAGTGACTAGTGCAGGGATAGGTGTGCTCACTCCCTAGTGCCTTTCAGTCGTGCCAACAGCCCTTTAACGGAAAACGAACATGCATTTGGCACTTGCCTGACTCCACGACCCTCCTGGGCCGTGGTGACGGAAGATCCAGCCTCTGCGTCTCCTGGGGAAGCCTCGGTCTCGTGCGCAGTGCTCCTTGAGCGGTTTCGGTCTCCACCTTCTCCTCCCCTACTGCCGAGGTCGTCCTGCGTCTTCTTCCGGTCCTCGGTCCAGACGCTGTCCTCTTCTGCCCGAATGTCGCCGCTCACTCCCCACTCCTCCTGATGGTCTCGTCGCGTTTCTCTCTCTGCTCCTCGGCTCCGTTCGTCCACCTCTAAACGTGTTCTCGCTCCCCACCATTCCTCTTCACAGGGCACGTCTTCCCGACGTACCGCGTCATCTAGACTGCCTCCTCTGCTTCCGGGTTGGTCGAGAGCGGTGGCCATGTTGGGTTGGTCGTCGCCGCCCGGTGTTCCGCTTGCTGTACCATCACAGGGCCCCCATTTAGGAGCATACCCTAGAGGCTAAGGAAACATACCTTGTGTAAATCCATGCCTAAGATTAAGGCTAAGAATTTGTGAAGCCCAGAAGGGGGGGGTGGGGGAGAATAATAAAAAGAAAAACCCCCACAAATAAACCCATGAGCCAGAGGTCCAGCATCATGTAGTGAACTACAGTCTGGAGCATGAGCTCCGAAAAGAAGGAAAACAATGAACGGGTACCATTGGCCAGCATCTCCCCGCTCCCTCCCAGGATCAGCCCCCAAGCAGTCATAAAAGGAGAACCAAGAGGGAGGGGGGTCTGCAAATCATCCGCCGGTTCCTCCCACTTATTCCAGCAAGTGTTCACCAGGGGCATCCCCCGCCAGGGTTGCCAGGACTGCTTGCCGTTCTTTGGCCATAGTGTCCGGGTCAGGGCGCAGATTGTGTGCTGAGGGTTTAATTGTGTCAACCCATGACCGCTTTGGCGATTTCTATTCGTCTTATTTTGTTGCGATTCTTCCACGGAGAGGACCTCGATACCCAGGCGCCTGCAGGCCTCAATCACTGAGCGTATTTGCCAGAGTTCTCCGTTGAAGGGGAAGATTAATCTGAACGGGTGACCCCAAGAGTAGGAAATGCCAGCTGTTCTTAGGTGCGTGGTGATGGGCTGGAAAGCTTTGTGTTTCAACAGAGTTGAGGCAGCTAAGTCTTGGTAGAGAGTGGGTTTTTGGCCCTTGTATTTAAATGCAGGATCGTCTCTGGCAGTGCGTAGAATCCGCTCTTTTAGATTAAAGTTATGGACACCGGTTAGGATGTATGCTGGCGGGCCTGGGCAGCCCTCCGGGGCCCCACTCTGTGTGCGATCTAGTTTAATGCAGACGTCTGCTGGCTCCCCCAAAAGTGCACGGAAGAGGTCGGTCACCATGGCCCCGATGTTTGTGTCCTTTGACCCAGGCGCAATACCTCTAATGCGTATGTTTTTGCCCCAGGATTGGTTTTCGGGCTCTTCAGTGTGTGCTTGGAGGTCGAGGTTCTGTTCGCGCAGGCGGATGACCTCTAGTTGGAGGCCTTCTAACTCCTCGTCCCTGCTGGACTCATGGTCTTCCAAAGTGTTGACTCTCTCCCCTAGTGAGTCTAGGTTCTGGCGCACTTCCCTGAGGTCTGCTGATAGGTCACGCTTCATGGAGGTGAGATCCTCTTGGAGGGAGGCGAAAAGCGACTCCAGGAAGGAACGGCTGACCGGCCCCTCCATTTCATCGGCCCCCTCCACTTCTGTTGTGGGCTTCTGGGGTGGGGGGTATTCAGATTGCGACTGGGGCATCTTGAGGAGCATGTCCTTTACAGGCCTGTCTTTCTTCCCTCTGCCAGAAACCATATCTAGGATCGTACCCCTTGTTACTAGCAAGGTTTCACCACCCCTGTTGTGCGTAGGGTCGGTGGGCGGTGCGGTCCCCAGGATCTTGGATTGCCTCAGTGCTCCTTACGTTGAGTGATTTGCCTTGGCAGTCAAGGAGTTAGAGTGGAGGGGCTGCGTCTAGCCCTTCCCAGAGCACCCGCTCAGTTAGATGCTAGGGGTTGGCTCGCCTTGGCCGCCTCGGACTGTCCAATATCTTTCTCAGGCCTCGTTGGATCTGTCTGGTCACCCGTGCCACCTTCATGCTCCATTTCCAAGCGCTGCTTCCCTCTTCTCTTTGCGTGGGCAAGCGTCGTGGATACCTGAGGGGGCCTCTTCAGGGGGGAGAGAGAATCCCACGCAGGAGTGTTGTAGGCCTCTGGGCCTTGTTGCGTACTCCGGGCTCACTTGCAGCCCCCTCCCTGCTACTGCTCCTCACCTCTTGCGATCGCCATCCTGCGTTTGGGACCTGGGCGGGGGGGCACCAGCGACACCCCCAGGGATCTGATCCAGGCCTCGCTGATTCTCCTTGCTGCCCTCCGGGCAGGCACCCCGAGGGAGGTCGTCTGCTGTTTCAGCTGCTGTCCCCTCTTCCGTGGTGATCAATTGAGGCCTCCACCTCGCACTGTTGCCTCTCATGCGCTGGCGGGCCTCTTCTGGTCCGCCGCCCCCAGGGACCTGGCGTGCGCCGATGTCTTATCCAGGATTTTGGGCCTGCTGTCCCTGGCTGTGGCCAGGGACTTCCAACCAGTGACACACTACCCTCGTTGTTTTGGAGGGACATGGCCTGACGACCAGGCTTAAAGAGTTTTGAGAACTTTAAGGGAGAGGAAGAGGCAGAATATTTGCTAGATGGAGAGTCCTGTGTGAGGCCAGAACTTACTGAATTTCCCCCGATGTGGGTAATGGACCAGGACGACCGATTGTTCTGGTGAACGTTCCTGCTGATGGCACCATGCGGTGCTTTTGCGATCAATCTGAGTTTTGTGTGTGTGCTTTGGACTTTATGGGGTCTTCATCATCCCAAGAGTGCAGGAAACCTGGCTCCCAACACTGGAATGTTGCTTCGTTTTGGAACTGAGAAGGGGGCCTCTATTGGCCTGGAGGCCGTTGGCTGCGGTTGGGACCACACGCCTGGAGGGAATTTTGGTCCCGGGCCAGAGGCCCAAAAGTGGGGTCCGTTTGATCTGGTTATTGGACTTGGGTGAGGGGACCTGGGTGCCTGCTCTTATCCACTGGATGGGGAGCCGCCCTCCCCTCGCCTCACTGCCCTCCCCTGGGACATGGCCAGCCAACCCCACCCTGGGGGATCTGCAGCAGAGAGGGGCCTAGGCTCCTGGAGGCACCCGAATGGCAGACTCTAGTGGGGATTCCTGATCGACACGACTTACAGCAGCCCAGAGTTTCCCAAACGCAAGTAAAGACTTGGAATTCCTAATGTTGTCTTACTAGTATTTATTTTGAAATGTGTTTTCAGATGTTCTGCACTGGGGGTTTGAAATTACTGTGTAAGCGGGTCATGCGATTGTGTAAAGACATTGCTACCCCAGACAGTTACCCCTCCCTGCTTCGATCCTTGTTGGGCTGGGGTCCCTGTCTGTTGCTGCTGATGCCATGTATTTGACCAGCCACCTGTTCCTTGCTTCAGTTGTGCAGTGGCTGTATGACCTCCCTGTGGCTGAGCATTAGGTGCATTCAGGTTACCTTAGGCTTCGTTTTGAGGTTGGGGATTCTGCATGGACCGGCCCAGATTTATTCATCTCTTCTCATGATATGTTTTTAAACGGCATCGGTCTGCCGTGTGGCCCATTCGTTGGCAATATTAACATTCTCTGAGGTCCAGCTGCTGCTGACCTCCCTGACCCCTGCCGTTATAATCGAGTTGAAACCCTCTGGGGTTTTGCGATGGAGCCCCCTTGCAGGACTGGTGCCATTTGTACGTTTGCTGCAAATGTAGCCCCCTCAAGGAAGGTCTTTTTCAATTTGTGTTAGACCCACTTGGCGGTGTCTCTCTGGGCTTGTTCCTGCCCCTTCCCAGTGGGCTGCTGTGTGAGGGGTCTGTGTGGCTGTCTACCCCTCCCAGGCTCAGGGACCCTCCACATGTGGTTGGTGGGGACTCTTCCTTGGGGTGATTTTCTATTTGCTCTACGTGCTGAATTTCCTATGGTGGTTACGCGCCTAGGTACTGCATGCAGAAGCAAGAAGGGTGCCTCAGGCGTGGGGGGATGCACCACATAGTGCCAGGCAAACATGCCTGCGCCATCTCTTTACATGTGGAGGTGCCATGGTGGCAATAGGTGCTAAGCGAAGTGATTTCGGAGGTACATGTTCTCTGACTGTTACCGCCATTCCCCCTATGCACCCTGGCCCTGCTTCCCAACCAGTGTAGGGGGGCCCAGCAGACATACACATGTCACAGTCCCAACTCCCTTCCTCCCTGCATACTCTGTGAGTTATCAAGGTCCTCATTTTTTTGGCTGCTTCAACTAGGAGGTGGTGTGTGCGACATGCTCTCTGCCGGGCTAACCCGCATAGTTCAAAGAAATTCCCTGCATACTCCAGGACTGCCTCAGTGAAGGGGACCTGATTGGTTGGGACTGTCCTTGCCTGTGTATATGCCGTGCGGGAATGCTTCACTGGTCTGGGTTCTAGGGAAGAAGCTCCAAGGCAAGAGCAGGTTATAGTCCGTTGTCGGCAATCTGAATGGACATTTTTAGCTTTGTCATTAGGTCTCGCCCTAATATATTAGTCGAGGATGAGGGAAGGTATAACTGTTCCCTCATCCTATTCACCCTTATTTCCAGCTCGAGGGGTACTGTGATGGGGATCCCGGCCACTGTACCTGAGACTCCTTGCATAGTTGCAGTGTGTTTTGATATGGGGACTGGCACTTCCCGTAGGCATGACCTCGTTGCCCCTGTGTCCACCAGGGAATTGTATGGTGTCTGTTCACTAGCACAGTGACCACGGTGTCTTCCTCCGATCGGCCTAGGGTGGACAGTAGAATGTGTGTGCTTTTGGGTGTTTTGTCAGTTTTTGGCATAGGCTCCCTATGTTCCCCTTTGGTCTGCTGAGCCGACCCTGTAGCTTCACCATTGTGGTCAGATCCCGGGGAACTGGGGCCCTCCTCCTCACTCTCGCTAGTCGTATCACTGTCTACACCCACTATGAATCTCCCTGTCACCCAATGTGTGCTCACCTGAACCGGTGGGTGGGCATTTTTCCAGCATCGCAGTGGTTTGATGGGTTGAACGCGATGGATGGGGGGGTTACGTTTCGGGAAGCACTGGACTGGGGTGAGGCTGGAATTGCCTGGGCCTGGTCTGGTGGTCTCCCTTGTCTGGATCTAGGGGTTCGTTGTTGAGTGGGGGGCCCTGCAGCTCTCTTGACTGGATTGATATAACCTAATCTGGGGGTGGCAGGCATCGGGGAGAGCGCCTCCATTCCTACATACGGTGGGGGAGGAGCAGACGCCTTACTTGCGGGTTCTAGGATAGGGTTATCAGTCTGGACCTCCTCGAAGATGGTCCATAGTTCTAACAGGGCCTCTCTTCTGGTCTTCTTTTGCCCTACGTATTTGGTCTGAAAGTGTGTTTGTTTATGTTAGTGTAGAAGGTTACCCCCTCTGGCCAGGGGAACACGTGTACCTTAGTGTGCGCATGCATTTCGCGGCAATGCTTGCTTAGTTATTTAACCTGTGTGGGGAACCTAGTTTGCGTGTGCTTTAGCGGCAACTCCATGATAGCTGGGAACTTTTTTAAGGGACTGACGCTCTAGCTTCTCGGGATCAACTAATATTAGATTCTACTCTGATGGTTAGAGAAATACTGATTAGTGGTTACAACTACTTCTATGAGCCCAATACTATATACATACATAAATATATATATATATTTATAGAGAGAGAGATGCATCAGAATTGACATTTTACAACACAATCAAAAAATGCATATGAAGGGTCACAACTTGAAAGAAAGTGCAATTGTTAGTTCAAAACGTGTGAATTCAGCAGAAATATAGCAGATATGGAAAAAAGATTATAAGCATTAGCGGCGCCGTCATAAGCACATTGAGTCATTAACAAAACACAACACCAAGACAAAAATGCAGTTGCAACAATTTACCAACACCACAACATCAAGAATGCATCAATTAATAACCACAATGAAGAAAGAGAAAAATTGACAGAGAAAAAAATGATGACTGTCAAAAAATGCTTTAGCCCTCTCCTTAAAGCGTGCTACCCAATGATGAGTGGAGGCTTTGGCAGTACACAGGACTAAGTGAGGCCGATAGTCTGTCAATATCAGCACCAGGACAAAGATAACCATTTAGACGTAAACGAGGAACAACTTGACAACCACTGGCCCTCCTTGGCCAAGCACAAGTTACACCTAATCTTTGAGGTCCAGATTTTCCCTAATGTCCGAATTCCAACCTATATCACACCCAGGGGTCATGCATACCATCTGTATCATGCCCAACGGTCCAAGCAAATAACCCCTCTCACTTCTTTCAGATACCAACAGTGTTAAGAAACCGATAGCACTGAGGAAATCCTTTTAGCGTCAAAAAGATCAAGGTGCTGTCCCCACATCACTGTCGAGGGCTATGCGTACCATCTGCATCACGCCCAGCGGTCCAAGCGGTGAGGCCTCACCCCTGTATCACACCCAGGGGACAAGCGTACCATCTGTATCACGCCCAGCAGTCCAAGCGACTCACAACCTTCACCTTTCCTTGCGTGCTGACTATCGAAGAAATGAGACCTCCACAGGATTGCCTCCGAGACCGCATTGCGACTTCTCAGTTCAGAGACATAAAATAAGCAATATGTCAGTTTTCTGTCAGTGGCAGGGCGCTCAGGTTAAATTTTTGCACTTCCTAGTTTGCCATTCGCCAAATGCTGGGACTAAGGATCAGATGTAGTCTCCAACTCACTGACAGCGGCTTTAGGATGGACCTCTTCCCCGTGGATTCAGCAGAACTTTCAATCAATTGTGGCATCTACTCACCTTCCTTGCTGCGCAGAAGTGAATCCATCAGAACAGGGTCCTCTCCTTTGGCTGCAGTAGGGTTTGAAGCACCAATCTCTTCTGGCTGGCTTGCCAAAATGTTGCTCGAATTTGAATTTACCTTAAAAAAACAAAGACAAGAGGCATTTGGCAAAAAAGGAACAGTTGGGTTATTCAAACACTTCGGCCGGGAGCACAGTTATCGAGTCAGGGTCTGAGTACTGTCTCAAAGTACAATCATTTTGAGCGCCTTTCTATACATTTCTTGGAGCATCATAAAACAATTCATAGATCTTGTTTAGGGTGAAGAATGTGGGCCTTGTCATGGAACCATAACTTTTCCCACCTGATTACAAACGCAGGTGGGTCTCGACCTTGCGTGGACACAATGAGGGCCAGTAGGTAAGTTGTCCAGATGTCCGGCATGGGGAGTGCGTGATCACTGCATGATCACTGCATGTACTGGGTTCTGGTTGACTGGTTGTGCCTAAGTTCATGTGGCATCTAACTTTATGATGTTTTGGGAACGTGCGCCCCTTTGGCCATGTACTTTTTATTGGGGCCAATCTCCCTGGACGATTGTGGTGTTGATGCCTATCTGTGGGAATAATCTAGGATTTCCTGTTTGCGCATTTGTTCTGCTGGTTAAGTGCCACCCCACTTGTGATCTGTCCATGAGTTGCCACGTATTTCTAACTCTGGGTTGATAGAGAGGTCATATCGGGTGATTTCGACACCAGTGATTCGATTTCGTTCTCATGCCCACATGTATCATTCTGTGCATCAACATCAATATTAACATTACTTAGGCCTACTTCTCTGATTTTGTTTCAATGCTGTGTGAGATTCTGAGGTGGCCAGGAGGATGGTATGGGTGTTTCTCATCGACTGTGCTTCAGCTGAAGATTTATCTGAGGAGGTGTAGGATTGCATATCGGCTTCTGTTGGAGGGGGCGGGTGGTATGTGCATATCGGTTGATCTTCCCTTGTTTAGGGATTTGGTTTGGCTTGTCCTTTCCCATATCGCAGTACAGGTCGATGAAAGGGATGTGGATATAACTCCCACCTCCCTGAGCACAGTTGTTGGTAGGTTAAGGGAGAGGGAAGAAAAAGTAGGATCTGCTTCTTATGGTTACCCCCCACTTTTTGCTTCATGTGATACTGTTTTTGACTAGTCTGACTGGGATCCTGCTAATCAGGACCCCAGTCTATCTGCTTTCTCCCTACAATTTTATGCCATGTACTTGGGTACACTCCAGATTGGATACTGGGGTACCCTTGTCAGTCCCTAGTATATGGTACACATGTACACTGGGCATAGGTACCCCAGAGGACTCCCATGGGCTGAAGCATGTATTATACCACCCATGAGAGGCCATGCAAAATGGAACTACAGGCCTGCCATTGCAGTCTGTGTAAGATGGTGCATGCACCACTTACTTTAGATATAGGTTTACTTTATCTATAGGTCACTACACTTAAAACCTATATAAAAGACGAACAAAATCGAATCAGATCTAAGGTCTGCTGCACTCATTCTCTCGCCTTCTCCTGACTCCTCTGTCTCCACACCCCTGCCCTCGCCTCATGGTCTCTCCCTCAAAAACAATGCTTCATGGAGTCAATTCACTCCCCTCAATGACATTACCATCCTCAATATTCTCTCGACCCTTAAACCCTCAAATCACTTCAATGACCCCCTCCCCCCAACTTCTTTAAAGAAATGAGAGGTTCACTAGCACCGCTCTGGTCCAAGATCATCAACGCCTCACTTCTTCAAGGTGAGATCCCGGACTGCTTGAAGGCGGGCCTAGTGCTCCCTATTCTCAAAAAACCCTCGGCTGACCCTGTTGACCTGAACAACTACCGCCCAATCACAAACATACCCACCCTGGCAAAACTTCTGGAGAAATGTGTTCATGAACAACTACGCAAACACATTGAGCAATTCCAGCTTCTCGACCTATTCCAATCGGGCTTCCGCACTGGCCACAGCACCGAAACGGCCATCACTCACATAGTGTACGACGCTCTCACTTTACTTGACCAAAATGAAGCCTGCCTTTTAATTCTGCTCGATCTCTCATCTGCTTTTGACACTGTCAAACATGACAATCTACTCTACCTCTTGGAACGCAGGATGGGGCTCTCAGGCACGGTCCTTAAATGGTTTTCCTCTTTCCTCAACAACAGAGCACAAAGAGTTAAATCCAACCAGTCTCTCCCCAACCCTAGTTCCTGCAAACTGGGTGTCCCCCAAGGATCCTCACTCTTTAACCTTTTCCTGGAACCATTGACTGTAATTCTTAAAGCCTCCAACATCCAATATCACATGTATGCGGACGACACCCAACTCTACATGAAAATCTCCTCTCCCGAAGGAATAAAATCTCTCAATGGTACCCTGCTCAAAACCCTCAACTGGCTAACCTCCAACCATCTCAAATTAAACGCCCTCAAGACGGAATTCCTCCTCATTGCACCCGCTAGGCAAACCCCCACTGTGGTGAAATTTCTCGGTAACCTCACCGCCCTCAACTGCACACCTCACATCATTGACTCCACTAAATCACTGGGAGTTGTGCTAGATAAAAACCTTAACATGCAAGACCACATCAGACCATCGACCAAAGGAGCGAACTTCCATCTTTGCATCCTAAGAAAACTCAAACCCTACCTTCCCCATGATGACTTTAAAGTGGCGGTGCAAGCACTTGTCATCTCTAGACTAGAATACGGCAGTGCGACTCTTTGCGGACTGCCGAAATTCAGTTTAGCCCCTATCAGAGCATCTCTGAATGCTGCTACTAGACTCATCACGGGTTCTAAGGAGTCCAACCACATTTCGCCGGACCTGAAATCGCTCAATTGGCTTCCCTTTGAAGCAAGGATCCAACTAAAGATCGCTTGTATGACCCATAGGGCACTACACTTCAACACCCCACTCTACCTGACAAACAAGCTGTAATTCTCTGGTGGCTCCCGGTCCACAAGGAGCACCGGCACACTGCTGCTCAAGCCTAAGAAATTTAATAAGCTTAAAACCCTACAATCGTACATTCTCTGGCATCGCCCCGAGAATCTGGAACTCCCTTCCAGTGGAAATAAGACTTATTCCCTCTACACTTGCCTTCAAAAGGGAAGTTAAAGCTCTACTAATGAACAATGCGTTGAACTAGATGCTGTGCTCCTCTTGCCTCTAACTTACTGTATACATTTCATTTGTTGCGACCCATTGTCGCCTGTCATACTGTCTTGTTTGATCTTGATGTATATTGCCCTACTTGTCGTTCTCACCCAACCTGCCTCCTACGTCCACCTTAATTTCATCTTGCCCCTGTTGTATATTGTCGCACTGTTACCCTGATTTTTCTCCCCTTGCTGTTTTCCGTTGTCTACCTAAACCATGTGTAAAGCGCTCTGATACCCACCTGGGTCATGTTCGCGCTATACAAAACCTTAAATAAATAAGTCACCCCTATAGCAGGCCTTGACAATCCTGAAGGCAGGGGGCTGGGTTTTACGTGAGAGGGTGCCCCTGCATGAGCAGAGCACCCCTGCAGCCTTCGGAGACCATTCTCCCGGGTTGTCGGTGACGCAGCCAGACATATAGGTAGAGGTGCATTATATGCTCACGTAAAATGCTTTCTCGAAAACGGCTGCAACAAACCATGTCGTGCTTGGTATCAAACACCTTGGAATCATACCTCCACACCGGTAACCGGTGTGGGAGGTATGATTCCACCCTTCAGAAGCGAGCTTCGTGGGGTCCCTGGTCTTCCCGGTACCAGCCTTCTCGACCCGGACAGCACAAAATGGTTGCTGCAGACCAGAGACACATTTCTGCCCTCCTGCTGCTGAGCCAAGCTCGAGCAGGGGAAGGCAGCACAATAGGCATCCTGTCACAGGGAGGTGTGACCATCTCCCAGACAGGATTTAGTGTTTTGGGGCTGGGTGGGTGCACTTCCAAAGTGCCTGAAAGTCTGCACAAGGGGCACATTTGGTGTCCCTGTGCATAGTCCAGTTCAAACCAGTCCTGGGAGCCATTGGCTCCTGCTCTGGCGCAAAACTGGACAAAGGACATGGGAGTAAACTCCCCACTGTCCCGACCCTCCCCTGGGAGGGTCCCCTGAATCTGTCCAACCCTCTCCTGTGGGTACAAAAGGGCTTACCTGGCTGTAGGACCCTAGATTCGACGTGGACAAGATTATGAACAAGAAACCACTGACCTTCGACCGTCTGGACACTCTGGAATTCGCTGGACTTTGATTGGGCCTGACTTGGTCTCCCTCTCCGTCCAAAGCCTCGTCTGTGCCCGTGCATCATACAGGCTCTGTGCAGGACCTGTGGAGCATCAAGGACAACTGAAGTATCTCCCTTGGAGTGAAGGAGTCACTCCCCTGCATTCGCAGGCACCGTAACGCAACTGACCGGTCTGCTGATCCTGAGCTCCTGCGGACTCCAAAGGCTCCAGCAACACAGGAGGTGGGTTCCTTTGTTCCTTGAGGTCGAGCTGCCCTCTCACCAAGTTTGAGGCCGGTATCCCTCATGGGGACTGCATAACCCGAACCCCTGTGCACTGTGTACTTTTCCAAGTGCATATGCTTGTTGGCGTTCCCCAACTAAGTGCATTGGGCTATCGATAGCCCCAACCTCTGTGCACATTTCGTACAAAGGACTTTGGCCTCCTCACACTCTGTGCCCTGCAAGCTGTTACTTTGTGAAACTGCTAGAGGTCCCCTGGCGACTCCTGTGCCTTTGGCCTGTGGGTCCATTTGAGGGACACAAGGTCTAAAATAAACTCCCTTTGGGATATTTCAATTGCATACCATATTACAGTCACACCACATACAACATTCAAAGGTCACCGAATTTATATCACAGTAGCCAAAAAATCAATATGAAAATATTTATTAGGTTGGTTTAAAAGCTTTCATCCTTCTTTTTGATTATTAGGTAATCACTCAAATATATAACATACAATGTCCACAAAAATATCAAACAATAAAATCACAAGTATAAAAAACAGTGCAAGTCAATCAGTGCAAATTCAAAGACAATCATGAGTAGTAATTCAATATTGAATCTTGTCCTTTTCAGATGTTCCACAACAATCCATATAGTTCACGAAAACATTTATTAACAAGTAGACCAAAGAGCGACGCGTTTCGGAGGCATACAAAGGTCCAACCTCCTTCTTCAGGCTTTGCTACTAATTTCTCCCAACACTTTTGTCTATAAAAATATATTGAACAGTCAAATTATTAAAAAGCATAATATATTATTATTATTATTATAAAAAAACAACCAATTTATACACAATTTAATCTAAATCTCTAAATAGTAAATGCTTTTAAATACATTTTCATTTAGCATAAACAACAAACCTATTGAACTAATGGCTCTGTACGGTGGTTCTCTACCCATCCAAAACACAAACACATTCAATCACATCAAAATGACTGCCTTCATTGGCAATCAAATTCATAATAATTTCTATGCCAAAAAAAGACAATTGTTTAATGAAGGCCCAGGGTTAAAACCCTTTTGCCCTCTATGGGTGATACTAAACTCCACCCAATTAGACTATGGGCCATAGTAAGTCTTACTTCTGTATTGCTAGTAATATATAAGGAAACAAGGTACCCGCCAAGATATAGACAGGTTGGCTATCACAGGTAATCTCCTTTTCTGATAATGTTCTTCAACAGTGTACAGAGGGGACAAGTCTCCACTCTCTCTTATGCGATCTAAAAGACAAGGCCATAATAAGCTATAAGGGATCCAATGTAAACAAGCATTGGCATAGCCAATAGGTCTCGCTTTTGGGACCTTATAAGTATTTAGTTATGCAGCATAATATCCTTGGTGCAACAACATTAACTGTTGCATGGTTAAACACTTATAAGGCCCCAAAGGCGAGACCTATTGGCTATGCTAATGCTTGAGGTGGTGTTGAGTGGTGTTGAGGTGGTGCTTAGTGATGCTGTGGTGGTGCTTAGTGGTGCTGTGGTGGTGGTGCTTAGTGATGCTGAGGTCGTGTTTAGTGGTGCTGAGTGATGCTGTGGTGGTGCTGTGGTGGTGCTTAGTGATGCTGTTGTGGTACTTAGTGATGCTGTGGTGGTGGTGCTTATTGATGGTGAGGTGGTGTTGAGTTGTGTTGTGGTGGTGCTGAGAGATTCTGTGGTGGTGCTGAGTGATTCTGTGGTGGTGCTGAGTGATGCTGTGGTGGTGCTGAGTTGTGTTGTGGTGCTTGGTGATGCTGAGGCAGTGTTGAGGTGGTGCTGAGTGATGCTGTGGTGGTGCTTTAGTGATGTTGTGGTGCTTAGTGATGCTGTGGTGGTGTTTAGTGGTGTTGAGGTTGTGCTTAGTGATGCTGTGGTGGTGCTGAGTGGTGTTGTGGTGGTGCTTAGTGATGCTGTTGTGGTACTTAGTGATGCTGTGGTGGTGGTGCTTATTGATGGTGAGGTGGTGTTGAGTTGTGTTGTGGTGGTGCTTGGTGATGCTGAGGTGGTGTTTAGTGGTGTTGAGGTGGTGCTTAGTGATTTTGTGGTGGTGCTGAGTGATGCTGTGGTGGTGCTGAGTGATGCTGTGGTGGTGCAGAGTGATGCTGTGGTGGTGCTGAGTGATGCTTAGACGAGTTTTGAATTTAATCTGTACATCCCGCTGTGTAGATAATTACACTCTAGGCACAGATAGATATGCATTATGCTGCCTTCCGCACAGCGACAAGCATGTGCAAGGCTGAGCGAGAAGGGGAAGATGTTTGACAGACTATGTACTTAGCGAGACTTTAAAATGAATGCATTTAAGCAGAGACAAACCTAGCCCATTGTATTGGCTTGTTGACTGTTTAACTCTTTGCTGTAAGCGTCCGTGGTGGCCTCCTCGTCTGCTGACAAAACACAGGCAAATGCAGATGCAGTGGTGACGTGATGTGTGGTGGGGGAGGGGGCATTAAAGCGCTTGTCCGAGCGAGAGGAAAGCCAGATGGCGCCTCTGAGAAGGGAGGGGTAGTGCGCGCAGTGTCTGTAAAACAGGAACATGTGTAGACTCTGCTTCGGCTTCCTTTAATTCAAAAGATACATTGCCTTTTGCACCATTGCGCTTCTCTGATGCAAAGAAAGAAAATGAGCAATGTAAAAACTCCTCGTCTGCTGACAAAACACAGGCAAATGCAGATGCAATGGTGACGTGATCTGTTCCTTTAATTTAAAAGATACATTGCCTTTTGCACCATTGCGCTTCTCTGATGCAAAGAAAGAATATGAGCAATGTAAAAACTCCTCGTCTGCTGACAAAACACAGGCAAATGCAGAAGCAGTGGTGACGTGATCTGTTCCTTTAATTCAAAAGATACATTGCCTTTTGCACCATTGCGCTTCTCTGATGCAAAGAAAGAGAATGAGCAATGTAAAAACTCCTCGTCTGCTGACAAAACACAGGCAAATGCAGATGCAATGGTGACGTGATCTGTGGTGGGGGAGGGGGCATTAAAGCGCTTGTCCGAGCGAGAGGAAAGCCAGATGGCGCCTCTGAAAAGGGAGGGGGTAGTGTGCGCAGAGGAGCCATTAGAGAACACCCAGATGGCAGCTGCGCGCGTGCACGCCATCGTGAACGCAAGCTGGAGGCCAGCAAAAGCCTCTCTGGTAGCACTTCAAAAACCCACTTACTAAATGTCTCGGCCAGAGCAGCGCTAAGCGCTGGCTCAGGCGAGACCTAAAAATGACTGATTGTTCTTAAAAAGACTACCAAAGATATATATTCCATACCATATTTAGTGACAATTCATTAATGTCACAAGGTATTCCTGAACTTCCCTTTGTTCTTAACTCATGCAAGGGGATTCGTCCATTGGTAACATATAGGGGATAAATGAATCATCCAACAGTTGTGTTCTGAAAACAGAATAGCACCTAATAAGTTTCTCAAGGTATCTAACATAAGGTGCCAACAATCGTATCAAGTAAAGTAAAGGAAGCAAAATTCCACATTTACCTTAAATGAGAAGATCACACGCTATTAGTTCCAGTGATTCAGGTTAGCTTAATAATGAAACCAAGCTTGATTGTTTATTCTGCAAAGAGCGTTTTACAGCAGTGGTTCCATGCTTTTTTTTTGCCCAAGTATCTATAAATCAGAAACATAGACCACAGTTTCTTTTAATACTTTACCTCAGTTACATACCTAAATGCTTGCTTTCATGGATTTGTAACAACTAGACGGTTAAAACCAATTTGTAACAACTAGACGGTTAAAACCAATCCCTAAAATCGCTAAGGACTATGTGCTAGTTAAGTGCCTACATTTAATATATTTAAAGTCTCTCCAAATAGCAGTTGGCTATATGGTTCCCTGCTAAGGCTCACCCCGTCCATGACACTATAATTTAAAATATAGAATTCCAAAGTGGACGCTATTCACAAAAGATATTAGGTTCAAAATTAGTCATCCATTTAGAAATCCGCTATGCCTCCTTAGAAGCAGAGCAGTACTAAATCAATATGACTGACAATTCTTACAACGCGCTAAACTAGTGCTAAGACAGCATTCCCCTAGTGCACTTAACGGGATTAAAAAATCTCCTGTACGTGCATTTGAGGGACAACACTGATTTTCTTGGGCTCCTCTGGTTGGTCCAGGCCTGCCCTGACGCCCCTTAATGTGGTGAGTCCCCTGGTCCTTGCTGGGTCAGACCGTAACCTTCTTTGACCTTCTTCGTGGGTTGCCGCTGCCAAGGCTTGTTGGTACTCCCGCCGGACACCGACCCCTCAGCACTCGACATCCTTCGTGGGACAGCTCGTATCCGGCTCCTGGTCATCCTCAACATCTCCTGGTCCCTGCAGCTGTAGA
The DNA here is from genome assembly GCA_963921515.1 of Calotriton arnoldi. NCBI lineage: Eukaryota > Metazoa > Chordata > Amphibia > Caudata > Salamandridae > Calotriton > Calotriton arnoldi. Next base: position 4,537,275 of record CAWUFW010000273.1, on the reverse strand, counting down.
GTCAAGGTCTCCATCTTCACATCTGAAGCACCCGACATCGGTGGGCATTCGTCTACCGAGCCCCTGGTCACTCCTAAGTGACCCAGACTCTGTCCCCTCTGCTTTCAGGTTCCTTCCATCAAGAATCCACCTGTGGGTTCCACCGGACACTTTTCTTCTTTCCAGCAGTGGCATTTCTTTGAAGACTCCCATTGAGAACGACGGTGGTTTCGACGCCACTTCGACCCTATGCACCCGGCTTCCCTGGGATAGGTAACTCTGGTACTTCGGTATCCACGGGTGGGGTGGCTCTCCAACCTTCTATGTTCTAAAGGGTTTCTTCGTAATCCACTGGGAAGGGTCCTTAAACTTTAAAACTGTGACCGCGACTCTCCCATAGAATTGTACGTAGCACGCGGTCGTGTTCTCACACTGCACCCGTCCTCCGTGCGGTCCCTACTCACTCACCTTGGGTGGTTCCTTGGGGTCCCAGCGATTCTACATCCTCTAGACACTGTCTTGACTCGAGTCGTGGTTCTTATACCACTATTTTAGTATATGGTTTGGTCTCCCCCTGGAGCCCACTGTGTATTAGTGCTACTTACGATTGTTTCTGTGCTACAGCATTGTGTGCTTTGTGTTTCTGTGTGTAGCAGATACTGTGAGGTACTTAAGATGTGTTATAATAATAAATACATATTTTTATAACTACTGTGTGGTTCTCCTTTCATTTAACCAATACTATAAGGTTGCATTCTGGTAAAACAAGCTGCTTAACATTCCTTCAAGACTAAGCCTGAAGGCTGCTCTCCACAGCTACCACTTGGATAGCTTTCTAACGTTATCTTTGACCTCTTAAATCACCATAAGGGTTGTTTGGACTGGTGCAAGGTGCCCACTTTAATTAGTGGACATCATATACCAGGCCAGCCTCTCACATTGGTGTGCAGCGGTTGGGATTCAAGCCTGCATTGTTTTACCAGATACATCTTTGTATTGATTAACTGAAAACCACTAAGTACTATGTACATACAATACTAGCTTAGAATAAGTAAGTTCTACTGAACTTAGGGTTGGGTAAGTCACGGGTCTAGCACACCCTTTCTCCAACCTCAGAGTTTAGTTGCCACCAGGTTAGGTAGGTGCAACACCTCACCGCACTTAGTATGTCTTCTAAAGGAGATGCCAGTGGCTCTCTGCCCTCTAGATACAGTGAGCTTTCATTTTAAGAACTGAAAGCCCTGTGTGCCTCTAGAAAGCTGAAGACAAGGAGAAATGCCAACACTCAACGCCTCATAGAGGCCTTACTTGACCTTAGGAAGACCCCTGGGTCAGATGAACAGGAGAAAGTGGGTGGGGCAGGGAATGAGGACAGGTCAGGAGGTGACACCTTTTATGACCTAGACTCAAACCCTGGCCAGGAGGAACAAGAAGGTTCCCACCTGGACAACTCAGATCTTCAGGGAGATGATGGAGAAGGCCACGATGGCCCCCTCTTCACCCCTCCTGGAAGAGTGCAGAGTTTACCAAGGAGATCTAGATCTCCTTCTGCAGAGTCACATCACTCAGGACAGTCTGTAGGGACCTCTGTATCTAGCAAAAGGGACCACTCTTTTGATAGGGAATACCAATTTCTTCAACTTGAGAAAGCTAGGCTTAGGCTCAGGCAAGAGCAATTGGCCCTTGATAAAGAGTCCCTAGAAGTCCAGAGAGCTAGAAAAAGTTGGGATTAGAGTCCCATGGTAGCAGCAACAGTGTCCCTAGAGTTAAAGAACATTCTTTTGACAATAGGAACCTGAGCAGGATTGTCCCTCCCTACCATGTTGGGGATGACATCCAAAAATGGATAACTGCTTTAGAGAGGGCCTGTAAAGTTCAGAGGGTCCCTCAAGAGCAGTGGGCAGCTATCTTGCGGCTCTCTTTTGCTGACAAAGGTAGAGATAAGCTCCTCACTGTTAGAGAAGAGGATGCTGACAATTATTCAGTCCTGAAGAGTCCTCTCATTGATGGGTTTGGCTTAACCACTGAACAGTACAGGATTAAGTTCAGAGACACCCAGAAGACACAGAATCAGGACTGGGTAGACTTTGTGGATAGTGCCATAAAGGCTCTGGAAGGCTGGTTGTTTGGCAGCAAAGTGAATGATTTCAAGGGATTGTACAATTTGATTATGAGGGAGCAGATCCTTAATAATTGCCAAAATCGGTTGTTGCATCAATACCTGGTTGACTCTGATTTGACTTCTGCCCAAGAATTGGGAAAGAAGGCAGATAAGTGGGTCAGAACCAGGGTGAAGCAGAAAAACCAGAACCATGGTGGTGACCAAAAGAAGCAAGATGCTAAAACTTCAGATAAAGGTGGGGACAAGGGTAAAGATGACAAGTCTTCATCAGGGCCCCAAAAACCTACATCTGGGGGGGGGGGGGGGGGTCACAATCCAACAAGGGAAAAGGCACAAAGAAACCTTGGTGTTACTTATGTAAAGAAAAAACCCATTGGACAAAATATGCCAATGGTCCAAAGGCCAAGGATTCAACTCCAACCACCACTGTCCCTAAGGCAACTGCTCCCCCTAGTACAGTTTCAAGTGGTGGTACAGGGAATAAGGGATTAGTAGGGTTAACCTTGGGCTCTGAGATGGGTTCTGGCTTAGTCAGAACTCCAGCTCAGGCTGTACTTGTCTGTGATGGTGGCATGGATATTGTCACCTTATTTTTCAGTCCCAGTAACCTGGGCAAATACAGACAGCAGCCTTTGATTAATGGTAAGGAGGCCATGGCATACAGGGACACAGGTGCAAGTGTCACTATGGTGACAAAAGATCTTGTGGGCCCTGGCCAGATCATACTTGGTGAGATGTACCAAGTGACCAATTCTAACAATGTCAGGACTGATCATTCCTTGGCAGTTGTTAATTTCAGCTGGGGAGGGGTTAACTGGCCCTAGGAAAGTTGTGGTTAGGTCAGACCCTCCAGTGGAATGCTTGTTGGGCAATGATTTGGAAACCTCAGCCTGGGCTTAGGTGGAACTTAGGTCTCATGCAGCAATGCTGGGCATCTCTGCAGATGTGTTTGCTGTGACAAGGTCACAGGCCAAACTGACTTCTACTGAACAGGCCCTGGATTCTGAAAAAATGGACCAGGTGCCTTCCAGGAGAAGGAGCAGGAGTGGTAAGGCTGAGTCTTCTCCCCAGGCTCAGAGAGAGGATCAGTCTCTTGAGGGAGATGATCTCAGTCCCTGTGAAGGGACTGTCTCAGAAGAACTGGAACCTGATCAGGTTGAGTTCTTGGGGCTTGGGGGCCCTTCCAGGGCAGATCTGAGCCAGGAGCAGCAAACCTGCCCCTCTCTTGAACCCCTCAGACAGCAAGCTGCTGCTGAGGCTGCTGGGAGTGTCAGTGGATCCCACAGGATCTATTGGGATGAGGGACACCTTTTCTCAGAGGGTAGAGACCCCGAGCCTGGTGCCACCAGGAGGTTGGTCATACCTCTGAAGTTTAGAGACTTCCTACTCACCTTGGCACATGACATTCCCTTGGCAGGACACCTAGGCCAAAGCAAGACTTGGGACAGGCTTGTCCCTCACTTTCACTGGCCTCACATGTCAGAGGACACCAAGGAGTTTTGTTGCTCCTGTACCATCTGTCGAGCCAGTGGTAAGTCAGGTGGTACCACAAAGGCCCCCCTGATACCACTACCTGTGGTGGGGGTTCCCTTTGAGAGGGTTGGGATTGACATAATTGGTCCCATGGATCCTCCAACTGCATCTGGGCACAGATTCATACTAGTGGTGGTGGACCATGCCACTGGGTATCCAGAAGCAATTCCCCTCAGGACCACCACAGCTCCTGTGGTGGCAAGGGCCCTCCTGGGAATCTTTTCCAGGGTGGGTTTTCCTAAGGAGGTCTTAACTGACAGAGGTACAAACTTCATGTCCAATTATATCACTGCAATGTGGAAGGAGTGTGGAGTGAACTACAAGTTCACCACACCCTATCACCCACAGTGCAATGGGTGCATGATCATGGGCCTCCCAGAAAAGCTTAGGCGAAAATGGGATGTCCTGTTGCCCTGCCTTCTCTTTGCCTACAGAGAGGTCCCACAGAAGGGGGTTGGCTACAGCCCTTTTGAACTTCTGTTTGGGCTTCCAGTTAGGGGTCCCTTGTGTTTAGTGAAGGAGGGATGGGAGTTACCTCTCAAACCACCTAAGCAAGACATTGTGGACTACGTACTTGGTCTCCGCTTCAAGATGGCTGAGTACATGAAGAAGGCCAGCAAAAACCTTGTGGCAAGTCCAGAATTGCAAAAAGCTTGGCATGACCAAAAGGCTGTACTGACTGTTTATCAGCCAGGACAGAAAATATGGGTGTTGGCTCAGTTGATGGTGTGGCCTTGGCAGGCAGCCTCACTGAGCAACAGCAGATTCATTGTAGGAAGGTCCTCAATCAATACAGACATATGTTTTCTTTGACTCCTAGTCAGGCCACTAGGTGTACCCATGACGTGGACACTGGTGAGAGTCTACCTGTTAAAAATAATATTTACAGGCAGCCTGACCATGTCAGAGATTGCATCAGGACTGAGGTCCAAAAGATGCTGGAATTGGGAGTGATTGAACCCTCAGATAGCCCTTGGGCTAGTACAGTGGTCCTGGTACCCAAACCTCATACCCAGGGTGGTAAGAGAGAAATGAGATTTTGTGTGGACTACAGGGGGCTCAATGCAGTCACTAGGACTGATGCTCACCCTATCCTAGGGCAGATGAGCTCATTGACACTTTGGCCTCAGCCAAGTTCTTGAGCACATTTGACCTCACTTCTGGATATTGGCAGATCAGACTAGCTGAGGATGCCAAACCCAAGACAGCATTTTCAACCCCTAGTGGGCATTATCAATTTATTGTAATGCCCTTTGGTTTGAAGAATGCACCTGCCACATTCCAAAGGTTGGTGAACAAAGTCCTTACAGACCTGGAAGCCTATAGTGCAGCATATCTTGATGATATAGCTGTCTTTAGTTCCACCTGGGAGTATCACCTGGTCCACCTGCAAAATGTTTTGGAGGCCCTGCAGAAAGCAGGCCTCACTATCAAGGCCACCAAGTGCCAGATAGGGCAGAGTAAGGTTGTGTACCTGGGCCACCTTGTGGGTGGAGGCCAGGTTCAACCAATGCAGAGCAAAATCCAGACCATCATGGACTGGGTTGCTCCCACTACCCAGACTCAGGTCAGAGCTTTCTTGGGCCTGACTGGGTACTACAGAAGATTTGTAAAAGGATATGGGTCTATAGTGACTCCCTTGAATGACTTAACTTCCAAAAGAATGCCTAAGAAAGTTCAGTGGACAGTCAGCTGTCAGAAGGCATTTGATGATCTCAAGCAGGCCATGTGCACTGCTCCCATTCTGCAAAGTCCTGACTATTCCAAACAATTCATTGTCCAAACAGATGCATCTGAGTTGGGGGTAGGGGCTGTGTTGTCACAACTTAATGCAGAGGGTCAGGATCAACCAGTAGCTTTTATTAGCAGAAGGTTGACCCCCAGAGAGAAACGTTGGTCAGCCATTGAGAGGAAGCCTTTGCTGTGGTTTGGGCTCTGAAAAAGCTGAGGCCATACTTGTTTGGCACTCACTTCATTGTTCAGACAGACCATAAGCCCCTCTTATGGCTAAAACAGATGAAGGGTGAAAACCCCAAACTTTTGAGGTGGTCCATTTCCCTACAGGGGATGGACTATACAGTGGAAGCCCAAACAGAAGTTCAAAAGGACATAGTCCTGGGAGTAACCATGCCAATGCAGATGGACTCTCCAGATATTTCCACTTAGAACATGAAGACTCAACTGGGTAAGGTTAGTCTCATCTCCTTACGTTTGGGGGGGGCTGTGTAGGAAAGTAGGATCTGCTTCTTATGGTTACCCCCACTTTTTGCTTGATGTTACACTGTTTTTGACTAGTCTGACTGGGATCCTGCTTATCAGGACCCCAGTCTATCTGCTTCCTCCCTAAAATGTTGTGCCATGTGATTAGGTACACTCCAGATTGGATACTGGGCTACCCTTGTCAGTCCCTAGTATATGGTACACATACCCACCTGCACCTCCCATACAGGATTTAGTGTATTGGGGCTGGGTGGGTGCGCTTCCAAAGTGCCTGAAAGTCTGCACGAGGGGCACATTTGGTGTCCCTGTGCATAGTCCAGTTCAAACCAGTCCTGGGAGCCGTTGGCTCCTGCTCTGGCGCGAAACTGGACAAATGACATGGGAGTAACCTCCCCACTGTCCTGACCCTCCCCTGGGAGGGTCCCCTGAATCTGTCCAACCCTCTCCTGTGGGTACAAAAGGACTTACCTGGCTGTAGGACCCTAGATTCGACGTGGACAAGATTCTGAACAAGAAACCACTGACCTTCGACTGTCTGGACACTCTGGACTTTGCAGGACTTTGACTGGGCCTGACTTCGTCTCCCTCTCCGTCAAAGCCTCGTCTGTGCCCGTGCACCATACAGGCTCCGTGCAGGACCTGTGGAGCATCAAGGACAACTGAAGTATCTCCCTTGGAGTGAAGGAGTCACTCCCCTGCATTTGCAGGCACCGTAAAGCAACTGACCGGTCTGCTGATCCTGAGCTCCTGCAGACTCCGAAGGATGTTCCTTGAGGTTGAGCTGCCATCTCACCAAGTTTGAGGCCAGTATCCCTTGTGGGGACTGCATAACCCGAACCCCTGTGCACCGCGTACTTTTGCAAGTGCATATGCTTGTTGGCGTTTGCCAACTAAGTGCATTGGGCTATTGATAGCCCCAACCTCTGCTCACATTTCATACAAAGGACTTTGGCCTCCTCACACTCTGTGTCCTGCAAGCTGTTACTTTGTGAAACTGCTAGTGGTCCCCTTGCGACTCCTGTGCCTTTGGCCTGTGGGTCCATTTGAGGGACAACACTGCTTTTCTTGGACTCCCCTGGTTGGTCCAGGCCTGCCCTGACTCCCCTTGCTGTGGTGAGTCCCCTGGTCCTTGCTGGGCCAGACCATAACCTTCTTCGTGGGTTGCCGCTGCCAAGGCTTGTTGGTGCTTCTGCTGGACACCGACCCCTCAGCACTCGACATCCTTTGTGGGACAGCGCGTATCCTGCTCTTGGTCTTCCTCGACGTCTCCTGCAGCTGTAGAGTCAAGGTCTCCATCTTCACACCTGAAGCACCCGACATCGGTGGGCATTCGTCTACCGAGTCCCTGGTCACTCCTGAGTGACCCAGACTCTGTCCCTTCTGCTTTCAGGTTCCTTCCATCAAGAATCCACCTGTGGGTTCCACCGGACACTTTTCTTCTTTCCAGCAGTGGCATTTCTCTGAAGACTCCCATTGAGAACGACGGCGGTTTCCGACGCCACACCGACCCTATGCACCCGGCTTCCCTGGGATAGGTAACTCTGGTACTTCGATATCCACGGGTGGGGTGGCTCTCCAACCTTCTATGTTCTAAAGGGTTTCTTCGTAATCCACTGGGAAGGGTCCTTAAACTTTAAAACTGCAACAGCGACTCTCCCATAGAATTGTACGTAGCACGCGGTCGTGTTCTCACACTGCACCCGTCTTCAGTGGGGTCCCTCCTTACTCACCTTGGGTGATTCCTTGGGGTCCCAGCGATTCTGCATCCTCTAGACACTGTCTTGACTCGAGTCGTGGTTCTTATACCACTATTTTAGTATATGGTTTGGTCTCCCCCTGGAGCCCACTGTGTATTAGTGCTACTTACGATTGTTTCTGTGCTACAGCATTGTGTGCTTTGTGTTTATCTGCGTGTAGCAGATACTGTGAGGTATTTAAGGTGTTATAATAATAAATACATATTTTTATAACTACTGTGTGGTTCTCCTTTCATTTAGCAAAACCAAAGGGGATGATGGACGGAGTGTTGAACATTGCAAGCACTCACCCCCAGTCAACTGATCTGGGTTTAATCCATCATCATTCTTTAGCTCACTCCGCCACCCCAGTTCAGACATGGCCATATGCAAATCAGTCTGACCCTGTGCCTCATGGGAACAGTCCAGCCCAAACTGCCAAGCCACGTCTTCCCTGGACCGGAAACAAGCATTCTGTGACCGGTTTCTGGCTTACAGCCGTCATCAGCCAGGCTATCTTGAATCCAGTGGCAAAGTGAGCAAGGGACCCACGTCTGGGCATACCCTGCCAACTTAGGGCGAACAAAGCGATACAAAAGGGGATGATGGACGGAGCGTTGAACATTGCAAGCACTCACCCCCAGTCAACTGATCTGGGTTTAATCCATCATCATTCTTTAGCTCACTCCGCCACCCCAGTTCAGACATGGCCATATGCAAATCAGATTCCACACTGGAGCAGGTGGAAGTCTTGGAGGAATGATTCTTTTAAGTCCCTCCATAAATGCTTTAATGACAGGCACTCTAAAAAGAGACAGATGTTGTCTGTTCTGTAGATATACAGCTATTGCAGCAAGATGTAAGCGTATGGAAGAGTACGCTAAATTGGAACGCTGCAGATGTAGTAAATAGCAAATGATGTTTTGAACTGAAGCGTCCAGCGGATCTATCCGATTGTTATTGCAGTTTATCACAAATCGCTTCCACTTTGCTGCATAGCCTGCCCTTGTGGTAGGACGTCTAGCCTCTTTGATAATATTCATGCAGTCTGGCGGAAGATTAAGGTAGCCAAACTCTAAGATTTCAGGTGCCAGATCGCAAGGTTGAGATGGCTGGGATCTGGATGTCTTATCTCTCCATGGCTCTGAGTGAGAAGACTGGGAGTGAGGTGTTTATAGGAGAGGCAGGCCTCCTAGTTGTTGACATGTTGCCAACGCAGGCCAAGTAAGGTACAATTTCTACTTACTGAACCAAGCATAATGCACTCAATAGAAGATCCATGGACAGTAATTTTATAAGAAGGTCTACGAAATAAGTGTGCAGGTCAGGCGCCTAAGACAGTGACGCCCTTTTAACACGGCTCTGGACTTCTGCACCCCAACGCTTTATTTTCATATCAAAGTATCCCCTCTGGTGCATTCTAGTGGTGTTGTTTTCCAACATTGTTTGTCAAGTATGTTGCTTTTACATCAGTTGCAACAGCAAGCTGTTGGACTGGGTTCCTTGCTGCCTCCAGCCCTCAAGTGTTCATGTACCTGAGAAAGATAAGAGGATGCTACTAAAAGGCTTCAAGGCTGAGAGTCAAAAGATTGATGTGTTTCCTTCTCCTCCTTGTGCCATCAGTCTTCTTTCAGCTGCCCTAGACTGCCCTTTATGAACAGAAGGACATACCATTCCTGATGTCCCTTGTTAAACCCGCTGGCTCTTCTCAAGTTGTCCATTCTGGACCAACTGTTGACATTGCACTTCAATCTGGAGTGGCCCTTCCTTTCCTGGACCTACCAGTCCTCCATCAACTACCTCCAAGACTTCCCAGGCTTCCTGGGCCACTCTCACTCAACTTTCCTTCTTTCCTGAACTTCAGGTGTTCTAGAGACTTTGCCTTCCATGGCCTCAGAGCACTGGAAAGAAGGCTTTGTCATTTGCTACTGCAATTCCACCAGTTCTCCAGAGACCCTTTCCTCCTCAGCTCTCTGTCTGGTCTAATTCTAATGGAAACTGGGTCAAGGGTATCTATCACTTCCTTATCCAAAGCAGCTGGAGTCCAGTTTACAAAGGTAAAGCCTTTTTCCCCATAATGTATGTTTGATAATGTAACTTGAGCATCGAGAGTCTGCTTTAGGCTAAAGCTAGTATGGGTAAAGGAAATGAAGATCTTAAACTTAAAAGCCAAGTTAAAACTCCAATGCCTTGCCAGGAGCTCGAGTTTGAATACGTGTTTTCAGTGGGAAGACATAGCCATCAGTGATTGGACTAGAATTCAAGGTCGCAGTTGGCTATTTGACCCTGGTGTGTTTCTCTCCCAGGTGGTAGCATTGAGGTAAGAGATATTGGTTTGACTAGAAGAAAACTTTTTCAAAGGTGTTCAGATTATTGCAAATCGTCAAGTGCGCCTCCACAGACATTAGCTAATTGGTAAGACGTTGAGCAGTCTCCCCAAAGCAGGAAGGAAGTTCTCAGTCAGTTCATTGTGCTTCTAGCAGTCTCTGTGCCTGGGACTCAGTCGAGTGATCGCCCTGGACAGCTCTTAGAGGCAAAGCCTCTTACTTCATCTTCCAAGCTCGACCTTGTCAGAGTATGCTTCCCTTCCTGCACAGCTCTGCCTGGTAGCTGCTGCCACTGGCCCTTGCTGGTCGGTGTCTGAGGCCCTCCTCCACCCGCAGGCACCCACCTGCGCCTCATCCCTGGTGGTACAGTGGGGAACTTCTCTGCTCTGCCACTGCTCTGCCTTCTGTCTCTCTGCCTTCTGCCTTTCTCTTTCCCTTCTTTCATTCTGCTTTGCTTTTTATTTGCCTCCTTTCATTTGCTTTGCTTTTTATTTGCCTCTTTTCAATTTTTCCCTCTCTTGCCTCTTTTTGTGCCTTTTCAGTCCATGTCCCTGCTTGTCCCCCGTGCCCGCTCCCCTACAGGGCCGATTCCCCCTTTCCCGCTTCCCAGCTGTCCAGCCCTCCCCCTCACACTACTATGGTGGCCGCTGCACAGGTGAGCCAGAGGCAAGCCTGTCTGCACCCGTCCGCGCCTGGCCCGCACTCAGCACTACGGACCCTAGCTCTCAGACCATCCACCGCTACGACACTAACACTCTCCATGCTCTGAACACCGGGTGCCACACCGCCTGCCGCAGGGCATCGCAGTTGGTCACCCAAGGCCCTTTTTCCAGCTGGAACTGCAGCTGCACCTCGCCTGCCACTACACACAAGCCCCACCCACCGCACGACTGACAAACACTGGACCCGGCCACCTCAACTGCATCCTGCTCAACACACGTTCCCTCCACAAACACGTCGTAGAGATCTGGGACCTGCTCGACTCTGTCAACCCCAACATCGCCTTCCTCACGGAAACCTGGATGACCTCCACCTCCACCCTAGACACGCCTCCGCCATCCCAGACGGCTACAAGATCATCCACAAGGACCGCATCAACAAACCGAGGGGAGGCATCGCCGTCGTACATAAAAGCACCCTCCGCCTCACCACCCACGCGGACGACCTCTCGGCCAACATGGAGCACCTCCACTTCCAGACCAACCCGAACACCACCCTCCGCGGCACCCTCATCTACAAACCCCCTGAACCCCATCCACCCTTCAGCGATTCCACCATCGACTTCATCGCACCCCACGCTCTCGCCTCCACAGACTGCATCCTGCTCCACGGACGACTCCAATGACAAAAACACCTCGTCCCTGCTGGAGAATCTCGCCACTGTTAGACTCAAACAACAGGGCACCTCCCCAACCCACTCAGCAGGACCCACGCTCGACCCCATCATCTCCGCCAGTGACAACATCACCTTCAGCCATACCACCGAGCTCCAGAGGACCGACCACCGCTGGGTCCACTTCTCCTTCACCAAACCAACCGTACACCACCACGGCCACCGCTACCCTCACAGAAGTTGGAACAAGGTCACCGAAGAACAGCTCACCACCTCCCTCAGCAAAGCCCCTTCACCAACATCCACATACAGGGGCAGGGAGCCCAGTGCTGACTCTATTGCCAGGGAATATCTTTAAACCTACACTACCCTCAGTAAGGAGGTTTTATTCTCAAATCTGAATTTTCTGTTTAGGCACTTTTAATTGATTTAACTGATTTTAGAACATAGTGGGGGTGCTCCTGTGGGGGAAAAATTTACCACATCCAAACTGTTTTACGGCATTTACTGTTTTTAACATTGCACTCAAAGCATACCTCATTTTGCGGTCCTTAGCTCCCCAGTCTGCCACGGGTTTCCAGATTGTGCAGAGGGAGCTGGGACGCACCTTGCCGATTTGGTGTGCCCTGACGGCCGCCATCTTGGATGGCTTGCAGCACAGCTGAGCGGTATTTCAGCGCTCCCAGCATTGATTTAAGGGAAGCCGGGTGCCAACGCACAGCGGATGCGTGCAGTGGGTGTGCCAAAGGCAAGCCCGTCTGTGCCTGTCCACACCCAAACAGGACCAGGGGCCAGAGACCCTGCCCGATTGAGGACAGAAAGGTTAGTCTTCTCACCAGATCTCTTAAAAACTTTGCGTTCTGCCTGCTCAGATAGGTGTCGATCATCTATCAACCCATTAACTCATGAGGACAATTGCAAACACTGCCATTTCTCCTGCAAACCCCCTGACTTCTTGGCCATTGCTGGGACCATTAAAGACACACCAATCCCTGAGGACACGTACAGACAGACCATATCTCGGAGACAGTTAATTACTGGCAGCTTTCAATTCTTTAGTATAAATTTCCGTTCTTTAGTTAGCAATCAACTGCACATTCATGAATTTCTCTTAGACATGATACCAGATGCTCATTTTCTGACAGAGACTTGGCTGATGTTATAACGACTCTCCCACCCAATTATTGCATCCTCAGAAGGGATCAGTAAGACAAGAAGGGAGGTGGTATAGCGGCTCTCCCACCCAATTATTGCATCCTCAGAAGGGAGGTGGTATAGAGATTGTTTTTAAAGATATCTATCAGTGCAAGATAGCGGAGCGTCTTCTATCGGCATGTGAAACCTTGTTCTTTTCTCTCCAACTTACACATAAATGTACAATCTCTGGCTCCTTAATCTACCGCCCTCCCGGCTATGCAGGTAGCTGGTGCTCCACCACCTTTGACACAATTTCCACTCATACTCAAAAGCTCCAACTTCATTCTGCTTGGAGATCTCAATTTGCACCTAGAGGATGCCACTTGTGCTGTCAGTCAAACATTAATCGCGGATTTGAATGCTATGAATCTTAATCTAATAAATTCCCTTCCCACTCCTAAAGCAGATCATCTGCTGGATCCCATTTTTTCAAATGTTCCCGGTCTCACCTATTCCACTACTATGGTCTGACCATCCTGAAGCACCTTTCTCTGAATCCCTCCAATCCTCGATGCCTCTGATTACAACTCAGCCCCAAACCTTGACCAGGAATTGGTCCAAATTTGATGCTTTCGCTTTTAACGCTTGCCCTCTGAGGTCTCTACCTCAGTTAACACAGAGGGTTGAACTAGACCAACCTGTGATTGACAGTTGGTTAAGAGACTCCCTAGACACAACGCTACCAGCCAAGCCAACATCCGTGCTTAGGCAACATCCTCCCTCCCCTTGGTTCAACGAGCCACTGAAGACAGAATAGAAATTGTGCAAGCACCTTGAAAAGGCATGGAGGAAATTATACGACACTGAATCAAAGAATAATTATAAAATGACACTAAACCAGTACCACTTGCACTGCAGGACGGCACGTGCTCTGTTTTACTAAAAACAAGCGGCCCCAAAACACTTTTTAAAGTGGTTAAAGATCTATCCAACCCTACCAACATCTCTCCTGCTCCCTCACTGTCACAGGCCCAATGTCAAGACTCGCTAACTTCTTCCTTAACAAGGTCCCAGATATTAGGTCCACTTTGGCCACAGCTAGGAATGACAGTCCTGCCCTGACCCTACCCATATCGGGAGTGAAGTCCCTACTGTGACACGAAAGGCGCTCCCCCCGGGACTACTCTCAACTGATGGACTTATTGCAATCAATCAAGTCAGGATCCCCACTAGACCCTCTCCCTCCAGCCAAATTGAGCACCTCAAGCCCACCGCTTATGCAGCGGGTGTTCGATCTACTCATTGGTGGAACCACAAGGTGCCCTTCGCCCCTCTCAATCGGTCTTCAGAATTGGGCACAGCACTGAAACTGCCCTAGGAGTCACTGAGCACCTAAGGCGACTCCTAGACTTCTGCGGCACTGCTGCGCTGATCCTCTTGGATCTCAGTGCGGCTTTCGACACTGTCCCACAAAATTCTCGTCGACAGATTGACCCAACTGGGCCTTCAAGGCACGGCACTGGCTTGGCTCTCTTCTTTCCTTACGGATTGTACATTTCAGGTCTTTTTGACAAACGCGGTGTCTGAATCTCTCCCACTTACTTCAGGAGTTCCGCAGGGCTCTGCCCAAAGCCCCATGCTTTTTAATGCCTATGTCCACCCTTTAGAGGATCTGGTGGAAGGCTGCGGGCTAACTCCGCACTTATACGGAGACGACAACCAGATCATTTTCTCGCTGTCGTCTGGGTGGGTAGATAGCTCAGAGGACCTCAGCTCCTGCCTCGGCCTGGTCTCCACTTGGATGAAAAGCAACTCCCTGAAATTGAATGGTGACAAGACAGAGGGGATGGTGCTAGGAAGATACCCTCAGCTATGGGGCCCTCAGCACTGCCATGCTAGGTATGCCACCTATCCCCACCGATTAAGTTAAAAACCTTGGCTTCTGGCTTGACTCCACTCTGTCTATAAAGCCACAAGTGGCCAGAGCAGCCTCCACGTGCTTTGCCATTATGAAAAGGCTTAAGAAGATTTTGTGGATACTCCCCTTCTCTGCTTAGAGAACGGTCATCCAGGCCATGGTATTATCCAGACTTGACTCCGGCAACATCTTGTACCTGGGGGCTGATAAGGCAACGCTGAGACTCCTACAAGTGGTCCAGAATTCCGCCTCAAGGCTCCTGTTTCGCCTCCCTAAACATTCCTCTGCATCTGAGCTCCTCCGCCAACTACACTGGCTTCCAGTGGACAGGCGAATAAACTTCAAAGCTCTCTGCTATATGTACAAAGTCCGCGCCTGTTCATGGCTGCAATGCTTGTAAAACCTGGCATCTCCATATCACCCTGCTCTATCTTTACGTTCTAGCAACCAATCTTTATTTGCAGTTCCAAGAGTGGAACTAACACGAATGGGAGGACGATCCTTCTTCTTCCTTGGCCCTAAACTATGGATCTCCTTTCCTGAATCCCTGAGATGTTGTACCTCCCTTTTCAACTTTCGCAAAGCATTAAAGACCCTTCTCTTTTAGCCCTCAGACTGGCCTACCCGTACCCGAATTGCTGGGAATCCCTGTTGGGTAGCCATGCGCTATTCAAAAACTCAATAATACGCCAACACCACAGCACGCAACCTCCACCGATGGATCTCTGAATGTGCCGACACCTTGGCTCCCCTGAAGAAAGCCCCAAGCAAGCAACACTCCAAGAATGCCAGCTGGTTCTCTCCCACCCTACATGAGTCCAGATGCATCTGTAGATGGCCCGAGAAGAGATGGAGGAGCAGCAAGACCCTGGAAGACCACTCAGCCTTCAAGACCGCTGTCACTGCACACCACCACCTCATCAGAACAACTAAAAAAGTGGCCCTACAAGAAAGGATCAACGAAATGCACTCAATAGTAAGAACTTTTTGCCGTGGTCAAAGAATTCGCCAGACCCAGCACAGAGACAGCAGGCATCCCCCCCCTCCCAAGACCTCTACAACAACCTCGGCACCTACTTCCACCACAAGATCAAGGAGATATACAACAGCTTTGACAGCCTTGATACCCAAGACCCTCCCGCCCCACCCGCAACCACTGCACCCTACGTCGCCGGACCCCAACAGACCCTACTCAGCTGAACCCCCCTCACTGCGGATGATGCCCTCAAGATCATGAAGAGCATCCACTCCATAGCACCCTCGGACCCCTGCCCACTATCACATCTTCAACAGAGCAGGCACCACCATCACCGTCGAACTCTGCCGCGCCAACAACTGCTCCATCAACTGCTCCATCATCCCCGCCACCTTCCCGGAAGACTGGAAACATGAAGAGATCAACCCCTTGCTGAAGAAACCCTCTGCCGACCCGACGGACATCAAGAACTTCAGACCCATCTCTCTTCTCCGCTTCCCAGCCAAGGTCATTGAGAAGGCCATTAACGCCCAACTTTCTGAGTTCATCTAAGTGAACCACATCCCGGACCTCTCCCAGTTCGGCTTTCAAAGCAACCATAGCACCGAGACCGCCCTCCTCGCCGCCACAGGCGACATCCGCGCCCTCCTCGACCAAGGCGAAACTGTAATCCTCATCCTCTTGGACCTCTCAGCCACCTTCAATACCTTCTCTCACTGCACCCTATGCACAAGACTCCATGACACCGGCATCCACGACAATGCCCTGGAATGGATCTGCTCTTTCCTCACCGGCCGAACACAGAGAGTCAGACCACCTCCGTTCCTCTCGGAACCCATGGCGATCAGCTGCGGAGTGCCTCAGGGCTCCTCCTTGAACCCCACTTTTTTCAACATCTACATGGCCCCGCTCGCAGCCATCGTCTGGAACCACAGACTCAACATAGTCTCCGACTACGCCCATCTGATTCTCTCCCTCACCAGCAAACCCACAGTCGCCAAGAACAACTTTCATGATGGGATGAAGGCTGCCGCCGCCTGGATGAAGAACCGCTGCCTCAAGCTCAAGTTAGAGAAGACCGAAGTCCTCATCATGGGCTCCACCACCTCTGCCTTGGACGACTCCTGCAGCCGGGGGCATGAACCACTGGGTGGGCATGGAGACTTACTGCAGCCAGGGTATGAAGCAACGGGTGGGCATGGAGACTCATAGCCGGGGGCATGAAGCAATGGGTGGTCTTGCATGCTCCACCGGGAGAATCATGTGCTTCATCCCTGTGAGGAGCCAGACTTCTGTGCACTAACGTTTCTGGGACCTTTTTAAGCCCACTGCAGACTGCTTTACAACAAGCTCTTTGGAGGACCGTTGTGCCAGGTCCATCCTTTACCAGTGCCTGTACGTCATCTGCTACCCTCCACTACCACCCTGGAAGCAGTGGGAAAGAGTGCGTGGTTTTATTTGGAAGCCATTTAAGAGATGTCTGCTCGAAAACAACTTGTGTTACTCTACAAGTTAGTCATTGAAGAGAGGAACAGTTATCACAAAACACTGAAACTGAGCCTTGAGGATGCAGAGAAAGATGCTAGATATGTGTCTGATTTGTCTGTTAAAATGTTAGAAAAACCAAAGGGGGAGGAGCCAAGATGGCTGACTAGGAGGATGCATCTTCTTGAAGCTCCACGTCAGTCCTGATCATCGTGGCCTGCATCACCCAACAGAACGGCTCTTGGTGGCTTCTTGACACCGGCCACGCCTGCAAGCCCACTGTGGAAGAAGGTGGAAAGGGAAGCAGCAGCACGGATGAGAGCAAAGGTGAGAGGCAGGGTCTGCCTGGCTCTTGACGGTGGGAGATGCTTGACAGGCCTGGCCGTGCCAGATCAGGGTGCTTTTCCCAAAGAGGTCACTGGAGAGTGAGGAAAACTGGACTCTCTGTCGAGAGAACGGGGGCTGCAAAGCAGAGGTGATGAGCTCAGCTGTAACCAGACAGACTTTGGCACTCTGGGGGTCTGCAGTGGAGCGGAACAGCACTGGAGGTTGGTGTGGTGGTGAACTGGCTCTGGGCTGGTGTACGCAGTGGGGTAACAGACACTAGCAGCTGACTATAATTATGAGACAGGAGTAATACCTACGATCAACCACTGTGTGAGTGCCCCACGATGAGCAGGCTTTAGGCTCATACCAAATTGAGAAGGCTCATAGGTGTGTCAAAGTTGGAATGAAGTAGAATAATTAGGAGTGTCGCACGGAATGAGGAATGTGACCAGATCCCACATGAAGTACTCCGATAACTGAAAATGCTTATAGAACCCAGGCCGCGGAGCAAGCAGAGCCACAGGAGTACCGCTCTACTGAGCAACATAGAAATACGGTACCCTGAGCTGCCATAGCAAACATGACAATATACGGAGGTGAGCTCAAAATCGTACAAAGACAGTGCTACAGGCCCGAGCCGTGCTGCAATCAGAGACTGCATTGCCAAGATGGTGAACATGCACACAGGGAAGCTTAAGCCCGGGTCAAAAGCGTGCCGGGAGAGCCTCCGCCTTCCAATCCAGGTCTTTGACAACTGGATGGCAACAAATGTCCTGCTGGCGGTCACAGTAACATTGAGGTTACATACGAGTAAAATGTGAGATCGTATAGAGGAGGCGGAGCAAAGGATCTCAGAAGTAGCAGATGCTTTGAAGTCACACATGAGATATCACAGAATTGTGGTCTGGGGAGAAAAAAAGATAAAGACCATCTTAAGGGCCTTGAAGATTGATCCAGGAAAAATAATATACAACTGCTTGGATTACCAGAGAGAGGCGAAACACATCTGATTGAGCTGTTTCTCAAGACTCTTTTCAACTTGTTCATGGGCCACAGAGAGCCAGGAGATACACTAGTGAATAGAGCTTCCAGAGCTCCATCACCGTGATCGCACCAGGTGGGCAGTAATGCATGATTGTGAACCAGTGAATCTTGTGGCAGCAAACCAAAAAAAAAAGACATTCATTTCTACCCTGAATTTGTCCCAAGCACACCGAAAAAACACAAGACTTTCAAGTATCCCACATGCCCTGCTACCACGAGCACGAGCCAGACAGAATCCATGTGAGGGGCATTGATGTAAGGACATGCTCTGATTGGGACAACATGAGTGGCTGATGCTGGGGAGAAAGGTAAAAAATATAAGACGCTCAGACCTCGAGAAATCTACTCACCCACTTGCTATGGTGAGTTAAATTTTATCAGGACGAGCTATTTTAGAGCCTACTGGCCCATTCTGGCGAGCTGCTAAGGAGCAGATGTTCTGTTATCTCAGAAAACGAATGAGCGATAAAGATGCCTTTAAATCTTGTTTTTATCTTGTCACATTTGCTCTGCGTTGAGAGACAGAGGTCAAATGTCAGCTTATGTCTTACAATTTGCAGTCGGAGAAAAAAAGTAAGCACAACCTCCAGGATAAAATAAGCAGCAAAGTTAGAGTATTTTATAAAGTGAACTGTCTGACAATCGTGCTGTACAGAGTGTGAAATGCAAGGCTGTAGGAGTCAGGTTTTTTTTCTAACACACAACATTTAAATAGCTTGTAAATGAACTGTACAAACACTTCTAACAGTGACGGTTCATTCATAGGGCTGCAGGCGCGTTGCCCCCTACTTCTGCGAACCACTACCTCTCAGGCTCATTTTGGCAATTTAAATTAGCCCTGTATGGCCGTACTTCCATTAATCTGATTTCCTGATGGGGTGGAGCTGCGGAGCTCTCAGTGGGTGGGACGAGCAGATGAGGCTGAAACTGAGCTGCGCATGTCAGATTGGCTGGTATTTTTACTGTGGCCGACCTGACATGCGCAGTTCAGGCTTCCACATTGAATGCTACCATGGAGCTGCTTCAGCAAAGACACAGCCCCATCAGTCTTCAATGGAGTGTTGTGCCTGCATGCCCCAGCCAATCCTAGGACTGCTATTATGCTGCTTAGTATTATATGCAGCATAAGATAGTGCTTGGTTTGACTGGGGAGTTCAGGCCTTTTTTTTCCCTGGCCAGGATTGGAAACACATCTTTACAAGCAGGCAGAGCGAGGCGGGAGGAGGATTAACCTTGGGACTCTGAGTGTAACGGCTCGCAGTATAAGAAGATCGTCAAGGTAAGTCTCTTTAACAGTATTCATAGATTATAGCTCTAATATGAACAAAACAGTATTCACCTTTATGCCTCACCACTTTCAATGTCAGCAGCCGCCACAGACTTCAAAATATATTTGAGTAATTATGAAAGCACTTTTTTGTAATTCTATGTGATGATTAAAAGTTTTTAAAAGGATGAAAACAAATCAAAACAAGTTACTTGGTGATGTGCAAATGATAAACATTTTTGCTGAAACCCAGTTTCCACAGATTGTTGTTTATACACTGTATAGTTTTATCAGTAAAACTGCATGTTAGTGGGAAAGTTTGCGGTCATTTCAATGGAAAATATGCTGTTTGTAAATGCCAGTGCACTACCACCTCACGTTTTAGTAATATATTTATTAAAAGTGAGTTTTTAAACATGAACTGAGAAACATTGCTGCCCCCGGCCTGATGACAATGCTATTAGTGTACTAAGAGGCAGGTCAGAATTATTTGCACCCTATAGGAGGGCTAGATTCTTATTATACATGGAGCAAAGGTTTAGTCTAGTAAATCAAACAAAATTGTTTTTTGCACATCAGAAATGCTGAACTTGCATATTTGAAGGTGCTCTCATATGTGATAATGAGGAAACAGGCGGCCCGGTAAAATAAAAATTTGCTAGGATCACACAATTTGAGACCAGTTTACGGGTGAAGTACATCACAGTTAGGTCCAGTAGATTATTCGAGTCACTAGATCTGCAGATCGAGTAAAATTGTTATGACTTTTCGAGGCCTGACGCTCTAACATAACTCACATAATAGGCAGCGTGGCGGGTGCATTGACAGTTCAGGCCAATAGAAATTTATTCACCGTATACTCACCAGGAAACGGAGTTAAGTTGGATACGTGCCTACTACCGGAGGACTGTAGAAGACATTGTTTTTGTCCAACATAGCTGTGTTGATGTGATGAGGAGGGAGAATTTTGCTTTTGCAGCACAGGTGAGGAACAGTGCATGGGTGGAGGGGGTGGTAAGGACAGGGGCAGTTTATAAGGACTGGGACTCGCAATCAGACAAAGGGCTACCAGAAAGGAGGGGTGGCGGGGGTACACACAGTTATGGCAAACCAGACAAATGTCACATGGTAGAATGCAATGTGATCACCTCGAATGTGAAAGGTGTTCATGAGGTTATTAAGAGACCCAGAGTATGGCCCTAGTTATGCAGATGTAACATACAAGTTGCAATACTGTAGAGACACATTTAACGTGAACAGTGAACTGGAAACTTGCCAAGAAGTGGGGAGGGAGGCACTGGTATGCGACATTTAACTCCTGCACTAAGAGTGCTGAATTAGGTGTCCTATCCACTGTATTGCAGAGGGCCGTTCACCCATTTGTGTATCCACAGGGATGATATAAATGTGTAAGCAGGTTTGAGCTTTGATAGGCAACTTTTATTGTGTAACACCTGTGCGCCCAACATCGACAACAGCATGTTCTTCAAAATTATGTTGGCAGTGCGAATAGCGTTGGAAGGAGATGTGGTCTAGTGGATGGAGCTGCTCCCTTTGAAACCTGGAGACCCAGGTCAGATCCCAGCCTCAGCTCAACATTGTGGGTTCTGCGCAAATCACTTAGGGCCTGGTTTAGATCTCGGTGGATGGGCTATTCCGTCACAACGGTGACATATATATCCCGTCTGCTGAAATATAAATCACATAGGATATAATGGGATTTGTATTCCTGCGGAAAGAATAACCTTCACCGTTGTGATGGAGTAACCCCTCTGCCAAGATCTAAATTAGGCCCTTAATCTCCCTGTGCATAAAAACATGTCATGTGTGTAAAATGTATTTGTGTAATCCCCACTTGCTGTGCGTGATCTTGTAGGTTATATCCGTGTAATGCACAGCATTCCATCGCTTCAAGGCTAGAATCGCTCTATATAAATACCAATACATGCATACACAATGCCACATGTGGCTCCCCGCACATGTTGGGTGAGGCATTGGTCAGACCTCAGAGCACTAGGACAAGCCTCACAGATGCAAAGATTAGACATTATAGAGCTGTGGTGCATCCAACATGGAGGATCCTGAGGGTACATCTAGGCCCCCATCCATGAATCCTACTTCAGAATGGATTTCACACTACTACAGGTGAGCCCAAGCAGTAGCTTAGGGCAGCAGAATACCTGTATAGGCCAGTGTCTGACGCTGCCCCTCTTGGGGTCATTTGGAAACCGGGGAGTGTGAAGGTTGACCCCACACTCATTGTAGCCTCCTGACGCGAGCTCTGCTCCAGGCCTTGGATAGAGAGACAGTTTGAGAGGCGATAAAGGAATATTTTCACTAGAAAAGGGACTCTATGGTTCGGCATGTACAGGCTAGGAGGCCTTCCAGGTCTCTATTATGGGGAAGTGTATGGGAGCATTGTATGGGGTCAGAAGAGCAGTGACGCAAACAAATTCTAAACGCAAGACACACCAACATCAGAGCAGTGAAGAACTGACTCCACGTAGGGCTAGGATGCAAAGGGTAGTCTGGGGGATGTGACTTTAGACAGGATGTAGAGATGCAGCATGAACGAGTAGGCAAAGGGGAGGGGACTGCCGCCCTGGCTAGTTGGGAGCGAGAGGCGTACCATGTCAATAACCGGCCTTAAAGGTGAACATGGCACACTGGTGTCTACACTATAAGACCTCAGTGACCCCTTCAATGAATGCCACATGCAGCCGGATGCTGATGACAGGCTAGGAAGCATGTTACAACAAGCCGGTCTGTCCACGCTGCTGATGCCGGATGGACTGAAGGACACCTTTAGTGGGGCTGGACTTCAGCTGAAGGCAGGAGATCCCTGGGAGGGGGGGCGAGGGAGGGGAGGGGTGTCGGTGGAATTGTATAAGGAATATGGACAATTGTTAGTACAGTTATTACTGGGCATCAGTAACGAGGCACTAGAATGGGTAGCCCACCTGCCACTGCGAGGAGCTACAATCGTCATTGTAACCAAACTTGGGGAAATCCTAAGAATCTCACACCCTCAGGCCGTTGTCCATAGTCATTATGGATAATAGGATTGTGGAAAATTCAAGCCAGCTACCTTTATAGAGCAATTGCCGACCTAGCCCAGAAGGATGAGCTGAGGGTTGTGGCCATCACACCACCCTGAAAATGATAAAAATGTTTCTAGTATTAGCACAGATGCTCGATTCTCGGACCCCTGCTGGTCGTCAAGATTGTGACGTGCAGGTTGACGCCGTTAATTGATGAGTTTTGCGCTGGGACATTTTGGTCTGGGTTCGGTGTTTAATATTTGGGATGGCTTTCTTCATACAGGGCTGAGTGTGTGAGATTGGAGGCATGGTGTGTTCAAAGGGGGGCGAGCTGGGGGTGTCCATTGTAGCTATTCATGTTTGCACTTATAATGGGATTGAAGGGGCAGTTTCTCCGGGGGCGGCCCTCAGAGGCAGGGATACAGAGGAGACACACCTGGATATAATCTCTATGGACATGTCGTGTCACTGCAGACAGAAGCCACGCGGAGACAGGTAGGTCAGTAGCCATGCTTTATTACGTTTCTTGTTCTCGTGCCCACATGCACGCCTGTCCCTGTGCCCTCATTGTCCCTGAATGCCCTCCCCACTCCCTGACCGGAAGTGGTGTCCTGTTCCTGTCCCCTCCCCACATTCGGGTGCAGGGTCCTAGTGCCCTCTGCCCCAGGTCACTACATCTCCCCCTTTGTGGAAAGAAAGAAACGACGGAAGAGATATAGAGATATAGAGAGAGAGAGAAAAGAGAGAGAGAGAGAGCGAGAGAGAGAGAGAGATAGAGAGAGAGAGAGAGAGAGATGGTGTTTCTGATCCCCACCATTACATTTCCTCAATCAGTCTCTTTGGCCTTCTGCTTACTCTACTTGGACATGATCCTTCCGTTTCCTTGTTTGGTACCTCTTCTTGTCTCTCACTGTTGTGTGCCCTTCTTCCCATGCTGTCCATAACTTCCTCATTTTCATGTGTTGCGTTGCTCTTTTGTGCTGTATCTCCTCCGTCCTCATCTAATGTCTTTAGTCCCTTGAAGTGAGAACTATTTCTAGTGATCCGGTAGGGGCCCGATGCAGCTGTTATCATTGGCCCCTTGACATTTATTATTGTCAGCGGTTCATCTGAGAACGGACTGTCTGATTTTCTCGATTGCCGTTGGCGCACCAAAACTAAGTCCCCTTGCCTCAGGTGTGATGATGTGGCATGTCTCCTGGCATCCGCATATAGTTTCATCTTGTTTTTCACTTCCTGATCTCTTGCTGCAATGTTGTTGTGTTCTGGTGGCGCTTTTGCCTCTAGTTGTGGCAATCTTGTCCTGCTTGCCCTTCCTAGCACTAGTTCTGCTGGGCATCGTCCAGTGGAGCTGTGAGGGGTGTTTCGGTAGTCTCTTAATATTTGACAGAGTGCCTGGCCTACGGAGATCTGTGACAGTTTTGCTCTTTGGACTGCTTTCTTTATGTTCCCCATGAACCTTTCCACCATGCCATTTGCTTGTGGCCATAGGGGTGTTATTTTCCGGTGGTGAATGCCCAGCTAGGCCATGAACTTGCGAAACTCCTCTCCTGAGAAAGGAGGCCCATTGTCTGTCTTCATTGTTTGTGGCGAGCCCCAGGCTGCAAAGATGTCATCAAGTATCGGCAATGTTGCGGTCGCTGATGTTGACGAGACGTGTCGTACTATGGGAAATCTGGAGAACTCATCAATGACCACTAGCAAGTAGTTGCCTGTATCCGATGGCCCATAGACGACAGCTGCCAATGTTGTCCACACTGCCCCTAGAAGCTCCGACATCTGTAGCTGTTCTGACTTTGCTGGTCATCCTGTTATTTGGCATAAGTGACAGTTTAGGATGGTGTCCTCCACCAGTCGATCCAGGCCTGGGAACCATACTCTTTCCCGTAGCATCTTTTTTGTTGCTACTATGCCTCTGTGGGACTCATGTGCCAGGTTTACAGTCTGCCACCGTAATGCTTTTGGTATTACTATCCTTGTTCCTCTTAGTATGATTCCTCTTTCTGTTTCCAAAAGTTCCTCTTGTATGTTTTTGAACGCGAGCATTTCTTCCCTGTTCACTCCTTCTCCCATGGTGCTGTTGACGTGTCTCCACCTTTGCTGTCGTGTGGTCAGTTTAACTGCTTGCATTGTGGCATCCTTTGCTGTCTCTTGTTCCAGTTCTTCAATTGCTATTGGTGCGGGAGTGCTCTGCCTTGGCACAAAATTTAGGTATTCTTCTGCCATTGATGTGCTTTCTGGTGTCTGCGGTAGGGGATGTCGTGACATGTAGTCAGCTGTGTTGTGTTCTTTTCCCGGCTTGTGCACGATCTTGAAATCATAGTCCATCAGTCTTATTCCCCATCTTTCAATGCGTGGCGGTATCTTTGCGTTCGGGTTTCCATATATGGTCACTAGGGTCTGATGGTCTGTTACAATGGTGAACGGTTTTCCGTAAATGAACATGTGGTAGTGTTCAAACGCCCATACTACTGCCAGACTTTCCTTCTCTGGCTGGGAGTAGGCCCTTTCAATGTCAGATAAACTCTTGCTCGCATATGCGACAATTTGTCTGGGCGAGTCTCTTCCAGGCATGTGTTGTACTAAGATTGCTCCTAACCCTACCGGGCTGGCGTTAACGGTGAGCTCAGTGCATAGCGATGGATCGAAATAAGCAAGATGATCTACAACCATTACTGCGTGTCTGATGTCCTCAAATGCCCTCCCACATTCCTGTGTCCAGAGAAATTTCTGACCCTGCTTTGTTAGGTCTCGAAGCGGTGTGCGCACGGTGGCAAAGTCTTTTATGTAGCGGGCACAGTAGCTTGCTAAACCAAGGAATGACCTCACTTCCGCTACTTCTGTTGGAGGCCTTGCTTTTTCAAGTCTCTACTTTGCTGGGGTCCGGCCTCATTCCTTTTTTTGAAAAAATGTGTCCAAAGAATACTAGTTCCCTTTTCCCCAGTTTGCATTTGTCTTCAT
Organism: Calotriton arnoldi; assembly: GCA_963921515.1. NCBI lineage: Eukaryota > Metazoa > Chordata > Amphibia > Caudata > Salamandridae > Calotriton > Calotriton arnoldi. Next base: position 4,511,869 of record CAWUFW010000273.1, on the reverse strand, counting down.
TTAAGGTCAAACCTGCTTGTTCCAACTGGTTGCAGACCTCGCGTAGAGCTTTGTCGTGCTCCTCGTCTGAGCGGCCGAACACCAGGATGTCATCACTGTAATTCAAACTGTTCTTTACTGGCCTTATTACTTGCCTTATGATCTCTTGAAATATCTCTGCTGCTGACGATATTCCAAAGCTGAGTCGCTTGTAGCGAAAAAGACCCATGTGAGTGGAGAATGTTGTGATGTACCGTGATTGCGGATCCAGCTCCAGTAGATGGTATCCTTTGCACAGATCTAGCTTTGAAAATCTGCATGCGCTAGTGATACAGCTGATCATGTCATTAAGGTGAGGCCCTGGGTGTCTTTCCCTCTCGATTGCCGTGTTTGGTATTCTCATGTCAACGCATATGCGAATATTTGATGTGTTCTTCTTTGGTACTGCTACTATTGGAGATACCCATGGGGTTGGTCCTTCAGCTGGCTCTATGATATCTTGCGCCAGCAGGCTTTGTATTTCTCCTTCCACCTGTGGTTGTAGATGTATGGGCACTCTTCGGTGATGCTGAGCCACAGGTTTGATTGCTTCATTGATATGTAGTGTTATTTGCTTTCCCTTTAGTTTGCCCAGCCCTTGTAGTATGGCTGGATGTTCTCTCAGAATGTTCTGTCTTTCTGACATGTTGTAGGTCATTGCTAGGAGACCCATCACCTGTGCAGTGATGTTGCTTAGCAGACAGGGTGCTGGAATGTCTCCTCGTAGTACATGTATTTCCTCTTTGACCGACCTTTCTTTGTATGTCAGTGTCTCTGTGAACTTCCCCATGTTCACCACTGGTTTTCTCGAGCCCCAGGTGAACACATCAACAGTGGACGGTGATCGTGGCGGTTTCACTTTCATTTTCTCATATTCTGACATGCACATGATGTTGCATGTGGCTTCACTGTCTAGTACGAAGCTTGTGCTGTGACTTCCTACTTCAATGTTCACCGTCGCTGTTTTCTTTATCTGGTGTTTTTCTACGAGATGAATGTGTTCTGGTGTGCGATCTTCCGTTGGTGCATCTGACATCAGATACAGTCGTTCCGCAGCCTCTGGCGTGTTGACTCCATCCGATTCAGCTGAGGGACTGCGATTCTGTGTTTCTATGTGCCGTGCGTATCTGCTTGTCACTGTCAGTGGTCTTGCTGCTCTCCATCGCTCACTTTTGAATTGTCCACTCATGCAGGGGCTCGCAAAGTGTTTTTCTCTGTTGCATTTCCTGCATTTGTGGCCCATCGCGGGGCAGGAGCCGGCATGTGGAAATTCAAGTCCGCATCGATAGCATGTTCTTTCTTGCTTTTTCCGTGGTGGCGGTGTATTGTCTTGTTTCTTGACATTTCCTGTTACGCGGTTTGCTTGTTCCACTCTTCTTGCTTTCCCAATTTCCATTTGTCTGGCATGTGTTGTAGCTCTGGCCTCCGCTCGGGCCATGGTCAGTATTTTCTCTAGCGTGGACGGCTCCTTCAGAATTCGTGTGCGGAACTCCACTGACTGACAGCCTTCAATGATGCGCAGTCGTATGGCCTGCTCGTTGTCAAACTTATCGAATTCGCAATAGGTAACTAGTTTTCGTAGTCTGGTTGCGAAATCGTCGAGGGACTCCTCTGGTAGTTGGCACTTGGTATTGAATGTGTACCTCTCAAAATCCACATTTCTTTGTGGGTCAAATTTGTCTGTGAGCCACTTTATCAGTCCCTTGTATGTTGCGGTCTGATCTTGGGGAAATGTTATTAACAGGTCCTCAACCTCATCACCTATGATGTTTAGGAACATGTCTAAGTTTTGCTCATCTGTGTAAGCCTTGCATGTGGCACGCATGTATCGTTCGAATTGTCTTATCCATCTTTCCCACCGAATGCCTGTTTGTGGTTCTGACAGACTGAATGGTAGTGGTCTGCGGAAGATTGCGTTTGCGCTATTTTTGTCGCTTGCGTCTTCTGTCATTTTGTTCTCTTTTATTTTGCCTTTGTTTGTTGTAATTTCCTCTTATTTCTACTTTGCTTCCTTTGTTTCCACTTTGTGTTGTTATTTCCTTTTGCTTTCACCTTTTTTCCTTTTCTTCTGCTTTTTTTAAGTCTTTCCTGACCTTAAAATGGCCGCCGGGCCTTCTTCAGCCTCCTATTGGCTCTCCCGCCTGACCCTAAGATAGCCGCCGAGCTCTCGCAAGCTCTCAGCTTGAAATCTACATGCGGGAGGCTCGGGGCTATCTTTCCAGTCGGCTGGCGGCTGTGGTCACGGCCGGGTGCACCGCTTCTTTTCCTCCTCACCTTGTGCACTTGATGCGGCCGGGGTGGGCTCCCGACGTCGCTGCAGGCCCCTGTACGCGGACCAGGGTAGGCTCCTGGCTCCGCTCTCCTTGCGATCGGGGTGGGCTCCCGACTTCGCGTTTCTTCTTTTGGGGCCGGCGGACCAGGGCAGGCTCCTGGTTCCGTTTCCTCGCGACCTGGGGTGGACTCCCGAGGTCGAGTTTTCTCTTTTGCAGTCAGCGGACCAGGGTGGGCTCCTGGCTCTGTTCAGGCGTTGTGGGGGCACGCGCTTCTGGTCGCTTCTGGATTTCGTATCCCACCTCGTCGTCGCCAGTTGTAATGTCGCTGTAGACAGAAGCCACGCAGAGACAGGTAGGTCAGTATCTATGCTTTATTACGTTTCTTGTTCTCGTGCCCACATGCACGTCTGTCCCTGTGCCCTCGTTGTCCCTGAATGCCCTCCCCAGTCCCTGACCGGAAGTGATGTCCAGTTCCTGTCCCTTCCCCACATTCGGGTGCAGGGTCCTAGTGCCCTCTGCCCCAGGTCCCTACAGGACACAGATGATGCTTTACTTCAGTTGAGGGACCCTGTGTCTGCGATACATGAACTGAACACCACCAGAACTGAAGGGGGCAGGCATTGGCTTCCATCTAGACCAAAGTGAATATGTCCTTGATCCCGGGAGTGACTGATATCCTGCACCCTTGATGGTCCGAAGTTCACCATTCAAATACCTGGGTATGAAGATAGGATGGAACATGCCCGAAGTATAAAAGGCGACCATAGAGACGCTGATAGTAAGTGGGGGGGTGTGGAATCAGTAAACGAGTAGCTGAGGTTCCCAGCGCGTCTGATGTATTGTATGGCATCACTTTGCTGGTACCCATAGTTGTGAGTTCATTTACTTGCAAGCCACCACACTGCTAATGGTGTGGGTCATTTGCTAATCCCATATTGTCTGATCAGTCTACGGTCATGTAGTACAACTGCCCGCAAGCACACGTCTGCAGTTGCGTTAATGCCATAGGTTGCTTCCCTTGTGCATTGCAGATGCTTCATGTTAGAACATGCATTATGTTGACTTGACCATGGCATGGCAGATGAAGGAGCCATCTGGGGTCAGACGCTCCGAGTGCTTTTGTTTTCTCATTCGGACCATGGTTTCAGCTGACCAGTCTGCCTTGAAAAGAGAAGCCTTGGCACTGGCAGCACAGGGGCAGCATTGCAGGAACAAAAACAAGGCAGCTGGGGAAGTAAAAGAATTGTGTCCCTGCCTTTCTGTCACATTCTCTTGCCAGATGGTTTACACATCTTCTGCCACTTGTTGCCTCCTTCTCTTCACTCTGGAGAGGTCTTCAGGACCAAGCTTGCACATCTCAGAGGTGCCGCCCAGAGGTTCAAGACCTCAGATGCCAGGATCCTGGAAACCCTGCTTCTCCCACAAAACGAACCAACAAACCAGAAAACCCTCCTCATCATCCCAATCAAAGGACATTCATGGAGGTTGGATCATCTAGTGAACAACATTTTAGGGTGAGGAGAGCAACTTGTTACTCACAAGCTACGCATTAGGGAGGACTGCTGTAAGGCAGGGGCTCAGTACACAGCGATGTGGACAAAGTGTAGGAAAGATGGTGAAAGCAGCATTAATGTGTGGTGAAATGATGCAAGAAGGAAAACAGCAAGACAGAGGTTATGAGGAAGAGAAGAGCATGAAAGGAAGTTCAAATGTTTTACCAGTGCCTCGCCAGAAATGCACTGCCGTCAGTGTGGCTAGCGTGCGCATTACACTAGGGTGTGGAAACAAGGTTAAATTCAGTATGTTGAGGAAATAAAAGAGACACAACAATGATGCTGTAGTGCACTGATGAAATGGATGATGAGGATCAATGTCAAATTGTGAAGTGGTGTGCAGAAGATGGTGGTACTGGAGACTCGACTTCCTTGAGTCCAGTTTGATTTGGGAGTCGGCATCATACACTACAAACATTCTACGCTTTTGATTTTGAAGCTGTTATCATCATCTTTCTTTTTCCCTGGATCTTAGGTTGAAGACTTTAATTTATAAATCCACTATACAACCGTTGATCCTGATGAAGGTAGAAGAAAAATAATATGGTCCATCGAAACATCTGTCAGTGCTTTTAACTGCCTACTGTTGTTGGCCACACACGAAGTAAAGATTATGGACTCCCTTCTTGACTTTTGGACTGTGGGTACATAACAGGGGCCTTTTTAAATTTAGGGACCTCATTGGTTCTTGACTAACATGATTTAGGCAGGGGGGGGGAGTTCTGCTCATTGAACTGAGCATTACTTAAATCATGTTTGTCTGTGAGAGATTTTTGGTTACAACATTAACGCTTTGACTGGCTGAATTTTTTGATAATTATTTGATGATAAATTAATAAATAAGTACATTTTGTAATTATTTTGCAAAATTAACTATTGGGCTTGGAGGAGCGGTGGTTATGTCCTATATGCTGAGTAGGTACTCTTATGCCCAAAAAATTCACACCCCATTTAAGTTACTGCCTTGTGGTTCCCACTACATGTTTTGGACCTACTTTTTGGAATACTATAACGAGATTTGGGAAAGCCTGTTGGAACAGGACCCTGCAAACATCAACCCCGGTGGATATCGGAAGAGTTCAATTCACTTAATTAGCTTAGCCAGGACGAGCGTTGTTTGTTGTTTTCAAAGGCAGAGCCACGTGCGGAAGGTGCATGTGGCCAGGAAAGGGGACCACGTGCATGAGGAGTTGAGAGATATTACCTCGTTTGCTACCTCTCCAAGTATATATGGTTAAATTGCTGAACGTTGGGCTAGCCACTGAGGCATTTCAACAAATAATGAAAATCATCAAGGTACTCTTTTTCTAAGACGTCTTGGCTAGGGAAAGAGAGAGAAAATTATGATGGGTTCTGTGGACTCCGGTAGAAAGACTGGAGAAGAGTGGCTTGATGGTAGGAAAGAATTGCCGGATAAGAGTGGGCTTGCTTAGTTTGTAAAGATAGACCCTTTAAAAACAAGAGAAGACTTATGTAGGGCTGAGATCCCCAAATGCTGGCTGGTGGCAAGAGCGTTCTTGAGGGTGCGCCAGACGTCTAGAGGTGCCCAACCTGCCAGAAATGCTCTGTGCTAAAGTCCTGGGGCTCCGTTGCCACTTGCTGTGCCCTGCCTTCTTTCGAACATGCAGATTACTGAACGGTGCAGTTGGCTATAGCAAACACAAGATGATGGACGGAGCGCTGAAACGTTTGTACCACTCACCCCCAGTCAAGGGATCTGGGTTTAATCCATCATCGTTCTTTAGCTCAGTTCGCCACCCCAGTTCAGACCCAGCCATATGCAAATCAGTCTTGACCCTGTGCCTCATGGGAACAGTCCAGCCCGAACTGCCAAGCCATGTCTTCCCTGGACCGGAAACAAGCATCCTGGGACCGGTTTCTGGCTTACAGCCGTCATCAGCCAGGCTATCTTGAATCCAGTGGCAAAGTGAGCAAGGGACCCACGTCTGGGCATACCCCCGCCAACTTAGGGCGAGCACAGCAAAACCAAAGGGGATGATGGACGGAGTGTTGAACATTGCAAGCACTCACCCCCAGTCAACTGATCTGGGTTTAATCCATCATCGTTCTTTAGCTCAGTTCGCCACCCCAGTTCAGACCCAGCCATATGCAAATCAGTCTTGACCCTGTGCCTCATGGGAACTGTCCAGCCTGAACAGTCAGGCCAGGTCCTCCAGTTGGCTGTAAGACAAGAAAACTTGCTCGTCCTGCATCCTTTCTGTATGAGACTATTGGTTCCCTCCTCCTCTTGAAGGAGTGGGAACTACACAAGCTGCCATGGAAGGCTGCGTCATTACCTTATTACATGGCTTGGAGTTGGTTTGAGAAAGAACTATCAGGGTTATGCACAGAGGGCAGCTTCTGGGCCACCATTGATTTTAAAGGTCAAATGTGTGGTGACTTTACAGTGGCAGTCCAGGGAGAGGTTGGGTGTTCTCTGACAGACCTATAATTAGGGGTGGGCGGAACTCCCGGAGTTAACTAAAAACGTTGTGAAATTCCACAGAGTTCAGCGAGCAGCGGAATTCTTGACACTCGTTCTGCTTGCGCTGATTTTTAGCCTCAGGAGCTTGTCCTGCGCAGTAAAATCAACACGAACAGCACCATGTGGTGCACCAGAGGGCTCTGCTTCTTTCTACTGCTCAAGTACATTTCTTACTCGAGTGGCAGCTTTTCTAATGCGAGCGTCAGCTTTCTCAACACGAGTGGTAGCGAACTGCCACGACTGCAGGTTGAGAAATTTCACCAGGAGGCGGTCCAGCTCTCATTTCTTCTAGCTCGCGCTCACCAATTTAACGTTGGTGAGCCGCATGTGAGAAAACCTCCACCACATAGCGAAGTTTTTGCCAAACTCTGCACTCCAAGCGGAGTCGGTAAAACTCTGTGAATTCCGCCGGAGGAGCGGAGTTTACCACCCACCCCTACCTATAACATCTATTCAGTGGAGTTTTTCTTCACCCACTGTGATTAACTGAGGGAAGTGGCCAGTCACATTCAGGAAGAAAGGGCATTCAGGAGCCTAGTGACAGGGCTCTGGAGTCTTTGAGGGAGCATCTTTTGAAGGGTAACACCTGCTATTGGTGTTTCTTTTCTAGTGTCTGTGTTACTGCACTTTCTGGACGATGAATGGGAAGCGACAGAAAGTTCTGAGCCTGGAGGGTGGCATCTAACCTCTTCAAAAACCCTAGGTCTGCTTCCTCTTCCATGCTGTATGACTAGTGCCTACTGTTTTTAAGATCTCTCAGCATACCATCAGCTGTTGCTGGCCAATCTGGGCTGTTCAGCTGTCTTCCCCCCGAGTGGCCTTGGAGGTGTGACAACCTAGGAGGGACGGGACAGCATTGTTAAGGGGGCTAGAATTTGAGTTAATAGGTCACTGGCTCATGTCCCAGATTAACTACATGTTACCCTGTTTTGTTTTGGAAAACTTATTTATTTGAGCCTCAGTTGACTTATCTGTTGATGTGGAGCACCCAGAAATGGTTATGTCTGCAGTGTATGCTATAGATAGCTTTTCTCTATGCCTTATACTCCCAGCGATGAACAGAACTTTCCTTGCTCTTATCAGCGATCACTACACCCTGCAGAACACAAGATATAACAACGGTGAGGTCACTACATCATGTACATAATTTATTTATCCCACACTGCATCTGCCCAGGCAATAAACCCAGCAGGGAAGCATTTAGTTAATCTTATTCACAACAACTATATACATATTTGGGAGCTCTTCAGGGAGAATGCAGGTCATCAGGAAGTCTCTGCCACGTGCAGGGAGGCAAGAGCGGTCTGAGAGCATCACACCATATACCGGGTGTATCACGTGCACTGAATGTGCAAAGTAACAAAACTTGGATAAGGTAATATCAACACGCGCCCAGAAGTCAGACCTTTTGGGAAATTATCTGTTAAAACTCCGTTCTTTCCATCTCTCTGGAATTGTCGGTGTAGTGCTTCACACCAGCCGTAGAGTGTCACAGCCCACCCTACATCTGCCTATTGACCTTCAAGGGTGGAAGACCTGGATTCCGCTGCAGGACCTGCACCATTGGAGGAGACGTCCTGAGTGAGCATGTGTTGGTCTCTTGCCCCACGGTTCACGCTCCTCACAAGTGAAGTATAGAGTGAGAATCCAGCAGGGGTGGTTGTGGTGATGAAGAAGGTCGGTATAGCTTGGTCTCTCCTGGAAACGGGAAGTCCGGGGCATTGTTCAGGTGGCCCGTGATGAAGATGCTGAAGGTGCCGATGGCGAAGAGCAGGATGGCTGCCCAGAAGCATAGATTGTCCACCACCTTCCCGATGAAGACCCAGTTCCCCATTTCCTGAAAAGGAACAGATACAAGCATGAGGAAGTGGGCCATTGAAGACCAGGATTCTCAGGGCTTAGGCCTTGTCACGCAAAAAGAACATGGGATTTTGAGAAGACTGCAAGCTGTGCTCACACAGTCACTTACATAGACAGCCTTGGACTCCTGCAAGTGTGCAGAATTTACACATCACACTTCCCACTCCCTCCTGGAACTATTGCACAGCTTACCTTCATATCTGACAAAAGCAGCTAGCTCTGGGATTAAAAACCCCTGCCCAAAAGCAGAGCCTGTGAGGAGTTGTGTTGTTGCAGGTAATGTGAATCAGTCTGTAAATTAGCATTAGAGTTACTAGATGGGTAGCTTTTCCTTTCACAAACCCCAGCTCCTTCGCAGTTCCAGATTCTAAACGTCTGTTACCGTGCTGGAAGTGAGAGTGAGATCGAAGCCTGCTTAAAAAAGTTAGTTTTGTAACATGACTAAGAACATTTTTGAAACTTGTGTTGACTGAGCACCAGTGGGAGAAGGCAGGCAGGATAGGCCATGTTGCTGCCCAGAGCTTTACTTTGATGGGGACATGCCTGTGACAAACCGCACTCATTGCTTTAGCTCTGGTGGACCCTTGGTAAAAGAATCCACTGGATGCCTAAGCAATGAGTGATGCAAGACCCAATCAAGTGCAAAATGGATGTCGGAAGTGATGGCCTGCCAGTGGTGGCTGGTGATCTCTGAAAGTGGTAGGGCCTAATAATTGACATGGGTTCAACTTATGGTTTTCAAAATTTGCCTTCGAAGTCCTCACACACAAATGTACTCCTACATTTTCACTCACTGTTTCTCACTCACAAACGCACTTGCACACACTCACACTGTCCCAATCACTGACCCTAACTCCCAACTACTGGTTTACAGGGGTTCTGATTTGAACTGCTGTGGTACAGGTGTTCTGCCCTAATAGTGCAGCACTTGCACTTGGGCCTCTGTGCAACGGCACCTGTTGCATCATTGATAGAGACACCCCTGACTCCCTCTCACTCACTCACAGAATATCCCCCTCATTCACTCATTTTAACTCCCTCACACTGCTTTACTAACGCCCTTTCTTTTCTTTATTTATACTCACTCATTCATTGATTCTCTTTCAATCTCATTGATACTCTTAAACTAACACACACTCACTCAACCTAATTCTGTCTCAACCACTCACAAATATACTTTCACTCACACATACACAGAGAAACAGCAGTGATTTGTTTTACTTACCTTTCTGCCTTTGCTGGCAACTCAGAGGGTCCATGGCAGCAGCAGAGCAGGAATCCAGGGCTGGACATAGGAACAAGCAATTCATAATTCTTAACGTGGAGCCAGACAGAGCAGTAGGGCAAGGTTTCAGAGGAAGACCCACCTCGATCCCTCTCCCAGCTTCCTGATAGGTCTGGAATGACAGTCTTATCAGAAGCCGGGACAGTGCTGGGGTCCCTCCTCTGCTGCTCTGTGTGGCTCCTCATTGGCCTCAAGTATGAACTGATGTGCACTCTGACAGTCTAATTTTAGCAGATATACTGGTGTGTCTGAGGCATGTGCAGTATGTCTACTAAATTAATTAGGATTGTGCCTGTGTTAGGGGATTGTAGTTGAATTACACTCCTCACGTGCACAATCCAGACAAGAAGCTTCTACAATAAACACATCCGTAGTTACAAAGCAGAATATTTTAGGGCGCAACTAGACAATACCAAAAACAGGAAACTATTCAAAATCATCAGACAAACAAACAGTATGCAATTCTAACCACCAGTCGGTTGACACCGGATCCTTGCCAAGTGGCGAGGAGTTCTCCGCCTATTTCATTGGAAAGACAAGGAGGATTGAATCTGATCTGCATCACGCTTCACAGCTTCTACTAACTCAGGCCCAGCAGAGGTTCCTACCTGTACAGCACCAGGATTGTACCCCTTCTTTTGACTACACTACTAAAAGCAATGCCTCTTGGAGTGCCTTCATAATCCCAGCTGAAGCAGCTTTACTCAAAATATTAACAATAAAACCCTCCAACCATTTCGCCCCTCCTTACTCCCTCTTTGGACCAAGTTTGTCAATGTATTTCTCGCTCAGGGCATGTTTCCCGGATGCTTAAAGATAGGACAGGTCACCCCTATTGCAAAAAACCCGAATGCGGACCTATGTGACCTCAACAATTATCGCCCAATCACCAACATCCCAACACTCGCAAAGCTATTAGAGAAATACGTACAACTACTACTCTGCAACCACATTGAACAATTTCAACTCCTTGATCATCATCAATCTGGATTCTGAACGGGTCATAGCACGGAAATGGCTCTAATACACATTGTCGATGATGCCCTGAGAATGCTAGACCAGAACAAACCCTGCCTGCTTATACTGCAGGAATGTGATACCCTGGAAAGTTAGGGGGCATCCAGAAACTCCCCAGTTTCTGGGTAGTCACAAACTTGTCTATGACCCATTCCAACCCTGGTAACAGTCAACGATTTACTTCTGTCACAGGCCCGAGAAAATCTGTTTCTAAGGTGACAGGAAGGAACACCCCCACAATTCTTGGAACATAGGAGGGAAGTGTTTCTGCGTGGGTAAAAATATTTTCTTACGGATAAACAATTTAAAAAATGAAATGTGCACTTGCACTTATCACAGAGGTATTTTTTTTTCTTCAAAACTAAATTTTATTAAGTCAGCAGATAAGACAGTCACAACTCGAGCAGGAGAAATACAGTTTGTACTGGTCAGAATTATAGAAATCAATCTGGCGACTTTCGCATAGCATTTATAGAATATAAAAATAAACATTTCGGGCTTGGTAACTGCAGCCCACAACTTTATAACCAAGTGTGCCATGTGCAATACAATAATCTGTTGAACATACCTTGCAAGCCACTTCCCATATATTACTGGCCCTTGTATCATCTTCCGTCCCCCTGATCTATCATTCAGCGGTTTCAACATCAGGAGAGCGTGGTGGAGGGGGATCTAAGATAAGACCTCGAAAATCTGCCCAGCGTTTCCAGATTTTGAAATGTTTCTGCGGGCAACCTCGTGCTTCAAATATAGGCCGTTCCATGTTCATACAGCAGTCCAGACTCACCCTCCACGCCCCAAGTTTGGGCGGAGCTGGGTCCTTCCATGCCCTAGCTATATCCCTTTTGGCCAGGGTAAGGCCCAAGAGTAATGGGTGTCGTTTATACAAATTTCCCCCAATCTCTTCGGTGACATGTAGTAGTGCAAGCTTAGGGGACAAGGGTATTTCCCATCTCAGTACTTCCGACAGACAAGTTGTGACCCCAGTCCAAAATCTACAGAGCCCCGTGCATTCCCAAATGGTGTGTATGAACGTACCATCTGCGTTGTTACAGCGGAGACATGTAGGGGAAGCTATCAGTCCTGCCCTCCATAACCTGTATCTAGTAAAATAGGCACAGTGTATATATTTAAATTGAATTAATCTAAGGCGCGATGCAATTGCGGCTCCTCTCGGGGACTCCAATATTTGCGTCCAATCATCGTTATCCAGTGGGCCGAGATCAATCTGCCACCTCTCCCGGAGTGAGTCTAGGGTCGTAGAGAGATTCGTCACCAGGGATTGGTATATTTTGGCTGTATTGTGGTCTCTCAGATCGCCCATAAAGACCTTAGCCTCTATCGGGTTAAACTCCGGGATGGACTCCAGGGTCGCTATGTAAGGTGTTATGGCATGGCGAAATTGCAAATACTTGTAGAACTGAGTACGCGGCATCTCAAATTCCTTCTGGAGCTCTTGAAAGGACTTCAGAACAGTGCTGCGCGTCACGTCTCCCAACGTAGAGATCCCAATGATATCCCAGTCCCGAAATGCCGACAGAGTAGATACCTGTGGCATAAGACCACTCTGCCAAAGAGGAGTTTCTCTGGTCAGTTTTCCCCACCATCCCATTCTGCGCAGTGACTGCTTCCATACTCCAAAAACCACCCGCGTGGCAGGTGGGAGCTGACGGAGCTCCCTTGGGGCATGGAGGAGCAAATGTGGTAGGGTGCTGCCCATGAGCCATCGTTCCACCTGATATGCCGGGTCATTCCTATTTCCGTACCACCAGTCGTTTAGTACTAAGAGATGGGACGCTGCATGATATGATTGAATATCTGGCGACGCTATCCCTCCACAATAGGTAGACTGGAAGCATATTTTTAGTGCGACTCTAGTGGTCTGGTCATTCCAAAGGAAGCGGCTCAGTCTGGAATCAAGCTGTCGGAACCAGGCGGGCGATATTGGAAAGGGATGATTCTGCAGCTGGTAAAGAAGGCGAGGGAGTGACACCATTTTAAAAATCGCCGATCGACCCAATACAGATAGAGGCATACGTGCCCAGGACTTCATTTCGGCCTGGATGCGTAGCCAGATGGGGGCGATGCTTTTATCCCATGACACCACTTGGGAGGTCACCAGGTGGACCCCAAGGTATTTAAATCCTGTTGTGGCTATCGTGACGTCTGCAGCCCACGCACCCATTTCGGAGTCTCCGCGTAGAGGCCAGATTATCAACTTCCGGGCATTCATATATAATCCAGAGGTCTCTCCAAATATCTGCATAATGCGGAGCAGACGAGGCCCCGTCCGACGTGGCTCCGAAATAAAGAAGAGGACATCGTCTGATATCCCCCCTGGCCGCTCAAATCCCTTCACCTGTGCATCTATCCGAACCCATGATGCCAGTGGTTCCAGTGCCAGCGCAAATAAGTAGGGAGACAGAGGGTACCCCTGGTGGGTGCCCCGCCCTATAGAGAAGGGCTTTGAGACCGCGCCGACCACTGTAACTAAATCCGTGAGATCCGTATATAACAGCCGAATATAAGACAGGAGACGCGGTCCAATATTAAGGCGCTGCAGGAGAACAAACAGGTACGTCCATCCCAAGGAATCAAGCGCTCTGTCTATATCGGCCAGCAGCAATGCTGCCGGACCGTCCAGGTGATCAATCGCTGTAATTGCGTTATGGGCCCGTCGAATATTATGTCGGGTGGCCCGACTGGGCATAAAGCCCGCCTGATCCGGATGAACGAGGTCGAACATAAAGGGGAGGATACGATTGGCAATGGCCTTGGCCAAAAGTTTGACTTCCACATTCAGCAGTGATATGGGACGGTACGATGAGTGTTGGTCTGGGGGTCGCCCAGGCTTAAGAAATACCGCGATCTCGGCATGTCGCCAATCCTGCAGGAGTCTCCCCTCCTCAAGGGCCGCATTTACCACCTCTAAATAGTGGGTAACAAACTGGGACTGAAAGAGCTTGTAGAACTCGCACGGGAAGCCGTTAGGACGGCAGCTTTGCCTGTGCGTAAGTCTGTGAGGGCCGCACTCAGCTCTTCAGTTGTTAGGAGGGCATCAAGTTCCGCTCGTGTCGTGTCTGACAAGGCTTTGGGAGGTAAGTCATCTATAAAACGGTTAATCACGGAGGCAGGTAATACATCGCTAGGGGTATATAGTTCAGCGTAATATGCCGCAAAGCTGGACGCAATCTGGGCTGGGTCTGTCAGCATGCATTGATAAAATTCTCAGATACTGAGAGAAGGGTATAGTGGGAAAGGTCCTACGGAGGCCCTGGAAATGCGTTCATCAGCCAAACAGACATCGTACTCATGACCCTCCGCCTCCATTGTGTGGCGGTGATAGTCCATATTCGTTTTCATCTACGCGGAAGGTAGAAGCCCCCCGCGATTTGGAGCGGCGCCTTGAGCGTGATCTACGACTCGATTTCTCTTTAGTTTTAACAGTCTTCCGTGCGGCCTCGCCAGAGGATGACTCCGAGTCAATAGATGGCGGGATGTGTGGCTTGAGCTTTTGTCTCTTGTCCGCCCAGGTGAAGACCTCTTCCGGGGTGTCGAAAAACAGTGTAAGTGACTTGTAGATAACCCGCAAACGGACTGGGAAAAGCAGGGCATAATGTATCTTTAAATCTCAGAGCCAGGCCTTCGCGGCTGTGAATGACTGACGGAGTTGCTGCAACAGTCTCGTATAGTCTGGGAAGATTAGAATGGAATGAGAGTCTTAGTGAAGTTTGCCCGCCAGTCTGGCCTGCACGAGGATGGCATCCCGATCATGAAAGTTCAGGAGTCTGGCGATAATGGGCCATGGTCTGGCCCCGGGCAGAGGCTTCTGCATCAAGGTGCGGTGGGCACGTTCAAGGATAAAGCATTGGGACAGAGACGACTGAGGGATCCATCCCGTAATCCACGTAGTAAGGAACTGTTCCATGTTGTTGCCTTCGCAGCCCTCCTGGAAGCCCACGAAACGAAGGTTGTTCCTTCGAGCCCTGCCCTCGGCATCTTCTGCCCTGATCGCAAGCCCCTTTGTAATGGACTCCAAGGAGGATACTCTCTGTTGGAGGGATGTAACTGTATCTTTTGTTGTAGATATACGGGTCTCAGCTTCTGTTATCCTGTTGACTGCCTTGCAGAGATCTTGGCGGATCAGCATGACGTCCGACCCCACCTCACCGATCTTGGCCTCTAAAGCATCGCGGGATTGAGTTATCACCGCCATCAACGCAGCGTTGTCCGGACCGGTAGAGGCCGGGCCTGCCGGGTCTGCCACCTGCGCCCCGGCATAGCGATCCAGTGTGCTCTGCCTGGTGCCCTGTAGCTTATCACGAGTCATTGTCGGTGGTATCAGTCGGTTCCAATATTGGTAGTATAGGTCCACAGGGTTCGGCATGCAGGGCGAGCTCGTCGTAGTCTGTAATTTGAAGAGCACTGTCTCTTAGGAGCGAGGGAATTTCTGCAGCCGCCGGTGCGGGCGGCATCTATCTTCAGGGCGGGCAGGAGGCAGGCGTGAAGAAGGCCCACACACAGGCCGCACAGGGCCTAGCCCGGCCGCTTCCGCATGCAGCCCACCGTCCACCACCCTTAATGGGTGCCTCCACACAGCCCACTTCTGCAGCGTCGCGCAACTCCTATGTGCAGGCGGTCTCAAAAGGCAGGTATAGGAGATGGGTTATTCGCCTGTCTCATCAATGAGGTCAGGGGATAGGTACGTTACGTTCCTAAAGGGTCTCCACCACCAAGGTGTAGGGCACTGGTAGAGAGCAATATGGGTCGCAGCTGCCCACATCGCCGTGACCCCAGGGCCACACAGGGCCAGGCCCGTGTACCGCGCAGAGGAAATGCGGATCATCGCGGACCATGAGAAGTCCACTACCCCCAGGAGGGCCGCAGAGCCAGTGCCAAGCAATCCGCCTTGTATCGCAATCCAGGCCTTGGCTGGAGCACCAGAGAGGACCAGGCACAGTATTTCAGGTAGGTGGGGCCAGGTAGGAGCACAGCACCACGAAGAGTCCCCTGGGCTCCCAGATCTCAATCTATGTCACGAGGAGCTGTTACTGCGCCAGGAATAGGAGGCAGGGCGGTGGCGACATCAGGAGAATCACAGCTGCACAGTATGGCGGAATCCAGCATCGCCAGCCCGCAAGTCCTCCATGCGTATTGTCTCCCAGCCCATTTACACCTCCGCGGCACTGCACGCGACCGCGGCTCACCACAATGCAGGCCGCCGTCAGTCCCGGTCCCAACACCGGTATAACCACGCAGCCAGTCTCTAGGGGCCGCCGGGTGCGCAGATATCTAGCTCAACAGCGGACTCACCGCGCGTCTCCCAGGCGCCGCAGGGACCAACAGCACTGCCCCCCGGCCTCGGGCTCGCTTTCAACGGTCCCGCCTCCTGGCTGCCGCCTAGGTCATGATTGTTCGGGGCACCGTCTATCTCTGCCCACACAGCATTGTCTTCTGGCTTCGGGGCCCGCTTTCAGCGCTCCGGAGCCCCGTCCGCTGCCCCAATCAGGATGGTCTTGGGCGCCTTTCGACTCCGCTGGTTGGCAGAGCAGAATAGTCCGGAAGGCCGCGCAGGCCCGGATCTCGTCAGGCGGTGGTCTCGGCAGCAAGCCGTATTAAAAGCGGGCTCACTGTACCCTCTCGAGTGCCACAAGGGCCGACAGCACTGCCCTCCGGCTCGGGGACTCGCTCTCAACGTCCCCCCTTCTTGGCTGCCGCCTCGGTCAGGATGACCCCGGGCGCGGTCCAATTCGGCCGTCACAGCCGCGGCGTCCCGCTCTCAGTTGGAATTCGGCAGCTCTCCCGGGTTGGAGTGGATATGGAGGATGGTATGGCCGGGACTGTGGGGGCAAAATATGGGCTGATGAACAAGGATAAATTCAGTATTGTGAGTGGGCCTCCGGAGCTCACTCAAAGCGCGTCCGCCATTGTGGACCGCTTGGCCACGCCCCCTCATCACAGAGGTATTTTTGCATGTGCATTGGTGCATTGTGCAGTAATGGTTGATGAACTGCCTCTGCGGTGGCAGAATTAGGAATTGACCAACAACTTTCAAGAAGGTGCTCCTGCAAACCTATGATAGTCACAGGTGTCTAGGAGTCTCCTGGGGACTCTCGTGAATTTTAGATATTTTGTCCATTTTCACCTATGCAAGGGAGTAAACCTGTGGCTGTAGGGTTACACATTTCTTTTGAAGTGGGCCCTTTATGCTTCACCTTAAATGTAAGGAAGTGCCTTATACATGAAGAACTAACTCTAGGGAGAAACCATTGCAGCTGTTGTGGACTTGGTAATTCTCCTATCTACAGTCACGGCTACACAAAAACTACTTGCAATGTTAGGCGGGATATTAATATGGATCCTAAACCCATCTTTGAAACACAGAGGGGCATATTTACAGGGGCATTGTGCCGCCGAGCATCACTTTTTCCGATGCCAGTAGCACTGAGCCACTTTGAGTGGCTTAACGCCGCCTTGTAAATATGTGCAAAAGAAACAATTGATGGACGGAATGCTGGACAATGCAAACATTCACCCCCAGTCACAAGGATCTGGGTTAAATCCATCATTCTTTTGCTCAACACACCACCCCAGTTTGGACCCAGCCATATGCAAATCAGTCTTGACCCTGTTCCTTGTGGGAACAGTCCAGCCCGAACTGCCAAGCCGGGTCCTCCCTGGACCGGAAACAAGCATCCTAGGACCGGTTTCAGGGCATCACCCTTCTTCAGCCAGGCTAGCTTGAATCCAGTGGTGTAGTGAGCACGGGACCCACGTCTGGGCAAACCCATCCCACTTAGGGCGACATATGCAAAAGAAACAATTGATGGACGGAATGCTGGACAATGCAAACATTCACCCCCAGTCACAAGGATCTGGGTTAAATCCATCATTCTTTTGCTCAACACACCACTGGAGGTGAATGTTTGCATTGTCCAGCATTCCGTCCATCAATTGTTTCTTTTGCCTTGTAAATATGGGCCTCCTCCTATGTGTGCTTAGAATGCAGCACACACAGAAACAGCAACAAAAGAGGAGAAATAAAATTATATTTCTCCTCGTTGCTCCATTCTAACGCCACCCTTCAATGGCGAAGGTTTTTGGCGGTGCCTCAGATGTACACATCCTTGTAAATCTGGGGCAACGCCAAAAAGCAATGGGTGTTTCAGTGGAATGCCCACAGTAACACCCATTTCATGCCCCTTTGATGCAGAATAGTGCATCAAAGCGTACGATATTTACACAGTGGTATTAAGCCACGCAAAGTGACTTGGCACCACCTTGAAAGTATGGAGAAGGGCATTGCAACACTGGAGCGTCGTAAAAAGTGACGCTCCGGTGGCGCAATCCCCTTGGAAATATGCCCCTATGTGTGCTGCATTCTGCAGCACACATAGAAGGAGCAAAATGCCATTAATGATTGTTTTTGTGCAGGAAGGTGTCCCTTCCTGCACAAACCCAATCACCCCTGCACAGGAAAGCGTGCAGCATGGTGCAAGGGTGCCTGCGCTGGTGCAATGCAGCTTTTTTAGTGCGGTGCAAGGGAAAACACAGGGGTGTGCCCTATATTTATCAATATGACGCATCCCTACATTTTTAAATGACGCAACACGGTGTTGCTAAATTTCTTGCAGCTCCATACTGCGCCATTTAGTTGTAAATATGCAGCTAGGATTTATTTGCTGGAGGCTACTCCTGGTGCTCAGGGGCAGCTGACTGATATTGACATCTGGGCTCCCCTCACCTTGTTTATGTCCCTTTTCTGTACCTATACTACTAGTGAGTGGTAGGAAAATATTCATTATTGGTTCAATAAAAAACAGAGCCTTGCACTGAGCAGCAGTCTGAGGCAGGCGGCGGCAGCTGTGCAATGACTGATGACGAGGAATGAAGGCACCGGCACCAGCACCAGCTCTCAGACAAGCCGTCCAGTCCTGGGAAAGTGCCTGCCTGGCCTCAGGGTCTGCTGTGTCTCCGCGCCTTTCTGTCTGTGAGGCGCTGCAGTGCCGCTGGTAAAGGCCCCGTGGGTGCTTAAGTCTTAAGCCCTGCTGTGACCTCAGTCACACAGCTCACCTATACCAACATAACATGTTTCTAGACAGACCGTGTCATGCGTCTTCAGGCTGTCACAAGGCAAAGGATACTTTGCCTTTAAAACCCAAGGTTTGCTGCAGGAGGGGAAGAGCTGCCATTGCAGCCTTAATTGGAAAGTGTCAAGATTGCTGGTATTAGCAAAGCATTGGCTTGCAGGTTGGTGTGTATATTCATTCACCAGACAATATTGCTTCAGACTCAAGGGCAGATGCCTGAGTGTGTCAGGCCACTCGGAGGCGCCTCTGTGGTCCACATGGTCCTGGTTCCAGCTTCTTACCGTCCTGTTGTTTCTCCACTTTCTACAAGGAGTGACCGTCCTACTCAGGTGAAATGCTGGCCTATCAGTGAAGAGCTCACAGTAGTGGTGGAAAAGTGACTTGTAATGCTAGGTCTCCATCGTGGGGTTCTTCTTTGAAGTCATAAACCCCCCTCCCCCCAGCCTCCGCCTCAGGGTGGTACCCTAGGGTCCCTGCATGGCTCAAACACGTCCTTGGCTCAGAGACAGTCCTTGAGCCAGGCTTGGAACCACTGGCTCTTGATGGAGGCTTTTTAATCTTTCAGCACAAAGGTGGCTGAAACGATCTATGTAAGACAATTGGGTTCAGTGAGGACCAGCAACACAAAAGTGTCCCTCCCTCCCAATAAAATACATGCCCCATCGCTTCAACCATGCATCGGAAATACCAGATTCAAAGTCACAAAACCCCCCTGGAGTAGAAAAGTATCGCAAGTAGAGTAACGCCCATAGCCGCATGGGTTTAGTCTTTCATGGATCGTAGAAGAGAAACAGAGGCTCAGGTGTGAGAGCTTTGCAAAGGGTACCAGAGTCATGTTCACAGCTCTCCTAGTTTTTCTTCCATCTGAATATGCAATTTTCGATTCTTTTGCCCGGTTTATGATTTCAAACAACGGGTAATGTCCACTTCTCGCTTTTTTTTTGGTTCTTCTAAAACCCTTGCTTTCCTTCTCTTTTTATCCTCCCATACTTCTCTTCCTTGTCCCATTGAATATCTCTTGACTCCCCTTCCATTGTCTTTTCAAATACTACAGTCTGTTTTCATTTAGTTAATGTTTCCAATCTCGCACATATTTCCCACCCTTCTTCTCTTCCTACCAGGCATCTACTTTCTTTAATGCTTTGGTCTTTCTCTTTGCATGCTTTCCATTTTCCTACTCTGCTTTACTTTATTCCACTCTTCCTAAGTATCTATTACTGTTTCTCCCTTCCTCCCACTGTCTTTCACTTCTTTAATAATCTTTAATGTCTCACACTTATCCCATTCTTTCGTTCCCCCACCATTTCTTTCTCCTTGTCTTTCTTAAATGTTTTCTTTTTATTGGCTGTTATGTCTCCCTTGTTCCATTCCTTCCTTATGTAATCCTGTTTTTATCACCTTCTGTCCCCCAATTTCTCATTACTTTTCGTTTTATATTCCTTTGTTTTTTTATTTCTTCACATATTCCTTTTAATGTTTTACTTGGTTTTCTTTGATTTCACCTTCCATTGTCTTAGTTTTCCATTCCTTCCTTTTTTTAAATTCTTATTCATCATTTTAACTCCTTACAGTACTTCCTAATGTCTTCTAATTTCTTAGTCATTCATTGTCTTAATTTCTTACTACTTCCCTTTTCTGAATTTCTCATTTTTAATTTCTGTCCTTCTTTTCCCTGACTCCCTACTTTTCCTAATTCCTCTCTCCCATGGTTAATTACTGGATTTTTCTCAAATATATCGCACTCCTCTCTCTTTATAATTCCTTTCTCTGTCCTTTTCTGAATTTCTCATTGCATTGCTTTCTTAAATGTCCACTCCTTCCTTTTCCTAATTCCAAATTTCCGTTCTTACTTTTATTGTTGCCTCCTTTTGCAAATAACCTTGTGTCCTTCATTTATCATTCAAGCCCATTTGTCAACCATTTGTTTTACATTTCTGTTTCTTACAGGTTTTCTTTTCTATTTTTCCTTCTTCTACGCTTACAAATGATTTCTTAAACTATTTGATTGCATTGTTCCTCCTTTCTCAATTTTCCATGATTCTTTTTTTTTGTTTCACCCTTTGTCCATGCTTTACTTGCCATTAGAATTCTTGTCACTTCCATTGTGTCTCATCACAGCGCGCCTTGCATTTCATGATGGCCCCCTCAATTCTACAAAGAGCACTTACTAGAAACCCATCACGCGCCCTTCCCCAATGGCTTTGAACATGAACCTATATACCTTACTATATTGGTGATGTAAAGAAGGGAACTCACAGATCCAGTGTCGTTCTGATCCTTTGTGCTCTCTGTGATGAAGTTGCAGGCGTCAACACACTCCTTGATGTCTGGGGCACACCTGGCCAGGTTCTTGTACAGGGTGGACGTGATGCCGATGTCAATGCCATCTGCAGAGGAGAGCGGCAGTCAGAGGGCGAAGAGATTATCTCACATCGTATTTGAACATGTAATAAAGTTATATCGTCAGGCGACATTCAAATCTTATTCCAAAGTGTCTATATGTCCCTAAACGAGGCTGTATAATAGTCTAATTTCTAGAAAGATGTTCACTGAACCAAATTCAATTATTGATTCTTTTAGTAATAATTGTTTTATCTGGCTAGAAAGTCCTTCTTAAAACATAAAAACCTGTTTTGATAAAATCGATTCACATATGAAATCTCTTAAATGTGTGTCTGAACATCCAAATGAGACATGCATCTCTAGTTTAGTTACAGGTAGTTTAAATTGCATTAAAGATAGCCACTTCAAAGATGTTAATACTTCTAACCTTCTGTTTACTAAATTGGTATTAGATTAAATGTTGTTTTTTTTAATGCTCTACTCTCCTCACTCTGAAAACTATACAAATATGAACTGAATTGATCCGACGGAAGGTCCACTGTGTCTCTAACACTGTCAATTATATTTTTAAAAATATTGTCTGTATCCGCCTTTTGCATTTGTATAGTAACTTTGGACACATTACCACTGTGTGAGCAAGGCTATATAAACAGATCATAAACACATTTGCTCTTTTAATAAGGTATTTTTCCAGTTTTGTGGTTCTTGTCCATATAGAGGGAATCCTCAGATCTTTCCTATGTAAATCTGTGCCTGGCGCATTCCATTCTTGTGCTAAGCAAGGTTCTCCAATTTCTGTGATTGAAAACAGGCACAACACTTGCAAAAGATAGTTGTTTTATCTTCTGCTTGATATGTGGCATAAAAGCATTTTTAGAATTGTTGCCCACTGAGACCGACTTCCATTGCTATAATTACTATTATATTCAGCATGCCACAAAGTGAATTGAATATGTTTTTATTTTTAAAACATACTTTATTTGATTTTTAACATTTAGTATCATGTATAAAACAAGCATATATATGGTATTCATCAGGCTTCTCCGTACAGTCAAATATAAATGCGCCCTTTTGGGTTCCCGGGTGCAGTATCGTACTTTTTATACAACAATATACAATCGTGCTAATCAGTGCTGTCGGTCGAGATTGTGCATTTATAATATCAAGTGGACTACCTGACAGTGTTACATTTGTACTGGAAGGCCTGAGAAGATAAAAATTGGAAGTAAGGTTTTAAACTATCCCCACCCCTCCCTCCCTTCCCTTAACTCAGCTGGCCCTACCCTATCCCACCATTTTGGTGCTGTACCTCTACCGCCACTCCGACTATCTCTTAAGCAGTGTGAATGTATACACTAGGTTTTTTTCTTTTGAACTCCTGGATCTATATGCCAAATTACATTATGTTCGCTTGGGGGGGGGGGGGGAGGGAGACTGGGTTATTGGAAGCTCCTACTGATCTTGTGCTACAGGGACTGGTGCCGGTGCAAGTGACTTGAAGGCTTCCAATATGGTATCCCATTCCATGGAAATTTATTTTTGTGCAGTCCGCGGGCTTCCTCATGCCTAATTGCCGCGCTTTCTGCGCTTCCCCATCTCACTACTTCCCCGTGCCAGCCATGGAGTGGTGGAGGTTTGGCTGATTTCCACCGCATGGAGATAGAACGTTTAGCCATAAGAAGGGCTGGGTCTACAAAGCGAAGCTGTACCTTCCGCGCTTTAGGGCGCCGGGTCAGTCCTAACAGACAGTTGCCAGCTGTACGCGGGGTGGGGGTGCCCGTCGCCGAGGCAATAATTGCCGCCGCTTATGACCAAAACTCGGCAAGTACCGGGCACCGCCACAGAATGTGGATCAGGTCCGCCTCCTCTGTCTTGCATCTAGGGCAGTGGTGTTGCGTAGTTGGGAACATACACTGTAAGCGGTGTGGAGTGAGATATGCCCTGTGTATTACCATGTACTGGATAAATTTAAATTTGGCGTTCCGTGGGATTTTCCTGGGATATTCTAAAATCGAGCCCCATTCTTTGTCCGTCAGTTCTTTATCTAGGTCCCTGGACAATCTATTTCGTAAGTCTGTCAGGGGGGTTCCAGTATGTGCTTTGATGCCTTTGTATAGCCATTTAGTGAGGTGTCGGCCGATCCCCATGAGGTAGGTCATATGGACTAATTCGTGTTGGGCGGGTGCTTCCCTGTGTGGGACCCAATGCTTTTTCACGTAATGGAGGACCGCCGCATGTGTGAGGTATAATTTATCCGTGACCCCGTTGTGCCTAGTGAAATTACCATGGTCCATGAGGGTGCCATCGTCAAACAATGCGCCCACCGTGGCAACCCCGCCCTCGGCCCAGGCCAGGATTCTCAGTTTAGTGAGCAAACCAGTAGGAGTAGGAATTCCTAATAGCGGCGTGTTGTCCGAGTATGGAGGACAGCAGCGTGTGTAGTGGAGGGATTTTTTCCAATATGTGAGCGCAGTGCGCAGGAGTGTTGGGGCGTTTGGGGGCATACTGGCCCGTGGTAGCAGTAGTGTGTGGAGTTCCCCTTGGTCAAGTTCAGAAGATGTGTATCCAATTTCGTGTAAGTTACGCCCTGCCAGCCAGAATGATAGCCACTGCAGTTGGCTCGAGTAGCAATAGGCGCGGAAATCTGGGACCCCTAGCCCACCCTTATCTGCGTCTAGTTGTAATTTAGCCAGTCCCACTCTGCGGCGGCCACTGTCCCAAATCAGGTCAGTCAATATCTTGTTCAAGGAGGTGAGTATATTTGTCGGAATCACTACTGGCAAGTTGGTAAAAAAGTATAGTAGGCGGGACAGGACCCCCATTTTTGAGATCGCCACTCGGCCCATCACTGAGAGTGGTAGGGACGTCCAGAATGTAACCTGTGATCGGAGTGCCCATATAGTTTTGTTCAGGTTTCCCTCTATGAGATCTGGTGTGTTTCTGTAGACTTGTATGCCCAGGTATTTAAAGGTATGTAGGGTGACCGTCAGAGAGAATTGCCCAAACTGAATCACATCTGGACTTCCCTCAGGATGGAAAAAGAAGGCCTGCAACTTAGTCTCGTTTATGGTGAGCCCTGAGAGTAGTGCAAAGTGAGTAAAGATCTCCGGCATCGGTGTGAGGTCAGTGGTCAGGTCATTAATATATAATATTATGTCGTCTGCGTAGTCGGACAACACATGTATTGCGGTACCCAGACATATCCCCTTTAGTTCTGCCACTAGCCGTAACTTGAGGGCCAGGGGTTCTAGGGCTAGAACAAATAATAAGGGGGACAGTGGGCATCCCTGTCGGGTGCCCCTGCCAATTGGATATTCACGTGAAATGTAGCTGCCAGTGCGGACCCTCGCAGTGGGAACTGAGTAAAGCAATTGAATCCATTTCAGGTAGTCTGGAGGTATGCCAAATTTTTCCAGTACCCGGAGCATGTAATCCCAACTAAGAGTGTCAAATGCCTGCCTCAGGTCCAGAGCAATACATCCTGCAGTATGGTTGTCTGGGGGGGGTGTATTCCATCCTAATATTAAGTGAGGTGCTACGCGCCGGTACAAAACCGCATTGATCTGGGTGGATTAGCTTGTGCAAATAAGGGAGTAAACGACGCGACAGAACCTTACTCAGTATTTTATATTCGGTTGTGAGCAGGGATAAGGGTCTATAGCCCGAGATGTCCAATGCAGATTGGCCCGGCTTAGGGAGAGATACTACCAAGGCCTGCATTGTGGTGTGGGGTAGTGTTCCTGTGTCTATCGCAGCATTATATAGTCGCTCTAACTGTGGTACCAGGGCATCCGAATATGTGGCAAAGAATTTGACGGGAAGGCCGTCAAGGCCGGGGGCCTTATTTCGTGGGAGGTCATGGATGGCCTCTTTAATTTCCGCCCTTGTGATGGGGCCGGAGAGATCTTTTTGCGCTGTTTGAGTAAGTTTAGGGAATGGTAGGTCAGTCAAGAATGCATGAAGAGAGTCTTCCACCATTGGTGGCGGCGTTTGATAGAGTGTTTGATAATATTCGCAGAAGGCGGGGTTAATGTCTCGTTGTGTATCTACTGTAGTCCCACTCAGCATGGTTATCTCGTGTATGGGGGCATGCGGGGGGTCGTCCCTGATTATACGCGCCAGAAGTGGGCCAGCTTTATCGGCTTCAGCATGCTTTGTGTGCGTGTAAGCAGTGTAATCAATTTGTCTTAGCGTTTCTAGCAGTTCTGCATGTTTAATGCGGGCTTCCTGTAAGGTTGCTCCCTTGGTAGGGTCTACTGCTGCTTCCTGTTCCAGTTTATTCAGAGAATTTTCCACATCTTTTAATTTGTTGCGTATTTCATGCCTAACCCCTGCTGTGGTGCTAATAGCTATCCCTCTAATCACCGTATTAAATGCATCCCATTCCACCTGTGGCATGGAGGCGGTACCAGCATTCTCCGCAAAAAGATTTGTAATTCCCGTGGACAGTGCGCTACGAAAGACCGAGTCTTCAAGCATTTGGGGCCACAGCTTCCAGGTGGGAACTGGAGTGGGAATTCTGCCCCAGGCGAGGGTGACCTCCAAGGGATTGTGGTCCGAAAAGGTCTTTCCTAGATATGTGGCGTGTGTAATCTGGGTAGTGGTAGGAATAGAACAGAGAATTCTGTCTATTCTAGTGTGTAGTTGGTGTGGGTGTGAAAAAAAAGAATACTCTCTACTACTTGGGTACTTCAACCGCCAGGCGTCCCCCAATGACCAACTTTCCGCCCATTTGCACAGTGCATCAGCCTGCCTAATAGAGCCGGCACCTTGGAGGGGGGGTGTGTGATCTGTCCATGCCTATATCCATTACTGCATTATAGTCCCCGCCCAGTATACATGGGTATGTTGCCCAGGGCGCGAGTACTGGATTGAGACTCAGAAGGAATTTATCCTGCTCAAAGTTGGGGGCATATATATGCTCCCTAATACTATTTGTGTGCCATCTAAAGAGCCTCTCATTAGTATATATCGCCGCATAGGATCCGCCCGTTGCTCCAGTGCCTTGAAGGGAACCCCGCTCCTTATCCAGATGGAGGCACCTCGGGCAAAGGCAGAGTAGGATGTGGAGAAGACATGGCCCCTCCATTTCTTGTGCAATTTGCCTGCCTCGGCCACAGTGAGGTGAGACTCCTGCAGGAAGACTATATGCGCATGTCATCTATTTAACTGCGCGTGGATTCTATGCCTTATGTATATGGATCCCAGTCCCCTCACGTTCCAGGTTATTACTTTGTAGTTATCCTGCATGTGTGTGTGAAACATACCAGTGTCTTGTGCATGTCAAGTGTGAGTGGGTCAGCGGCGTGCGGAGTAGCAGGGGAGGTGGGCCAAGCTGTACGAACTCTTGAACTCTAACAAAAAATACTCGGTCCAGCACGAGAACTGTGCTGGTCCAAACCATATATACAACAGTGTTAACTATTAACAATGTAGTTGTTGCTTTCGCCATAGGGGGGGTGCTTCCTATCAACCTGGCTATTGAGGTGAAGACAGTGCGAGCTCAACGCGGCCCGGGCCATGTTTAACAGTGTACATCAAGATCGGGACATCGGAAAGGAGAATGCTCTATGGTTACAGATAATATAACATTTTAGTGCATCGTGTTCAGCGAACGTTACACCCTTCGTCAGACTTAGCTCTATCCTAGGAAGCCCTCAGCAGTTTGAGGCATAATACCACTACACAACGCTATGCTATTTTCAGAGTCGGAATGTACAGTGTGTTCGTCAGAGGAGTCCGACGATATTTGATGAGTGCCTTCCCGGAACATGCTGGCCGCCACCAGCGCCTCCACTCGTCCCTTCTGGGCTAGTTCTGGTGGGGGGTTTCTGTTCTGGGATGTGGTGCCCATCATTCGGCGTCGCAGTCGCCGGCTCCGCTTGGGCTTCGGGGCTTCAGAGATGCTCTGCGAGGAGGGCCCGGATTCCGACAGGGGGAAGGTGACCTCGAGCCATTCCTCCGCTTCCTCTGGGGTGTCAAATAACTGCATTTTTTGATCATGGATCACTTTTAGTCTGGCTGGGGATAGTAGGGCATATTTGATGTCCAGTGCTCTGAGTTTGTTCTTTGCATCCTGATATAGAGAGCGTTTACGTTGTACCAGGATAGTGTAGTCTGGATATAACGACACCCTTTGGTTTTCGTACTGGATTTGGGACAACTCCCTGGCTTTCTGCAGCAGTACATCCCTGTCTCTGAAGTTCAATATTTTTACTATCAGAGGGCAGGGCTGGGCTCCCGCCGTCGGCCTGCCAGTGGGGATTCCGTGTGCGAATGTTATTGCGTCTGGCCCTCCCTTCCGCATCGTCCACCCTATCCTGGAGCCCAGTTACTTGCCGTTGGAGCTGCGCAATTTGTTCCCTATGTTCCTTGTGTTGCTGCAGCATTTCCGCCAGTGCGAGTTTATTGTCCTTGACTGTGGCGGCGAGCTTGGTGTGGTCAGCCTTTAGTAGGGTGAACCCAGTTGTCAGGGATCCTATTTGTTGCTCAATAGACTTCCTCGAATCCCGCACTTCTTGCAATATAAGGTCCAATTTATCTGGAGGGGGCTCCAGGTTAGTTGGCGGGATACTGCTTGTCGTTTGCGTGGGGGGCTCTATGTCTTCTGTAGGTTGAGTTTCGGCGTTGTTGGGATCAGTAGTCTTTCCCTTGGGGCGCCCCATTGTATAAGACGATTTCGTGTCGTTCGTGTGTTAGGGTCTCAAAGGGCACTGTATGTGGGCACTCGTGGTGATCTCGAGTGACCACTGCAGGCCCCAGCGTGGCGGGCCCAGACGGAACAGGTAATAGGGAGTGGGAGTCTAACCTGCGTATGTGTTTTAGTGCTTGTATCAGGTGTGGGGCTCAGCTAAAGACCCTCCGTGGCCACCGGGGGGGGAGCCCCAACGGCCCCACCGATGGCAGGCCAGGCCCCTCAGGCAGGTAGGCACATGTAATGGCATTCTCGGGTCTTGCCACTTTGGCGCTTCTTGGTGCGCCCAGTTCCCTCCTCCGGCGCCACCTCAGTTAATGGGATTGGGTTCCTCAGGGTAGGCACGGGGGGTTAGGGATGCAACTCTGATTCCGCTTCGTCCCAGCGCTACTCACTTACCGCCAGACGGGTAGGGAGATCAAGAGTAGGTCTCCAAGCAGGTCTCGTCCCTCCCGGCGACACCACAATGGCTCCGGGCAGGGGTGCAGGCCTCCACAAAAGGCTTGGACGTCAGTCAGCACTCCATGGGATCAGCAGGTCTCTACTGTCCCCCGCCGTCAGCCTCCGGGTCCAGCGGTCTGAGTAGGCCCCCCCACCGCTCACAGCCGTGGTGACCACAGGGCCTCCGATCGGCGAACCGGTTCCTTGAATGGGAGGCCCAGCCGCAGGGGGCCCCCGCAGCAGTCCTCAATGCGTCGACGCCGGTATCCCCACCGACAGCCAAGGTGCCCTCCAGGGTGACACGGCAGGCAAAACCGCTCCATCCAGGGTAGCCAGCGGCCATTACAGGAGAGTTATGGCGTCGTAGCTCTCACGGCGCTCGGGTGTTCCTCGTCTCCTGCGCTCCACCCCGCCGGACCAGGACGTCCCTCCGATGGTCCGTCTCAGGCCCCCTTCAGCAGGCCAGGGACCTCGTGTGTCAGGCGTCAATTGGGGCCACAGGGCGCCTCAATGAGACGGCGGGGGGGGAGGAGCGGGCAGCAAGACCAGGCAGCAGGGCACATTCGCCAGAGCGTCGGCTCCAGGGCCCTCGTCGGCGAAGTCAGCACAGCCAGCCGGCCCTCCGCAGCCTCCGGCGGACGCACTACGGCTATGAGGCTGGGAGCCCCCGTATGTCGCTCCACCACGCAGCTCTTGCTGATCGATGGGGCCTCCCCTCGCCACAGCTCTGCTCTGCAGCAGTCATCCAGGTCCTCGGGAGCACGGCAGTCTGAGTGCCTCGCCCCCACCGGCGCGGTCGGGCTCACCTCGCCTGCTCACACCAACGTACCTCTGGGTAGGAGCTGACACTCACCCGGTGCAGGAATGAGGCCTCCGCAATGCCCAGCTGGTCTCTGCAAGGGAGCCGGATGGCCCGGCAGGCCCGCAGGGCACCTCCAGCTGCACAGGCCACGGGCTGCCGCCGGTCGCGGACTCCCTTTCTTCCAGACGCTCGCCGTCTGGGCCTCTGCAGGCACACAGGGGGGCGGGCGGGTGAGGGTCCATACTTCTGAGTTCAGCGCTGGTCTCACAGCCCGCGACGGCCACCTCGTTGTGTTCACAGCGTTGCCGGGCTGGGCCGCGGCCCACGCGGTCTCCGCTCAACTCCCGGGTCTTCGCCGGCCAGTCGGGTGCGCCGGTCCCCCTGGCACTCAGGATACAGTCAGACGTCCCGCAGCCTCTCAGCAGGGCCCCCTCTGCGATTTTAAGGGCCGATGTCTCCCGATCAGTGAGGATTAGGATAGGATTTTCTTGGTCCGGGCGCGGAGCTCACTCACAGTGTATCCGCCATGCTTGGCGGTTAGCCACGCCCCCCATGAATTGAATATGTTTTCACAACTTAAAAAAGTCATTAATGTGCCTTCAGCAATGTTTTGCAAGACAGCAGAATGGAGACGGAAGCAGCAGTGTTCCATCATTGTTGCCATGGCCTTCTGGGAAAGGAGATGGTAACTTCCTGCCTTGCAGACTCTATTTATAAATGCTTTGCATATCATAAACAAGTGAGGATTATGAATGATCTCTTTCAGTAGTTTTGCCACTGATTATTATCACCTTTAGTTTACACGTTCTCGTGTTACGTGTTCCTATGCTAGAAGCCTTCATAGCTCCTGCATCTTAGTTCATCATGAGCAACAAATACATTATTACTTTGTATTTACTGTTTCCTTTGCCAACAAATAATATACAGAGACGCCAGATCGACACTTGTAGTTGTAATACAAACAGGATTAAAGAAAAACAAAACAAAGAAAGAAACAAATGATATTTGTTCTCATAAACAGATATGCTTCAAGTGTAATAATGGCTAACTCCTACAGAAGTCATTGAAAGACAACAGGGTTTTATGATATAAATCAAACATGACTCCCTCGCGTCCGTAGCATAGCGTTAGCTCTTCCCGCTATCGATTAAAATATGATATATATATATTCTCTACTTGTGCAGAGTGAAGAGTCTGGCGACAGATGTTATGTAAAACAAGAAGGCTGTGTGCTGACCCCCAGCCTTCCAAAATGGGATATAGGTGTTACAATATGAGTGACTGTGGGTCTTGGCATCCAAAATATTGACATGGGTCCTTTCTTTTCAAAACAATTGTTAGACCAGGCTTCTCCAACGAGTAGCTCTCCAGCTGCCTGCGAGTAGCTCTCCAGCTGCCTGCGAGTAGCTCTCCAGCTGCCTGCGAGTAGCTATCCAGCTGCCTGCGAGTAGCTCTCCAGCTGCCTGCGAGTAGCTCTCATGGGTAAAGCCCATCCTACAAATTGGGACTTTCTGCTTGGTTGAATGAATATATAGAAATGTATATGAAGTAATATATATGAGCTGTGGCTGGCATGTATTACCTATGTAGAGGCATTCCAAACTGACAATGCCTTTTCTACATTACTGCTGGCCCCCCTGCCTATGCACTGAGGTGACCACTGCTGGTGATCTTGCATGGGATGGCCACTAATGTAATCTTGTCTGATGTGGTCACTATTAAAACACTGATAATATTAGTAGCTCACCATGATTTTGCACTAAATGTTGGAGACGCCTGGTTTAGATGTACCGTGAAAATAATAAATCACAACACACTGTCTCATTTTAATGTTAGCAGGGTTACTGTGCAGTTTACATCTTTGCGTGAATGATGGCATCTGTAGGTATCCAAATGAACCCCAAAGCCATTTTATCAGCTGTCTGTTCCATTTTCTTCCTAACTTCATTCAGGGACACTTCATAAGTGATGGATTTGATAGAAATTAGGGTCATGCACCATGGTAAATTTTAAATCATTTCTATTGTGGAGAGTTTGAGAAAACAGGTTCGTCTCTCCTTATTGCAAAAAAAGTAAGTTTCACTGGGTGCATTTTATTACATATTGAATCATACAAAATACAGCAACCCTCTGACCTCAAAAATATCTTCAAAACAACATCATCCTCTTGTTTGTCTGATCACTGTTAAATTTATGATTTATGTGCATTTCGGTTCTCTGTAATGATGTAAGCAAGTCGACATTTGTAAACAAATCTGCGATACAAATACATAGCTTTCATTATTGTTTTTATTTTATACCAGAAAAGTAAAGTCAATGTTTGGTTCCAACAAAAGAGTTCAGTGTCACAGTCCAATTATACAATTGAAAGTGAGGAAGGACAACTTGATTTCTTCCAGCAAATTTGAATGTGTTCTAGTTCCCATCAAATACAGTAGTAGTGTCTGAAACAAGCTGGAATGTAACTAGTAGTGACTGGAGGAGAAAGAGCCGACCCTTCCCATTACATTTAGAGAATCATTTACAACTTTGGTCCTCATTGTGATGTCGGTGGGACCCACACTGACGTGCCGTCGGTCCCACCGACATCTATGTCTGAGGTCCGCCTGCCGCATTACAATGCGGTGGGCGGGGGCATCGGGCGGAGGGATCCGTCCGCTGGTGTTCAGCCCCTCGTAGCATTGCAAATGTACATAATCCCTTAATGATGGCGGAGCCAGCCTCGGCTCCGCCGTCGGGATTAAGATGTCATTTTCCGACAGCCTTTCCATGTTGCCCTTTCCGACATGGAATGGCTGTCAGAAAATGACTGTAGGCCCTTCCAGGCACTCTGCTATGGGGCCTGGGGTTACCTATGGTGCCCCTAAAAATCCCTGCACCGTGAGGTGCCTGCCATAGTACCAGCATTGGCAACCTACCCCACCCCTCCAACGTAACATGCATGCTCATAAATAATCACACAACACATTTCTTGTTTGGGTAAAAATTGTTGCAGGTTTATTACATACACCGTTATGTAATATGGTGGGTTATCTTACGGGCGATCCAAGGGCAGGCAACCATCTAGGCCGCCTGCCCGCCTGATGAGCCAAGCAGCACTGGGGCGAACCCCATCTGTGCTGCCACTTCTGGTGATCCTCTTCCCGGATCACGTGACACATGGTTCCTTATTACTCACGCCCCTTTCAGGGCGGAGCGTAGCATAGCAAACCCCCCGGTTGTTCAGGCCCACAACCGCCCGAAGGACTAACGGGGCGCCGATACGGTTTTCTAGGAACCTCCCATGAGGCTCCTAGGATTTGGCTCTGGCACCCACCATGGGTGTTACCCATTAAATACCCAACATTTAATGGGTAACAACCCGCTTTGCGCCCACCTTACTGTGCCAGGCTGTGAGCAAATAGGTACCCCACATATCTCCTCCCTATGAAAAAATGGGGGCGGAGAATGATGACCAACGCGTGGTCACCCGCGACACCAATTGTGTGATAGCCTGCCGACCCATCCGTCATCTGCACTGACAGGTGCTGTGCCGCCATGCTGGCGTCCCTCACCCAGCATATGTATCCCATACCGACTTTGCTAAGGTATCCCAGCGTGCCACTGGCACTTTCTTGCAAGCAAACCAAACACTGAAAGTGAAGGAGACATATCGGTATCAGTAATAACCCCCATTAGACCAACGAGAAACTCTAAGACCACCAAGGTTTAAGGCTGCATTTGTGCGCATTACTGGGCCTAGAGGCGCCTTGAGCGATGTACACATGTTACATAGACCCGAGTGGCACAAGGACCTTATCGGCCACGCAGCGAAGTCTTCACTCAAGCCATAAAACGAAACCAATTGCACCAGCGCACGGCCCCCACAGCGCCCCCAGGCGCCAACGAGACAAGCCAAAGTTTGTACCAGGCATCCCCAGTCCAAGGAAAGGCACCACAACCAACCCGCTGCGCAGGTCACTCACAAAAGGCACCACTGTAAGGACCCCACCTTAACGGCCCCTACATGAACCTGGAGTGCACCCTGTAAATGATGTA
Source organism: Calotriton arnoldi (assembly GCA_963921515.1). Lineage (NCBI taxonomy): Eukaryota > Metazoa > Chordata > Amphibia > Caudata > Salamandridae > Calotriton > Calotriton arnoldi. The sequence continues at coordinate 4,478,970 of CAWUFW010000273.1, read as the reverse complement.
GGCTGAAAAGACTGCCCGTCGCTTAGACACTGTTATTACATAAAGAACGAACACTGGTAGGCCTGGAGCGATACCCGAAGTTTACAGCTGCCAGTCCGCGGTGACCTCAAACACCTCACCTGTGTGTTATTAAAATTAAATCTTTTGCACAAACAGTGGTATAATCCTGTGACAACAAATGACTATAAACAGAACACTTTATCGCCCTTATGCAGGAACTAGGGCTGTTCCACCTGGCAAGGATGCTGCGCCCCTATAATCCGGCAGCCAAGGCGTGAACCACCAAACATATCCTGTGACGCTGCATGTTCTGCGCTATCCCGTACCTGAGAAACGCAAGTGCCCCAGTTAAATTCCATCCGTATGAGGTGAAAACATACAATTGACACGTGAATCGCAGTTCAGCCACCAGAGCATATCGCGAACAGGCTGTTGGGAAAAGCAAAATGATGCTCGGAACCAGTTCGAGCCAGGCACCCGCAAGCAGCACGCTGGCCAGGGCTGTTTTATGGCAGCAGGCACAGATCCTCCGGGCCCGTGCCCAGGAGCCTGCTTCCGCCTTAAAGTTCAGGATCTTACCTTGGTCGTCAACTCTTGTTTACTACTGATGACCTTATGAGACTTAATTTATGTGCTGTATGACCGCACGGTGTGCCACGCACCCTCCTCTAATTCCGCATCCGACACAGAGATGCTTCCCCCTTCGAAGCAGCTCTGAACTCTGTCTCTGTGCTCCGTGCCGGGTCTCCCTATCTCTTTAACTCCAGACAGTGGCGCGACATGAGGAGCGCACGTGCCCGTTGGTGACTTGGCCCAACCTGACCAGTGGTTCTTGTACCCAAACTCAAAGGGACTCTTATTGCTGACCTCAGATGGAAGAAAGGCTGAGTGTATCCCCCAGGATTAAATCTGTGTCCGGGGGGAGCGAGACTGATCCCTGCATCCCCTTCCCATTAGAGCGAGGATCAAAGAGCCAGCCCACTAGGCCAGAAGGGACTCTCACCGGGCCCAAAGGAACACACCCACCACACGCCAAAACGATAGAGAAGGAAGGCACCTCGCGAACGTCCCATAGGCCTGGCCAGGATCACAAAGTATAAGCAGGCACTGCTAAAACGCAGCACTGAGAAGAGCTACAGAAAAGCATATGCCCCCCAACATCGATCAGCAACAGACAATAGAGAATCATCGAGATCGAGCTGTACTGCATAAATGTCTTAGACTCTTGTCATCTCTTAGACAAATGGCAAAACGGGCTGGAGGAATCACACGGGGATAAGGTTTCTTCTCAAATCCCGCACAGCCAGGACTTCCCCGGGGTGCTTTTCCTGCCCAGTGCACAACCACTGCCGGACACTCTGCTACCTTAACTCCTGCAGTTTCTTTGCATCGCACTCCAAGCATATTACTGCAAAGCTAGACACTTCCGCTAGAGCCCTGACCCTGGCCCCCAGCGCCACTGCTCTTCTCTGAGCACGAACGCACTACTCTGCGAGACACAGGAAGAAGTATTGGTTCCGGTCGGTTGGTTCCTGCGGCCGAATTCTTACACCGCTAGCGCTACTTAACATCTGGACTATGGGAACGCCAACCCTGAGGGCGGAGTCACGCGGCACTCACTGCCCTTCCAGCAGAGAAGCCGGTGTTAGTCCCAACACCAATGTGGAAGAGCACTAACGTAATGCCGGCACTACTGACAGAGCATCGGAAAGCCCAAACCCCAGGCCCCGCAAAATAACATTTCAACGTTACAATTACCAGAGGACATGCACCTAGCAATGACCACAGATGGACTCTTCTCTCTCGGGTTTCCCCTGCGATCAAGGTAGGAAACCCAACTCTGCCTCCGTCACTACCTCCGATGCAACCAGAAAGAACTCGCCTTTCAGCGCTGTACAGCTGAACCTAGGAGCGAGTCCACCTGCAAGGCTCTAATTGTTACAGGCCACCCGCCGACTGCGGACACCCTCGACAAAGGCCCCCGATCGTTGCTCCGATGGTGCCGGGCACCAAGGGGCCTGGGGACATGGTCGGCAGTCCCCGAAGCGAGGGGGTGAGCGGGCACCCGGAGGCCAAACGAGAGGCCACCCTCACAGGATGTAGAGCCCACGGGCAGGGCGTGAAGCGGGATATCACGCTCCACAGATGGCACATCCGACCGTTACGTCACATCCCTCTTCTCCCGATAGTTACCCCCAAAGCACTGCAGGAGTACCCCTATCACAGTGCCTGTTGAGCTTACGGTTTTGGCCAAATGCGTAGCAAGGGAGGCATAAGTTATAGCCCTTGCCACCTGTACGTTGTATGCTTACCTCCAGCTGGGGCCCTTCGTAGTGACATTAGTGGAGACGATATCGGCGAGCGAGCTTAAGCATGTCTGCCACCCCTTGAGTGTGCACTCCGCGAGCCCAGTCATTCTTATGCGAAAACGTGCCGCTCAATTCGCTCGCACGCCGAGTCTCGCCAGGTAAGACAGGGGCAGCCGCTCCTACCAGGAAATGCCGGGAGACCAGCGAAAGCCCCCACATTTAAATGATTTGCCCAGAATCACAGGCTGTCCAGCGTCATTGCAGGCCTCAAAACCCAGGTCATCCCTGGCACTGCGGACCAATTAGTGACATTCGCCTCGATTTTTTTTTTTTTTTTTGCAGATTTATACAGCGCGAGCTCGAACAGAAGGTATTCAAGCGCTTTACATGAGTCCGTAATACATTATACATTCCAGCAAGGGGGATTGAGTAATATTGCACAGAATCCCAGATGTGTACACGACCCCGAGGCGCGAACCCTGGTTTCCTGCACCACAGTTAGCCGTCTAGCCGGTGGACCACACCCCTGGGGGGGTCACCCGGGAGGGAGGAGCCTGAGCACCTAAGCTGGGACGCTACACGTACCCCCGCACGAGCACCGCAACTTGGCGCAGCCATGTGGCCGGTGGTCAGCTTCCTGGTGGTATAACCCCCCAGCCTCCCCGAAGGTGCGTTCTTGAAGGGGGGGTGGGGATCCTACGTGGGGGACGGCCGCTAGGAGCTGTACGGTGGGCCTTGCGCGATGTTCTGGTTTGGACCAATAGGGGGGGGGCCTTGACCCAGGAGCCCCCGCGTAGTAGGGCCAGGTGCTCCACCTGATACAGAGGCTGCCCGGTGACCTTCGAGGAGCTCCGTCGCCTCAAGGCCCCACAACTGAATGCACACAGCGCCAACCCGGGGCCCGCGTGGCGCTGGTGCGAGCAAATTTCTCTGCAGATACGTCTCGGATGAGATTTACTCGAGGGGCGAAAAGAACGGGTGCACCCACGTGGTCCTTTCATCGCCAGTCCCGGCACCGGAACCTCTTGGCATTTCACCATGGCGGCATAGGAGCCTGGCCCCCACCTATTCAAGCTTCGCACGCCGGGCGGCGCAGCTTGCCTGGGGAGCTCCAAATCCTACTCCCCCTCCCTGCTGCTTCTCTGCCCGATGCCGGGCAAACGCCGCCAGGCTGATAGGGCTCCCCCGCATTAACCACAGAGACCAACGGGCGCATGTCCCCGCAACGATAAGCATGGAGGGTGGGGGGAGCCCGAGGGGCGACAGCGCTCGCACTGGCACAGCCAGCTCTGCCCCCATGCGGCGCTGGTAGGTCCGGATCGCCTGGTCCCTACCCGCTGACCCCCGCGCCATCCCGAATGCAGGCCTGGTCGCCCCCAACCCCAAAGCTGAGCCACAACGTGGGCGCCTGCGAGAACCTCAGCCCCCCGGGCGCACCAAGGAGGCAATCGCTTCCTTGGCGCCAAAGTGCCCCGTGAGTGCAGCTAGGGAACTAGCACCCCCCCCCATGGCAGGCCGTGCCATGGCCCCTGTGCAACTCGGGACTGTCCCAGGGACGGGGCAGGGGGGGTGTCTGTGCATCGCTCACCGTTGATGTCGCGTGCGAGCGCACGATGCCCGACCAGGCCCAAGGATGACCACGACGATGGCACTGGACCCTCTCAACGGCGTGTCCGGGCGCGCGAAAGAGGACGACAAGATGGTGGGGGAGGCCTATATACCCCTCCCCTGTCCTCGCGCCCCGGACGTGATTCTAGCCTATCGCGCTGCGACCAGGCTTGGGGGACTCCTCCCTGAGTCCCTGCCCCTACGGGGGTGTGGGGTGCCCAGCTGGCACTAGAGGGCTGCCCTCTTTAGTGGCCCCCTGCGGGGGCCTCGGACAGCCGCACACATTGCAGGGATGTTTCCAAACATGCATTTTACTATGGCGGCTTGTGCTGCAGCCCTTTACCGCCCGCCGCACAAGCTGCTGTAGTACAATGGATGTTTCAGACCGCCCTATGGGCGGTCGCATCCAAATACTAAGGTCGAAACCACTGACATAAGCTCGGTCACGTCCGCCCGACATTGTAATGAGCCCCACTGTTGGTGGAATTGCTGTCTCCCGGCATAGCAGGCTTACATCCTCAAACACATAAGCAGCGGAAAACCCACTGGCTTCTTCTGCCAAGCAGTGGGGGCTTCTGCTGCGGAGTGAGAGTAATCTCTGTTGAACACTTGCACTGGTGGGGCTCGGCAATGGGATTTCTGTGGAGGCAATCCCCCCACAGTCTGTCCAGTTTAGGCCACTGATCTGCCTCAGTTTGTGTTGTAGCCGCCTCTGGTCTTTGACAGAACAATTGGAAGCCGAAGACATCAGGGCAAGTGGAGCGTCGGACAACTACAATCCTCTCTTCCTTTTCAAATGGTGCAGTTTCTTAATCCCGTTAATGGTATGATCAGAAGATGGAAGAATTAATCGTAGTGTTATTTGCCATTTCAATAACTCAATATTTACTTACCTTGGCTTTAATTTCATGGAAAACTCATTCCCTGACGCTTTGATCATTTTATCCAGGCTTCCTTTTCATCTTGAAATGTTGGTAGGTTAGCTTAACACAAGCTCAAACCTTTTTTAAAAAAAAATATTCTTTATTGATTTTCAGCAAGTTATACAAGTGTTTTACTTTTGGCAATGATGTTATGCATAGCATTTCAACAACAATTACTAGAGCAGTTCTGGTGGGGCACCAGGCAGTATCATATACAATAGACTTAAAGCAGTATTAATATTTTATGCCATTCACTCTAAAAATAAAATTTCAATACACAAGTAAACTGCTAACTGTTCGAAGTTGTTCAATCTTGTCTGTCTTGCGTTTGTGCTTGGATCTGGCCATTGGTGCTCAGGGGTAAGTAACTGTATGTGTTCGTGAGTGGTATGAGGAGGGGGGAGAAGCGGGGGGAAGGAGCCTCGCAACCCACATGTTCCTGTATATGAGTTGGTCTAGGCCGTTACTGGGCGTAGATATCCAGACTGTGGGGACGCGCTGTATATGCATCCATATGGCAATATGGCATGCTGTGAGTGCAGGGCGAGGGCGTGCTCTGCGATGGAGTTAGGTTTGTTGTGGACAGTTTAGTTTCTATGAACGTCAAGTACTCTCGCAATTGTATAGGGGTTATCCGTGAAGGTGTATGTGGTGTATTTATTGCTTGCGTTCTATGCTCTGCCACCAATGGTCTGCGGAGGTCCAGAAGCCATAATCGTGTGTTGGGGCCAGTTTGCGATTTCCAGGACATAGCTATTTTGCGTTTTCCAGACCTAGGGCCAAATCTAAAAATGTATTGAGGTTCTTACGTGAGGCATGGCGCTTCATAATTCCAAGCAGGAAATGGGGGCCCTGAGCTGTTATTAGAGTGTCCATTGCCTCTGTTAATGTCGCCGCCACCTCGTTCCAATATGCCCGTATGCGAGGACAAGTCCATTCCATATGAGGAAACGTTGCCTCTGAAATTAGGCACCTAGGGCACACATCAGGGGAAGTAGGATACATGTGTGCCAGTCTATGTGGTGTTAAGTATGTGTGATGTAAATAATTAAATTGCGTGTACTTCAGCCTGGCGTTCGTGGATATGATTTTAGGGTAACTAATGCATTGTGCCCATTGTTTATCGTTAGTATTGATCAACAATGCCGAGTCCCAATAAGTACGTAATGGTGCCAATAGAGGCGTGGAGTCGGGTCTAAGAGAGTTATAAATTGCTGTTATCGCGTGTTTGCCCCATCCATGTGTCAATAGAGTTTGTAATGGCTGAGATGTGTCAGGTTCAACTCGGGTATTGCCCCATGTCTGGAGGAACTGTCGGGATAGCAACGCGTGGAGTAGGAACATCCCTTGTGGAATCCCGAAGTCATCCACTAAACTTGTAAAACTTGTAGTTGCGAGTCTACAAACAAGTCGCCCCATATGTCCAACCCCACTGCTCTCCAAGACTCAAGTTCCGGACGCCCATGACAGGTATATGAGCCCGGTAGGACGTCAAGTGGCAGATTGGGAGCACATGGTGTAGGTTGGCCTCTGGGTACCACATATTTTGACCAGTTGCGTCTTGCTGCCTGCATTACTATATTACCTTGTTTTTTCTGCAGTATGGTAGTTGATCCTGAGAGCCATTCCAGCACAGCTGGTTGTCTCAATGTTAGCGCCCAAGTGGCCAGCTCTGTGAGAATACTACACGTGAGCCACCTCATTGGCCACTGGAGTTGTGCTGCAGCATAATAATGTTCATAATTTGGCGCCCCCAAGTCTCCGTCTGACAGTGGCAGATACAATTTACGGAGCGCCACCCTAGACCTTGAACCTCCCCCACCCCCCCAATCAGGGGGACAAGGAGTGATTCCAGGTTTTTAAATAAACTGTGTGGCAGTCTATGAGGGAGAGTGGAGAACAAATACAAGAGCCGAGGGAGTAGAAGCATTTTAGAGATGGCAACCCGTCCCATAGGGGATAAGGGAAAACTCCGCCAGATTAGAAGGGCTGCGTGAGCCTTAGTGATTGCTCTGCCTAGGTTACCATCTATTATGTCTGTACAAGAGTGGTAGACGTGAACTCTCAAATATTTGAAAGTGTCGAACGCCCACTCCAAAGGAGTGTGAGGCATGACTTGTCTCTGGTCCATTGAAAGCGGTTTAATTGGGAAAACTGCTGACATGGGCCAGTTAACCCGTAGACCCGAGACCTAGGCATGGTCGTCCAGCAGGTCCATTAATACTTGCAAGGCGGTAATCTGCCTGCGTAGATAAATTAACGCATCATCTGCGTACAGAGACACTATGTGACACCGCTTGTCCGCATATATGCCCCAATCGAGTGCGCGTTGGCGCAACCTACATGCCAAGGGCTCTATGGCCAGTGCAAATAAAATGGGCGAGAGAGGGCTGCATTCCGTGTGCCGCGCTCTATTGCGAACGACGGGGAGATGATGCGACCAGTCTTTACCCTAGCCTGTGGTTTTGTATATAATATGCATTTCAGAAAGTTAGGACCCATGCCGAAACCTGATAAAACAGCTAGTAAATATTGCCAACTCAAGGTATCGAATGCCTTCTCAATGTCTAAATATGCTATCCAAGGTGTGTCAGGTTCTGTATGGGTCCAGTCTAACAGTTTAAAAAGGCAGCGCAAGTTCAGCCCGGTGTTTCTCTCCAGGATAAAACCGTTCTGGTCTTCATATATCAGTATGGGCATTGCCTCTATTAGCCTGTTGGTTAATAATTTACTTAAAATTTTATAATCTGCATTCAGCAGTGACAGAAGGTGATACGAGGCCATACAAAATGGGTCTCTGCCCGGTTTGGGTAGCACGACCAGTGTAGCCTCTCACAGGGAGGGCGGGAGTTCTCCCCTTTCAAATGCGTCTTCGTACATAGTGGTTAGCCGAGGTGTAAGTTGTACAGAGTAAGCTGAATAAAACTCCGATGGCCAACCATCCGCCCCCAGAGTTTTACCTGTTGCCAATTGTTTGATAGCTTCAGAAATTTCATCAGCGGTGATAGTCTTCAAGCAAGTCGTACTGAGGTTGCGTTACTTGCGGGAGTTGGACATGTGATAAAAACTGCTGAATAAGAGAAAGATCACCAGTGTCGGGGGCTTTGTAAAGAGAGGTATAATAATCATGGAAGGAGTCGTTAATCACTTCCTGGGTATTCACTAAGTGGCCCATAGAGGTATATATCGCCATGATGGGGGGTTGTGAAGTATCAGATTTTAATAACCATGCTAGCATTTTGCCAGCTTTGTCCCCTTCGGTGTGCTGTCGGGCAAGCTATTGTTTATAGTCCAGCGCACATAGATTGTCTAATGTCTCTTTATATGCCAGGCGAGCCTCGGCTAATGAGGGGCTAATATGGGGGTCTGTGGGGGAGAGCCGCTCGCATCTTTGTATTTCCAACTCATGTTTCTGTAGTTCTGTCATGAGCGACATACGGGAGCCATAGGCTGTCTTGATGGCATGTCCACGAAGAACAGACATAAATGCATCCCATTCCACGCCCACATTTGAGGCAGTGCCAGTATTAATTTGGAAATACGAGGTAATGAATTGTGATAGGGAGGCGCGGAACGCCGCATCGTTGAGCGCTGAGAGGGGAAGATGCCAGGTCGTTATCCTGGCCCCCTGCGTTCCCCACAACAGCTGCAGCTGCAGTGGACTGTGATCTGAAATTGTGCGCGCCAAGTATTCCGCATGAGACACTCTGGGCAAGGCATTGGCTGAGCAGTATATTGCATCTCTTTTTTTTTTTACGAAGTTTTATATAGCGCAAACTTGACCCGAAGGTATCGGGTATCAGAGCGCTTTACATAGCACCAGTTGCGTTACATGAGGACACATTCATTTTTTTGTTAAGCACGGGGAGATTAAGTGATTTGCCCGGAATCACAGGATGTTCAGCATCATTGCCGAGACTCGAACCCGGTTCCCCGAGGTCGACCGCCCTAGCCGTTAGGCCAACTCCTCTCCTCTCTATCCTCGTGTGGAGATCATGGATCGTGGAATAGTGTGAATATGTACGCATTGAGGGATGTTTACTACGCCAAACTTTGTGTAGTTGCATATTAACCATCCAGTCCTTCATATATTGCGTTAGTTTAATGGATTGTGCCCCCGGGAGTGGAGGGCGCAAGCCGTCAAGGGTAAGGTCATGCACCCAATTGTAATCTCCACCCCAGAATGTTGGTGCTGTGGGGTCGGTGAGTAAAGACGGTGTGATTGTCTGTAAAAAGTAGCTTGTCCTGAGTTTGGGGCATATAGGGAGACCAGTGTTAGTGGGAAGCCATCTAAGAGACCTTCAAGAATTGCGTAACGGCCTTGAGTGTCAGCCTGGGTGTGAAGTATCTTCAAAGGGGTGCCCGATGCCACCCATATGAGGGTGCCTCTGGCATATCCTAAGTATGTGGTACCTCTGACCGTGCCCCTCCAACGTTTACGGAGGGATGTGAGAGTTTGTGCAGTAAGATGTGTTTCTTGTATTAATGCAAACGAGATCTTGTGGCTGCGTAAATATTGATAGACCTTGTGGCGTTTAGCACAACCTGCCAATCCTCGTACATTCCAGGTCAATAAGATATAGTCATTGCTTACCATCTAATGATCAATAAATAAGAGAATGGCGCAGATTTGTGTCCAGGACACCGCCAACAAATTTCCCCCATCCAAACCCCACCTTCCAACCACAGTAGCAACCAAAATGACAGCCATCCTGCACATTGTGCCTGACATAGGGAAAAAAACATATCAAAGCGAATAATAAAAATACCCAACTCCCCACCCCAGGCCAGCTTGCCAACGGGCAATTGGTCATCTGCACTAAAATGCAATTAATCCAAACTAGAACCAACAGCAAAAGAAAGAAGAAAAGTAATGTTTAATGATATCTTGAGCCAGGAATAGAGTGTAAAGAAGCGGAGAGAAAAAGAAAATAAGAAAATATAGTGATGCTATATCAGCCACTTATCGTTCTCTCAGTTCTGTGCATCATCTGTGATTTAGCCGCCATGTACAGCTCAAGCCTGTAGTGATCCTTAGTTTCAATATGCGGTAGACACAAAGGGAGGCGCACCGGCCCCTATGTTAATGATGGACATGGAGTGTTCCGCTGCGGCCTTTCAAGTTTCCAACCAATTAATTATCCAAGTTCCTCTGCAGTCTGTGGGGTAACCACCGGGCCTCCCCCCAGCAAGGCTGCGTGTTGTGAGTCAGTTAGAGGCAATGCTTGATCCAATCCCGTATCCGAGTCTGATTCAAATCTTGGAGGAGATATGGGGCCGCCAATGTGTTCCGCTGTCTTTATGGCTTGTTCTCGTTCTTTAGCTAGCCGTTCTTTAGCTAGCTGGGCCTTCGTTGGAAGCTGTACTCTGCTCTTGCCACGACCCCTTCGTGTACCTGCCAGTTTCCATGCCTGACGAGGAACCACTGAGGTGGTAGGCGAAGCATGTGCGAGTCCATGCTGATCTATCCAGGACCAGGCCTCTTCAGGAGTAGAGCAGAAGATGCTACTGTCCTTATATTGAATAGGTAGCTTGGCAGGATATTGCAGCGAATATTGTATTTCGTGGTCCCAAAGGCGTTTCTTAACTTCCAGATAGGAGGATCTATGGCGCTGCACTGACAGAGTGTAATCTGGATAAATGTGCACCGTTGCGTTCTCAATTTGCCATGGACCTCGGGCTCTGGTTACCTGGAGGATGTGATCTCTATCTCGGTAATTAAACAGTGTCGCTACCACTGGTCTGGGAGGATTGCCCGGGCGTGGGGGACCTCCCGGCACCCTATGCGCCCTTTCGACTGAGAAGAATTTTGAGTGTTTGCCCTTGAGGATATCCGTGGAGAACCAGGACTCCAAGTATAGCTCCATGCTGTGGCCTTCTGCCGGTTCCGGTAGACCCACTATATGGATATTGTTTCTGCGGGACCTACCTTCCTGGTCCTACACATGGCCCCTCAAGTATTCCACCTCCTGTTGGAGGGATTTGATCTGGTCTGTTGCCGTGGATACTGTGGGGCGCAGGGTTGCTGGTGTAGATTCCGATTCCTCCACTCTGTTTTTCAATTTCTTATGGTCTTCCCTTAGAAACCCCATTTCTATGCAAAGCGAGTCGATCTTAGGGCCCAGTGTAGTTTTGATATCCAGTATCGCTGCCACCAATTCATTGAACCGGTGTGAATGATTGGTATGGTCGACAGAGTTTGAGGCCACAGGCTGCTCGGTGTCCACCACCCCAGGAGCCGGAGTTGTTACGTCGGGTGGCTGGGGCTGCGTCTTGCCTGCTCTGGGTTTCCCCATCTCCTTGGCCAGGTGTGTGGCGCTGTGTAGCAGAATAGCCTGTCGACGGTGACTCCTTGTGGTGAGATTGGGGTGTCGCACCAGTGATTAGTGGGCTCCGATCTGTTAGGGTGAGGATGTGGTATCGTGACATGGCCAGACAGCGTGCAAGGGGTAGATGCGTACATTCAGATGGGTTACCAGGCACATGTATCTAATGGTCCGCCACTAGTGACACTACAACGGTCCTTTGCTGTAGCATTAGCGTGGGTATAATGCTGGGGCATCCACTAATAACACTGCACTGGATTTGTGGGGTGTATGCCAATGTGGTGGGTATCCGAGAGATAAAGAAATTGAGGTATGAGCCGCCGGCAGAGTCTGCCACCCAAACAGACTATAGGCAGTTCAAACAGGCTCAGCACCACTGCTCAACTCTCTCGCGTCACGAGGTCCAGAGAGTCTGACTCCCCGTCCGGCCCGTTGTCCAGGGCCTGCGAGGAGGTGGAGTATTAATTAATGGGGCTTCACACGTGTTGTGGCCAGCTATGAGAGGTTGGATTGGAAGGCTAACTCACTGCCAGCTCCCAGTGTTTCGCGGGCAAAAATACACAATCACAGTGCTCCAGACACGCAGGCCCGGCAGAAATAGGCAGGCTATGCAGTTCCGCTCCTATGGATGTGTCCCAGGTTGTGTGCGCGTCCGTCAAAGCAAGCACTCACCCGCAAGGAACACGCATTGAGACCAACAGGCCCGGGCTCACTGGCCAGGAGCACGACAACGCATGCACCGCGTCCGGTCAGACTCCTAGTAGGAAGCGCCGCAGGGCCGCATGAGCACCATCCCCCGGCGCCTCACGGACAATGATAGAGGCAGGCCTCGGGAACCCTCGTCCGGGCTGGGTCGGGCGAGTGGCGTGGTCCGCTCGCCAGAGGCACATCGCAAACTGTGTATTCGCCTGACATCAAGCTCACCCCCACGGAGGGCAATGCACTCCGAGTTCGCCGATTCCGGATGCACCCGGGCGGGCCGCTGTCACTTGAGTCCCGTGGCTTTCAGCTGATTCGGTGCCAATTACTGGCGACGGCCCCCATTGCAGTCAGATTTTGGCATCGAGGGTCGGCGCGACAGCCGGAAGCGCACCTCAGTGTATAGCACTACGTATTTCAGGCAGATGCAGGAAATATTTAGGATTTTGTGGCGGGCCTGATATGGAGGTTAGCGCCGCACGTTCGCACTTGCCTGCCATCTTGGCTACGCCCCCCAACACAAGCTCAAACTTAAGTTTAAACTTCTGAATATATAGAGCAAAATCATCATCCAGTAATTCCATATCATTATGGCTGGTGCTAGAAAAATCTTTGAAACAGAGCTAGGGACTCGGTAAGCAGAGGGGGAACAAAAAATGAAATAATGGACTAAAGTGGAAGACACAAGTTATGATCTGTGAAACCCAGACAAAAAATATTTGACCATACTTTCCTACAGAAAGGACATTCACCTATATAAATTTGGTATCCCTATTAAGAATAGTGCAATTCAAATAAGGTTCTTTGACAATACAAGGGTGCATAACTCAGAAATCAATTCTCATATCTGAATAATTTTCAAAGAGTTTGTGGTACTTCGTGTTTTCTTATTTATAGAATCTGGTATACAATACATCTGTGATGCCACAATCCAAAAGACTATGGGGGTCATTAGGATGGCGGGAGGATCGCCATCGCCAGCCAGGCGGTGGCGATCCGCCCGCCATCTCCACCCGATTCACCCCCGCCATATTCTAATGGTGGGGAATACCACGGCGGACGTAAAGTGCGTCCGCCGCTTTTCCGCCGGTCGGCAATCATTCCGATTGCCTGCCGGGCGGACTGGGGCCTTAATATGGTGGCGGTGCCTAGCAGGCACCGCCATCCATATTAGGATGCTGGGTATCACAGGCCTTCCGCCATGGAAAGGCTGGAGGTGAATTGCTATGGGGGCCCATTGCGGGCCCCCGGGGGGTGGGGGGCTGCACTTCGGGGGTACCTACGGTACCCCCCTTCATTGCCATGCACAAGGTGGCAGGCACTGCGCGGTGCCTGCCACGTTGTGCATGGCAATACACAACATGCCTCTTTGGCCACGGTGGCGGTCGCATCCTAATTGGCGGTGCGAGACCGCCGCACGGCTGGCGGCTGGTCCCAGCACCGCAACAATGGCGGGTGGACTGATGTCCGCCCACCATCGTAATGACCCCCAGAGTTATTTAAGTGTTGTGATTTATTTCCTAATGTATGTTGCATTTTAGTCTGAGGCACAATAAGGTTACTGCAGTCAAACTGTGATTCCTTTTTATTGTGTTTAGTTGCTATAACCCAAGTCAATCCTTTATCCCCGCATCCTTACTGTTATGGGTTATAGTGCCAAAATCTGAAAAGTTCCTGAAGTAACCATCCGTGTCTCTTAAAGGGTTGCAGGTGTCAATCTACCAGGCTGGGAAGAAAGAGTTCATACTTCTTCCAAAATATTTTAAACTAGATTATTTACAGATAGAACAAACTGCAATGGCATTTTCCTTCTCCTAGAGTTCAGTTAATCAGTGATTCCCTGAGCGATTTGAAGATCTTACCCACTGAGGGTTTTACCTATTTTTCCAAACACATACGCTATATAAAGTGTTCACGGAGATGCCAGCGAAAGCTAAACAGATATCAGGCGGAAAACCTGTCACCACTGATGAGTTTGCCCCTTTCAAAAAGGCTTTAATCCCATTTCTCATTTACTCCATTATCCAATCATCACTTTGTGCCTTCTGAGATTATACGGACAGATTAGTTATTTTAGATTTTTATGGAGCACACGTTGTTTGGACAAAATATCAGATAAAAAAATACCAGGAGACAGAAACAGCAGAAAATAAATATTGTGATACATGTGATACACAAATATTGTTGACAAGAATATCCTTTTTAGGTAAGTAAAATTTCCTTTTTAGGCAAGCGATATAGTTTTTATTAGACCATTGGAATGTGGAGCACTCCATTGAAGACAATGGAGTGCTCCGTGCTTCTACGGGCCGGTAAAGGCCCGCAAAGCAACATTCCAATGTTATTTTCACAAAGGCCTCTCGGAGCCCGAGGGGATTTAAACCCCCTCGAACTCCGAGAGGCCTTTGCTTTATTTGTTAGAACATTCTGCCCTCTAGTGGCAGAATGTTCTAATAGCCTTATAGCCCTTCGTAGCTGGGCTATACCGGCTATTAAAGTCCCACTCCCTTGTTAAAGTCCCTCGCCTTCGGCTCGGGCCTTTAACGCTGGAGCGGGCCTTTAATAGCCCCCTACGGCGGGCTATAAGGCTATAATAATATTGATTTGTTTAAATATTTTTTCTATAGTATAGTGATAAAAATATAGGGGCTGATTACAATGCATTAGGAAACTGCTCTGACCGTCGGTCGTTGCCGTTTCTAATGCATCGTAATCAGTCGGTTGGATTCCTTTCCGACCGACTCATTTTGATGGTGTCTGTCGGAAAGGAATCCGACCGGTCATTCCTACTGGCTTCTGACAGGCTCGGAGAGCCCGTCCACCATTCGGAATGACTTTAGTAATCCCAAGGGCGGCTCTTTCTGCCCAAGGGATTACAATGTCAGATTCCGACAGCCTTTCTGTGCCGGTCTTTCCGACACAGAATGGTTGTCAGAAGTCGACTTTGGGGGCCCCCAGCAGGGCTCTCATGGGTGCACGGCCTCCGCTTGGAGGCCGAGGGGGCCCCTGTTGATCCCTGCACGGTAGGCAAATCGAGGTGCCTGCCACAGGGTGCAGGGATGAACTGCACCTCTTCGTTTTACAATGAGAGCATGCATTCTGGTCGGAATGCATGTTCCCATTGTAAAGAATAGGAGTGCGACCGAACACTGTTCATTCGCATCCTAATTGGTCGGTCGGGACCGCCGACCAGAGGTCAGGCAGTCCCATGACCGAAACGATGTCCGACATCGTAATTAGGCCCATAGTTTTTTAAATATTTAAATGTGTCATAGTTGATATATTCATTTTGTTGCTCTAATGGGGTGACTTTATTCTAGGAGACTTCTGGCGCTCACAATAAACGTTTTAGTCATTTATCACAATCAAATTTCTGCGGTGCTCCAGGGGAGGGGAATCACCCTAACCTCTCCAAACCAAGACCCTCAGGTCTTTACAACATAGATTCAATCCTTAGCACACGCTTAATTAAATAATTATTTTCATTATTAATGATCACACGAGGAGATTTTTTTTTTTTTGTGGTCTTTGTCTTTAATTTTCTGTTCCCAGCCAACACGTGTTTTGTCGATAGGGGAATACCCCGCGACTTCTTCAGGGCTGTCAGGCTCTCAAATTCTACCTTCATGTCCCACCTCTCCGCCGGTTCTACTTCCGTCCCGGCTGTCCGTCTATTATATCCTGTATCGCATGCCGTTTAACATAAGGTAGGTGCTCTCCCGTAATAAGGGTGAAGTTCCCGAAATCTTCGTAAGGGTTGATTGTTTATGAATCCTGCTCTCTTGAAAGTCCCCATTTTTTTTACTCCTGTCTGCAAGTACGCAATGGGGTCGATTCCGATTCAGGCCGGAAAAAGCACCGACCAACTCGGAGCCGGAATTAATTCCGACCGACACGTACCTGTGGCGCCCGACCCGCCAAGTACGATGCAAAGCGTGCAAATTCCGACCGACACGTACGGAACCCAAGCCGAACGACCGAGCCGCACGGAAAACAGCAATCCGGCCGGAAAAACACGCGAATCGAACCGACCGACATGCACCCGGAACAAATCCGACCGAAATGTACCCGCGAACTCCAAACCGCAAAGTACGATGCAAGGCGCGAAAACCACGACCGAGTCGTACGGAGGACAAGCCGTACGACCGACACGCATACAAAACTGCGAGCCGAAGTAACACAAAACACCGCGACCGACGTGTACGCAGCATAGAAAATAGCACAAACACAGCGTGAACGAAACGGAGAAGACCGTACGAGACAACTGCAGGGTCCGACTCGGTCACAAGAACGTTTCCAACATGCACAGAAAGTACTAAGGGAAAATACACAAAAAAAGGCCAAACAAGCAATTACAAAGCCAATAAATACTGGGGGGGTGGGGACAGAGAACAAAGACACACCCACAACTCCACCCATATAAAGGACACAAATCCCAACCATGATCCTTTGCAAATGCTATTCACCTGCCAGCACTCAACAGACAGCAACCACACACCCACAGCTCATCCCTCACACAAGCCACACACCATCAGAACACCAACAAATAGCTACCTCACATACACCCAGCAAAACACACACTCACACACCTTCACCTGCACACCAACACACACAGCACTCACCATCACCACCCATCACCATGCCCCCAAAGAAGAATCACAAGTTCCTAGATTGTGAATTGGAAGTCCTGGTAGACGAGATCCTCAGGGTAGAGCCACAGCTGTTTGGCGCACTGGTCCAACAGACCCCCATCTCCCAGAAAACAAAGATGTGGGAGAGGATCATCAACAGGGTGAACGCACAATCACCATGTCTGCGCACAAAGACTGACATCCAGAACAGGTGGTATGACGTGCGCAGGAGGGTACGGGAGCTGCTGAAGAAGGACTACCTCCTGAGCCAATACACCGGCAGTGGCCCTCCTGCCAAGCCAGTATACCTCAGGCCCTGGGAGGAGAAGGTGCGGGCCATCCTTCCGCCAGTGAGCGTCTATGGACTAGAAAACATCCCAGAGCCTGGTGAGTACACAACAAATGTACACAATATTCTGCCACAATACACACACACATCACTGTCAAGGGGAGAGTCAAACCATGCACTCTTAGCAATTACACAGCAACCAGAACAGAATCATCCCAAAATGTGTATGTCAGTCAGATAAACACAACACATGCCATCTCAAAGTTACATTTAACCGTGTCATCACATGTACAAACACAACTACAACTACAGCTAGGCAGTGGCACAAATATAACTAACAAACACATCCAGACATGTAGCCACCACTACAACACCAACACACAGTGAAGACCACTGAAAGAAAGGAATTCTGTGTATGCTGGGCAAGTCAGTGTAGCCAATAGCATCATGGGAGTCGTAGTCACAGATATTGCTCACCCCCACAACTGTCCCATCAACAACACCATGAACCATGCGCACATCACAGGGAGTGGAAAAGGACTCACAAGATGGCTGACACTGGCTACTGCTGTGGGGAGCACAAGGCCCTGCTGGCAACTGTGCAACAACCAACAGCAGGACACCACTGACTGACATCCTGAAAGACAACTTCCACTCCCTGCAATGCAAGCACGTTCCATGGTGGGATATCTGGCTGGGTGGGAAGGAGGACTTGCAGCACTGACCATAGTCACAAGCACCTCCCCTCACACACACCCTCAACACAAACTCCACATAACCCACCTGGGAGAATGCAATGCCTCACATCCTAACTCAAGATCCCACAAAGAACCACCACCCTGGGTTATGTTGTGTGAAGCACAGGGACACTCTTGGGACTTTTAGCCAAACAACTGCCAGGACAACACTCCCAGCCATCCTGTCAGCACAGGCAGCCCACCCCACAGGGAAGCAGAGTCAAAAGGAAGGAAGCATGGGCATGCTGGGAAGGGGGTGGAGGCAATAGCATGATGGGAGTAGTAGGCACAGATATTGCTCAGCCTCACAACTGGCCCATCAACACCACTCACAACCATGCTCACATCACAGGGAGTGGAAAAGGACTCACAAGATGGCTGACACTGGCTACTGCTGTGGGGAGCACAAGGCCCTGCTGGCAACTGTGCAACAACCAACAGCAGGACACCACTGACTGACATCCTGAAAGACAACTTCCACTCCCTGCAATGCAAGCACGTTCCATGGTGGGATATCTGGCTGGGTGGGAAGGAGGACTTGCAGCACTGACCATAGTCACAAGCACCTCCCCTCACCCACCCCCTCAACACAAACTCCACATAACCCACCTGGGAGAATGCAATGCCTCACATCCTAACTCAAGATCCCACAAAGAACCACCACCCTGGGTTATGTTGTGTGAAGCACAGGGACACTCTTGGGACTTTTAGCCAAACAACTGCCAGGACAACACTCCCAGCTATCCTGTCAGCACAGGCAGCCCACCCCACAGGGAAGCAGAGTCAAAAGGAAGGAAGCATGGGCATGCTGGGAAGGGGGTGGAGGCAATAGCATGATGGGAGTCGTAGTCACAGCTCAACATCCCCCACCCACATGGCCCAGCAAGCTCACACTCACGCATGCACATCCCACAGAGAGTGGAAAGGCCCATCAAAGATGTCTGACACTGGTGCTGTGTTGTGGGGAGCACAAGGGCATGCTGGGAACTGCACACCAACCAACAGCAGGACACCACTGTCAGCCATCTTGCCATTGCTCTCACACCCACACACACTGAACTCCCCACAAAAGCAAGTAAGTATGGGAATGCTGGGAAGTGGGGTGGAGGCAATAGCATGATGGGAGTCATAGTCACAGACATAGCTCACCCCCACAACTGTCCCATCAACACCACCCTGAACCATGCTCACATCACAGGGAGTGGAAAACAACTGACAAGATGGCTGACACTGGCAACTGCTGTGGGGAGCACAAGGCCCCGCTGGCAACTGTGCAACAACCAACAGCAGGACACCACTGACTGACATCTTGAAAGACAACTTTCACTCCCTGCAATGCAAGCACAGTCCATGGTGGGATAACTGACTGGCTGGGTGGGAAGGAGGGCCGGCTGTCAACCAAATACAACCAATGCAGACCATGTTCACACCCCAACAAATACATAGAAATGCCCAAATAATGCAGGACAATGTGCTACACCAATATCAACCCCTGACTGTGACAACTTAGGACAATGCAATGTACAGGCCCGCACCCAGAGGCACAGTCACAACTGTCAGGTGTGTCAACCATTGATGCCTGCAGAAACATAACATACATTGTGTGTGTCTCCCAAAAACAGGTGATGATGGGGACACAGCAGCAGACGCTGAGGAGTCCTAGTCCCAGGCTCAAGAGGATACGGAGCTCACTGGTGTCGAACAGCCTCTGCCCTCCTCGGATGAAGAAGACCAACCTGGCACCTCCGGTGCAAGTCAACATGCAGCACCAGCAGGACCACCAGCTGCAGCACCAGCAGGACCACCAGCTGCACCCCCTGCACCCACCCCTCCAACGACTGTCACCACAAATACCATCCCTGCCGACATGGACAGAACAAGGAGCACCACCAGCACAGGGACCCTGGACCAACGTGGTGCCATGGACACCACCACCACCACCAACCCCCAAGGGGGACCAGGGTCATCTGTGCGTGCCACTGCACGCACTGCACATGTCGGCAGGGGTGGTGGGAGGGGTGGGAGACAGAGGTCGCTGCTTGCAGAGGTGTCTGGTGTGCATGATGACCCACAACTGGCACGCATAGCCGATGCGTACCAGTCCAGCACCGGAGATCTCAGCCAGGTAGTGGGGCTCCTCAGGGACATCAAAGAGCAGCAGGCTGCCCATCATGCCCGCTTGGACTCACACATGTCCCGCGTGGAGTCCAAGTGGGACACACTGCAAGAGATGACGGCGGTGCATAGGGACATATTACAATGCCTCCGCCAGATGACCAGCAACCAGTCTACACCTCCCTGTGTGCCAACAACATCTGGTGCTGAAACAACTGCAACTGCCACAGGGAGGGAGGATGACTCTGGCGGAGAGTCCCCTGCACCGCAGCAGCCTGTACTTGAGGGCCCCCCCAAAGAAGAGGGGTCGTCCGAGGAGGGGCAAGTGAGAGGCCGATGGCCAAGTGCAACCCCCAGGAAGCCTGAACCTGTTCTGGATGATCACCTTTGTGCGCAAACTGTTCACCCTGTTGACGGCAACACAACTCCCACACATGACATGGGGAGTACAAGTTGGACCAATGTCTCAGACAACTGCGGCCCCGATACTGGGGATTTTGTCTACCAGGACTTTCAATTCATCTAGGAACTTCTGATTGCAATATAAATGTATAGCACTAACCATCCTGTGCACTATTCACACAAATGTATCACAATAAACACACTAATACACCATACTTGCCTCTGTTGTGATTCCAACGTGGGTGCTGTCATGGGGATGATGAACTGCAAAATTACACTGTGTATGCGAACTGCAACAGCAAGTACAACACAGGCATGTGAGTAATGGCAACGTGACACATATGAGGGAGACACACCACCAGGGCTACACAACACATACACACCTAGGCCATCTGACTCATTGCCTACACTGATGTTGCCAGGAAAGACGGTGCAATGCACAGACACCACACCTATTCCCAGTTGTAGTCAAGTAGCCCACAGGTGCAGTAAGCAAATGGCAGTCAAATGTGTGACCACAGACAACGCACATCACAAAGTGAAGCACAGGTTTATTACACAGTTGCAACATGTCGTAACCACTACAGATGCAAGGTAATCCCACCTGGCAGCGGGCACACAGTCAACAACTGTAGAAGGAAGGAAGTCCATGGGTGTGGCGCACATCACCTGTAGGGACACAACAGCTACCACCCTGGAAGTACAATGACGTCGTCGGTGGACACAGTTGACCAAACGAATCGGAAAGTACCCTGTGAAGGACAGAAATGACACACAGTCAAAAGCAATGGAGAACAGGACAGAACAGCAAAACTCATGCACAATACATGTTACAAGATACCCACCCAGAACCAAGTTAGCATGTCAACACTGTTGGGGAGTACAGACCACCTGTAAGCACACATCGCTACACACATCCAGTCAAGTAGCCCATGGACACACTCTAACAGCACCAGAGCACCACCTACACATATCATGCCAACTCACATCATTGACATGACACCTCTGGATACTCACATTCAGCTAAAGAAGTTGGTGATGAGCTGTGTGCGGACATCACCATCATCACTGGCATCGTGGTCCAGGCCAGGATCCTCCACAGGTGGCGGATGTTGGTCATTGTCATCCTGGATGAGAGGCAACTCCTTCCGCACTGCCAGGTTGTGGAGCATGCAGCAGACGATGATAATCTTGCACACCTTCGCTGGGGCATATGGGAGGGACCCTCCTGTCTTGTCGAGGCAGCGGAAGCGGCTCTTCAGGAGACCAAATGTCTGCTCAATCACTCTCCTGGTCCGACCATGTGCCTCATTGTAGCGCATCTGGGCTGGTGTCACAGGGTTCCTGAGGGGTGTCAGCAACCACGGCATGTTGGGGTATCCCGAGTCACCTACGGACAGACAAGTGCACATTAGCTGACTTGGAAAAGTGGGCGGAATACTACAGATCAGATCACACACAATGGCACAAAGTCAGTACACACCGACAAGCCAGGCACGCTGGTTCTGCATCTGTGCCATCATCACTACTCCTCATCACAAAGGCATCGTGTGCTGAACCAGGGAAATGGGCACACACGTGTGAGATGGTCATATCTGCAAGACACACCACCAGTGCATTGACCGAGTGGTAGTGTTTGCGGTTACGGTAGGCCTGTTCATGTGCCTGTGGTGGTACCAAAGCCACATGTGTCCCATCAATGGAGCCAATGACATGCGGCATCCTCCCCAGGGCATAGAAGTCACTCTTCACGTCAGTGAGTCGTTGCAGTCTAGGGAAATAGATGTACCGGTTCAGGTATAGCAACATTGCCTCCAAAACATCGCGGAGCACACGGCTGAACATGGTCTGTGACATCCCACCAGCAGTCGCCACAGTATGTTGAAAGGTACCGGTGGCAAAGAAGTGTAGGGCTGCCTTCACCTTCACCTTGGGGGTCAGTGCTGTAGGATACGGCCGGCCAGGCTGCAAATGTGGGGCCAACTGCACTGCCAAATCCTCAATCAGCTGCCTGGTGAAGCGGTACCGTCGGATGCTGTCCCGTTCCACCATCGTTGCCAGGTCTGGGAATGGTCTATGGACAGCAGGAGCCCTGCAGTGCAGAGGAGAAGAAAGCAAGATTGTCAGTCACCCCACATATGCGGCATTGAACACACTCAATATCACATCATACATCATTATGAGGCACAACTACATGAAGTGTGCAGTTCCGTAAGGACATGTATGGTACATACATGGCCAACATCTGTCATCACGGTTCAACAAGTGGCATCAATAAGTCCCAGGTTGGCCCATTGGATATCATGAGGCCGTGTCACAGTTCCCATCTCCTGCTGCCATGTCACAATCACCCCCACAGTGACATGTGAGGACAGATGTGCCCCAGGCATCACAGCTCAACGACAGGTACATTCCCAGGGACCCTGTATTGCCACATGGACACTGGCATTACATGGAGTATCATGTATACACCACAGCAAAACAACCATGACCCCCACAGGTAGTGGTTCCACTTGCCTCTGCAGGACAGACATGGACGTCTGTGACACACACACGCACAACATCAAAGTCCATGCACACACAACGTGGATGTGGAGACTGTCTCCCATTGTGCACATGAAATCAGAGACATTGTAAACACTACATGCACACAGACTGTGGAGGACCATCACTATTGTGCCACTGGGTCACCCTGGCTCAAACATACCGTCCCACATGGGACTCACGGGGTATGTGACATGACATACACATACACCACCGTGAAATGTGACCATGGCACATGCTCAGATATGAACAGTTGCACATCACAGTGGTCATGTACACGTAACACCCAGGATCCTGTCCCCATGAACACGTGCACAGCCTGGGGGTGGCTGCCCCAGGTGACACCCACAGGACAACATGTACACCAACATACACACAATAGGAAATGCAGCCTTACATGCCTTATGATACAGTTTGGACAGGCTGTGGTGTTGTAGGTGTGCCCCTCACTCCCTGGGAGCTATTTGTGGCTGGCATATGTTCATCTGAGACAGGCATGGTGACATATGCCAGTCACTTGTACAGGGATGCGTTGAACAGCAATGGACCGATCGGTGCACCCGTCCGGCCCATTGCATTCAATGTGTGCGGGTACGCGTTGTACCCCTGTACGCGTTGAACCGCAATGGACCGATCGGTGCACCCGGCCGGCCCATTGCATTCAATGTGTGCGGGTGCAGCGTTGTACCCCTGTACGCGTTGAACCGCAATGGACCGATCGGTGCACCCGGCCGGCCCATTGCATTCAATGTGTGCGGGTACGCGTTGTACCCCTGTACGCGTTGAACCGCAATGGACCGATCGGTGCACCCGGCCGGCCCATTGCATTCAATGTGTGTGGGTACGCGTTGTACCCCTGTACGCGTTGAACCGCAATGGACCGATCGGTGCACCCGTCCGGCCCATTGCATTCAATGTGTGCGGGTACGCGTTGTACCCCTGTACGCGTTGAACCGCGATGGACCGATCGGTGCACCCGGCCGGCCCATTGCATTCAATGTGTGCGGGTACGCATTGTACCCCTGTACGCGTTGAACCGCAATGGACCAATCGGTGCACCCGTCCGGCCCATTGCATTCAATGTGTGCGGGTACGCGTTGTACCCCTCTACGCGTTGAACCGCAATGGACCGATCGGTGCACCCGTCCGGCCCATTGCATTCAATGTGTGCGGGTACGCGTTGTACCCCTGTACGCGTTGAACCGCAATGGACCGATCGGTGCACTTGTCCGGCCCATTGCATTCAATGTGTGCGGGTATGCGTTGTACCCCTGTACGCGTTGAACCGCAATGGACCGATCGGTGCGCACCCATTGTCAATGGCCTAGCCTGGCAACGGACGCGTTTTTGAAATTCGAACGAGTCGGTTGCTGGAAATTCAGTTGGTCACCCACAACAATGTTGCAAAATCATGTATGTCATGAAGTTGAAGATTTGAAGGATGCTGTGGGCGTGTATTGGTGCTGCTATTCCATGGATTGGCCAGATTCAGAAGATGCAAACGACTTGGACCTATCACTTTGGACACATGGGACATTATCTGCCTCTGCAGCACATATATATTGCTGGCTGTTCCCCTGAGAGCTCACTTGCCTGCACTACATGCTCCAGGACGACCTCTGCCACTGCACTGCTGCTGTCTCTGCCCCCTCTGGACCCTGCAATGGCACGTACTGTGGAGAGAGCCCCAGCCTTCAGCCTTGAGGAGAACCAGGCCCTGCTGGACAGCCTACTTCCACAGTACAGCAAGCTGTATGGGACACCAGGGGAGCAGGTGAGTGTTCTGTGCACTGCCTTTCTGAATGTGCATTTTGTCTGACTAGCAAGGCTGAAAGTCTGCACGCCACTGGCTAGCAGGCTCACTGAGTAGTTCTCACCCCCATAGTGTGTAGTGACATGCACTGGACAGGTATGGTGCAGTGACAGTGCATTTGAACAAGGTTTTACTTCCCATGCAATGATACCATGTAGTGACTTCTGGCAAACTGTCCATGGGCAGCGTTGCACTGCCTGTGTACATCATGTGCCCCTGTGATTGAGACATGTATATACAACTGTGTCATGCACGGATATGTTGCATGTGTAGTAATGGCCTTTTCACTTTGTCATCCTCACAGGTTAATGCCCATCGGAAGCAGGAGATCTGGAAGGACATCGTCCGGGCTGTCCGGTCCGTGGGGGTCTACAAGCTCCGGATCCGCAACTGCCAGAAGAGGTGGCAGGACCTTCGGGGCTGGACCCGGAGGATTGCACGGGTCCAGCTGAAGCTGTCGCCTCCTCGCAGGAGGGGCGGAACACGGACCCTGACCCCCACATGCTCCAGATCCTGGCGGTGGTGTTTCCAGACATGGATGGGCAGCTGAAGGCCAGACAGCAGCAAGGAGGGGGTGAGTCAAAGACTGCACTGTGAACTCTGTATTACATGCTATGTGCCCTCCTCTGGCCTGGTTAAACTGCCACAGTACAGCAGTCATGTTGTCCAGGAGCCATGTCCCTCTATTGTGCACTGCCCACTCCTCATCTGATACCCAGGTGTGGCCCTTACATTCAGGGAATTGTGTCACTTGGGACTGTGTCCTTGCAGTTTGCTTCACTCAAGGTGGGGGACAGCATCTGTTTCCCTAACTCTGTTGTGGGCATCATGGGTGGGTCCATTGTTCACACAATGCCTGTGTTTGGACATGTAATCTGCGTGTTGCTTTGATATGCGGTCCACTTGCTGAGCTGAGCCACCACATGTGCCTGGGGTATCTGGCACACACCCATGCAGCGGGTGGGAACAATGTTTGGGCCCCAGGAGTGTGCAGATTACGTGTGTCACACATACATAGCCAGCTATCCACTGTCCAGGGCTCATCCCTCATTCATGTGGGGCAGGACAGTCATGCCTACTCCAGCCCATCCAATACACCTGTACTCCCACTCCCGTGTATCAGCTGACACGTTGTGCGCAGTGATTTGACCCCTCAGGTGTCTGCCTCTGTGTCAGTGTGCTGTGGATTTGTTGCCAGGACTGCTGGGGTGTTTCTCGGTAGGGGCTCAGCATGCCACTGGAGATGTGACCATAGGAGACGATACTTGTGTGTCACATAGGTGTTTGATCAGCTGCCCGTGCAGACTGGGGTATGCGAATGTGAAGTTCAGGCAGCTGTTTCCCATTCACAGCAGATTGTGAGGGGCTCAGGTTCAGAGGGTAGTGTCACAGGTCTCCCATATGTCCAATTGGTATGACCTGGACAGATGAGGGTTAAGAGGATGTGTTGTGTGGGGGATGTACATGTGCACTTGTGCAGCTCCAGGACTTGCATTCCCCATGACCTACTATTGTGACAGTGCAGAGTGTTGTTGTCTGGCTGCCAAGTCATACATCACTGAGACAGTGATGTATGACTTAGCAGTCATGCCTCCGCCATGGCATGTGTCTACTTATTGGTGATCCTGCAGGGGAGTGACATGTGCTACATGCACACCATTGTGGCGATGGCTATCAGGACATGGGTGCATCATGGTGTCTGTCGCTGGTATGCATCACATGCATTTCCTATTTGACTCTGGGCATCCCTTTCATCCGGAAACCTGTACTGACTCAGTGGCAAGAGTTGTGATGTGTGCATGTCCACATGCTACACCGTGTCCTCTGCACTGTCCAACTACTGTGTAGGTGGTGCATGTGTCCACACTGGGGTGTTGCTATCCAACAGACACCAGACAGATGGGTGCAAGGCCATGTGGGATGTGAGTGCCATGGTTGGCATCAGACTGACAATTGGCTTCTCCTGTTCAGTTAGGGCACTTTTAGCAATGTTCAACTAATGATGCCAGGGCTTGCTCTGTAATGTGCTGTGCTCACAGTGGTGTGTGCGTTTGGTGCAGGTGACTGATGTCTGTCTGTTTCCCCATTGATTGCAGATACATCCACGGCCACGGAAGGGGACAGCTCCACGGACCAGGAGGAGCCGGAGAGCCAGACTGGGTCAGCAGCCGAGGAGTGGTCGGAGGGACCCAGTGGCACGGAGGGCGAGGGGAGCCACACCGAGGAGTCCTCAGCAGCATCCACCTCAGCTGAGGACCACAGCGGCTCGGAGGATGACTCCCTCGTGGAGGCGGGTGTCAGCAGCCACCACACCCCAGCTAGTATTGCTGTCCCCGCCACCACCAGCACCACCACCGCCCTCCCATCGGCTCCCATTCCCCAGGTCCGTGGAGGTTCCCATGTTCGGGAGCGTGTCTCCTTCGGGCCAGGCACCACACCCCCTGCCCCTGTGTCCCCTGCTGCCCTGAGTGAGGAGTCTGTGTACCTCCTTCGCCAACTCCATGTAGGGCAGACAGCCATGCTGAGTGTCCTCCATGCGCACACCGCTCTGTTGACTCAGTTGGTGTCGTTCATGGAGGGCATCTCATCGGGCATGTCTGACCTACAGAGGGGCAATAGGTCCATGGACTCCTCCCTGACGGCAACAGTGTCCCTCCTCAGACAGTCCCTCACCCCTCCTGCCTCTGCTCCATCCACACTCCCCAGCACCTTACCCGTCCCAAGCACACACACACCGGCACAGGCACACACCAGCACACACACGTCCAGCACACAGACACACACGCCACAAACAAAACGCACACGCACGCACAGTCAGGGGACTGAAACCAGACTCACAGGGGATGGGGCCCTGGAACACACACACGCATCCACGGGCACTGCGCAGTCCTCAGTTGCCTCTCCCTCCAAAGCACCCTCCCTTGCCTCACCTGCAACCCCAAAGTCACAGCGGCTCTTCCTCTGTGACCTCGGCCTCATCCCCTACGATCCAGCTGCTCCAGCATCCAGGGGAAGAGGAAGCCCACCCACACGGAGCAGAGTGCCCCTCACCCCCGGACACCCTCCCCCAGGCGCAGACAGACTGAGGCCCCCACCCGCAATTCCCCCGGAGTCGTAAGAGCAAGACCCCGCCGCCGCCCTGCAGCTCAGGCACCAGGTCTCCTTCCTCCATCCCTCAGGCCCCCACTCCACAGGTGCCCACACCACACCCTGCCCCAGGTTCCCCAACCCACAGATATACCATCCCCAAGAGGATCCGGCCTTCTCCCCCTGCCACTTGCTCTCACGGCACCACACCCCCCGCTGCGCTTGTCTGTGCCACTGATGTGGTGAGGGTGTCCTCCCCCTCTGTCCAGCCCACCTTGCCTGTTCCCCATTCTCCTCCCTGGAGGTAGGCACTGCAGTGGAGTCCACTACCACCCTGTCTGACTTGGGCACTGCAGTGGCGGACCTGTCCACTCCATCTGCACGGTCCACTGCAGTCGTGCCGGCACACACACCATCTGAGCCATGCCCCCAGTTGTGCCGGCACACACCATGTCAGACACCTCCACTGCAGTTGTCAGTGGCTCTCCAGCACCCACCACCCCTTCCCTGCCTCCTCCTGGTGAGCCCTGATCCTGTCCCTGCGGTGCCTGGCCTGCCCCCCGGTTGCCCCTCCTAGTGGATTGTCCCTGGTTTTGTGCAGTGCAGGCATGCGTAGGGTGACATCTGCCACTGTCACCCTGTATTGACTTACTTGATGGACTGGCCATTGGCCTTTGTTGGAGCATTACTGTTCTCTGAGTTTTTGGACACACATATGCTGAATAAAGCAACTTTCTGTTCTCTAGTGCTTTTGCTTCTGATGTACATGTTGTTGATGATGCTAACCATGCCCTTGCTGCAGTGATGGTGATATTTGGTCTCATGATAATGAAGTGTTACTGTGCAGGAACACATGTGGTCCAGGGGGAATGTGTCCTATCCTGTGGTGTATCCATGTCATCCTTAGCAGCATCTGAGGGTGTCATGTGTTCAATATTTGGCAATGGGATTTCCTACTTACATTAGCTATTTCACATCTGTGGCTTCCACCCCTGCACATCTGTTGTGCCTGCCATTGTTCAATTCGTCTACTTCCCTGACCGTGTGGCCATCTCCACTGGACATGCAGGTTTGGGCATCAATGGGGAAGGACTCATCTGTGTTGTCAGTGCAACATTGCTATACAAGTGTGTTGGATCTGTGCTGATGATTTCGTTGGCACTCCCATGACCAGGCTGATGTGACGGGAGCCTTCATTTGGTGCTAATTGTTGATTGTGTGACCAAGTGCTCAGCTGACATGATGGGGCCCTACTGAGGCAACATATGGCACAGCTTTCCTCACACAGGAGTGGAGTCCCCTCATGGCAGTGTGTACTCCTGTGACATTGCCTGCGCCCAAGGTGTGTGTTGTATGAGCATGTCTGTGTGTTCACTTCCGTTTTGCTGTGCATGCTGGGATCCCTAGTGTTGTACCTGTTTGTGATACTTGCTGAGTTGACCTATGTTCCCCCAAAGTCTTCTCCCTGGGTTCTCTGTGGTGTGGGTGCATGGCACATTACTGGTCATCAGGGTGTCACCCATAGGTGTGTTTGCTGTCAGGGCTGAGTTTGTGTGCAGACGCAGATGGGTCACAGTCAGGATTCCCTTTGGCACTTGTTGTTTACACCTGTCATGTGATTTCCAGTTTGTGTTATCTTTCAGTGATTGTGACACGTTGTGTGTGTGACTGCTGGCACTCCTCAGGGTCCGGGCTGCAATGTTGGTAGTTGTCTATGTGTGTTCTTTGTGGGTGACCTTGGCTTCTTCATTGGTGTGTGACTGTGGCTGGGATCCCATTGGTTGGTGTGGTATTGCCGTCATGTCCATGTACAGCGTAGTGTGCAGTGTGTCAGACATTCAGGAGTCTTGTTGAGTGGCCATGTGTGATGTGTTTCTGCACCTTGGTTCCCACCCACCACCCTGGGATTGTCATGGGTGCATGTGCAATGTCACCAGTGCATGTGTGCTTCACTGCTGCACATTGTTGGAGGTCGAGGTGTGTGGTGTTGAGTGTGTGCAGATGAGAGTTGTTGCCCGGCTAGACCCCTGCCTCCATGTTGGCCTTGGCTTACTGGCCGTGCTGATTGATTTGTGCTTGTGTAGGTGTGATGGTAGTTTGTTGCTCAGGACACATGACTGTGGTTCACAGTGTGAACGACATTTAGCTTTGTCATCACCGTGGGATTGTAATGCAGCCCAGGGTCACCACATTGTGGGGGCCCTCGGGGGTAGTGCTGTGGTGTGTCTGTGTCTTGCTGTGTCAGTTGCTGTTCCTACATGCTTGTGTGACATGTGTGATTTGTGCTCCCTCTCATCTGACAATGCCTGATTGCCCACATAGGGGATTTGGATCCATGAGTTACCTTTGTGTGGCACTGTATGCACATCTGTGTAATTGGTATTCAGGCCTCCTCATGTGTTGTGTGGTTGCCTGGGGACACTGGCACCCCCCTCACCTGTTGTGTTTGATGTGCAGTGTGGGTCTGCCTGTTTGTGTTTGTGCATCTGCACCACTGCATTGGCATATCTTAGGTGTGCCATTGGCTGTATGTTGTTTGGTGGGTTTCCCCTGCTGTCCCTGGGACTCCTAGGTCATCGGTCAGCACAATGATCATGGTTTGTGTGTCCCATTGCTGCCATGGTATGGTATCTGTTCACCTCACATCTACAGTCTCCACAGGGTATCTGCATTTGTGTGCCCATTGGTGCAAATATGTGGGTCTGCATTCTGATGGTCACTTCTGTCATTGTGTCATTGATGAATGTTGACAGTGTCAGCCCCCATGGGTGTTGTTTGTCTGCACATGGTCAAAGATATGTCTTATTTGCACTGCAGTATTTGCCTCCCCCAATCTATGTTGCAATGGGACACATGCACTACTTTGCCACTGATGTGTTTTATGTTCTGTGACCAAGAATCATCCATGCACTTTGGCAGTTGCAGCTTTTTCTTTGTCAACACTTGCATTTTGGTCACAGTGATGATGGGGGTTTGGACCCCATTGCCACAATGTTCAAAATGTGCTTCAGCTATGGACCCCACACTTACATTTTGGTCACTGTGATGATGGGGGTTTGGACCCCATTGCCACAATGTTCAAAATGTGCTTCAGCTATGGGCCCCACACTTACCTTTTGGTGACTGTGATGATGGGGGTTTAGACCCCATTGCCACAATGTTCTGAATGTGCTTCAGCTATGGGCCCCACACTTACCTTTTGGTCACTGTGATGATGGGGGTTTGGACCCCATTGCCACAATGTTCAAAATGTGCTTCAGCTATGTACCCCACACTTACATTTTGGTCACTGTGATGATGGGGGTTTGGACCCCATTGCCACAATGTTCAAAATGTGCTTCAGCTATGGACCCCACACTTACATTTTGGTCACTGTGATGATGGGGGTTTGGACCCCATTGCCACAATGTTCAAAATGTGATTCAGCTATGGACCCCACACTTACATTTTGGTCACTGTGATGATGGGGTTTTGGACCCCATTGTCACAATGGTCATGGCCTGCTTGCATTGTGGGGGCCACACACATATATGTGTGGCACATGTGATAGGGGGTCACATTGTATGTTCAAAGTCATGTTCAGTGTTGTAGGCATTTGACACAGTCTACACACGCTTGTCATGGTGTTGGGGGATGTCTTTTTCTTGCATTCCCTAGGTTGTGGTGTGCTGGTTGTGTCATGCATTGTCCATCCTATGAGTGGGGGTGGTGTTGGTGGTAGGCATCCAGCCCCCCATGGGTAGAGGTGGTAGTAGTGACAGGCATCCAGCCCCCATGGGTAGAGGTGGTAGTAGTGGTAGGCATCTGGCACCTCCTGGGTAAGGGTGGTAGTAGTGGTAGGCATCTGGTACCCCCTGGGTAAGGGTGGTAGTAGTGGTAGGCATCCGGCACCCCCTGGGTAAGGGTGGTAGTAGTGGTAGGCATCTGGCACCCCCTGGGTAAGGGTGGTAGTTGTGGTAGGCATCCAGCCCCCCTGGCTAAGGGTGGTAGTAGTGGTAGGCATGTGGCACCCCCATGGCTAAGGGTGGTAGTAGTGGTAGGCATCCAGCCCCCCTGGTTAAGGGTGGTAGTGGTGGTAGGCATCCAGCCCCCCCTGGGTAAGGGTGGTAGTTGTGGTAGGCATCCAGCCCCCCTGGTAAAGGGTGGTAGTAGTGGTAGGCATGTGGCACCCCCTGGGTAAGGGTGGTAGTTGTGGTAGGCATCCAGCCCCCCTGGCTAAGGGTGGTAGTAGTGGTTGGCATCTGGCACCCCCATGGCTAAGGGTGGTAGTAGTGGTAGGCATCCAGCCCCCCTAGGTAAGGGTGGTAGTGGTGGTGGGCATGTGGCACCCCCTGGGTAAGGGTGGTAGTAGTGGTGGGCATCTGGCACCCCCCTGGCTAAGGGTGGTAGTAGTGGTAGGCATCCAGCCCCCTGGCTAAGGGTGGTAGTCGTGGTAGGCATCCAGCCCCCCTGGGTAAGGGTGGTAGTAGTGGTAGGCATCTGGCACCCCCATGGCTAAGGGTGGTAGTAGTGGTCGGCATCTGGCACCCCCTGGGTAAGGGTGGTAGTTGTGGTAGGCATCCAGCCCCCTGGCTAAGTGTGGTAGTAGTGGTTGGCATCTGGCACCCCCATGGCTAAGGGTGGTAGTAGTGGTAGGCATCCAGCCCCCCTGGGTGAGGGTGGTAGTGGTGGTGGGCATGTAGCACCCCCTGGGTAAGGGTGGTAGTAGTGGTAGGCATCTGGCACCCCCATGGCTAAGGGTGGTAGTAGTGGTAGGCATCCAGTCCCCCTGGCTAAGGGTGGTAGTAGTGGTAGGCATCCAGCCCCCCTGGCTAAGGGTGGTAGTAGTGGTAGGCATCCAGCCCCCCTGGGTAAGGGTGGTAGTAGTGGTGGGCATCTGCCACCCCCATGGCTAAGGGTGGTAGTAGTGGTAGGCATCCAGCCCCCTGGCTAAGGGTGGTAGTAGTGGTAGGCATCTGGCACCCCCATGGCTAAGGGTGGTAGTAGTGGTAGGCATCTGGCACCCCCATGGCTAAGGGTGGTAGTAGTGGTAGGCATCTGGCACCCCCATGGCTAAGGGTGGTAGTAGTGGTAGGCATCCAGCCCCCTGGGTAAGGGTGGGAGGCATCCAGCACCCCTGGCTAAGGGTGGTAGTAGTGGTAGGCATCCAGCCCCCCTGGCTAAGGGTGGTAGTAGTGGTAGGCATCCAGCCCCCCCTGGGTAAGGGTGGTAGTAGTGGTGGGCATCTGGCACCCCCATGGCTAAGGGTGGTAGTAGTAGTAGGCATCCAGCCCCCCTGGCTAAGGATGGTAGTAGTGTTAGGCATCTGGCACCCCCATGGCTAAGGGTGGTAGTAGTGGTAGGCATCTGGCACCCCCATGGCTAAGGGTGGTAGTAGTGGTAGGCATCCAGCCCCCCTGGGTAAGGGTGGTAGTGGTGGTAGGCATCCAGCCCCCCCTGGGTAAGGGTGGTAGTGGTGGTGGGCATCCAGCCCCCCTGGCTAAGGGTGGTAGTAGTGGTAGGCATCTGGCACCCCCATGGCTAAGGGTGGTAGTAGTGGTAGGCATCTGGCACCCCCATGGCTAGGGGTGGTAGTAGTGGTGGGCATCTGGCACCCCCATGGCTAAGGGTGGTAGTAGTGGTAGGCATCCAGCCCCCTGGCTAAGGGTGGTAGTAGTGGTAGGCATCTGGCACCCCCATGGCTAAGGGTGGTAGTAGTGGTAGGCATCCAGCCCCCTGGGTAAGGGTGGTAGTGGTGGTGGGCATGTGGCACCCCCTGGGTAAGGGTGGTAGTAGTGGTGGGCATCTGGCACCCCCTGGCTAAGGGTGGTAGTAGTGGTAGGCATCCAGCCCCCTGGCTAAGGGTGGTAGTCGTGGTAGGCATCCAGCCCCCCTGGGTAAGGGTGGTAGTAGTGGTAGGCATCTGGCACCCCCATGGCTAAGGGTGGTAGTAGTGGTCGGCATCTGGCACCCCCTGGGTAAGGGTGGTAGTTGTGGTAGGCATCCAGCCCCCTGGCTAAGTGTGGTAGTAGTGGTTGGCATCTGGCACCCCCATGGCTAAGGGTGGTAGTAGTGGTAGGCATCCAGCCCCCTGGGTGAGGGTGGTAGTGGTGGTGGGCATGTAGCACCCCCTGGGTAAGGGTGGTAGTAGTGGTAGGCATCTGGCACCCCCATGGCTAAGGGTGGTAGTAGTGGTAGGCATCCAGTCCCCTGGCTAAGGGTGGTAGTAGTGGTAGGCATCCAGCCCCCTGGCTAAGGGTGGTAGTAGTGGTAGGCATCCAGCCCCCCTGGGTAAGGGTGGTAGTAGTGGTGGGCATCTGCCACCCCCATGGCTAAGGGTGGTAGTAGTGGTAGGCATCCAGCCCCCCCTGGGTAAGGGTGGTAGTAGTGGTGGGCATCTGGCACCCCCATGGCTAAGGGTGGTAGTAGTGGTTGGCATCCAGCCCCCCCTGGGTAGGGATGGTAGTGGTGGTGCGCATCCAGGCCCCTGTGTGCATATGTGGCATTGGTGATGGGCATCCCGCCCCTATGGTGCTGCTGTTGCTGGTGTAAGTAAATTCTGCATCCCTCTGTGTGTGTGTGATGTGTCGTGTACGTGTTGTATGTTTTTGTGGTTGGTGTCTGACTTACCTTCTGCGCCGTACGCGTCCGTGCCTGTTCCGGTAGTAAATGTAGAATATTGGTAGGATCGGAACGAAGGGATTCATGGTTGGTTCGTCTCGTTCGTCTTTCTCGTTGCTTCGCGTCGTCCTCGTCGCTGGCGTGTTCGCCTCGTAGCCGTGGATCGTGTTGTGGCGCGAATCGGAGCTTATGTGCGCCTCTCCCGGAAGCTTTGACGTGCCGGACGTAGCGACGGGTTCGGCGCATACGGAACGCGCATCGTACTTGTCCGGCCGGACGGGCCTGCATTTTCCCTTCCGTGCGACTCGATTCGGCGTTTCCGGATTCGCCTCGGTCGGAGAACAGGACCTGGATTGGGTGAGTACGACTCGGCCGGATTCTATGCTGTTGTGCGCATCGTACTTACTCGTTCGGAATAATGTACGGATCGGTCGGGAAACAGGCATTCGCATGGCTTTTTCCCGACCGAATGGTATTGGGTGCGCCTCCGACCGAGATCGGAATCGGCCCCTAAGTGTAAGACTCCCAGAGGTTGTGTTGTGTTAATTTATAGTGGTGTAGCAGCCTGTTGGGTTTGTAGGGGGATAGGGTGGGATTTAAATTCAGTAATAATTAACTTGTAATTGTTAATTATTTAATTGATTTCAATTATGTAATTTATGGAATACTTATTTATTTTACTTATATTTTAGTTGTGGGCTGCTAGGTTTGTAGAGGTCAAGGGTGGGACGTTAATGAGTAATTAATACTTTTTAAATAATTGTTAATTATTTAATTAATTTTCATTTATGTGAAATATAGAATACTGATTTATTGTATACATATTTTAGCTGTGAGACACTAGGTTTGTAGGGGTAGAGGGTGGGAGGCTATTTAAATAGTAATTAATTTATTATTATTAGGAAATTAATTATTTTATTTTATTTTAAATATTTGAATTATGTAATATTTATTTGTTTTAATTATATTTTAATCGCAGGCTGCTAGGTTTGTAGGGGTCTTGGCTAGGAAGTTAATTAAGTAATAATTGACAAGTACTAATTGGTAATTAATTATTTGAATGATTTTAAATATGTAAATAATGGAATACTTATTTTATAAGTTATATTTTAGGTGTGGACTGCTAGGTTCGTAGGGGTATAGGGTTAAAAGTTAATAATTGGATAACAATTATTTATTAATTGGTGATTAATTATTTTAATGAATATCAATTATGTAAATTGATTAATGTTTTTTATTTTTGTTACATATATATATTTATGTTAAATAATACTTTTTATATTAAGAGTTGAATATTTTTTTATACATTCATGGTGTTACTTATTTATGTAATATGTTTGAAGGGAAATACTTTCCATACTCTTGTTCAGACTTCAGTAGGAATAGTAAAATTAACCTCTTTACACTTTGACAATTCCCCTACTGTTGCTCAAACTGGAGTGGGAATAGTACATTTTACTCCCACAAAGTCCAACACTTTCCCTGCCATTGCATAACTTAGAGTGCAAATAGTATAGTTAATATTCAAAGACTCCATTAGTTTTAATAATTTTGGCAAAATAGAGCGTATAGGAATAATTGTTTTATATTTTTATGCATTTAACATTATTTGTTTTTATTTTAAAATGTATTTTAATGTTTATAGTATTTTTTGTAAGCCATTAGGGCGAAAGCGGACCTTAGCAGACAGGTTTCTATAAAACCGAAGCAGAAAGAGCGCAATGTTCTCAGGGCCCCTGGTGAGAGCAGGGTACGCCAGAGGATTGAGTGAGCCACCAATTCAAAGGAACTACTGAGGTCGGAGAGCCTGGCCTTGCCTTTGCGTACTTCCCAATGAGCAGGTCCTAGTTCGCGCACTGCTTTACTGTCCCCAACGCCTTCCTGAATCCATTATGGAGCCTCCAAAAGGATTGACTTATCGGCAGCCCACTGCTCTAATCTCTGGAGGAGAACCATGCCCATTGTTTTTTGCGGAGGAATCCAGGAGGGAGATGTGACGATAACACTTCGGGTCAGATCTGTCTCCCTTCTTTAGGGATTCTAAAGATTTAGGAGCGCTCCTTTTGTGCACATTGGTCCCTTTGGGTGGATCAGAACTACTTTACCTCCTAGGACTTTCCACTCCCTGCTTTGATTGCACTATAGCCTCAAGGCCTATGGTGTCTTTGATTGTTTGAGACTGGGTGTTGAGCCATGAGTCTGTGATCAAGAGCATGTGTGATAGCATCAGCAGTGATAGTAGGGTGGGTATTGGCGCATCTGCAGGTGTGAAGGTGTTCTTTGGAAAGCCGGCCTGACAGATAATCTGGTTACACATACTACACAAACACTACATAAGTCAGAAAAATAATCAGGATATATGGTAATGCTTTTTGACCTATTTTATATTGAAAATCAAATGGTTTGCCCAAAGCTGCCTTTTTCAGTTATCCTTGTCAATATCTACATGGCCTATATCCATCGACAGACTGCAGCGTCCAAGCATTTACCAGGAATATAAATTACTGGGTTGAATATTTGATGCTAACATCTGTTGTGACTTACTAGTCAATTCTCATTACAAAAATGTTGTTATTATTCCTATCTACGCTGTTGCCCTTCCAATCTTAGTTCCTAATTTACAAGAGTTTCTTCCGGATTTAAGACTGTCTTATGCTGGGTAAAAAGGTGTAAATTGCACTTGTGTAAGTTACAAATTTGCAAAGTTGTGAAACCTTCCTTAATTATGTGTAATGAAAGGGAGCAAATTACTCCAATGTGGGCAATGTACTCACTGGTTTAACCCGGCTTGTGGAAACTAGGAGTTTGTCAGAGGAGTCTTCCTGCTGTAGCTATGGAGACGGTGGAGAGAGCAAACCTCTCCTCTGACTCCTACCTGGACATCACTGAAATCCACCCATGTGGAGGGTCCCTTCTCTGTGATTGTACTCATCATACCGTGGAACCAACTCCCACGCCGCCCAAGAACTCTCCCTTCCTGACTTTCAGAAAGCACTGAAGCCTTTGTATCTGTGATTCCTCACTTTCATGTACCCCTCTTGGTCGCGCCTGGAGACTATCGGGTTTGTAACGCACCTGCTACAAGTTGCATAATTACTTTAATAAAAGAAATCCCCCTAGATTACTCAGGAGCTGTGAAGAAAACTAACATGAGAGGAAAAATACCTTTAAATGGAGAGAGAACGTCTGAAGTTGAATTGAGAATGTACCTACTTGTCTAGCCTTCAACAGAAGCATCTTACTCAGGAAAACATGAATGAGTGACGTTGTTTTGTAGATATCGTGCATCTACGCGTGTTCCCTCCAACAGATCTGAGTTACACCTGGTTGTGTAGGAAAGGTTTGTGAATACTTCAAAGAAGTGTAATTCAAATAGTCATAATTGCCACAAGTCAAAAGTGAAGACTGTCTTTACCAAGAGGTCCCTAAGATTTCTGGTCCATTAGAGATTGTTTTAAGACTGGGTACCCGCCAACATTATAGAATGATCAGTCTGTAAATCCCTTCATGGCATGTAACGGAGAGTATTTGAGGAGATTTCAAAACTTATCTTCTTAATCCTTCCTTGGAATTTCATAGTTTTTGGTTAAATATTTTTCATACTTAAGACTATGCCATTGTGTGTTTTTTAGATGCTCCTAAAAGGGCACATTTTGTTATTTCTTTGCCAGTGATTCATTTGCAGCTCAAACACCTTGCTGCAGTGGGGCACGATCAGTCAAAGACTGAATACATAGAATGCTGCTGGCCTACCATACTTGTCCAGGAAGGACTTCTTGAAGCCGTGCCTCTCCTTCTGCCTTTCGAACATCAGCTCACTGCGCGGCTTCTTCAGGACATACTCCTCCGCCTTCAACATGATCCCAAAGGAGCTCCGCCGGCGGGGTCTGGGGGCGTCCCAGGGGTCATCGGAGGGCTCCAGGTGCATGCCCAGGTAATGAGGCAACACCTCCAGGAACACCTAGGGAGGCCATACCATGCATTAGAGTAGTGTAAAATCAAGGATAGAATCCAAGCATGGTGACAGAACGATGTGCACGTCTCGCTTGTTAGGTAATGCAGACACATTTTTGAAATGTTCTCTGCTTCGCTTCTTTCCATCTCTATAGTCCTTATCTCTAGATTGTACACAGACATTACAGCTCTGTAATGATAATTTAATATATCTCAAACAAAAAAATGGAATTGAATGAACTAACAATCCAATTTACAGTGCCCAGTATGGTCGTTATCATTCCCTGGGGCAAAACAATTCTGTTGTCTCTAGCACTAATCATAGCAAAGTCACAGAAAATATGATAGGACAAACAGTGGGTGTGTCAACTATCCAGGTGCCAATGAAAGATCCACTTCATTTGCTGAGCCTGCTTGGCTAGTTATTGTAAGCTCTACAATGCACTCCTTCTTAACCCTTAGTCTGTATGACTTGTGTTTGGACAAGCTCTTTAGAGTAGGAAAGTCCCACACTGAACACCACTTTGCGTCAGCTGTAGAATTGTACATCATTGGGGCGACAGACTCCCTCATCTAAGAAGAATTGTACTTATGCGTGTTCACCACAAAAACTCCACGCTGTGTGTGTATCTCTTACATGTTTGATCTTTTCAGACATGCGGTGTGTGTTCGGAGTCCTCAAGGAGACATTCAGGACGATCACGCACTTCAGGACGATCAGCGTGGACACCGACATGACAAATATTAGGTACCTGCAAGGAGAGGAGTTAAAGGCTGAGTTATAGATCGCAGCTGTAAAACCAGAGCACCCCATAACAGACCTCACGGCACTACACGATGCAAAGAGCCTGGAAGGGCTCAAGGCTGGACTGGCCCTGTTTCCAAGGGAAGGATGTCCTTGGGACATTCAGAATATCTTAGAGAGGCAGGAATGCTGACCTGACAGTTTTACAATCTCAACTAGAAGACAGAATAGTCACCTGAGAATCTAGGAATATCACAGATGATGGAATGTTGAACAGGTAATTAGTAGGAAAAGGGAATGCCAGCTGGGAAATCTTGACATTTCTGCGAGGTCAAGAATTGATGAAAGAACATCTTTATATCTCAAGCAAACCTGTCTGTTAGATCATTTAGGATTTTCATAGAGATACAAATCCATCCTCATCATGATGACATCTTAGTAAAGGAAGCCATAGAAATGTGTACGAGACAGCAAACAGTTTCCTAACTATCTTAGACATCACAAGGAAAACCCAGAATTAACGGGGAATCACCATATTTAAGCTTCGTCTCCTCATTTCAGCGTAAACCTCTTACAAGATTTTGGATGGACGTTGTGCACCAGCTGCTTTAATTCCCCAAAGTGTGGGTCTTTTGAGAAGTACCTGGCCTTTGTCCTGCCACAGTGTCTCTTGACAGACAATGATCTACTTAATTTTTTTCCATGCACATGACATTTCTTAGACCAATGTTCAAGTGTGAGAACTTTAGGATCTGCAGACCAGGTTTTCATTTTAGCTATTATTTACGCCATCATTATGCTGTATCTTGGGTCCTTTCTTACATGCTGCTGTTAAATTAAGAAAAAAAATTGAAATCAGATTTTAATTAGTGTTAATAATAACCAAAGTGTTATTAATAAAAAAAGATAGGCCTGTCCTATCTTTTATGTGCGGGGTCTCTGCCATGAGTGTGGAGACTCCGCGGTTGTAAAGATGCTATACGCACAGCTACACTCGTAGTTTGTGAATACCTAACTAATCCTAAACTTACACAAAAGTGTGAGTTTACCTTTGTAAAGAAGCCCCCCAGTGACTGCCTGTGAATCTTAGAATCTTGAAGAGCAGCACTACTAACCTTTGACCTTTGGAATCTAACAGATGCACGGCTAGCCTGGGAATCTTGGAATCTCACAGAGATTCACTGCTCACCTGAAATTGTGCAATCTCCCAGAGAAGTGGTGCTAACCTGAGAATCTTAGAATCCAAAAGATAGGGATGCCTTCCTGAGGATTATAATCACCTAAGAGAATTGTAATGGCCAAGGGCAGAATATTCTTATAAATGTCTGTGAGATTTGGTAATATTTTCACAATCACATCTCAAAGTTGCAGTATCACAAAGACAACTGGGTTTAACATCTTGGAACCTCAGCAAGATGGTGTTTACATTGATCAATGTCCTATGAAAATGCAATGTGCAGAAGGTGCTCTGGGTGGAGTTGGGAAGTAACTAAGGCAATGCAGGTTAAGATGAGGAATATTGCAAGATCAGCACGGCGTGCACACACCTACCAGAGGCCACATCCCTTACTTGCCAATGAGTGG
Source organism: Calotriton arnoldi (assembly GCA_963921515.1). Classification (NCBI taxonomy): domain Eukaryota; kingdom Metazoa; phylum Chordata; class Amphibia; order Caudata; family Salamandridae; genus Calotriton; species Calotriton arnoldi. The sequence continues at coordinate 4,438,604 of CAWUFW010000273.1, read as the reverse complement.
TACGCTGAGGGAAGTTTCTGGAACCTTTTGTGCAATCAGAAAGAGGAAGACAGTCTGTGCCAAGAGCACGGAGATGGACACTGTACACTTCTGACCTCCAGCTGCAATGACAAGAAGGAAAATCATGGGAAATTAAGGAAAGATCCTGAACAGTGATACGTCTAAATACACGCATACACAACCTCTTTGTTCCTACCACCCCGCCCGACCCCAAGCCTACTAGGTACCAGCCTAGGCTTTAGGCCACAATGAAAGGAAAGGCACACACTGAGCAGAGGTGCACAGAACAAGGCAGACTGACCAACAAAATTCTCAGCTCCAAATAGACAATAGAGATGGCCAATCAAAAAAACAAGTCATTGTGGACATCTGGAGGTGGTGAATGTTGGAAGGGCATCCTTAGAGAAGCAGACAGACTCAGTGGGGGATGCTTACTAACCAACCTTGTTCTAAACTCTGTAAGAAAGGAATTCAGAGCTTTAGAAACCCAGACTTGGATGGGACAATATGCTTTGAATGGAGGTAATCATTCAGGATGGGACGCTCTTTGAGGTTGACGGTGTGCGATAGACATACAGATTTTTGATGGAGCGGCTCGTAACCGACAGAAAATTAAGGCAATGCTGAGATGGGCTCCTGCTGTGCTGCCCCGGCGCATTCGCCCGCTGTGGGGGTGTGACTCGCTGATGCCCTCGCCACCCGATATCTTCAGGCCCCGGTGTTTCGCCATCAGGCTCAACCTGGAGGCTTGACAAGCTGATGGTTACCCTGCTGCTGCCGCCTCTTATCCCGGAAACTGCCTGAGCCCGCGATCTTCACCGGGCCCGTGATCGGCCCCTGCTGTATCCCCGACGCCATCGCAATTAGGGCACAACAACTACGGGAAGCTATCTGGGGAGCCCTGCCCCTCCGCCTCTGGAAGCCCGCCTCTGTGATTTCAAAACGCGACGGATGTTGCGAGCTCCCATCAAATATTAATAAATGCAGGGATCGACGGCTGCCTGGACCTAAAATGGCGGCGCCGCGATAAAAAAAAAAAAAAAAAAAGAGTGATCATTGCTCTTCCCGGACAATCAAGATCAGCGTTTTTGGTAACCACACTGTTTTTCACCACCAGAGGCCTGATTTTTAATCGTTAACTCCACAGCAGCCATTTATCTGGCAGACTGCTCAATGCCTGGCCCTAAAATGGCGACAGTATGAAGACATGACAATCACCTTCCATTGCCTGACCCCAAATGCAGATATCCTAAGACAACTTGGTTATCCTCACCCCCACTAGTTTTTCCTCGAGAACTACCTTCCAATTATCCCCATCCTAGCTAGATACTCTTTCGAGAGCTACCAACCAGACTCTTACACTAATAGTGCGCTCTCCCTTGATACTGACTCTTTACAATCCTGGTTCCCGCACGGTGGGCAGCCCACTCTATAGCAAATCTGTCCCTATTGACCGTCGAGTAGCCCACTCAAACCAGCATGGCAAGTCCTGGCCTATCCGCTACAGGGGCAAACTCTTACACTCTGGTCTACCCCCAACCTCTCCAAAACCGCCGCAAAATCCTTCAAGCACTACACCATGAAAAGGCACCCTGAGTCACTGATATCTGACCTACGTTACAGCGCGGACAACGGCACAGTCCTTAATGACCTCATTTTCTACTCTAGAAGAACCTCTGCCTGGCGCAAAACCTTTGTCCACCTCCTCAATGTATGTGCAACAAAGAACATTCCATACGGCACTAAGCTTACAATAGCACCCTCTCCAACACTGCGAGCCGACCTCACCATCACCCTTTACAAAAATGGCATCGTCCTGATCCAAGCCTCAACCAAAAACCTGGACAAATTTGCAGACCTTTTACCCTCCTCAGAAACCATGTGCACGACACTGGCAGGGTAACCAACTCCCGCCCCGATGAGTCCTCTGCCAGCCTACCCAGCGTAGCTAGCCACTCACAAACCCCTCTAAGGTCCTCCAACACAGACCCCCCTAACCTCTCCAGCTCGGCGCCCGGCCTTGCCAACAGAATCACCCCCAGACCTTTGGTCCCCTCCCCACTAGCCCCCCAAGTAGACTATGCCACTGGTACTCCCCCAAAGACCTACGATACAGGTCGTGCTTGCCCTTCCAGCCCTCAAACCAACCCGCAAAGGGGCTCCAGCATAGATCCAACGACCCACAACGCAGGCCGTGCTAGGCCTTCCTCCCTATCACCCATACATGCAGACAGACATACTCCCCCAAAGACCTACGATACAGGTCGTGCTTGCCCTTCCAGCCCTCAAACCAACCCGCAAAGGGGCTCCAGCATAGATCCAACGACCCACAACGCAGGCCGTGCTAGGCCTTCCTCCCTATCACCCATACATGCAGACAGAACGACCCCTGAACCACTACCCCCTGCCCTCTAACGCCTCCACCTGATAGGGACATGGTTTCTCTTCACTCCAGAGCTGCCAAACTAACCCAGAGCATTCATATTTCCATCTTGGAACTAATGAACCTCCTTCACCTCGCTGAACTCTCCCTCGCCAACCTCATGCCCCAGCCAAACTCCACCCTCCCACATTTGACAGAGCTACCTAAACAACCTCTTCCGCTAGCCTTGAGACATCTTCGCCCCCGTAAGCAACCTTGCCACCTCTCAGAGGAAGAAACCCTGGCTCTTGCCCTCTCCTACAATTCTACCCTTGCCACTCCAAGTCCACTAGACCTCACTGAAATGGAAATCCTTGCCATCCTCAGGGACTACAACTCTACCTCTACTACCCCTTATCCTTTCGACTTGAATGCCGAACATGCCATCCGCACGGTCTCTATCAACCCCAACAGGCCAGCCACCCTCCGCAACAGATCTGTGGTCAAGAGTAATCTAGCACCTGTCCATTTGACCGCCCTGACTCCTGAAACTACGTCCAAATCTTCTCTGTCTGGTCTGTTAATCAATTGCCGATCGGCATCTAAGCACGCCGCAGATATTGCTGATCTCATCCTTTGCAAAAACTCTGACTTAGCAATCCTAACAGAATCATGGCTCAACGAATCCTCATCCCCATGCCTGGACCTCCTAGTCCCTCCTAACTACAACATCGCAAGGCTGGACAGACAATCTAACAAGAAAGGAGGAGGCATCGCCTGCATCTACCGCTCTAACCTTCTTGTCACGGAACTCTTGGCGAACACCACCGATTCTTGTGAATACCTCGCCCTCGCTGTGGGCAGCAACTCTACCCAACTATGCAACCTGCACATCTTTTACCACCCTCCAGGCATGAACGACTCCTTTACCGACCACCTCATGGAACTCATCACAGCTAAGTTTCCCACCAACGCCAAAGATATTTTCCTTGGCGATTTTAACTTACACTGGAACGATCCCAAGGATTCACATGTCAACGCCATCAAAGACCTCCTGGCTGATCAAGCTCTGACCCAAGCCTGCTCTTTACCAACTCATTCAAAAGGGGCCACTCTTGACTGGATCATCTCCAAAGAATCAACAGTCAAGCTCATCGCTATTGACCCATGCGACTGGTCTGACCATCATGCCATCACCTTCCATCTGCCTGGCACGCACAAAACGAGAGCACCGCAACCGGCGATTCCTAAACGCTGGATCAGAGATACCAAGAACCTGGACCGCAGTGAACTTGAGGCTCGCTGCATTTCCGACCTCCCCCCTTCGCATATCACAACAGTCAGTGGCCTCAACGATCACTACTCTGCAACAATATCAAACATCCTGGATGATCTAGCCCCACTAAAACTGAAAAGAACGCAAATCAAAGACAGAAACCCCTGGTTCACGGGATCCCTTAATAATGAGAGGAGAGCCCTCCGACACGCTGAAAGATCCTGGAGGCAGCACCCCTCTACCGCACATCTAAAACTCCTCCGCCAGGCCAGAAATGTCTACAACAGGAACATACTCAATTCAAAAAAGACTTCTTCAGAACTGAACTTGAGAAAGCCAAGAACAGACCCCACAAGCTCTTCGAACTGGTCAAACACCAATCTAATAAACTGGCCAAAACATCGAAAGAAACCCCTAAGTCTCTTATATCTGCAGAGGAATTCTCCTCCTTCTTCGCTGACAAAACCTCTGCCCTTGGAATCGAACTCAGCTCCATCACACACCCTCAACCCCTTCTTGACCCGCCTCCTCCCACCACGACGCAGCCACAGGCTCCTCCTAAAAATCATGCTCACTGGTCTGTCTTCAAAGACTACGAAGAAGACTCCATCTCTGAAATCCTTTCCACCTTAAACCCGAACAACCATTTTAATGACCCGCTCCCTTCCAACTGCCTAGCTGCCGTTGCCCAATCCATTATTCCTAGTTGGACTACAATAATCAACGCCTCCCTCCAGCAGGGAACGATGCCTGACTCCCTAAAAGCCGGCCAAGTCCTCCCCATTCTGAAAAAGCCGTCGCTGGATCCAGCCTCTCCCGATAACTTCAGACCCATCTCCAACATCCCCCTGTTAGCCAAAGTGCTGGAGAAATGTGTGCAACAACAGCTAAGCCAACACATTAACAACTTCCACCTGCTCGATGACTTCCAATCCGGATTTAGACCAGGGCACAGCACCGAAACCACCATGCTCCACATCGTGGATGATGCCCTCCAAGCCCTTGACCAAGGCAAAACTTGTCTCCTAATTCTCCTGGACCTATCCTCAGCCTTCGACACGGTTAACCATGAAAAACTACTCGAACGCCTCAAACTCAGAATGGGATTGGATGGCACTGTTCTAGAATGGTTCAGGTCCTTCCTCCAAAACCGGTCACAGAGATTCCTAATCAACGGCAACCTTTCGTCACCATCCCCAGTCACAGTTGGAGTCCCTCAAGGATCAACCCTGTCCCCCACCCTCTTCAACCTTTACCTAGAACCGCTTACTGAAGTATTACGCACTGCAAATATCTCCTATCATATGTACGCTGATGACACTCAGATCTACATCAAAACCTCATCTCTCGAAGAGATTCTCTCCCTGAACGAAGCCCTGAAACTCACCGTCCAATGGCTCGCATCCAATCAACTCAAACTCAATGCAAAGAAAACAGAATTTCTCCTGGTCTCCCCTCCCAGTACCAACCTTGATATTCATTCATGGATTAAGGCTATCACAGCCTTAAATTGCCCACCGACCATTGTGGTCTCGGCTAAATCCCTGGGAATTACCCTCGACAGCAACCTGAACATGCGGGACCACATCAACTTGATGGCCAAAACAGCCAGATTCCACCTGAGCTACCTTAGGAAATTGAAACCTTTCCTCGATGCTCCCGACCTAAAAATGGCAGTCCAAGCACTCGTCATCTCTAGACTAGAATATGGCTGCTCTACCCTCTCGGGTTTACCCAAGATCTCCCTGGCACCTCTTAAAGCCTGCCTCAATGCGGCCGCCAGACTACTTACCGGCACACGAAAATATGATCATATTTCCCCACACCTGAAAGCTCTCAACTGGCTTCCCCTAGAGGCCAGAATACAGTTGAAGCTAGCATGCATCACGCACAAAGCTTTATACTCTAACTCCCCTGCATATCTGGCACAGAAACTTGTGATCTCCGGAGGAATCAGAAACTCCCGATCTGCCAGAAACCTCTTGCTTCAACCTGCACGCTTTCGAAAAAAAAACCTTTCAATCGGGCCTTCTCCGGGGCTGCTCCAAGAATATGGAACTCTCTCCCACCCGACATCAGAAGAATCCCCTCTCTAACTCGATTCAAAAAAGATGCCAAAACCTTCCTTATGGGCAAATTCCTCGCTTAAGTTTGGCCTCATGCTTCACTATGGCCCTGACCTATGGCCGTCCACTGCCTCCCTTCGGACTACCTAGCCGCCCATCGGAAACTTGGTACCTTGTCTTGAATAATTGTAAACATAATCTGTATATATGTTACCTCGTCTTCAGTATTTGGTTTTGTAAACTGTAAATACGTGTCCTTCTCTCCCTTATATCTCCGGCACCCGGCCCCCTACTACTCGATCTGCAATTGGTCGTTTCTAAGCCTGTCTGTATATTGTTTGCTCTCATGTAAAGCGCTCTGATACCCTAACGGGTCAAGTTCGCGCTCTATAAAACACATAAAATAAAAATAAAAGAAGAAAAATTGTCCTATTTCCTGACAGTTTGTCAATAGGAGAACGTGAGGAGCGCTAGGTCGTATGTTCACTTGGCTTGCACGAGGTAAGGCTTGCGCTCCTTTCAGCAGCCACTGTCTTAACATGTTTCAAGTAAACGTGAAAAAAATGGTGTCTCTTGGAAAGGTTCACAGAGGAGGAAAAAGCAAAAAACATCCAGGCAAGGTGGAACTTGATTGAAGATTACTGGAGAAAGGTACCAGGTACTAAATATCCCTTCAGGAGTGAAGAGTGAACTGGAATATTAGAGAATCCATGATCTTCTAAAAGTAATCGAAAAAGATGGGCAAATCTCTAAAATTTCTAGATGAAAATGCTGGAAAAAAATTAAAATTGGCGGAAAAAACATTGACAAAGGGGGACAAACTTTTTTTTTTAAAAACAGTCTTCGACTGCGTTATGGCACATTCCCATTTTGTTTTTTTGTACTTTTCAACTCCCCATACGGAAAGAATGAGTCACAGGAAATGGATCCACTATTTTGGTTTGGGGCATCGAGTAAGGAAAGTTCTCTGAAAGACTGCCATTTTGGTTTGGGAAGAAGGTCATATGAGGAAGAACCCTCCTCCCCCTGTCCGGCTTAACATCAGTTAGAGGGGAAAGATTGACTAGGTAGCAGAACTGACTTCTACCAAGACTTGTGAGACGGCTGTCTTTTCCATCCGTGACCACCTGTGACTGCAGCAGGAGGACTTGCAAGAGAGCAGGACATGTGGGCACCTTGGAGCAGATCAAATCCACCAGCACCACGGATGGTTGCCCTTATTGGTGCCAGTGCTTTTGAGTGTTATGGGGAATCTTCTGGGGCAAGCACTCCATAGTGCTGACATTAGAGGCATAAATTATGTGTCAGATGAGCATCTTACCTTGTCAACATTTGTAAACAAGCATTGGCAAAGCCAATAGGTCTCGCCTATGTGAGCGCTATTTACTCATGTTGTACAGCAGCAGGGCTTCTGATCAGCATGGCTAAATGTTTGTGGCATGGAGTGGCATAGAGTGGCGTGGCATACAGTGGAGAGCTGTAAAGAAGAGTGGTGTGGAGAAGAGTGGCGTAGAGTGGTGCGGAGTACAGCGTCTTAGAGTAGAGTTGAGTGGAGTGGCATATAGTTGTGTGGAGAGGTGCAAGAGGGGCATCGTGTGGAGTGGGGAGGCACACAGAGTTGCAAAGAGTGGCGTAAATTGGAGTGGAATGGAGTAGAGTGGAGTGTTGTAGAATGGTGGAGAGTGGAGTAGAAAGGAGAAAAATGCTGCTGCATAAATGTGGTGGGAATTGCTTACAAGCCTTCTCTGGATGTTATTGTGCAGAGTGTATAATTGCTTTAAAATTTCCAACACAACATGGTGGCCATCTTGAAACAGTAAAACAATGATAAGCTATAAACAGTACCAATCCAAAATGGCTGCCTGGTTTAGAAGCAGTGGACACATGGGATGTGCACACTGCATGTGACATTAGCAGCAGTGAGCAACCCACTAGCACTGTCCGGGAAGCTGCTTTATAATACAAAATTCCTAAGAAGATGTAGCAGCGAATATTGTTGTGCAAATCCTCTTACCCTGGCCTCCTAAGGTAGTCTGTGGGATTCCATGTAACAAAGTACCGCTTAAAGACTTTAACACATGAGAGATGGGCTGTCAAGATGTCTGGAATAAAAGTCTTCCAATAATCCTGGAGCATGAAGATTGCAAGCTGGATCTCATGACATGTCTTCAGGACTACACCCATTACATCCACCAAATATTTCTAATTTTCTCATACAATTCTTGCATCTAAAATCTGACATACTTCTTAATATGTATTCTTTGAATTCATCTGAACTGGCATAGTACATGAAGCAAGACGTGCGTTTGCAGGACAAGACTTTAACATGAATACCTTAACAACTGGATGGATTTTCATAAAATGAGATTGTTTCAGTCTCACAGTAACTGGACTCACAATCTGTTCTATCACAAATGACCCCGCATATTTAGGCCGCAGTTTAGGTTTTTTCAAATGCAGATTCTCTGTAAGCTTACAGCACACTGAGGAGCATGACTTCTTTCATGACTGGCATAGTACTTATAAGTATTGTTTTCTCTTTTTCAGGCCCTTGTGTGCATAGTTTTGGATATCAGTTAACTCCATTAAATGTTCTTGCACAGCAGGACCTGACAGAGTTGAGTAAAAGGAAATGAATGAGGTCGGTGACCATACATACAAAAGAAAGGTGGCATCCCAATAGATGAATGCTCTGTGTCCTGGTCTTTTAACTCTGATAACTACAGAGTATTGCAGAAATCAGCTTCTTGTGGCAAGGCTTGATTTCTAAGATACTGTTCAACACACCAATTCAATCTTTCACTGTTGTCACCCACTTGACGGAAGTAACCTGTGGACAGACAAACCCCCACATGTGTCTCTTTGCAGAAGACCAACATGAATTTTGAAATGAAGTAAGATCATCTGTCAGTAATCAAACCCTGGGGAGCAGAATGTAAACTAAGTTGTTGTGAAAAAACTTCTTTTGCTGTGGGTGTTGCACCATCACCCGGCAGTAGCATAAGTTCTTGCTCACAACCCCACAAGTTTACTGCTATGTCGGTGGCTCTGCTTCCAATGGAAATGCTCTTGGGCTGGCACAGAACCATCCATGCTACTCTGCGGTCTCACAGCTTGTGGTTCAAGCAGATCTCTGCCTTGACACCCGATTTAAAGGGGCCTCAGAAACTGCTCAGATGTGGTCCCAGTCAAAACCCCACTGTCTACAATAAGGCTCCATTTACCATTCTGGTGCCTCGGTTCCCACATAAATACAAGTGGCAGTTCAGGTCGCAGGATGTTTGGGAACTAGTGACTGGGAGTGGGTTACAGATCCACAACAGTTAGAACAGTGAAGGTCTGCACACAAACAGTTACTACTCTACAGTGACCTCTAGTGGTAGGAGGTCTTAATGACAAACTAAATCGGAGTTTCCCTTTGAAAGTTAGCATTCCTTCCCAGACAATCATGGCTTCCATGTACATCTGGATATGCACAGGGAGAGCTATCTTGGAGACAATTATAAAAGGCAATTAAGTCATAAATAAAAATGCCTCCTTTTTAGGTGCTATTGTTGTTTGGGCACCTAACTCGTCGTCACATTGTTACAATCCCTCGTCCAAGAGAGAGCTATCAGGGTGGTGCATGAGGAAGGTCATTTATCTGTTCATGTGGACCTAAGAAACTCAAAATCCACTGCTGTACTGAGGCAGCTTTGGGCAAACCAGGCAGCGATATAAAATGACATATCTTCGTCAAAGATCTATAGCTACTAAAATCAGCACACAGCCCTGACTTATGGGCAACTCTACACTAAAATCCATCAACACCCTATGCCATGGTCTAGGTGGAATGGGCAAAGGTCTCAACAGTCCCACTGGTTTACTATGTGACTCCTTGATTGTGGTAGAAGTTAGACATATGCTTTACATTTAGAATTCACCAAGAGTATCTCTTTCCTTTTGACAGTCTTAGCAACTCTAGGATGCCCAGCAATCTCATAAAGCCAATGTGTAAGGTGTGATCTTAGCTGATCTGATGGTAAATACACAGCTTTTTCATGGTACTAAAACCCAGCAGATCATATCTGATTCATTGTTCTGTTAGCCAAACCTCTTTAGGGATTGCCTTCCTGTTTGTACTTTGGTCAAACATGAATCTGCTTTGACTACTGGACTATAATGATCTCACAAACTCTTTGGAGAGAAACTTTCCAACTGATCTTGTCTTGAAAAGGCAAATGCATTCCCATTCTTAGGACCCGGTTTATAAATGATAAAATCTTATTCAGAGGAAGTCCGAGTCCATCTGATTTACCTAGGGCTAAGTCTAGTCTTCAGGGCTAAAGCGGCATTTCTCCTGGAAATTGACATGACTTTCCACATACAACAATCCATTACAATGCCAGCTTTCTTCGCTCCATCTCTTCCATCTAAAGAGGAATAGAGACTTCAACACCTAGACCCAAAGATAGCTTTGCACATAACAAATCCACATGCAACTATTATTCTACTTAGCATTATGTAACATAATTGCTGAATGGTATTGAAAAAGGCTAAGTGTTCACATCAGTATAAATTATAAAAAATAAGTATTCATACAAAATATCTGATCTCACCGTTCCTACGTGAAAGACGAATAGTACAGATCATACGGGACAGAGGTCTGTCACTATATTTAAACTACAATGAAGTGATATCCATTTACTAGGAGTTTTTTATTTATTTTCTTACATATTTGGAGACAGCCATTATCCGAAATTTATACTCAATTGCAGTCTGGTCATATAACTGTTTCAAAGATCTACAACTTCCCGACTGCACAAGATTTGTCCGTAAACCAATTATTTTCGTTCCCTCATCATTCTCTTCAGTGCGGTTTTCATCCTTGACCAGTTATTTTATTCTACAAGAAGAACATAAGCTTGTCCTTATTTGCCAATTTCGTTATCCGTATGAACCCAATTTCCATATCACGTTTCTACTCATTGGAGTTTAACATTTGGTAAGTTGCTTTTGTTAATTTCCTGAAGAAGGCGCTTGTGTCGCCGAAACACGCGTAGACTCAATTTCACGAAGATCCATCCACGATCAAAGTCACTCTATTGTCTCTCAATTTGGATACATTTATTGGAAAACAATTTCCTATTTCCTTTGATTATATATAACCATCCCTGATAATTAAGTATATATTCATTGTTGATGTTGTTATGAATTATTCTTAATATGTTTTCATAATTGTGATTATCATATTTAAAGGATCACAAAATATACCAGTGTATTTGTTGAAATTATATACATGAAATTTGATTCTGCTGCTCCAATGAATTGAGATACATCTGAATCATGAAGTATGTTGTTTTTAATTTGCCATGTAAGCATACAGCATACAGACATTGTTCATCGTACATTTTTTAGATATTTTGTATGAATATATTTTTTTAAATAATTTATACTGATGTGAACACAGCCTTTTTCAATACCCTTTAGCAATTATGTTACATAATGCTAAGTAGAATAATAGTTGCATAGGGATTTGTTATGTGCAATTGTGTTTTTACTGCCCTGGGAACAGATATAAGTAGCAGGGGGTCCTGATACACACACTGGCCCAAAGATAATTTTTACATTGATCATACCAAGGACTATCGGGTGGACGATCCTCTCTTTGTGGGGGTTCTCTGGGGTGAAGGAGAGAAAAGCTGTGCAGAAGAGAATGATCTCAAATGGATTGTCCTGTGTATCAAAATCTGCTGTGGATTGGCCAAGAAACAGCCTCTGAAAGGCCTTTGTGCTCATCCTACAAGAGCAAAGGCTGCTACCACTGAGCTGGCAGTGCTGTGTCAGTCTTGGACCTCTACCAGGCTGCTACATGGACATCAATTCACACATTCACGAAGCATTACTGCTTGGATAGCCTTGCGGGAGGGGCATTCTGCCCGATCTGTCCTGCAGAATTTACTGGTCTTAACCATCCTACAGACCAACCACCTTAGGGATTCTTTGCTTTGGTATCTAATCACAAGCCGAGCAATCGGCGTTTAGAAGTATTCACCAGAAGAACAAATTACATACTTTCAGCAACACTTTGTCTGCTGGATACTCTTTCTAACTACAGGTACGTATATACAATGCATACAAAAGAAAGGAGTTGAATGCTGTATTCTGGTATGTTAACTCTGCCATTTACAACATATTGCTGAAATCATCCTGATGTACCAAGGCCTGATATCTTAGATACTGTTGAACACACTGATTCAATCTTTTATTCTGTCCATCCATTTGAGGATGATACTAAGGTGGACAGGTGCACCCCATATGCATCTTTTTACACAAGACAGACCAGAATTGAAAAATCAAGTGGGATCCGGTGGCAGTAATCAAAACCTACGGAACAGACTATAAACTAACATGTTGTGAAAAAGTGGCGCTCATTCTTTACATGTGCATGTTACACGGTCACCGGGTAGCAACTTAAGTTCCTGCTTGCAAACCTGCGCTGTTACTGCTCTGCCAGTGGCTCCACTTCAAAGAGAGATGTGTCAGTGCTGACAAAGTGCCAGCCACGATGCTCTGCTGTCTCATGGCTTGCGGTCCAAGCAAGCCGCTGCACCTTACCAGCAGGGCCGGACTGGGATCCTAAATCAGCCCTGGTAAAATGAGAAATTCACCTCCCATGTGCAGACGTGCTAATGCGCGCTAGAACCAGAGCAACTCTTTCAAGTTGCTGCTGGGATCAAGTAATGTGCACCACCCCTCCTGGAGGCCGAAACCAGCCTACAAGTGTCAAAACCAGCCTCCTGGGAGATTTCCCACTTGCGCGGCTGGCCAGTGCAGCTATACTTAGCAGCTGCTCAGAGGGGCACCTGGTAGAACCCTCACTGCCCACAATAAGGCTCCTCTTACCTTTCTGGCGCACCACTTCCCTCATCAATGCACGACGCAGTTGACACAGATGTTTGGGAGCTAGTGGCTGGGAATAAGTTTCAGAATCAGAGAAGCCTTTCCAAAGAACACTGAGGAGGGTCTGCATACACATAGTTATTGCCTACAGTGACGCCTAGCAGTGGGAGGTCTTTATGGAAAACTAAATCTGAGTTTCACTTTAAAAGTTAATATTTCTTCACAGGAAATCATGGCTTCTGTGAAACTGCAAAATAAGGAGCATCATTAACATCCTATAGTTCCTTACTCTTAGCAGTAAGTACAGAGGCTGGAAATCTAATACCTTGTACAGAACTTACATTAATATATATGCATGTGCAATCTTCTTTTAGGAATACGTCCTTTTACATTACAGGAACCTTTAGTGGAACAAATAATCCCATTCTTAAAGGTGTTGGACAATTGCAACCAACACTTTAGAGTGAAAAATAAATGAACAACAAATAGTTCACAGTTCCACTTCAATCTCATGTGGCTTCGGGATACTTTTCTGTAATGTAAAATGTCCACAGGACAGTCCTTTAGGAAGCCAGTGGTCTTGATAGTTGAAATCCAGCATCCATGTAGGGAGGTCCTGGCAATTGCAACGCAGTATCACAATCACCTAGGATGCCGTGCCGAGGAGTGGTAAATCTGAGGATCCAAAATGCCTCTCATTCTTCTAGATATGTAGGAGTTTGTGGCATCCTGGGATTTGTAGTTCACGCCTGTGTGCTGTCATACCCCCATGCTCAACACTTGTAATTTGAATCAGTCAGCGCCAGCACTCTGTGATGACACCAGTATTTCCTTTTCTGAAAGGCACTCAGTGCGAGCGGCTCTACCATACTGCTTTCTCGCATACAGACCACACTAAGAGGTAGGCGATGCCTTCAGACCACCATCCTGACCCTGTGCAGACATAGGAGTGAGCTTGATCTGCTGTCATTTCCTAACAGTCACAAGTGCCAAAATAAGTGCAAATAGGCACTTTTTCTCTCTTAGGAGAACTAAAGGACCAAGTGAGCCTCTTCCTGAGAAGCCCTTTGCTTCAACTGTTTGGTCACAGTGGCCCCGTAGAAGGCCCAGGCTGATACAGGCACCTTGGTGAACAGCTCTTGGAAGAAAGGCCAACGACAGGTAAATGGCATCTGATTGTCCACAGGACACACTCACCTTTGGCGGGCAGGAAGAAGACGAGCACCACGAGGAAGGAGATGAGTACACATGGCACGATGATGTTGATGATGTAGAACAGGGGCTTCCTCTGGATGATCAGGTTGAAGAGGATCTCCTGGTACTCCAGGTCGTCGGGGGAGAAGTTTTTGTTGATGACCTTCTTGGCCGGGCGGTGCTTTATGGCCCACTCGCCGTTCTCTGCAAAGGTGGACAGGAGTGTTAGAGGGACGCAGAAGGGATGTTCAGTAAATAGACATGCCAAGGCATGACAAGGCATGACGAGGCTCGCCAAGGCATGCCAAGATATGACACGGCATGACAAGACATGCCAAGATATGACAAGGCATGCCAAGGCATGACAAGGAATGAAAAGGCATGAAAACATGACAAGACATGACAATGCAAAACCAACACATGCCAAGGCATGACAAGACATGACAAGAAATGAAAAGGCATGACAAGTCATGCCAAGACATTACAAGGCATGGCCAGGTATGACAAGGCATGACAAGGCATGACAATATATGACAAGGCATGCCAAGGAATGAAAAGGCATGACAAGTCATGCCAAGACATGGCAATGCATGCCAACACATGACAAGGCATTTGCAAGGTATGACAAGACTTGACAAAGCATGACAAGGCATGCCAAGGAATGACAAGGCATGGAAAGGTATGCCAAGACTTGACAATGCATGACAAGGCATGCCAAGGAATGACAAGGCATGGCAAGATATGACAAGGCATGACAACGCATGCCAAGACATGACAAGGCATGGCCAGGTATGAGAAGGCATGACAAGACATGCCAAGATATGACAAGGAATGAAAAGGCATGACAAGTCATACCAAGGCACAACAAGGCATGATAAGACATGCCAACGCATGCCAAGATATGACAAGACATGAAAAGGCATGACAAGGCATGACAACGCATGCCAACGCATGACAAGGCATGACAAGACATGCCAACGCATGCCAAGATATGACAAGGCATGCCAAGGCATGAAGAGGCATGACAAGACATTGCAATGCAAAACCAACGCATGCCAAGACATGACAAGAATGACAAGGCATGACAAGAAATGAAAAGGTATGACAAGTCATGCCAGGACATGACAAGGCATGGCCAGGTATGACAAGGCATGCCCAGGCATGACAAGGAATGAAAAGGCATGAAAAGGCATGACAAGTCATACCAAGGCACAACAAGGCATGCCAATGCATGATAAGACATGCCAACGCATGCCAATATATGACAAGACATGAAAAGGCATGACAAGGCATGAAAAGGCATGACAAGGCATGCAAACGCATGACAAGGCATGACAAGACATGCCAACGCATGCCAAGATATGACAAGGCATGAAGAGGCATGACAAGACATGACAATGCAAAACCAACGCATGCCAAGGCATGACAAGACATGCCAAGATATGACAAGGCATGACAAGAAATGAAAAGGTATGACAAGTCATGCCAAGACATGACAAGGCATGGCCAGGTACGACAAGGCATGCCCAGGCATGACAAGGAATGAAAAGGCATGAAAATGACAACGCATGCCAACACATGACAAGGCATGCCAAGGAATGACAAGGCATGGCAAGACTTGACAAGACTTGACAAGGCATGACAAGGCATGCCAAGGGATGACAAGGCATGGGAAGGTATGCCAAGACATGACAACACATGCCAATGCATGACAAGGCATGCCAAGGAATGACAAGGCATGGCAAGGTATGCCAAGGCATGACAAGGCATGACAACCCATGCCAACGCATGACAAGGCATGCCAAGGAATTACAAGGCATGGGAAGGTATGCCAAGACATGACTGCCAACACATTACAAGGCATGTCAAAGAATGACAAGGCATGGTCAGGTATGACAAGGCATGACAAGACATGCTAAGATATGACAAGGCATGCCAAGGAATGAAAAGGCATGACAAGTCATACCAAGACATGCCAAGGCACGCCAAGGAATGACATGGCATGCCAACGCATGCCAAGATATGACAAGGCATGAAAAGGCATGACAAGGCATTAAAAGGCATGACAAAGCATGCCAACGCATGACAAGACATGACAAGACATGCCAAGATATGACAAAGCATGCCAACGCATGCCAAGATATGACAAGGAATGAAAAGGCATTGCAAGTCATGCCAAGACATGAAAACGCATGCCAACACATGACAAGGAATGACAAGGCATGGCAAGTCATGCCAAGACATGAAAACGCATACCAACGCATGACAAGGTATGCCAAGGAATGACAAGGCATAGCAAGGTATGACAAGGTATGACAAGGCATGCCACTAGAGGGCTTCTGGAATTTTTGTTTACCACTTAATAGGCAGATGTATGGTAGAGGGAGGCCTTGCCTTGCACTTTAGGACATCTCTCTGTTGGAGTTCAAGACTGTTTCTTTCATATAAGAAATCCACTCCCTGGTTAAAATAGAGCCTTATGCCCTCACCTGGCTATGCCCACTATGCTTCCTTCTAAAACAAGTTGAACCAACACATCTACAGACTCTCCGTGCACATTAAGGAAACCAGCGGGCGGGTGGGGTCCTGGATTTCCTACGCAGTTAGAAAGGAAAGCACTTAAAATTATTTGTAAGCGTTTTGCAAACATACACCTTTACAACTGCACAGACTTATCTAGTGTCAGGAAATGAATGCAGGGAGTGAGTGTGCCCAAGAGAGGGATTTGGGATTTGCCTACATCAAGGTGTATTATTTCCAGTTGCAACTACTGCCTTAAAACAGGGATGGACTGTGGACCCTGGATTTTGGCTTCTTAGCGATGAGATGTCTTTAACATCTGTTTAGGTTTTGTAGAGCAGTGACAAGTCTAGCTTAAGTACAAATACATACGTTGGAGAGACATGCAGTGTAAACAAAAGAAAGAAAAAAACTTTTAATAACAGATGGATTGAACCAAGGTGAATAAATGCCAAGGTCAGAGAGGCCATGTGGATGAAAAAGGCTTGTTTGTTGTGTGCTTGCCCTCTCCTTGTCACGTTCTTGTTGCCACACCTCCTAGAGAAAGGATGTCACTCAGCGGTGGGCAAATTCAGTTCATTTGTCAAACTCAGAGTGAGTGCTGGCATGAGGGGAATCTCTGACATTACAATCCCACCCTCTAAGAGTCCCTGTGACCTTCATTAATGCTCCTTGTTGCATCAAACGCCACTCTTGCAGGAATGGCAACACAAGTAATGTGGACGAAGTCCAGATGTTGGACTCTCACCTGTGAAGGCTTCTGGGTCTATCTCCACCCACTCAATCGGCAGCTGTGTGTCTGGATCCAGTGTCAGCTGCATGTCAATCTCACTGGCGCTGTAGGTCTGGGACCTGGAAGAAGAGAAAAGGAGAAACTGAGCAAAGATTCTAGCAGGGATGCGGTAACTAGGCCATGGAATCTGGAACAAAAGCAGGATGCAGCAGCAGTTCAGGAGTCTGGCTGATGCAACAAACCTGGATTCAGGGGAGTCCCATCTGTGCGCTGCATAGAGCCTTTCCAGGTGATCAGGGACAACAGGAATATTCTTTGGGGAACCCTCTGTAAGGTAACTGGGTCCAGAAGGATCCATGTGAGTGAGAGGCGCAAACCTAGATAAGACTGAGGGAGACTGGGACTGCATGAGATGAGACTTGGAAGCAGGGGTCAAGTGTTCTGTAGGTCTACACCAGCACATACGCTTTGTTGCTGCAGAGTGTGTGAGAAATGGACCCAGCAACACCTTCAGGCACCTACCAACTCTAGGGCCTATCCACACAGGTAAGCTTACACTTGAGTAAATCAACACGTATAAATTTACTCTTACACTTTGTAGTAAATGTACTACTTATGGCTATTCACCATTTCAGAGTGTAAATTTACTCCAAAGTGTAAACCTACATGTCTCCACCCCCTAAAATTAGGTGGGCCAAGTTTATGAGTGTAAATTTGCTAGTAACTGTTCACACATAGACGAAGTTTACCATCCAAAATATCCCTCTGGTAACGTATAAGGAATATTAAAAAAGTTTATTAAACATTGGAAAAATATGTTTATGTTAAATATTAACGTAAATTAATGTTATATTTATTTTGAATGGAGAGCAAAATAAAATATGACAGTACTATTAATTTAAGTTTTAATGAAATATTTATTCAATTTAAATGTAGCAAATGAAATTAAAACAATTTTTTGAAAGGTTTATCGAAAAATCCCACCTAAAGATAAATATTTATATTCATTTATTGTGTATCACAAATTACCAAAAGTTATGTATATAATTAATTTAAATGAATTTAATTTAAAAAAAAATAAAGTTACATGTGTTTTTAAATTACAAAGCAACTAAAATAAATACATTTATTTGAACACTACTTTCTATTGCGTTCTATTTACGTCCCTGCCCCTATTATGTTTGGTGGAGGTTGTTACACTACCAGGGGTTGGCAGTGTGATGTCATCAGTGATGACATCAATAGTGTTATTTATCATGTCATGAGTGATGTAATATATGGGGTCATAAGCAGTGCATGACAGGGCGCAAGTTGTACAGTTAGCTCAGTAAACTACAACCAGTGAATTTCAGTGTTTTTTTTAAACATTAGTTTTAATATTATTACAAGATGTAACATCACTTTAACCTTTGTTGTTTTAGTGAATTTCTAGTTTTTTTTCATGTAAAGTAAGATCATATTACCATACCTGAGTATAACAGCACTTTAACCTTTGTTGTTTTAGTGAATTTCTAGTTTTTTTTAAATGTAAAGTAAGATCATATTACCATACCTGACTGTTGGACTTGGCCCTTTTTGCAGGGTCATCCCTGAACTTTTTGCCTTCCTCCCGTATTTTTCTCTGACATGTTTTTCTTGGTTTTATGACTCTGGGCACTTTACCACTGCTGATCAGTGCTAAAGTGCATATGCTCTCCCTATTGTAAATTGATATATTGATTAGTGACTCCATGATTGGATCATTTGATTTACTTGTCAGACCCTAGTATAGTGCACCAGGTGTGCCCAGGGCCTGTAAATCAAATGCTGCTGGTGGGCTTGCAGCACTGGTTGTGCCACCCACAGAAGCAGCTTGTAAAGTGTGTCTCAGGCCTGCCATTGCAGAGCCTGTGTGCAGTCTGTGACTGCCATGTCCACTTGGCAGTGCACCCACTTGCCAGTCCCTAAACCTTCCCTTTTCTGCATATCAGTCACCCCTAAGGTAGGCCCAAGGGCAGGGTGCATTGTAAGTATAAGGTAGTACATGCCCTGGTGTGTGTGGCATGTCCTGATAGTGAATTACAGCCATTTTCGTTTTTCACTATTGCAAGGCTACCTGTTCCCCATAGGCAAGAATGGGCAGTTTGATTATAACATCTTATAATCCTAACTGACCCAGGGAACATGGTAGAAAAACGAGTTTAGTATGCCTGAACTCAGAATGATAAAATACATCTTTTAGTAAAGTTGGTTTTTACATTCTGTGTTTGAAAATACCACTTTTAGAAAGTAGGTATTTTCTTGCCTAACTGTCCAAGCCTGCCTCTGCTAGGTTGTGTATTGTGTGTCTGGTTTTGTGAGTGACAGGGGCTGGGGGATTCCAGGAGACAGGGTGAGTCAGCACAGGGCGAATAGAGAGATCTGCATGTAGATGGGTGGGAGGAGTTGCACCTGGGACCTAAATAGGGCTGTGCCTTCCCTCCACCATGGTGGCTCCACCTCCTGTGGTGCGTCTGATGTCCCTGGCCCACACTGTCAACAGAAAGAAGGAGTCCTGTAAACAAAGTGCTCCAGGACTGACCAGAACTGGTTTGGACTAGGTACAGGCCCCTCTGCCTTCAGAGGACAAAGGATTTAGGGGTATAAATATTGGGGCCCTGACCCCAGAACTTTAGATCACTTCTGGAACAACAAGACGAACCTATGCCAAGGAGAAGAACCAAACGAAGCTGTAGGAGTTGGACTGCCCCCCTGCCAGTGTGCTGTGTTGCTGGGTTGGCCTACAGTGGTGTCTTCAGTGCCAAGGAGAGGAGAAGGAACTTTCAAAGAACTTTCATCATCTTGCAGAATAATACTCCAAGGGCTGGATTTGAGCTTGCCTCCTGACCGAAGTCTCAGGGATACCAGACTTCACCCCCTTCTGTTTGCCTGCATATGGAACTTGCTGTTCTGGTGCTACAGAAGGAATTTGCAACACCGACGCCGCCGAGCGACGCCGTCTCCTGCATCGAAGCCGTGAGCGCTGCTCCGACTTGCAACGTAGAGCCGACGCCGACCGCCGTGCCACATCGACGCCAGCGAGCGACATCGTAAGCCTGCCATAGCCGTGAGCGCTGCTCCGACTTACGATGCCGGCCCGACGCCTGCTGCTGTGCCGCATCGACTCCGAAGCTGACATCATCGCGGAGCCGATCGTCGACGTGGGTGGTCAAGAATCCATCGACATCGTGACATCGTACGGAACTGTGGTTTCGGCGCCATCGTGACGTCACCCCCTCTCCGGTCAGGAACCGATGCGCAAGCATCCAGGTCCCGACGCATCATCTCCCCCGAAGCAAGGAATCGACGCCGCAACGCGCCAACGACGCCGCACCTCCCCGACGCCGTGAGCTGTCTTTGTTTTCGCTTTTCCAAGGTACTGTTCTTTGTGGGTCTGTTTTGACTCCGGGCCCGACGCCGCGCACCTCGCGGTCGGCGCCGTACTTTGGGATTTCTTTGACCTTGACGTCGTGATAACTCCAGTTGGGGTTATCTGTTGCTAAAGACTGCTTTTAAGTGAAGAACCTATTTTTAATCCATTTCTACCATCTTGAAGTATTATTGATTACAGTATTGTGGATTTTTGTCGTTTGTGGTCTTGTGATCAGTCTATATAAAGTATACTTATTTTTATAAAACCTGTGTAGTGTCCATCTGTAGTGTTTTCACTGTATTACTGTATGTGTTCACAAATGCTTAACACACTGCCTCTGAGATAAGCCTGTCTGCTCGTGCCAAGCTACCAAGGGGGTGAGCAGGGGTTATTTTAGTAGTGTATCCCCCTTACCCTGACTAGAATCAAGGGTCCCTATTTGGTCAAAGGTGTTTACCATTGCCAACTAGAGACCCCCAGTTCTAACATTGGTGGTCAGCGGTGAGGATTTGGACCTGTATTTTTGTGACTCATATACAGTGATTGGTGTACACTACTAGTGAGTGCAGACCAAACGCGCCCACAGGTAGAATTTCTTTTACCTTGGACTGTTATTTTTCTGAGAACTGCCAATTCTTATTGCCATGAGTAGACCAGCATCTGTTGCATCTATGGATCCAGAGTTTGAGGAAGAGAGGTTGGATACCTATAATGCCAAACAGCTGAAAGCCTTCTGTAGAAAATTTAAAGTTGCTAGTACAGGCCTCACTAAAAAGGATGAGTTCCACAAGGCGCTGAGGGCCTGGGTGGAAGCAAGAAATGCATCTGAAAATGTGGATCACCCTGTGGAGGAGGCAGAAGGGCAGAAGGGCAGCTAGATGGGCCCCTGGGTCCAGGGGGGGAGAAAGTACCTACCCCGCCAGGCAGCAGTGTTTCTTCCAAAGACCTGTCCCCCAGAGAGTTGGAAGACAGGGAGAGAAATAGGGCGCACAAGCTGGAGATGGCTAAGCTTAAGATGGAGGGTCAGAGGGAAATAGAGAATAACAAGTTGTCCTTGGAGAGAGAGAGAATGAGATGGGAACATGAGTTGAGAATGAGAGAGCTTGATTTGGAGCTCGAGAGGCTTGAGGCCATGAGGGTCTCAGCCCAGCAACAAGAAATGTATGTAGCTCAGGAAGTGAGCTTTTCTGAGTTGGAGGTGGAATCCAGCTCAGATGGTGGCAGCAATATTGAATTATCTAGTGCTGAGGGAATAGTACACACACCCAGAGATTTGGCACCTGACTTGGAGGGGGTTAAAATACACCAGGAGGTTCAAGGATCTGAGGTAGCTCCAGTGGTGCGCAGTGTCCCGGAAGTAGATTGGGGCAGTGGCGCAGGGGTTCATGGTCCTAGTGTTGGGAGGGACACTCCACTGACTCTAGCTGAGAGGAGCAGAGAGGGAGGTTCCCCCAAGGTTGAAGTCCTGGTGTGTGAATGTGGAGGCCGCCCAGAAGAGTGTGGGTTGAGTGACAGAGACAGTCAGATACTGTCTTGTCAATCTCAGGAGAATGGTGTGGAGTACGTGTGCGAGGCACTGGATGGTGAGGTGAAGGATAGTTTGGTTAACCCTTGTAGGGGGCTGTGTGATCCAATTGTGGGAGAGCATATTGTAAGTCCCTGTTTTCCAGAGCTATGCCAACACCTGTTGGAGAGTGAGTTCTCTGACCCCAGGGAGCTCACCAGGGAGGCAGACCTTTTGGTGGATTCCAGAGGGTCTGAAGAGGCATTGGGGAATGACCCTAAGGGGAGTGACTCAGGTATCTTCCAACCCAGAGTGGTGGAAATGGTTCAGAGTAGCCCAGCTAGGTCCCAGTGTAGTGGGAGGGGTGTAGGGGCTCACGTCCTGTCTCAGAGGAGACAGAGTGTGGGGCTGCGTGTCCCCAGGTGCCCGAAACCCAGTCTCAGGGCCTGGATGGTTCTTTAAGGGAACACCAGGTGGGGAGCCTAGTCTGTCCTGATGGGCCGCCCGGTGAGGGGGATCCCCTAGTGTCTGGTGAACTGGGAGTGTCTGTAAGCAGGCCTCCATCACTTCTGGTGTCTGGCAGTGCCACTCCTAAGTGGAGGGTGCAGAAGTCCAGATTGAGGGGTGAGAGGGGGAAAGAGTCCCCAGTGGAAGAACCAGTGGGTCAGGGGCCAGCCAGAAGGGCTGAGTCACCAGTGAATGACCATGGTGACACCACTTCTGTCCTGGGGGATCTTCACGCGCTGTCAGATGGACAGGGGTCAGGAGATCTGCGCCAGGCAGACTGTCACATGACACATGAGTTGTGTGTCACCCTCGGGGGGGGGCATATGTGCTCCCAATGAAGTCCTGGTGCGCTGGGCAAGTGTTCAACCGCAGGGGTTGGTCCCTGGGTTGGGAAGCCAGGTTCAGGTGTTGTCTGACCTGGAGGGTGGGACAACTGTAAACAGTGTCCTGACCGGTTTGTCTTCTGGGGGTACCGCTCCTGAGGGGAGGGTGCAGTACTCTGGAAGGGGGTGCAGAGGGAGGGAGCCCTCGCCTCTGACCCCGGTTCAACTGGAGGGTCTAGACCCTAGGTTGGAGGGCCAGGTTCGGGGTGTCCCCCCTGACCTGGACGCCCAGTTGCAGGATAGAACCCCTGAACTGGTGGGCGAATTGTGCAGGACACCTGCCACAGGTGCCCTGGCAATTCTGGAAGGGGGTACCACTCCAGGTGAGAGGGTACAGAGCCCCAGCGAGGAGGAGGAGGACCGGGTGTGGGAAAGCCCACCCCAGTCTCCTGTCTAGCCGCCAGGTACAGGCCCGGGGCTGGTGGGTCAGTGTCAGGATGTCATACCTGACCTGACAGGAGGGAGAGTGGACAAAGGGTGCCAAGCACCTGGGGCTACTGCCCCCCGCTCTCTGACGCCACAGAGGTTTGAGAGCCCTGAGAGGCATAAGGCCTGGGTCTCAAAACTGACCACTGTCAGTGGCCACTGTGGCTTGCTGTCTGTCTGTTGGGACACACCTGTGAGCAAGATAAGGTTAGGTGCTGCACAGATGGTGTCCACAGGTGAGGAGAAGGGTTCCCCAGGGGTTAGCTTGGTGGGCCCTGAGAGTATGGACAGAGGGACCCAAATAGGCTCAGATTGGCATAGAACTGGAGTATGCCCCTGCTGTTGCGGGCCAGGGTCCATGTTCTATCGCCCAAAGCAGGGAATCCCATCAAGGTAGTGATTGGTCTACCCTGCGTTTTTACCTGGAAGGGGGTTGTGTTGGACTTGGCCCTTTTTGCAGGGTCATCCCTGAACTTTTTGCCTTCCTCCCGTATTTTTCTCTGACATGTTTTTGTTGGTTTTATGACTCTGGGCACTTTACCACTGCTGATCAGTGCTAAAGTGCATATGCTCTCCCTAGGTTAAATTGATGTATTGATTAGTGGTAAGACCTCCGACCCTCGTTATAGGTCCACTCTCTCCCCACTGCTCCGCTGTGCCGTCTCTTGCCTCCAGACCCCGACCTCCTCCTTGGGAGGTTCGAGGCTGCTGCCCGCTCCTGCGCCTGCTGCCCGCTCCAACTGGGACCAGACTGCCTCCAACCACCGTAACCTTTCTCAGCCGTTTTTTTTCTTAATTTTTTCCCTGTTGTGCCACTGTTATTGTGCCCATCTGTGTCTAATTCCACCACTGTTTTTATTTTCTCGTGCCTGCCTGTTCCTTTTGCCTTTCGCCGCTGCTGCCCCTGCGGCCCTTCCCCCCCGGAATTCCCCCCCAGAATTTCCCCCTGGAATTTCCCCCCGGAATTCCCCTGCTCCCGCCTCCCAGCCTCTCCTCCCTCCCACCTCCCCTACTTAATGGCGGCCGCTGCGCGGTCGCGCCAAAGGCAAACTCGTCTGCGCCCGTCCGCGACCCGACCGCGGCCAGCGCCAGGAACCCTGGATCTCCCACTACCCATCGCTACGACACCACCACCCTCCTTGCACTCAACCCTGGAAGACTTAGAGAATGCCAACAGGCCTCGCCGAACACGACCCATGGCCAGTTCTCCTGCCTCCACTGCCGCCAGACCCTCACCGCCACCCCGGCCTCCAACACCGCCGATGCCAGCACCGGCGACACCCTAAAATGCATCCTCCTCAACGTACGCTCCGTACACAAACACGCCATGGAAATCTGGAACCTACTCGACTCTCTTTCGCCCAACATCGCCTTCTTCACAGAGACCTGGACCAACGCATCCTCTGCCCCCGACATCAGCACCGCCATCCCAGACGGATACAAGATCCAGAGGAAAGACCGCCCCAACCACCCAGGAGGGGGCCTCGCCATCGCCCACAAGATCACCCTCCGCCTCACCACCTCCAGCAAAACCTTCCCCTCCGCTGAACACCTGCACTTCAAGATCCAGACCTCCCCAAAGCCACACTCCGAGGAACCCTCGTCTACAGACCCCCCAGCCCCCGAACACCCTTCGCCACCACCATCACTGACTTCATCGCACCCCGCGCAATCGCCTCAACAAACTACATACTCATTGGAGACCTGAACTTCCACCTCGACAACCCCAGCGACCCCAACTCCACTATCCTTCGTGACAACCTCGTCAGCATCGGACTTAAACAACTCATCAACACACCGACCCACAGAGCAGGACACACCCTCGACCCCATCTTCGCGGCAGGAAACAGCGTCCATTTCAGCCACACAACGCAGCCGCCATGGACCGACCACCACTGCGTACACTTCGCCATCAACAAACCCAAGGCACCCAAACCAGCCCCACGCCCACCACGAAGGAACTGGAGCAAGGTTACCGACAAGCAACTTAACTCCACCCTCATCCGAGACAACCACACCTGGGCACCCGACGCAAACAGCGCAAACGACGCAGCCAGAGAACTCCACACCTGGATCTCCAACTGCGCAGATGAGCTCGCCCCGCTACGCAACCCCGACAGACAACGCCCCAGGAAAGCTTCCTGGTTCACAACCGCTCTCCAAGAAGCCAGACGCACCTGCAGACGCCTGGAGAAGAACTGGAGAAACACCAAGACAACCGAAAACCACACCACCTACAAGGACGCCATGACGGACTACCACAACCAGATCAGAGCCACCAAAAGGAACTTCATCCACAACAAAATCCTGGCCAACTCCACCAACTCCAAGGAACTTTTCTGTGTCATTCAAGAATTCACCAACCCAGGCAGCGAAGCCACAGACATCACCCCATCCCAAGACTTCTGCGACAAGCTTGGAACCTATTTCCACCTCAAGATCAAAACCCTCTATGACAACTTAATCGACCATCCACCAGGCGCCACAGACGGCCCCCCGCCCCCCAGAAACACCAGACAGCACACCATCTCCAACTGGACACCGATCACGGCCGAAAACACCGCCTCGACCATGAAAAGCATCCACTCGGGGGCCCCCACCGACCCCTGCCCCCCTCACATCTACCACAGAGCCGTGGCTGCCATCGCACCCAAACTACAACGCACCATCAACACCACCTTCAAAACAGGCCCCTTCCCAGACGACTGGAAGCGTGCAGAAGTCAGACCCCTGCTCAAGAAGCCCACAGCTGACCCCACCGACCTCAAGAACTATCGGCCCATCTCGCTCCTCCCCTTCGCAGACAAAGTTGCAGAGAAAACAGTCAACAGGAAACTGACACGATTCATTGAAGAGAACGCCGTCCTCGACCCATCCCAATCCGGATTCCGAAGCAACCACAGCACAGAGACGGCCCTACTTGCCGCCACAGACGACATCCGCACCCTCCTGGACCAAGGCCACTCCGCAGCCCTCATCCTACTCGACCTATCAGCGGCCTTCAACACCGTCTCCCATCGCACACTAGTCGTCAGACTACACGACGCAGGCATACAAGGAACAGCCCTGGACTGGATCCGATCATTCCTCACCGGAAGAAGCCAAAGGATCAGACTCCCACCCTTCCTCTCCGACCCCACGAAAATCACCTGCGGAGTCCCACAGGGTTCATCACTGAGCCCCACCCTCTTCAACATTTACATGGCCCCCCTCGCAGCCATCGTCCGACAACACGGCCTCAACATCGTATCCTACGCCGACGACACCCAGCTCATCCTCTCCCTCACCAAAGACCCCACCACTGCCAAACTCAGCTTCCAGAAAGGACTGCAAGACGTCGCAGTCTGGATGACCAACAGCTGCCTGAAGCTCAACGCCGAGAAGACAGAAGTCCTCGTCCTCGGTACCACCCCTTCTGCATGGGACAGCACCTGGTGGCCGACCGCCCTCGGAAGCCCACCTACCCCCTCAGACCACGCCAAGAACCTCGGCATCGTACTCGACTCATCACTCTCCATGAACCGACAGGTCAACGCCGTCACCTCCAGCTGCTTCAACACCCTCCGCATCCTCCGCAAGACCTTCAAGTGGATCCCCCCTGAGTCAAGGAAGACAGTCACCCACGCACTCATCACCAGCAGACTGGACTATGGAAACGCACTCTACACCGGCATCAACAAGTCCCTACTCTGCAAACTCCAGACAGTACAAAACACCGCCGCCAGACTCGTCCTCAGCATCCCCCGACACGAACACATCAGCCAACACCTACAAAGTCTCCACTGGCTCCCCGTGGAGAAAAGAGTCACTTTCAAAATCCTCACTCAAGCCTACAAATGCCTACACAACAACGGACCCAAATACCTCAAAGACAGAATCAACTTCCACGTACCCAAAAGAAACCTCCGATCTTCCAACCTCGCACTGGCCGAAACCCCGCGCATCCACAGAGCCAGAGCAGGCGGAAGATCCTTCTCTCACATTGCAGCCAAGATCTGGAACGAGCTACCGGCAGATATCAGACGCGCCCCCTCCCTGAACACCTTCAGGAAGACCCTCAAGACCTGGCTCTTCGGCTAAACAGATCTGCGGACCCCCCCCCTCAGCGCCTTGAGACCCTCACGGGTGAGTAGCGCGCTTACAATTCCCTGATTGATTGATTGATTGATTAGTGACTCCATGATTGGATCATTTGATTTACTTGTCAGACCCTAGTATAGTGCACCAGGTGTGCCCAGGGCCTGTAAATCAAATACTGCTGGTGGGCTTGCAGCACTGGTTGTGCCACCCACAGAAGCAGCTTGTAAAGTGTGTCTCAGGCCTGCCATTGCAGAGCCTGTGTGCAGTTTGGACTGCCATGTCGACTTGGTAAGTGCCCCCACTTGCCAGTCCCTAAACCTTCCCTTATCTTCATATCAGACACCCCTAAGGTAGGCCCAAGGGCAGGGTGCATTGTAAGTATAAGGTAGGACATGCTATGGTGTGTGTGGCATGTCCTAATAGCGAATTACAGCCATTTTCGTTTTTCACTATTGCAAGGCTACCTGTTCCCCATAGGCCAGAATGGGCAGTTTGATTATAACATCTTATAATCCTAACTGACCCAGGGAACATGGTAGAAAAACGAGTTTAGTATGCCTGAACTCAGAATGATAAAATACATCTTTTAGTAAAGTTGGTTTTTACATTCTGTGTTTGAAAATACCACTTTTAGAAAGTAGGTATTTTCTTGTCTAATTGTCCAAGCCTGCCTCTGCTAGGTTGTGTATTGTGGTCTGGTTTTGTGAGTGACAGGGGCTGGGGGATTCCAGGAGACAGGGTGAGTCAGCACAGGGCTAAATAGAGAGATCTGCATGTAGATGGGTGGGAGGAGTTGCACCTGGGACCTGAATAGGGCTGTGCCTTCCCTCCACAATGCTGGCTCCACCTCCTGTGGTGTGTCTGATGTCCCTGGCCCACACTGTCAAAGGAAAGAAGGAGTCCTGTAAACAAAGTGCTCCAGGACTGACCAGAACTGGTTTGGACTAGGTACAGGCCCCTCTGCCTTCAGAGGACAAAGGATTTAGGGGTATAAATATTGGGGCCCAGACCCCAGAACTTTAGATCACTTCTGGAACAACAAGACGAACCTCTGCCAAGGAGAAGAACCAAAGGAAGCTGTAGGAGTTGGACTGCCCCCCTGCCAGTGTGCTGCATTTGCTAAAGACTTCTTTTAAGTGAAGAACCTATTTTTAAACCATTTCTACCATCTTGAAGTATTATTGATTACAGTATTGTGGATTTTTGTCGTTTGTGGTCTTGTGATCAGTCTATATAAAGTATACTTATTTTTTATAAAACCTGTGTGGTGTCCATCTGTAGTGTTTTCACTGTATTACTGTATGTGTTCACAAATGCTTTACACACTGCCTCTGAGATAAGCCTGTCTGCTCGTGCCACGCTACCAAGGGGGTGAGCAGGGGTTATTTTAGTAGTGTATCCCCCTTACCCTGACTAGACGCAAGGGTCCCTATTTGGTCAAAGGTGTATACCATTGCCAACTAGAGACCCCCAGTTCTAACACTGACTATAATGTTACTTTAACCTTTGTTTTTTTCCCCGTGAATTTCTGGGTTTTTTCATCATATTCACTCAACTCCCTCACTAGCTTTTGACCGTGCGAAGGAGGGCCAGGCCCTGTGCCCAAACCACCCACGGCGGCAACCCTGTGCCCAACACTCCCATGAGCAGCCAATGGCCCATTGCTGGACATCCTTGCAGGGTCAGGAACCCCACATGGGCACCCACCGCATTCCGCATTCCACATTTACCACACAGCCATACAGGATCTCACGGGAGCCTTGCTGGGTCCTACAGGAGTACGTGGAGTCTCACCGACCCACCACAAGGGCTAGGGGGTCAGGGTACCCTACACTGCCCCCTTGACAAGGGCTAGGGGGTCAGGGTACCATACACTGCCCCCTTCTATGTTAATATTTGTACAATCTCATGAGACTGGGACTGAGTCCCTGAGTCCTGAAATGGCCACAACAATTCCGTTGATGTTGCGGCCAACGAATCAAATTGCTCGGTCCTGCAGAACGAAGGGGATGACGGGGAAAAAAAGCCTCTCAGCCAATCTGAATACTTTCTTTTTTTAATTGCGGTACCACAGTACTCATGCAGGACCACCCATCCAGATATCACTATATTTTGACATTTAATTTCTCAAAAACAGCTGAACACATTCATACCAAATCACAAAAAGCACACTTTGTGGATGAAGAGCTACCTTTCTGCCAAATTCACATATGAGTCTTAGCACAGCACTGCCGTGGGATGGCCAAAGCAGGACCGCCTGACCTAGATTCCAGTCAGAATCCAGCGGGTGTCCCACTACGGGTTTGGCAGAGTGGCAGCCGGGCACTGGGGTGGCAACCTTCTGCCACACCGCCAAACTCGTAATCAGACACCAGGGGGCCGATTCCGATCTCGGCCGGTAGGGCTCCGAATCGGATTCGGCTTAACCGGATCCGATTCTGAGCCCTATTTCCCGACCGACTCGTTCGGGCGTCCCAACCGCTCCGACCGACTCGTCCCCGGGTCGAACCGCACCGACCGACTCGCTCGGACACGACTCGCACCGCGCAATGGAGACGTTCCCCGGCCGGGTAAGTACGATGCGCGCCGCGAGCAGTCCGACCGACACGCGCCGTCCGGCTCGAAAGAGCAGTCGGAGCCGTACTTCGGGGGTCCGTGTCAGACCCCCCTGTACGCGTAGCCGCGCGAGTCGCACACAGGGGGGACCCATGGGTCCCCCTACCTGTGCGTGTACGGCGCGAGTCGCTCGCCGCGTACCCGCTGTAGGGGCGCCCTTGTTCACCTCGCACCCATTGAGGCAATGGGAGCCCGCGTACGCGTTGTACGACCGGCTCCCATTGACTTCAGTGGGAGTCCGACTCGACTCGAGTACGATAGCATACGGACGCATCGTACTCGTTCGGTCGGGCTGCACGGGTCCGATTCGGTCGGAAATCTCTCCGGGTCCGGCTCGGTCGGAGAGATTTCCGGCCCGAATCGGAATCGGCCCCTTAGTGTCCTATTGTCCATTGGCCCTGCTAAATACTGACTATAAAATATTGGCCAAGATACTCGCTGACCGGCTGGCCCCATAGTCCCAAAATTGGTACACCCTAACCAAAATGGGTCTGTCCCCACCAAGAAAACCTCCCTTAACCTGCTGCACTTCTTTAGGGTGCTTGAATATGTTCTGACACAGTGGCCTTGGCCGGGATGCATGGTACTTGACCTGCAGAAGGCTTTTGACTCCCTGGAGTGGCACTACCTGTTCAAGGTGCTCACCCATTACGGCCTAGGCACCTGTTTTCTTCGCCTCGTCAAGCTATTGCACGCTGGCCCCACAGCCAGGTTCAAGACTGGACAGCTCATTACGGACCCGATGTCTAAACACAAGGGCACCCGCCAAGGCTGCCCACTGTGTCCACTCCTATTCTCTCTGGCAATGGAACCACTGCCGCATGTGCCTCGCGCGCTGGGTGTCCATTGGGGGATTCCATTAGGCGACGGCTTGCATGCGGTGTCGTTATCTATAGATGACATGCTTTTATATCTCTGCATAGTTGCCTCCGTCCCGGCTACCATAGCGCACGCCTTAGATCAGTTTGCATTAGTCTCTGGTATGAGGGTCAACTGGGCCAAGTCCTGTCTCTTTCCGTTCTTGGTTACCACTCCGGATCCCGCTCTGCGGATTGGCCGTACCACACTGCAGTGGCAGCCCACCATGTACCTCTATTTGGGTATATGTATATACCACACGCCGTCCAACTTACTAGACAACAACCTGACCCATGCCGATAACTCTGTCCGCGCACAGATGGTCTTTTGGCACACTTTATTTCCTTCAGTGGCTAGTAGTGTTGCACTCAGCAAGATGGTGGTGTTGCCTCTCCTCTTATATTACTGCACCAACTTGCCACTTTACATTACTAGACCCTTTTTTCGACTCACTCACTGGGGAATTCATTTCGCATGCCACGTTCCATAGTGTTGCCCTTGCTAAATTTTATCTGCCGACTGACCAGAGTGGTTTAAGCGTCCCGAACTTTGAGCACTACTACCTGGCATCCCAGCTGCAGTGAGTGACCAGATGGCTGGTGGGCCACACCACTGCTTCAAGAGAAGTATATTTCTCACCCGTGCTACCCCACCCTTTGCTCCGGCCCTGCCGCTTCCCGGTATACCACCTGTAACAATGGTGACATAAGGCACTGGAGCTGAGCTGCTGGCGTGAACAGAGGTTATAAACACTGGGATATCTCTATAGGGACGGGGCACTCCTCACTACAGACGAGCTCATTGTATACACTGGTGTCTGCCCGGACCAGTTTCTGTTTTACACTGCCATCACACGCTCACTAAGGGTGCACTGGGGCGATATCCATCAGGAGCCCACACTGCATCACACCGTACCGTATATTCATGTCTCAGGACGGTGGTTCCCAACATTTTGTCTCCTGAGGACGCCCACTGAATCAGTACTGGAAGCAGGGGACCCACAAGAAATTTGTACAATTTAATTTTTCAAACAATAAAACAGTAATTCACAAAAAATACACAAACTAGTACTCACGAAACAAATACTCAAATTACAAAGTATTGTGTTATTTTAAATTTAAAAAATATGCAAAAATCGAAACATTTTAATGGGAAGGTTGGTGCAGCACCTTAGCAACTAACTTTTCAATGTTTGGTTGTATTTCAGAAAGTTGAATCCTCAGGTCTGATTATACATTTTCTAAGTGATTTCTGTATTTATTTGTTAGGTATATGAGATCTGAGAAAGCTTTTTCACATAAATGCATACACATACAGGCCAACATTTTAGAAGAGAAAAATGGGAGATTTAAAAAGAAATATTTGGTAGAATGTATTTCCCCCATTCACGTCTATTGAAGCAACAGCAATTTCAGGAGAGAGACAGCCTGAATCGGGTCTAATGGCATGTCTGCATAGACTTAGGAGACAGCCACCACCTGATGAGATGGCTGGACAGCTCCCTACGTCCCATGCCGCTACGCCTCACACCCGGCTGTGCCAACATTAGGATACAGACCACAGTAGGCCCCTCACCGACAGAGAATGGCAATAAGCTCTATAATATCCTGCTCGGGTGCCCGCAATGTCCGCCTGATACAATACTAGGTCCTACACAAAAATGCCGACTGATCTAGACCAGGGAGAGGATGGCTAGGTTTTGTAGATAATTGCCGCCAGAACACATTTGTATATCTTTGGATTTTTCCCTCTTGGACTTGGTCGCACGAATATCGATTCATTTTTGCTTGCCATAAGACGCTTGACCTCACACGTACTTATAGGTATAGTCTTTCGGACCATCCGCCTTGAAAAAGCCCCGGCTCACGGGCCACAGGGGACGAAACATGTGTTGGCTGTGCTGCACAACAAGATGGTTTTGTAATGAGCATAAAAGACTCCAAATAAAACTTGGAGTAACAACGAGTTCTCAGCTATATTATTTACCAGTTTCGTAGTGATGACGCCTATTGCTAATTGATAAAAAACAGCACTTGTCCAGGTACCGCCTCCTCGTCCTACACAGAGCATATCTTACTCCTTAAAAGATCTATCACTATTTTCAGCGTACAGATGCTGCCACTTGCCCTCGCTGTAACATAGCTGACCCCAACCTACTACACATGTTTTGGCTCTGCCCATCCCTTGCGCATTACTGGCGCCAAATCACCACCCCGCTGACTCACTGCACGGGACATGCCGCCCTGCACTCATGGGAGGTGTGCCTCCTAGCTTTGTTATATCGCCCTAAAAGAGTCAAGGCACCCACACTCTTTGTAGACTTGGTATTCCTCTTGGCTAAGCGCCAAATTGCACTCAGATGGGAATCGCCCACTCCTCCCACGGTTGCTGGCTGGGCCCTTTCAATGGAGGCCTTGGCCCCAGCCGAAAGCACGGCACTTCACCAAGAGGACCCCAGGCCAGGGCTTGTGCAAATATCCCATAGCCTCTGCCTGGGACGGCCTCTTGTCGGAGCTACTTGCCAACCTGCGCGACACCTGCGACACCGCTAGCAAGGAAGTTGCCACGCCTCCCCACTGGCGCTGTCCTGGCCTCACCGCATGCCACACCCTACACAACTCACTTTCCTTTTTATTTGCCGGTCTTTACACTGCCATGGGACTACTCCATTTCTCCTGCTTTGTACCAGTGGCGCAGACTGATCTCTTTTGAGTTGTTACACTTGTTACATTGTTTTCACTATAGCAGCGTCCACTACCCACTTAGATTTCTATATATATCCACTGCTTCACCCCAGAAGCACGCCTCCCCCACATTTATAGTGATTGTATCATGTTCTGCGTCATTTGATTCTTCTCCCTCATTTCCTTTAAATCCTTAATGACCTTCCCATACACCGTACATATGCTGGAATGTATGACTATTATAAATTATATTTCCTGCATTGTATTATGTTATTTGACGAAAAGCAGATAGAAACGAGTAAAAACAAATCATGATGGCAAGAGATTACGAAGGGGGAGATTGAACTGTGCTGTTTGAAGATGAACTTTTCGTTATGGATGTCCATATAGCCACAGTTGAAATGACAATTGAAAGATGTCTACAGTATATGCTAGCCTGGCTGATGAGGGGTGATACCCCGAAACCGGTCCCAGGATGCTTGTTTCCGGTCTAGGGAGGACCTGGACTGGCAGTTCGGGCTGGACTGTTCCCATGAGGCACAGGGTCAAGACTGATTTGCCTATGGCTGGGTCCAAACTGGGGTGGAATAGTCAGTAAAAGAACGATGGATTCAACCCAGATCCCCCGACTGGGGGTGAATGTTTGATTTATTCAGCATTCCCTCCATCATATGTTGAAGATGCACTTTTCGCCCTAAGTGCACCGGGTATGCCCAGACGTGAGTCCAGTGCTCACTACACCACTGGATTCAGCTAGCCTGGCTGATGAAGGGTGATGCCCTGAAACCGGTCCCAGGATGCTTGTTTCCGGTCCAGGGAGGACCAGGCTTCGCAGTTCGGGCTGGACTGTTCCCACAAGGAACAGGGACAAGACTGATTTGCATATAGCTGGGTCTGAACTGAGGTGGAGAAGTGAGCTAAAGAATGATGGATTCAACCCAGATCTGTGACTGGGGGTGAGTGTCTGAAAAGTTTCAGTGCTCCGTCCATCATCTCCTTGTGTTTGCTTGGATCGCCCTAAGTTGGCAGGGTATGCCCAGACGTGGGTCCCTTGCTCACTTTGCCACTGGATTCAAGCTAGCCTGGCTGATGAGGGCTGTTAGCCCGGAACCGGTCCCAGGATGCTTGTTTCCGGTCCAAGGAAGACATGGCTTGGCAGGTCGGGCTGGACTGTTCCCATAAGGCACAGGGTCAAGACTGATTTGCATATAGCTGTGTCCGAACTGGGGTGGCAAAGTGAGCTAAAGAATGATGATGGATTCAACCCAGATCTGTGACTGGGGGTGAGTGTCTGAAAAGTTTCAGCGCTCCGTCCATCATCTCCTTGTGTTTGCTTGGTTCGCCCTAAGTTGGCAGTTTATGCCCAGACGTGGGTCCCTTGCTCACTTTGCCACTGGATTCAAGCTATCCTGGCTGATGACGGGTGAGGCCCTGAAACCGGTCCCAGGATGCTTGTTTCCGGTCCAGGGAGAACCTGGCTTGGCAGTTCGGTCTGGACTGTTCCCATGAGGAGCAGGGACAAGACTGAATTGCACATGGCTGGGTCCAAACTGGGGTGGTGAGGTGAGCAAAAGAACAATGGATTTAACCCAGATCTGTGACTGGGGGTGAGTGGTTGAAAAGTCCATCATCTTGTGTTTGCTACAATATATGAGGAGGTCTATGCTGAGCTACATCCCTGAGCATGCGCTCAAGCCACCGCACTTTGCATTCTGGGACATGAAATTGCACATTTCCCACATTCTTTATGCTGGTTTACACTTAGATTTGTGATTGGCTATAAATGTGTGAGTATAACTTGACTGTATGTACTGTTGAAGTGGAAAATGCTTAGCCAGCTATATGGCTTGTAGCGTGTTATGCACATGATGGTGCCAGGAGTAGTGTTTAGCGTGTGGCTTTGTATGTAGTGTGCAAGTATCGTGTGATCTGGAAGTGCTTTTGGGGTGGCCAATGCTTAGCTATCTAGATGGCCTGGGGCTATATTGTCTGACGTGTATCTCGTTTGAAGGGTGATGTGAGTGTGGCTTGATCTGATGGGCTGTTGAGGTATCAAAAGCTTAGTGAGGAGTGTTTGGAGCTGTTTTGTGCAGGATGATGCCAGGCGTTGTGTCTACAGTGTATTGCTGGTGCGGTGCAGGTGTTCTTACCATTAAGATCTGCTAGATGTGTGGCTGTCCTATGGGAGAGAAGAAGAAGGTGAGGAAGTGCAATCTCCATGGTCACAGATACAACACCAGTGGTTTGGTCAGGCTCAAGACAGAAGCCAACATGGACTAAATAAACAACTTGAGACTGCTTGGGGTGCGGGACCATGCTGCCCTCTCGAAGAGAAAAAGCTCCATAATTCCTAATCCATCCCGTATCACGAGTGGTGCTAGCAAGCTTCCAGGAAGTTTGTGAGGTACAAAAATGTACATGTGCAGAGTCGAGAGATTTGGATAACCAGGTCTGAGTAGAAGCTTCAAGAGGTCACCTTGCTAGGAGAACTAATTTGGAAACTCCCTCGCTTGATGATAGCCCACTGAACCCTAGTATGATATCAGGAGCTCACTCATCCAAAGGGGACCATCAGCATCTCGCTCAACAATACAACTCACAGTAGACGGCTAACCCCCACCGTCAACCACCGTCATTATCAAATGTACCCTAAGAGGCAGCCATGAACTGGGCATCAAGCAATTCAGCCAGGGTCTCTCAAAAGGCTAGCAGTCAGTCTCTGTGTACCTGTTCATATGGCGCTTATCAATCAATGAATCATGGTTTATATAGCGTGACTACTCACAGGTGAGGGTCTTTTTCAGAGATTGGTACCATTCTCATACAAATTTGTCAAGCTACTTCATAGAGGAGTTTGGCTACAGCTGCTTTTCCAGATGACCGACTTTTCTGGAGGCACCCTACTGTCTTTAGAAAGCTGAGGCTGAAAGTGCTTAGAAGACACAGCTAGCTGCCTGAGCAGAAAGACAAGTTTCAAACAGCCTTCCGAAGAGTGCCCAATACCTTTAAATGCACGCCTCCCTTGCAGTCTCTGGGCCTCTTACATCACTGAATAAATAGGTTTCCTGATGAGCATAGTTGTATGTGGTGTAAAGGCCAGATATGGGGCTCTGAATCAGTCATATGTGACATATTGTTTAACTCTCTTGGTGTCATTTTGGCTCAGAATCATAAACCCCACCATACCCAACAAAAAGGATAAACTATTGGCTAAGAACAGGACCAATAACTCCCGCTCTGTGAAACAAGGACCAGCTAAGCATGGGACACTGCTCTCCCCAATGACATGGCAGCATCATTAGCGCCCCCGTCCCTGCCTGTGCAGACCCGGCCAGGGGGGGCCTGCACAAATGACAGATGCAAGGGGGGGAAGGAACCTGACAGCATCCTTAGCACCCCCCCAGCCTGTGCAGACCAGGCCAGGCCAGGGGGACCTGCACAAATGACAGGTGCAAGGGGGCAAGGAACCTGACAGCATCATTAGCCCCCCCACGCCCTGCCTGCGCAGACCAGGCCAGGGGGAACCTGCACAAATGACAGATGCAAGGGGGGGCAAGGAACCTGACAGCATCATTAGCCCCCCCACCTGTGCAGACCAGGCCAGGGGAGACCTGCACAAATGACTGATGCAAGGGGGGGGCAAGGAACCTAACTCCATCATTAGCCCCCCCGCGCCCTGCCTGCGCAGACCAGGCCAGGGGGAACTTGCACAAATGACAGATGCAAGGGGGGGCAAGGAACCTGACAGCATCATTAGCCCCCCCTCGCCCTGCCTGCGCAGACCAGGCCAGGGGGAACCTGCACAAATGACAGATGCAAGGGGGGGCAAGGAACCTAACAGCATCCTTAGCCCCCCCCCACCTGTGCAGACCAGACCAGGGCAGACCTCCACAAATGACAGATGCAAGGGGGGCCAGGAACCTGACAGCATCATTAGCCCCCCCACCTGTGCAGACCAGGCCAGGGCAGACCTCCACAAATGACAGATGCAAGGGGGGCAAGGAACCTGACAGCATCCTTAGCACCCCCCCAGCCTGTGCAGACCAGGCCAGGCCAGGGGGGACCTGCACAAATGACAGGTGCAAGGGGGCAAGGAACCTGCCAGCATCATTAGCCCCCCCGCGCCATACTGCGCAGACCAGGCCAGGGGGAACCTGCACAAATGACAGATGCAAGGGGGGGCAAGGAACCTGACAGCATCATTAGCCCTCCCCCACCCCCCACCTGTCCAGACCAGACCAGGGCAGACCTCCACAAATGACAGATGCAAGGGGGGCCAGGAACCTGACAGCATCATTAGCCCCCCCCCCACCTGTGCAGACCAGGCCAGGGGAGACCTGCACAAATGACTGATGCAAGGGGGGGCAAGGAACCTGACTCCATCATTAGCCCCCCGCGCCCTGCCTGCGCAGACCAGGCCAGGGGGAACTTGCACAAATGACGGATGCAAGGGGGGGCAAGGAACCTGACAGCATCATTAGCCCCCCC
Source organism: Calotriton arnoldi (assembly GCA_963921515.1). Taxonomy (NCBI): domain Eukaryota; kingdom Metazoa; phylum Chordata; class Amphibia; order Caudata; family Salamandridae; genus Calotriton; species Calotriton arnoldi. Next base: position 4,400,634 of record CAWUFW010000273.1, on the reverse strand, counting down.
CTCGCCCTGCCTGCGCAGACCAGGCCAGGGGGAACCTGCACAAATGACAGATGCAAGGGGGGGCAAGGAACCTGACAGCATCCTTAGCCCCCCCCCCACCTGTGCAGACCAGACCAGGGCAGACCTCCACAAATGACAGATGCAAGGGGGGCCAGGAACCTGACAGCATCATTAGCCCCCCCACCTGTGCAGACCAGGCCAGGGGAGACCTCCACAAATGACTGATGCAAGGGTGGGGCAAGGAACCTGACAGCATCATTAGCCCCCCCCCCCACCTGTGCAGACCAGACCAGGGCAGACCTCCACAAATGACAGATGCAAGGGGGGACAGGAACCTGACAGCATCCTTAGCACCCCCCCAGCCTGTGCAGACCAGGCCAGGCCAGGGGGGACCTGCACAAATGACAGGTGCAAGGGGGCAAGGAACCTGACAGCATCATTAGCCCCCCCGCGCCCTGCCTGCGCAGACCAGGCCAGGGGGAACCTGCACAAATGACAGATGCAAGGGGGGGCAAGGAACCTGACAGCATCATTAGCCCTCCCCCCCCCCACCTGTCCAGACCAGACCAGGGCAGACCTCCACAAATGACAGATGCAAGGGGGGCCAGGAACCTGACAGCATCATTAGCCCCCCCACCTGTGCAGACCAGGCCAGGGGAGACCTGCACAAATGACTGATGCAAGGGGGGGGCAAGGAACCTAACTCCATCATTAGCCCCCACGCGCCCTGCCTGCGCAGACCAGGCCAGGGGGAACTTGCACAAATGACAGATGCAAGGGGGGGCAAGGAACCTGACAGCATCATTAGCCCCCCCCTCGCCCTGCCTGCGCAGACCAGGCCAGGGGGAACCTGCACAAATGACAGATGCAAGGGGGGGCAAGGAACCTGACAGCATCCTTAGCCCCCCCCCCACCTGTGCAGACCAGACCAGGGCAGACCTCCACAAATGACAGATGCAAGGGGGGCCAGGAACCTGCAGCATCATTAGCCCCCCCACCTGTGCAGACCAGGCCAGGGGAGACCTCCACAAATGACTGATGCAAGGGTGGGGCAAGGAACCTGACAGCATCATTAGCCCCCCCCCACCAGTGCAGACCAGACCAGGGCAGACCTCCACAAATGACAGATGCAAGGGGGGGCAGGAACCTGACAGCATCATTAGCCCCCCCCCCACGCCCTGCCTGTGCAGACCAGGCCATGGGAGACCTCCACAAATGACTGATGCAAGGGTGGGGCAAGGAACCTGACAGCATCATTAGCCCCCCCCCCACCTGTGCAGACCAGGCCAGGGGAGACCTGCACAAATGACTGATGCAAGGGGGGGCAAGGAACCTGACTCCATCATTAGCCCCCCGCGCCCTGCCTGCGCAGACCAGGCCAGGGGGAACTTGCACAAATGACGGATGCAAGGGGGGGGGGCAAGAAACCTGACTCCATCAGTCCCCCCACTTGTGCAGACCAGGCCAGAGGAGACCTGCACAATTGCCAGATGCAAGGGGGGGCAAGGAACCTGACAGCATCATTAGCCCCCCCCCCCCCACCTGTGCAGACCAGGCCAGGGGGAACTTGCACAAATGACAGATGCAAGGGGGGGCAAGGAACCTGACAACATCATTAGCCCCTCCCCTCCCCCCACCTGTGCAGACCAGGCCAGGGGGAACTTGCACAAATGACAGATGCAAGGGGGGGGGCAGGGAACCTTACAGCATCATTACCCCCCCCCCCCACCTGTGCAGACCAGGCCAGGCCAGGGGAGACCTGCACAAATGACTGATGCAAGGGGGGCAAGGAACCTGACTCCATCATTAGTCCCCCCCACCCCCACCTGTGCAGACCAGGCCAGAGGAGACCTGCACAATTGACAGATGCAAGGGGGGCCGCCCCCCGCCTGTGCAGACCAGGCCAGGGGGGACCTGCACAATTGACAGATGCAAGGGGGGGCAAGGAACCTGAGTTGGTACAGACAAAACTAATCAATCTAATGCCACCTTCTGAATTCAAGGACACCTGTCTCTGGGTGGGAATAGGGTCCTCAGTATAATGCGGAAATGATCTGAGCCGTGACAGCTCTGTCGCGTGGTGTGGGCATAGGTGGGTGATGCCACTGCACAGCTTGGGAAAGGGAAGCCAGTTGGGGTGGCAGTTTGGGTTCTTGATGGTGAAGGATTATACCCCGACCGAGATGTCACCAAAGAAGCCTAATTTACAACTGCACAATGATTTTTAGAACAAAGGGGCATATTTACTAGGAAGTGGCAGAGCGCAGCGTTAGCCTCCTTGGCTTAACACCGCCTTATGAATGATGCGAAGCCTCTATCGCCACCACAACGTCGGAAAAAGTGACGTTGTGGTGGCGATAGGGGCTTGTAAATATGCCCCAAAGTCTTTCGAAGGCACCAGTCATTTCAGCTTTCAGATACTGAGCCCTCGTATTGTGAAGATATTCATTACTTATTAAGATGGCGTGGAACACACTTAAAAGGCAGAATGCGTGCTCAAGTTGGTTGTATGATAGGAGCAGGAATGATTTTACCACGCATGCCCAGGGCCGGACTGGGAACAGAAACCGGCCCATGCAAACTGCTCAGCCGGCCCCACCCTGGGGTGAGGGGGAGTGCGGCCGAGCAGTTTGCGAGGGCCGGTTTCGGCCGATTTTGTTACTGGGGGCCGATATTGCTGACCCCCGGTAACAAAAACGGCCCCCCAGGGGCCCAAAACCAGCCCCCACCCTAGCGGCCTACCGGGAAAACGCCCGGTGCCCGCTATGGCCAGTCCGGCCCTGATATGACGCAGCCCGACCACAAACGCATCTTAACCATACATTACTTTACCACGAAATTTCGTGGTATAGGCATGAATAGTAAAGGGGTATGTGTGGCTAAGGTCGCCACTACCCCGCCTGCCCCCCCGAGCACCCCCTCACCCCTGCCCCGCGCTATCCGTTAAACTACCCCAACTCCTTCCACTGCCCTAATACCTACCCCGACTCCCCCACCCTAAAAACTAACCCAACTACCCATTCCCCTCCCACTGTCCTAAGGCCTAAAACCCTACACCACCCTAACTCCCCTGCCCCCACCATCCCTTCAACTACCCCAACCCCTTCCACTGCCCTAAAACCTACCCCGACCCCCGCCCTAAAAACTTACCCAACTACCCATTCCCCTCCCACTGCCCTAAGGCCTAAAACTCTGCACCCTAACTTACACTACCCCGACCCCGCGCCCTAAAAACTACCCAACTACCCATTCTCCTCCCACTGCCCTAAGGCCTGAAACCCTGCACCCTAACTTACACTACCCCAACTACCCCCACCTCCGTGCTGTCCCTTAAACTACCCCAACCCCTTCCACTGCCCTAAAACCTACTCCGACCCCCTCCCAGCCCTAAAATTAAAACCCAGCTCCACTTACCTCACCGCAGCGTCTTCCTCCTTCCGTCTTCCAGCAGCTAGACCGCGCACTGCCTTAACCACGGATATGCGTGGTTACGGCATATGCGTGGTTAAGGCAAACGTGGCAGAGCTTGCGTAGATTGAACACGCGTGGTTCAGACCGCGGTGTTCCGACTGTTTCCCGCTCGAGTTGTGTCTATATTCCTCATGAGATGTGCGCTACCTGTGTACACGCTCGTTGGTTTGTCAAACAGTGCTAAACTTCATGTTTCAATATTCTGCTATGTCAGCTTAACAATTCAAGAGTCAAATCTATTTGAACCCATGTTCCATGCATTTCATGGCATCTTAAATGTCCTTGAGATTTATTTTTACTTTATCACATTTCTTCAGCCTCTTGCACAAACAACAGGCCCTCCTTATAATGGACCGCTCTGCCGGAACACGGGCCTAGGTTAGTGCCCTGAAACACCTGTGTACTGCATTGTGCATAGAAGCAGGGATTTTCTTCATAAGATTCCTGCCTGTCTTGTAGGACTGGCCTGCTCTCCACACTCACTGTTACAAATGGGGTTGAGAGAAGACAGTCAGTGCAGAAGCTGGGATAATTCATGTAAATTGGGGCCTTCCACAGCAGTCTTTACCCAAAGCAGCGACTCCAGCAGCATGAACGTGAAAACAGGGCCGGCTTTAGCGCTGGTGGCACTAGGTGTGACAATCTTTCTTGGCGCCCCGCCCCTTGACTGCCTCCTTGGATTCCCTCACTACCACCAGGCAAAAGTGCCCCTCATCTCTCCATAGCCCCTCTCTCACATACATATAGGTGCTTACTTACAAGCCCCATGCTCCGCTGGTGCGTCACGTTTTGTGGCGTTCCGTGGCCCGGTGCACAGACAGAATATCGAGTTTTTAATTTCGACCTACCATAATATCGAGTTTTAAATATCGTAGGTCAAGAATATCGACTGCAAGAATATCGTGGTACAGAATATCGATTTGGAGGTAAGAAATATCGTTTTTTTTAATATTGAAGACAGTAATATCGTTTGTAAAAATATCGTTGTTAATAATATCGATGTTTATATTTGTGTTCTGTATGTTAGTATGTGTGTTAAAAGTATGTGATGTAATTTTTTGGTATAAGTGTAGTTTTTTTTTTTTAATGTATGTGTTAAATTTTTAGCAGTAAATACTTTTATGTAAATTAATTTTTGCGTATTTTAGTTCTGTAGCGGGTTGTAGGTTTATAGGGGAATAGGGTGGGAAGTAATTTCATTATAATAAAGTAATTATTAATATTTATTTATTAGGATTTATAATTAATTTATCATTAATTAATTATTAATTGGTTATTAATTAATATTAATTAATTAATAGATAATTGTGTTATTTTTTTAGGAGCGGGTTGTGGTTTTATAGGGGAATAGGGTGGGAAGGAATTTAATTATAATAAAGTAATTATTAATATTTATATATTAGTATTTATAAATAATTTATTATTAATTAATTATTAATTGGTTATTTAATTTTAATAATTATTTAATTGATAAGTATGTTAATTTTAACCCTCTGCTATCCAACACTTTCCCTACTGTTGCACTCTTTGGAGTGGGAATAGTAATTTTTACCCCTACGCTATCCAACACTTTCCCTACTTTTGCACTCACTGGAGTGGGAATAGTAATTTTTACCCCTCTATGCTATCCAACACTTTCCCTACTGTTGCACTCACTGGAGTGGGAATAGTAATTTTTACCCCTTCACTATCCAACACTTTCCCTACTGTTGCACTCTCTGGAGTGGGAATAGTAATTTTTACCCCTCCGCTATCCATCACTTTCCCTACTGTTGCACTCAGTGGAGTGGGAATAGTAATGTTTACCCCTACGCTATCCAAAACTTTCCCTACTGTTGCACTCTGTGGAGTGGGAATAGTAAATTTTACCCCTACGCTAACCAACTCTTTCCCTACTCTTACACTCTCTGGAGTGGGAATAGTAATTTGTATATCTCCGCTATCCAATACTTTCCCTACTGTTGCACTCACTGGAGTGGAAATAGTAATTTTTGCCCCTCTGCTATCCAAAATTTCCCTACTGTTGCACTCACTGGATTGGAAATAGTAATTTTTACCCCTACGCTATCCAACACTTTCCCTACTGTTGCACTCTCTGGAGTGGGAATAGTAATTCTTACTCCGACGCTATCCAACACTTTCCCTACTGTTGCACTCACTGGAGTGGAAATAGTAATTTTTAATCCTACGCTATCCAACACTTTCCCTACTGTTGCACTCTCTGGAGTGGGAATAGTAATTTTTACCCCTACGCTATCCAACACTTTCCCTACTCTTGCACTCACTGGAGTGGGAATAGTAATTTTTACCCCTTCGCTATCCAACACTTTCCTAACTGTTGCACTCTCTGGAGTGGGAATAGTAATTTTTACCCTTACGCTATCCAACACTTTCCCAACTGTTGCACAGTCTGGAGTGGGAAAAGTAATTTTATCCCCTCCGCTATCCAATATTTTCTCTACTGTTTTAGTTAATGTAGTGTAAAATGTATTTTAAAAAGATTAAAAATATTGTAATATTTTAATTTGTTATATATATTTTTTATTTTTTATTTATAATATTGGTGTATGTGTATATATATGTACTTATAATTTTTAATATGTTTTTTAACAATTTATAAGTTATTAAAATAATTATTTATAAATATTATTAAGTAAGTATATATATTATATTTTATACATTTATATGTTTAATTGATTTTTACATTATATGTATTACTTATAATAAAAAAAAAATGTAACTATTTTCTTTTATTATATGTATTATTTACTTTATTTTACATTTTTTTTATTCACTTAAAAAAACGATATTTTTAACAACGATATTTTTTATCAATATTTTTGTACTTACCATTATGTAGATAGGACTTCGATATTCTGGACATCGATATTCTTGTGTCGAGATTTTTGTAGCTCGATATTCTGACTGTCGATATTCTGTCAGTGATCCCCGTGGCGCAAGAGCCTTCTCCATATTTACCAGGCAGCACTAAGCCACTTTTTTGGCATAATGCTGCGTGGCAAATATTGTTCCCTTTAACGCAGTTAACGCAGCAAAGACAAAGACAATTACCTTTGGGAAAAGGAAGCCGCTAAGTGGTGGGTGGCAATTTAATGGCAAAAGCATCGAAAGCACAACCCTCTACAAATATCTGGGGGTTTACATGGACTCAAGAGGCACTTTCGCAAACAGAAGGAAGTGGTCGGGGCCAAGGCTCTGTCAATTGAGGCAGAACTAACGAAGCTCGCGAGGCAGCTATCCGGCCCATGTCTGACCCCTCTCTTAACTGTTATGAAAGCAAAAACTTCCAACTACTTATCGTATGGCCAGGAGATTAACTCTTGGGAAAGACTCTGAGATGGTGAACAAGAGAATAACAAGAATTTTCAAGCGAGTATGGTGTCTATCGAAATCTTCATCCCCAACTCAATTAAGACTTGAGTTCGGCCTTCTAGACCATCGAGGGGTTGAGGCCGGCGCTTTCATCAAGCTGTGTAACAAACTGTGCACCTCAAGTGAAGGAAGCCTGGAGGCTATGCTGTGGCAAGAAATATCATCCAGCCAAGTGGGACGAAAACATCACCGCTATCTAGAACTCTCATTGCAAATGCTCGATGCAACTGAAATCTGGGGAACTAACCCACCCCAGCAGGCCCTTAAAACATACATCAAAAAAAGAGTCCGGTCCTGGTCTTTTCACTCCGACAGGGCACAACTGGCAAAACGCAAACATGCTTGGACGGTTTTATCGGGGTTTAAGCCAGGCGTCGCGGTGCCACATCTATCATGCATCTACGCAGTAGCATGGAAAAAAAGATTTTTGGAACTCAGGATGGGTGAATGGCCTTTTTTGCACCATCTACCAGATTGGTGCCGCTCAAACGACAATACAGTGTGCAGGGGGTGTGGGTGCACCTCGGAGTTGATTGAGCATGTGGCATGTGTTTGTCCCGCCTTACTTAACGATAGAAGGATGCTGCTACGGGGCGAATGGAATAAACTTGGCGTTCGCTCCTGACGCCAAGCCATCATAGCAGCCATGAATCCAGAGAACCCGACGCTTAATATCCGGTTCACCACGTTTGTTACAAGATCAGTAAAAACTTTAATGCAGTGGAGGTGCCAGTAACCATATCCTCTTTTTCTACTGCACTGGGTCGTCTCTTTCTCATAAATGACAGTCAGTCGCCATTCTTTTTTTTGATCCAACCTGTTAGCTGCACTGTGTGGTTTACTGGCTGCTCACCTCATCGCAATGCCCTGAGACATTAGAGACTTGGCACACAACTTTTTATAGAGAACGCATGTCGTTTGAAAAATCATGAAAATTTAAATTTGGGATCTTTGGCCTTGTGCAATATTGTAACGTCAAATATTTTAACTTTTGTATCATCGATTTTGTTAATTTTTTTTATATACCCTATTTTTTTTAAATCATTATTATTATTATTTTTAATAGTGTTTTTCTATTGTAAAGATTTTAATTAATCAAACAATAACATTTCTTCTTCGTCAGATTTAAGGGGGTATTGCTTTAAAGGGGCATGCAATGGGTGTTGCTGGGGGTATTTCCAGCAACATGCATGGCTTTTGGACACTGCTCCAGATTTACGAGAAATCATAACTCTGAGGCTGCGGCAAATTCGTACTCCTCACCCGGGGAGGCATAAGGGAGGCACAACGAGGAGAAATATCTTTATTTCTCCTCGTTTTTCCATAATCCACTCTGCTATCCACATAAAATACAGATCTGTGATCTGCGTTCTTTGCAGCAGGCACATTAACCCTGTGCACTACTTTATGGCGAATCAGAACTGCCATTAGACAAAACTCTAATCTATCTCTCTAGCAAGAACATTAATCACAAGTGTTATCTTGACATTTTTATTGCTGCCTGAAAACTGAACGCACAAGGAACTCTGCAGCAGGTGTTCTTTAAATCATAAGTTATTGCTAAACACAGCCCCCCCTGAAGTCAGCGCCCCCCTCGCCAGGTCAGCACCCCTTGCGCCTGCACCAGTCGCATTGCCCTAAAGCCGTCCCTGCGGGAAAATCAGTTGCTCGGCTCTGACATCTGCCTGGGGGCCTCAGGTCGGATCACTGGGGCCATACTAGCAGACGAGTGCCCCATTTTAAATCAGACCCTTGACCGGCCACCGCAGGGCCCAGTCCACACATTACATAACAGACTTATCGATAGGGCCCTGTCCGCGTATTACATAACAGACTGATCGATAGTTTAAATCAGACACTTGACCGGCCGCCGCAGGGCCCTGTCTGCGTATTACATAACAGACTGATCGATATTTTAATTCAGACCCTTGACCGGCCGCCGCAGGGCCCTGTCTGCGTATTACATAACAGACTGGTCGATATTTTAATTCAGACCCTTGACCGGCCGCCGCAGGGCCCTGTCTGCGTATTACATAACAGACTGGTCGATATTTTAATTCAGACCCTTGACCGGCCGCCGCAGGGCCCTGTCTGCGTATTACATAACAGACTGATCGATATTTTAAATCAGATCCTTGACCGGCCGCCGCAGGGCCGTGTCTGCGTATTACATAACAGACTGATCGATATTTTAAATCAGACCCTTGACCGGCCGCCGCAGGGCCCTGTCTGCGTATTACATAACAGACTGATCGATATTTTAAATCAGACCCTTGACCGGCCGCCGCAGGGCCCTGTCTGCATATTACATAACAGACTGATCGATATTTTAATTCAGAGCCTTGACCGGCCGCCGCAGGGCCCTGTCTGCATATTACCTAACAGACTGATCGATATTTTAATTCAGAGCCTTGACCGGCCGCCGCAGGGCCCTGTCAGCATATTACATAACAGACTTATCGATATTTTAAATCGGACCCTTGACCGGCCGCCGCAGGGCCCTGTCTGCATATTACATAACAGACTGATCGATATTTTAATTCAGAGCCTTGACCGGCCGCCGCAGGGCCCTGTCCGCACATTACACAACAGACTGATCGATATTTTAAATCGGACCCTTGACCGGCCGCCGCAGGGCCCTGTCCGCATATTACATAACAGACTGATCGATATTTTAAATCGGACCTTTGACCGGCCGCCGCAGGACCCTGTCCGCATATTACATAACAGACTGATCGATATTTTAAATCGGACCTTTGACAGGCCGCCGCAGGGCCCTGTCCGCATATTACATAACAGACTGATCGATATTTTAAATCGGACGCTTGACAGGCCGCCGCAGGGCCCTGTCCGCGTATTACATAACAGACTGATCGATATTTTAAATCAGACCCTTGACCGGCCGCCGCAGGGCCCTGTCCGCGTATTACATAACAGACTGATCGATATTTTAATTCAGACCCTTGACCGGCCGCCGCAGGGCCCTGTCTGCGTATTACATAACAGACTGATCGATATTTTAATTCAGACCCTTGACCGGCCGTCGCAGGGCCCTGTCTGCGTATTACTTAACAGACTGATCGATATTTTAATTCAGACCCTTGACCGGCCGCCGCAGGGCCCTGTCCGCATATTACATAACAGACTGATCGATATTTTAAATCGGACCTTTGACCGGCCGCCGCAGGACCCTGTCCGCATATTACATAACAGACTGATCGATATTTTAAATCGGACGCTTGACAGGCCGCCGCAGGGCCCTGTCCGCGTATTACATAACAGACTGATCGATATTTTAAATCAGACCCTTGACCGGCCGCCGCAGGGCCCTGTCCGCGTATTACATAACAGACTGATCGATATTTTAATTCAGACCCTTGACCGGCCGCCGCAGGGCCCTGTCTGCGTATTACATAACAGACTGATCGATATTTTAATTCAGACCCTTGACCGGCCGTCGCAGGGCCCTGTCTGCGTATTACTTAACAGACTGATCGATATTTTAATTCAGACCCTTGACCGACCGCCGCAGGGCCCTGTCTGCGTATTACATAACAGACTGATCGATATTTTAATTCAGACCCTTGACCGACCGCCGCAGAGCCATGTCTGCGTATTACATAACTGTTGGACTTGGCCCTTTTTTTGGTAGGTTCATCCCTAAACTTTTTGCCTTTTCTCTGACATGGTGTTGGTGGTTTTTAGGCTTCTGGGCACTTTAGCACTGTGGTCAAGTGTAAAGTGCGTGCGCTCTCTGTGTACATTTGGTAAGGTTGGCCTGCCCTCCCATAGGAATGCATTGGGGATTCCCTGGTAAAGTGTGTCAGTGGTAATTCCTGGTATGAGAGGAGCAGCGTGGTCAAGTTTAGTATGTATGGAATTGTAATAATAAATGCTGCGCAATGGTGTGCGCAGATTTATTATAACTATTTTAGAAATGCCACTTTTAGAAGTTGGCATTTCTGTGTGCTATGTGTCTGCCTGCCTGATGTGAATTGCATGTCTGGCTTATGAGTGACAGGGGCTGGGAGGTGTGTGTGTGGCTCCAGGTGGGGCAGTGTGAGTCAGCACTAGGCTGAATGGGATATCTGTGCTGGGAGTAGTGGGAGGAGTAATCCCCTGACTCTGAATAGGACTGTGCCCAGCCTGTACAATTTTGGCTCCGCCCCCTGTGGTGTGTCTGATCACTTAGCCCCCACCTGACAAAGGGGAAGAGGAGCTTGGAAAACAAAGTGCTCCAAATCCCCCCTAAACCAGTTGCATCTGGTTCCCCCATGCCCTACACTGCAGACAAAGGAATACCTGGTATAAATATAGGGGCTGTGACCCCATGATGTTGGTTCTGTGCTACGCTGGTGTGCTGTTCCTAACTTGCTGGGGCTTGCTGCTGCTGGGCCCAGGAGGAACCGCCATGGGGGCTTGCCTCCCTGCTGGAGGGCCCTGTGTGCTGGCCTCCCTGGGCCCAGCTATGCCCCATGGACCCTGGAAGACTTTTTGCGCCCTGTGAGCGCTTTTCCTTTTCATTTTCCAGGACCTTAAGGACTTGTTAGAACTCTTGCGTCCTGTAAGCGCTTCTATTTTAATTGGCCCCAAGAAGAGAAGCGCGTGGGCTTTGCAGCGCTAAGCTGCGATCGTTTACGAGGCAATCCCAACGTGGGGATTCCCCCACAGTGCGTGGGAAGCGGGAGCCCACCCCGCTGAATTATGCCTCGGGAAGAGGGGGTGCACACCCCGCGTTTGTGCGTGTCTCGAGGCGGGAGCCCACCCCGCCTTTATGCTGTTGCGGGAGCCTACCCCGCTAATTGATGCTTAAAAACCGAGCGGGAGCCCACCCCGCATCGGTGCCTTTAGAGCGGGTGCCCACCCCGCATTGTGTGCTTCGCGGGAGCCCACCCCGCACTTTGAGGTTGCTGGAAGAGCTGCCGCTCCGGGAGCGACCCGGAAGCCAGGCGGCCGTGCCTGGTTGTGGGCGGGGCCGCAAAACGAAAGCAGGAATTCCGGAGCCTCGCGGGCTCCGCATCAAAGTCCTGGGTCCCAGGAGGGGGCCCGGGTGAAGGGAGGAGAGGCCCGGTGCCAAGGACGACTGGCGAGCTGGCACCGGATCGTTGGCGGGGCTCCCATGTCTGGAGAGAGCCCCGCGGGTTGCTGCACCGGCGCAGAGAGGAGCAGAGTCCCCAACAGAAGCTCCGGTGAGTGGTGCAGTTTTGGGGAGGTCCTAGTAGCGGGAGCTGTTGGGGCACATTGTCGGTGACCGGGGATTGTGGGCAGAGTCCTCCCCAGAGCCCCGGTGAGAGGAGGCTCCATTGTGAACTTGGTTGGTGGCAGGGTTGGTGCTTCTTCTGAGCGGACCCGCAGGAGAGCGGGCCGCTCCAACGTTGGGGCACGTTTTGTCTTAAGGGTCCCAGTGTGGGACTCCAGAGGGCCCAGTTAGTGCATGTGCTCATTTCTTCGGGGGCATTGTATGTGGACAGTCCAAGAGCACGGCGGTGCTGATCGGGGCACATTGCCGGTGCTCATTTGGCCATAATTGTTTTAGAGAGTCCCAGAGAGGGGCTCAGGCGGCACAGTGGTGCCAGGGCTGATTCAGTTTCCACAGCTGCCCCGCCTGACAGAGGGTAGCTGCAACGATGGGCCTGTTTGTTTTGAAGTCTCTGAGTTGGACAGGGGAGGCACAGTGAGTACCAGTGTCCCCAGTACCTTCACAGCTGTACAGCAATTAGTGTCACCTGCACCGTTTAGGTCTGCGCAATTGTGCACTTTTGGATTCTGCTGCATTGGCAGCCGCCCAGACATTATGGACATAGGGCATTTGAGCCCTCTGAGAAGGCCAGTTGGCCAGGGGGACTGTTAGGTTAATAGGGCGCCAGGCCCTAATGTGATTTATGTGGTGCGCAGGAAATGTAATTCATGTACTGTGATTTATGCACCGTGATTTATGCCTCTAATGTGGTTTATGCTTATGAGGTTATGGCATAATGTGTTTATGCTTATGAGGTTGGCGCAGAATGTATTTCACGCCTAATGTGATGCGGATTGCATAATATGATTTATGTTGCAGGATAATGTTGAGTACAGTGTTTGCCAGTAATTACTGGTTGTGCTCTACGTTTGTTATATGTTCTACATTTACTATCTTTACTAAGTGATGGTTCTGACAGTGGCCCAATTGGCCCTGTCAGGTGTATATAATCCCCTGTAAATATTGCCTAGTGCCAGTTGGCAGAGTGTATATTGTGTGATTACTATTCTAATGTGTTTATGGTAATACAAAGGTTATTTTTGATATAACCTTGTGTGGAGTTCCTTTTGTGGTGTGCCTGGTATGTTGTTGCTGTGAGTGTGTTGCGCAAACGCTTTACACATTGCCTCCGGGATAGGCCTGACTGCTCGTGCCAAGCTACCAAGGGGGTGAGCAGGAGTTATATTCGGCGTGTAACTCCCTTGCCCTGACTAGAGTGGTGGTCTCTGCCTGGCTTTGGCGCAAGCCTTATCCAACCAGAGATCCCATTTCTAACAATAACAGACTGATCGATATTTTAATTCAGACCCTTGACCGGCCGCTGCAGGGCCTTGTCCGCACATTACATAACAGACTGATCAGTATTCTAAGGAGCATTAGGAGCTTCGTTTCCATATGATTTTACCACAATTTTTGTCGTATTCTCCCAGGTTCACCTACTAAGGAGCATAAATCCGAGAAGACTCACTGCTGCTAACTGCCCCCAAGGCACCAAAGGCCTCAGGCATTCCACCCCCTAAGGAGTATAAAAGGGAGAAGGCTTACTGCTGGTAACTGCTACCAAGGCACCAAAGGGCTCTGGCGTTCCTCTGCCTAAGAAGTGTAAATGAGAGAAGACTTACTGCTGGTACCTGCTACCAAGACACCAAAGGGCTCAGGCGTTCCTCTGCCTAAGGAATATAAATCAGAGAAGGCTTACTGCTGGTAACTGCTACTAAGGCACAAAAGGGATAAGGCGTTGCTCTCCCTAAGGAGTATAAATGAGAGAAGACTTACTGCTGGTACCTGCTACCAAGACACCAAAGGGCTCAGGCATTCCTTTGCCTAAGGAGTATAAATTAGAGAAGGCTTACTGCTGGTAACTGCTACCAAGACACCAAAGGGCTCAGGCGTTCCTCTGCCTAAGGAGTATAAATCTGAGAAGGCTTACTGCTGGTAACTGCTACCAAGGCACCAAAGGGCTCAGGTTTTTCTCTGCCTAAGGAGTATAAATGAGAGAAGACTTACTGCTGGTAACTGCTAGCAAGACACCAAAGGGCTCAGGTGTTCCTCTGCCTAAGAAATATAAATCAGAGAAGGCTTACTGGTGGTAACTGCTATTAAGGCACAAAAGGGATCAGGCATTCCACTCCCTAAGGAGTATAAAAGGGAGAAGGCTTACTGCTGGTAACTGCTACCAAGGCACCAAAGGGCTCTGGCATTACTCTGCCTAAGAAGTGTAAATGAGAGAAGACTTACTGCTGGTACCTGCTACCAAGACACCAAAGGGCTCAGGCATTCCTTTGCCTAAGGGGCATAAATGAGAAAAGACTTACTGCTGGTAACTGCTACCAAGGCACCAAAGGGCTCAGGTTTTTCTCTGCCTAAGGAGTATAAATGAGAGAAGACTTACTGCTGGTAACTGCTAGCAAGACACCAAAGGGCTCAGGTGTTCCTCTGCCTAAGAAATATAAATCAGAGAAGGCTTACTGGTGGTAACTGCTACTAAGGCACCAAAGGGCTCAGGCGTTCATCAGCCTAGGGGCATAAATGAGAGAAGACTTACTGCTGGTAACTGCTACCAAAGCACCAAAGGGCTCTGGCGTTCCTCTGCCTAAGAAGTGTAAATGAGAGAAGACTTTCTGCTGGTACCTGCTACCAAGACACCAAAGGGCTCAGGCGTTCCTCTGCCTAAGGAATATAAATCAGAGAAGGCTTACTGCTGGTAACTGCTACCAAGGCACCAAAGGGATCAGGCGTTGCTCTCCCTAAGGAGTATAAATGAGAGAAGACTTACTGCTGGTAACTGCCCCCGAGGCACCAAAGGGCTCAGGCGTCCCTCTGCCTAAGGGGCATAAATGAGAAAAGACTTACTGCTGGTAACTGCTACCAAAGCACCAAAGGGCTCAGGCGTTCCTCTGCCTAAGGAGTATAAATGAGAGAAGACTTACTGCTGGTAACTGCTACCAAGACACCAAAGGGCTCAGGCGCCCCTCTGCCTAAGGGGCATAACTGAGAAAAGACTTAATGCTGGTAACTGCTACCAAAGCACCAAAGGGGTCAGGCGTTCCTCTGCCTAAGGAGTATAAACGACAGAAGACTTACTGCTGGTAACTGCTACCAAGACACCTAAGGGCGCAGGCGTTCCTCTGCCTAAGGGGCATAAATGAGAAAAGACTTACTGCTGGTAACTGCTACCAAGACACCAAAGGGCTCACTTCTTCCTCTACCTATGGAGCATTAATTAGAGAAGGCCTACTGCCAGTAACTGCTACCAAGGCACCAAAGGGTTCAGGCCTTCCTCTCCCTCAGGGGGCATAAATGAGAGAAGACTTACTGCTAGTAACTGCTACCAAGACACCAAAGGGCTCAGGCGTTCCTCTGCCTAAGGGGCATAAATGAGAAAAGACTTACTGCTGGTAACTGCTACCAAAGCACCAAAGGGCTCAGGCGTTCCTCTGCCTAAGGAGCATAAATCAGAGAACACTTACTGCTGGTAACGGCCCCCAAGGCACCAAAGGGCTCAGCCATTCCTCTCCCTAAGGAGTATAAAAGAGAGAAGGCTTACTGCTGGCAACTGCTACCAAGGCACCAAAGGGCTCTGGCGTTCCTCTGCCTAAGGAGTATAAATGAGAGAAGACTTACTGCTGGTAACTGCTACCAAGACACCAAAGGGCTCAGGCGTACCTCTGCCTAAGGGGCATAAATGAGAGAAGACTTACTGCTGGTAACTGCTACCAAAGCACCAAAGGGCTCAGACGTTCCTCTGCCTAAGGAGTATAAGTGAGAGAAGGCTTACTGCTGCTAACTGCTACCAAGGCACCAAAGTGCTCAGGCGTTCCTCTCTCTAAGGAGTATAAAAGAGAGAAGGCTTACTGCTGGTAACTTCTACCAAAGCACCAAAGGGCTCTGGCGTTCCTCTGCCTAAGAAGTGTAAATGAGAGAAGACTTACTGCTGGTACCTGCTACCAAGACACCAAAGGGCTCAGGCTTTCCTCTGCCTAAGGAATATAAATCAGAGAAGGCTTACTGCTGGTAACTGCTACTAAGGCACAAAAGGGATCAGGCGTTGCTCTCCCTAAGGAGTATAAATGAGAGAAGACTTACTGCTGGTAACTGCCCCCGAGGCACCAAAGGGCTCAGGCGTCCCTCTGCCTAAGGAGCATAAATGAGAAAAGACTTACTGCTGGTAACTGCTACCAAAGCACCAAAGGGCTCAGGCGTTCCTCTGCCTAAGGAGTATAAATGAGAGAAGACTTACTGCTGGTAACTGCTACCAAGACACCAAAGGGCTCAGGCGTCCCTCTGCCTAAGGGGCATAAATGAGAAAAGACTTAATGCTGGTAACTGCTACCAAAGCACCAAAGGGCTCAGGCGTTCCTCTGCCTAAGGAGTATAAATGACAGAAGACTTACTGCTGGTAACTGCTACCAAGACACCTAAGGGCTCAGGCGTTCCTCTGCCTAAGGGCCATAAATGAGAAAAGACTTACTGCTGGTAACTGCTACCAAGACACCAAAGGGCTCAGTTCTTCCTCTACCTATGGAGCATTAATTAGAGAAGGCCTACTGCCAGTAACTGCTACCAAAGCACCAAAGGGCTCAGGCGTTCCTCTGCCTAAGGAGCATAAATCAGAGAAGACTTACTGCTGGTAACGGCCCCCAAGGCACCAAAGGGCTCAGCCATTCCTCTCCCTAAGGAGTATAAAAGAGAGAAGGCTTACTGCTGGCAACTGCTACCAAGGCACCAAAGGGCTCAGGCGTTCCTCTGCCTAAGGAGTATAAATGAGAGAAGACTTACTGCTGGTAACTGCTACCAAGACACCAAAGGGCTCAGGCGTACCTCTGCCTAAGGGGCATAAATGAGAGTAGACTTACTGTTGGTAACTGCTACCAAAGCACCAAAGGGCTCAGGCGTTCCTCTGCCTAAGGAGTATAAGTGAGAGAAGGCTTACTGCTGGTAACTGCTACCAAGGCACCAAAGGGCTCAGGCGTTCCTCTCTCTAAGGAGTATAAAAGAGAGAAGGCTTACTGCTGGTAACTGCTACCAAGGCACCAAAGGGCTCAGGTGTTCCTCTGCCTAAGGAGTATAAATGAGAGAAGGCTTACTGCTGGTAACTGCTACCAAGGCACCAAAGGGCTCAGGCGTTCCTCTGCCTAAGGAGTATAAATGAGAGAAGACTTACTGCTACCAAAGCACCAAAGGGCTCAGGCGTTCCTCTCCCTCAGGGGCATAAATGAGAGAAGACGTACTGCTGGTAGCTGCTACTAAGGAACCAAAGGGCTCAGGCGTTCCTCTGCCTAAGGGGCATAAATGACAAAAGACTTACTGCTGGTAACTGCTACCAAGGCACCAAAGGGCTCAGGCTTTCCTCTGCCTAAGGAGTATAAATGAGAGAAGGCTTACTGCTGGTAACTGCTACCAAGGCACCAAAGGGCTCAGGCGTTCCTCTGCCTAAGGAGTATAAATGAGAGAAGACTTACTGCTGGTAACTGCTACCAAGGCACCAAAAGGCTCAGGCGTTCCTCTGCCTAAGGAGTATAAATGACAGAAGACTTACTGCTGGGAACTGCTATCAAAGCACCAAAGGGCTCAGGCGTTCCTGTCCCTCAGGGGCATAAATGAGAGAAGACGTACTGCAGGTGGCTGCTACTAAGGAACCAAAGGGTTCAGCGTTCCTCTGCCTAAGGCGCATAAATCAGAGAAGACCTACTGCTGGTAACTGCTACCAAGACACCAAAGGGCTCAGGCGTTCCTCTCTCTAAGGGGCATAAATGAGAGAAGACTCACTGCTGGCAACTGCTACCAAAGCACCAAAGGGCTGAGGCGTCGCTCTCCCTAAGGAGTATAAAAGAGAGAAGGCTTACTGCAGCTTCTCTTTCCCACTTCCTCAAGCACCCTAAGCGATCAGGCTGACCACTAACAATGATTGCCAAAGAGCTTCTCTTTCCTTCTTCGTCAGGCACCCTCAGAGATCAGGCTGACCGCTAGCGATGATTGCCAAAGAGCTTCTCTTTCCTGCTCCCTCAGGCACCCTCAGAGATCAGGCTGACAGCTAGCGATGATTGCCAAAGAGCTTCTCTTTCCCGCTGCCTCAGGCACCCTAAGAGATCAGGCTGACCGCTAGCGATGATTGCCAAAGAGCTTCTCTTTCCCGCTCCCTCAGGCACCCTAAGAGATCAGGCTGACCGCTAGCGATGATTGCCAAAGAGCTGCTCTTTCCCGCTCCCTCAGGCACCCTAAGAGATCAGGCTGACCGCTAGCGATGATTGCCAAAGAGCTGCTCTTTCCCGCTCCCTCAGGCACCCTAAGAGATCAGGCTGACCGCTAGCGATGATTGCCAAAGAGCTGCTCTTTCCCGCTCCCTCAGGCACCCTAAGAGATCAGGCTGACCGCTAGCGATGATTGCCAAAGAGCTGCTCTTTCCCGCTCCCTCAGGCACCCTAATGAGATCAGGCTGACCGCTAGCGATGATTGCCAAAGAGCTGCTCTTTCCCGCTCCCTCAGGCACCCTAAGAGATCAGGCTGACCGCTAGCGATGATTGCCAAAGAGCTGCTCTTCCCAGCTCCCTCAGGCACCCTAAGAGATCAGGTTGACCGCTAGCGATGATTGCCAAAGAGCTGCTCTTTCCCGCTCCCTCAGGCACCCTAAGAGATCAGGCTGACCGCTAGCGATGATTGCCAAAGAGCTTCTCTTTCCCGCTCCCTCAGGCACCCTAAGAGATCAGGCTGACCGCTAGCGATGATTGCCAAAGAGCTTCTCTTTCCCGCTCCCTCAGGCACCCCAAGAGATCAGGCTGACCGCTAGCGATGATTGCCAAAGAGCTTCTCTTTCCCTCTCCCTCAGGCACCCCAAGAGATCAGGCTGACCGCTAGCGATGATTGCCAAAGAGCTTCTCTTTCCCGCTCCCTCAGGCACCCCAAGAGATCAGGCTGACCGCTAGCGATGATTGCCAAAGAGCTTCTCTTTCCCGCTCCCTCAGGCACCCCAAGAGATCAGGCTGACCGCTAGCGATGATTGCCAAAGAGCTTCTCTTTCCCGCTCCCTCAGGCACCCCAAGAGATCAGGCTGACCGCTAGCGATGATTGCCAAAGAGCTTCTCTTTCCCGCTCCCTCAGGCACCCCAAGAGATCAGGCTGACCGCTAGCGATGATTGCCAAAGAGCTTCCCTTTCCCGCTCCCTCAGGCACCCCAAGAGATCAGGCTGACCGCTAGCGATGATTGCCAAAGAGCTTCCCTTTCCCGCTCCCTCAGGCACCCCAAGAGATCAGGCTGACCGCTAGCGATGATTGCCAAAGAGCTTCCCTTTCCCGCTCCCTCAGGCACCCCAAGAGATCAGGCTGACCGCTAGCGATGATTGCCAAAGAGCTTCTCTTTCCCGCTCCCTCAGGCACCCCAAGAGATCAGGCTGACCGCTAGCGATGATTGCCAAAGAGCTTCTCTTTCCCGCTCCCTCAGGCACCCCAAGAGATCAGGCTGACCGCGAGCGATGATTGCCAAAGAGCTTCTCTTTCCCGCTCCCTCAGGCACCCCAAGTGATCAGGCTGACCGCGAGCGATGATTGCCAAAGAGCTTCTCTTTCCCGCTCCCTCAGGCACCCCAAGAGATCAGGCTGACCGCGAGCGATGATTGCCAAAGAGCTTCTCTTTCCCGCTCCCTCAGGCACCCCAAGAGATCAGGCTGACCGCTAGCGATGATTGCCAAAGAGCTTCTCTTTCCCGCTCCCTCAGGCACCCCAAGAGACCAGGCTGACCGCTAGCGATGATTGCCAAAGAGCTTCTCTTTCCCGCTCCCTCAGGCACCCCAAGAGATCAGGCTGACCGCTAGCGATGATTGCCAAAGAGCTTCTCTTTCCCGCTCCCTCAGGCACCCTAAGAGATCAGGCTGACCGCTAGCGATGATTGCCAAAGAGCTTCTCTTTCCCGCTCCCTCAGGCACCCTAAGAGATCAGGCTGACCGCTAGCGATGATTGCCAAAGAGCTTCTCTTTCCCGCACCCTCAGGCACCCCAGGAGATCAGGCTGACCGCTAGCGATGATTGCCAAAGAGCTTCTCTTTCCCGCACCCTCAGGCACCCCAGGAGATCAGGCTGACCGCTAGCGATGATTGCCAAAGAGCTTCTCTTTCCCGCACCCTCAGGCACCCCAAGAGATCAGGCTGACCGCTAGCGATGATTGCCAAAGAGCTTCTCTTTCCCGCTCCCTCAGGCACCCCAAGAGATCAGGCTGACCGCTAGCGATGATTGCCAAAGAGCTTCTCTTTCCCGCTCCCTCAGGCAGCCCAAGAGATCAGGCTGACCGCTAGCGATGATTGCCAAAGAGCTTCTCTTTCCCGCTCCCTCAGGCACCCCAAGAGATCAGGCTGACCGCTAGCGATGATTGCCAAAGAGCTTCTCTTTCCCGCTCCCTCAGGCACCCCAAGAGATCAGGCTGACCGCTAGCGATGATTGCCAAAGAGCTTCTCTTTCCCGCTCCCTCAGGCACCCCAAGAGATCAGGCTGACCGCTAGCGATGATTGCCAAAGAGCTTCTCTTTCCCGCTCCCTCAGGCACCCCAAGAGATCAGGCTGACCGCTAGCGATGATTGCCAAAGAGCTTCTCTTTCCCGCTCCCTCAGGCACCCCAAGAGATCAGGCTGACCGCTAGCGATGATTGCCAAAGAGCTTCTCTTTCCCTCTCCCTCAGGCACCCCAAGAGATCAGGCTGACCGCTAGCGATGATTGCCAAAGAGCTTCTCTTTCCAGCTCCCTCAGGCACCCCAAGAGATCAGGCTGACCGCTAGCGATGATTGCCAAAGAGCTTCCCTTTCCCGCTCCCTCAGGCACCCCAAGAGATCAGGCTGACCGCTAGCGATGATTGCCAAAGAGCTTCCCTTTCCCGCTCCCTCAGGCACCCCAAGAGATCAGGCTGACCGTTAGCGATGATTGCCAAAGAGCTTCTCTTTCCCGCTCCCTCAGGCACCCCAAGAGATCAGGCTGACCGCTAGCGATGATTGCCAAAGAGCTTCTCTTTCCCGCTCCCTCAGGCACCCCAAGTGATCAGGCTGACCGCGAGCGATGATTGCCAAAGAGCTTCTCTTTCCCGCTCCCTCAGGCACCCCAAGTGATCAGGCTGACCGCGAGCGATGATTGCCAAAGAGCTTCTCTTTCCCGCTCCCTCAGGCACCCCAAGTGATCAGGCTGACCGCGAGCGATGATTGCCAAAGAGCTTCTCTTTCCCGCTCCCTCAGGCACCCCAAGAGATCAGGCTGACCGCGAGCGATGATTGCCAAAGAGCTTCTCTTTCCCGCTCCCTCAGGCACCCCAAGAGATCAGGCTGACCGCGAGCGATGATTGCCAAAGAGCTTCTCTTTCCCGCTCCCTCAGGCACCCCACGAGATCAGGCTGACCGCGAGCGATGTTTGCCAAAGAGCTTCTCTTTCCCGCTCCCTCAGGCACCCCCAGAGATCAGGCTGACCGCTAGCGATGATTGCCAAAGAGCTTCTCTTTCCCGCTCCCTCGGGCACCCCCAGAGATCAGGCTGACCGCTAGCGATGATTGCCAAAGAGCTTCTCTTTCCCGCTCCTTCAGGCACCCCCAGTGATCAGGCTGACCGCTAGCGATGATTGCCAAAGAGCTTCTCTTTCCCGCTCCCTCAGGCACCCCCAGAGATCAGCCTGACCGCTAGCGATGATTGCCAAAGAGCTTCTCTTTCCCGCTCCCTCAGGCACCCCAAGAGATCAGCCTGACCGCTAGCGATGATTGCCAAAGAGCTTCTCTTTCCCGCTCCCTCAGGCACCCATAGAGATCAGGCTGACCGCTAGCGATGATTGCCAAAGAGCTTCTCTTTCCCGCTCCCTCAGGCACCCCAAGAGATCAGGCTGACCGCTAGCGATGATTGCCAAAGAGCTTCTCTTTCCCGCTCCCTCAGGCACCCCAAGAGATCAGGCTGACCGCTAGCGATGATTGCCAAAGAGCTTCTCTTTCCCGCTCCCTCAGGCACCCCAAGAGATCAGGCTGACCGCTAGCGATGATTGCCAAAGAGCTTCTCTTTCCCGCTCCCTCAGGCACCCCAAGAGATCAGGCTGACCGCTAGCGATGATTGCCAAAGAGCTTCTCTTTCCCGCTCCCTCAGGCACCCCAAGAGATCAGGCTGACCGCTAGCGATGATTGCCAAAGAGCTTCTCTTTCCCGCTCCCTCAGGCACCCCAAGAGATCAGGCTGACCGCTAGCGATGATTGCCAAAGAGCTTCTCTTTCCCGCTCCCTCAGGCACCCCAAGAGATCAGGCTGACCGCTAGTGATGATTGCCAAAGAGCTTCTCTTTCCCGCTCCCTCAGGCACCCCAAGAGATCAGGCTGACCGCTAGCGATGATTGCCAAAGAGCTTCTCTTTCCCTCTCCCTCAGGCACCCCAAGAGATCAGGCTGACCGCTGGCGATGATTGCCAAAGAGCTTCTCTTTCCCGCTCCCTCAGGCACCCCAAGAGATCAGGCTGACCGCTGGCGATGATTGCCAAAGAGCTTCCCTTTCCCACTCCCTCAGGCACCCCAAGAGATCAGGCTGACCGCTAGCGATGATTGCCAAAGAGCTTCCCTTTCCCGCTCCCTCAGGCACCCCAAGAGATCAGGCTGACCGTTAGCGATGATTGCCAAAGAGCTTCTCTTTCCCGCTCCCTCAGGCACCCCAAGAGATCAGGCTGACCGCTAGCGATGATTGCCAAAGAGCTTCTCTTTCCCGCTCCCTCAGGCACCCCAAGTGATCAGGCTGACCGCGAGCGATGATTGCCAAAGAGCTTCTCTTTCCCGCTCCCTCAGGCACCCCAAGTGATCAGGCTGACCGCGAGCGATGATTGCCAAAGAGCTTCTCTTTCCCGCTCCCTCAGGCACCCCAAGTGATCAGGCTGACCGCGAGCGATGATTGCCAAAGAGCTTCTCTTTCCCGCTCCCTCAGGCACCCCAAGAGATCAGGCTGACCGCGAGCGATGATTGCCAAAGAGCTTCTCTTTCCCGCTCCCTCAGGCACCCCAAGAGATCAGGCTGACCGCGAGCGATGATTGCCAAAGAGCTTCTCTTTCCCGCTCCCTCAGGCACCCCACGAGATCAGGCTGACCGCGAGCGATGTTTGCCAAAGAGCTTCTCTTTCCCGCTCCCTCAGGCACCCCCAGAGATCAGGCTGACCGCTAGCGATGATTGCCAAAGAGCTTCTCTTTCCCGCTCCCTCGGGCACCCCCAGAGATCAGGCTGACCGCTAGCGATGATTGCCAAAGAGCTTCTCTTTCCCGCTCCTTCAGGCACCCCCAGTGATCAGGCTGACCGCTAGCGATGATTGCCAAAGAGCTTCTCTTTCCCGCTCCCTCAGGCACCCCCAGAGATCAGCCTGACCGCTAGCGATGATTGCCAAAGAGCTTCTCTTTCCCGCTCCCTCAGGCACCCCAAGAGATCAGCCTGACCGCTAGCGATGATTGCCAAAGAGCTTCTCTTTCCCGCTCCCTCAGGCACCCATAGAGATCAGGCTGACCGCTAGCGATGATTGCCAAAGAGCTTCTCTTTCCCGCTCCCTCAGGCACCCCAAGAGATCAGGCTGACCGCTAGCGATGATTGCCAAAGAGCTTCTCTTTCCCGCTCCCTCAGGCACCCCAAGAGATCAGGCTGACCGCTAGCGATGATTGCCAAAGAGCTTCTCTTTCCCGCTCCCTCAGGCACCCCAAGAGATCAGGCTGACCGCTAGCGATGATTGCCAAAGAGCTTCTCTTTCCCGCTCCCTCAGGCACCCCAAGAGATCAGGCTGACCGCTAGCGATGATTACCAAAGAGCTTCTCTTTCCCGCTCCCTCAGGCACCCCAAGAGATCAGGCTGACCGCTAGCGATGATTGTCAAAGAGCTTCTCTTTCCCGCTCCCTCAGGCACCCATAGAGATCAGGCTGACCGCTAGCGATGATTGCCAAAGAGCTTCTCTTTCCCGCTTCCTCAGGCACCCCAAGAGATCAGGCTGACCGCTAGCGATGATTGCCAAAGAGCTTCTCTTTCCCGCTCCCTCAGGCACCCCAAGAGATCAGGCTGACCGCTAGCGATGATTGCCAAAGAGCTTCTCTTTCCCGCTCCCTCAGGCACCCCAAGAGATCAGGCTGACCGCTAGCGATGATTGCCAAAGAGCTTCTCTTTCCCGCTCCCTCAGGCACCCATAGAGATTAGGCTGACCGCTAGCGATGATTGCCAAAGAGCTTCTCTTTCCCGCTCCCTCAGGCACCCCAAGAGATCAGGCTGACCGCTAGCGATGATTGCCAAAGAGCTTCTCTTTCCCGCTCCCTCAGGCACCCCAAGAGATCAGGCTGACCGCTAGCGATGATTGCCAAAGAGCTTCTCTTTCCCGCTCCCTCAGGCACCCCAAGAGATCAGGCTCACCGCTAGCGATGATTGCCAAAGAGCTTCTCTTTCCCGCTCCCTCAGGCACCCTAAGAGATCAGGCTGACCGCTAGCGATGATTGCCAAAGAGCTTCTCTTTCTCGCTCCCTCAGGCACCCTAAGAGATCAGGCTGACCGCTAACGATGATTGCCAAAGAGCTTCTCTTTCCCGCTTCCTCAGGCACCCTAAGAGATCAGGCTGACCACTAACGATGATTGCCGAAGAGCTTCTCTTTCCCACTCCATCAGGCACCCTAAGAGATCAGGCTGACCACTAGTGATGATTGCCGAGGAGCTTCTCTTTCCCGCTCCCTCAGGCACCCTAAGAGATCAGGCTGACCACTAACAACTATTACCGAGGAGCTTCTCTTTCCCGCTCCCTCAGGCACCCTAAGAGATCAGGCTGACCACTAACAACTATTACCGAGGAGCTTGGGCCCTGACTGCGTCACGTATGCATAGAAAGAAGATCTAACACTAACCATGATTACCAAAATCTTCATCTGCTTCAAGAATACGAGACCTCTGACAAAGGAGAATTAGCAAAGGGTCTGAGCTGTCCTTGGCAAAGGTACTCATGAGAAACAGGAATGATGGAGTTAGCCAGTGCGTCTGGAAGTGAATGCTACAAAACAGCTTTGAGACAGTGCCAGCCTTACCTGAAGGACAGGGAGCAGTTCTGCCAGTCGAAAGGGAAGTACGTCACGACGATGCTGCAGGTACTCCGGTAGATAGCTGGCGGGAGCCAGTACATGGCGCCGGTTTCGGAGACCAGCACGTTGGCATAGTAGGCCACTCCAAAATTCCCGTCGATGCTGAGAGAGATGAGGAGCAGGGGATAAGATTTGGCTGAAGGAATGTGGTGATTAAAATCGAAAACAAGCACAGGCAAAGCCAAAAGGTCTAGCTTGCATTTTGAGCAGTGACTATAATATGTTTAAAATAAAAAGCCTGCAGTAGTAAAAATAAACAGAAACATAAAATTGCTTTTTGTGCACATTACACCTGTGAGATAAAGAATGCTGATGATTCAGTGTGCGATGGAGATGTAAAACCATTCCTCACGCATGGAAAACAAGCTCTGTGTAGGAGTTAGCATGATCCACCAAACATGCATGAGAAATGCTCCTCATGGCAGTGCTAAAACCCATGTCATGTTTATTTTAAAGAATTGGTAACAATAAGTCAGCAGACAGGTGCACTGTCAATCCAGACCTAACCAGCTCCAAGGGAGCTCCCAGTTCATGAGGGGGGCAGAGTTATTCCACCATCGAACTCGCTTTGTTTACCTGTAACTCACACATGAGATCCATGTCTTTCTGGATCACACTTCTGCTTCTCTTCGCCATCCTTGTGGTCTTCCTTCCAATGCAGATGGAGATGTGTTTTACACATAAATACAAACATCTCCCAGCTCTTCAACGTCTACATGGCTCCACTCGCCCCCATCGTCAGAACCTACGGACTCAACATCGTGTCATACGCAGACGACACCCAACTCATCCTCTCCCTATCCAACGAGCCCAACACCGCCAGACGCAACTTTCGAGAAGGCATGGAAGCCGTCGCCAAATGGATGAAAAACAGCTGCCTACAACTAAACACCAACAAAACAGAAGTACTCATCATGGGCCCAAACCCAGACGCCTGGAGCGACACCTGGTGGCCCCCCGCCCTCGGAAACCCGCCAACCCCCGTGGACCACGCACGCAACCTGGGAATCATCCTGGACTCCGAGCTCAAAATGGACCGCCAGATCAACTCTGTCTCATCTTCCTGCTTCCACACCCTCCGCCTCCTTCGTAAGACCTTCAAATGGATCCCCCTCGAACACCGAAAGACCGTCACTCACGCCCTGGTCACCAGCAGACTCGACTACGGCAACGCACTCTACGCCGGAATAAACAAAAACCTCACCCGCAAGCTACAGAACATCCAGAACGCCGCCGCAAGACTGGTCCTCAACCTGCCAAAACACTGCCACATCTCCCTGCACCTGCGCACACTCCACTGGCTCCCCGTCGAGGCGAGAATCACCTTCAAGATGCTCACCCACGCACACAAGGCCCTCCACGGCACCGGACCAGCATACCTGAACAGCCGACTCAAATTCCACGCACCCCAAAAGACCCTACGATCAGCCCAGCTCTCCTACGCTGTGGTCCCCCGCACCAGAAAGACCAGATTGGGAGGCCGCTCCTTCTCCTTCCTCGCGGCCAAAGCATGGAACGTCCTTCCGCTCCACCTCAGACAGACAACATCGCTCCCCATCTTCGCAAGAAACCTCAAAACCTGGCTCTTCGACAGACCCCCTCCTTGATGGAATGGAACCTGCACCCCCCCACCCCTAGCGCCTTGAGACCCTTACAGGTGAGTAGTCGCGCTTTAACAAACCCCTGATTGATTGATTGATTGATCATATACCCAGAAGGACACATATCATGTTAAGGGGAGTTTCTTTGCCTGTTTGGTGGTGTTCTTTTGCTGCTCGCCTACACCACGATCATCCTGCTAAGCACTCCTAGTGGGACAAGGGTCCCAGGGGCAACGCCATCACCGTCGCACCATACACTCTGGAGTGGACTGCAACCCCCAGAGTGCACCGCTGTTCCTGCCGTTCCCCGCAGCTGCCGCGAGTGAGGGGGAGGCGTGGCCAACGCGCTCATAGCGCAGCCTCTCCCCCACGGCGCAGGAGTTTCTTTGCCTGTTTGGTGGTGTTCTTTTGCTGCTCGCCTACACCACGATCATCCTGCTAAGCACTCCTGGTGGGACAAGGGTCCCAGGGGCAACGCCATCACCGTCGCACCATACACTCTGGAGTGGACTGCAACCCCCAGAGTGCACCGCTGTTCCTGCCGTTCCCCGCAGCTGCCGCGAGTGAGGGGGAGGCGTGGCCAACGCGCTAATAGCGCAGCCTCTCCCACCGCGACGCGGGACGCATCCCGGATGAAGCCCGGTCCAAGGGCGGGCCCGTCTGTGCCCGTCCAGGGCCGTCAGAGGCCGGGCTGGGCCACCCCTCTGACACCTCCTATCAGCCGTGCCTTGAATTGGTGAGTGGGGCATATTAGCTCCATGTCTGGGGCAGCAATCGTCATGGGCAAACGCAATATTACTCCAGCACTGCGTAATACCACGTCCATAGATAGTATGCTGGAGAGAGCAGTTAATATTGTTAGCACCGAAATTGAGCTAACTGAGAGGCGCCTGTCCCTGGGCTTAACAAAATCCCATCTTCCACTACAAACCGAGAATACTGATAACAGTGACTCTCAACTAATGTTGCCTACACAAGTTGATCATAGTTTATATTTACCAGCCCGAGAAAGCGAACTGGGCGCTGAGGGAATTGTGGACATTGACATATTGGGGCAGTGGAGGTTTCTGCATCTATGGTTTGTCCTAGGGACACTCTTGTATCGGCAATTGTGAATGCATCCCTGACCCCAGAAGTCTCCGGGGCAAAAAGGAAAAGGAAAACAGCTAAGCCGGTCTGTTCTAAACGGAAACAACCCCCACGTTCGAATTCTCAACGCACTGCGCTAACTACATGGATTCAGGGTTCGACAGCTCCAGCTGACTTAGTATCTGCTAGCGCTTCGGTTGATCTAACACCTTCAGAGACATTAAATTACTCTGTATATACTCAAACTGAATCTGTACCGACACCTTTTTCTAATCTTAGACTTGGGGATACTGCCATTGATATTATCATAGATACAATGTACGAACGAGTTAAAGTGCTTGTAGACAAGAATTTTGCTACTTTATGGAAGCGTTTAGACCGTTTAGAATCTTTAACTAATAAGTTAAATTCGCCCAGTAAGGTATCTAAGCAGTCATCTTTACAGGGTAGCACTCATAACAAACAGACCTTGAGTGATGGAATTCCTAAAGATCCTAAAGATCAACAGGGGATTATAATTTCTACGCAGTCTCCTGTCTCTTGTGACACCTGTCGTAAAGCTAAAGATTGTATCCCTCTTAAACCTCGCCCCGACTCCACTAATACCCAAAACTTAGCCTCTAACACCACATTTCATCCATCTAGTCAAATTGTCGATCAAGCTCTTTCTATAGCTTCCGCCAATACTGTTAGTAACAATGCTAGTGGGTGTGCTGAGTCAAGTAAAGA
Organism: Calotriton arnoldi; assembly: GCA_963921515.1. NCBI lineage: Eukaryota > Metazoa > Chordata > Amphibia > Caudata > Salamandridae > Calotriton > Calotriton arnoldi. The sequence continues at coordinate 4,372,042 of CAWUFW010000273.1, read as the reverse complement.
TGTTTTAAGCTTACCACCAGCAGCTTGTCTGTATGTCCTGATTCTCGCAGGGGTTCCCCCATTAGAGAAGAATAAATCTGAGTCTTGGGACCAACTACGAAATAAAAGTATTGACTGGCTGGCTAAACATAAAGGGTACAGGAGGTTTAACATAAATGATATTATAATGGTACGTAGGGTTGGCTGGGTTGGATCGTCAGAAAAGACCATCGAGGGAGACTGTATTGTCATCAATTTTCGACGACCAACACTTGTTAGATCAATACTGATGGCAAAGGAGATTAATTGCTCCTTACCTACAAATATTTGGGCATTGCCTCTTGGTTTCTTTTATAGACCAAACTCTGAGCAGCAACTTTCAATTACCCCTTCATATCTCTTTGCAAATAGGTTCTCTGCCCTCTCTGATCTTGATAGCTTAGATTGACCATCATTTATACCAAAATCCACTGAAATTGCCCCTTTGACATCTATGTTGGCTATTTCAGAAAATGACGGTTCCGAGCCTGAGGCTATCTCAGAAAATGACGGTTCTGAGCCTTATGACCCAATGTTACATGTGCTAAGCTGGAATGTTGCCGGCTTGGCTTCCAAATTAAGTAGTGATGATTGGGTCAAGACGGTAAACAAATATGATATCCTAATGTTCCAAGAGACATGGGCAACAACAGAGTTATATCTTGAAGGGTATGAATGCCTTAATATTACCTCACCACCCCCTAAACAAGGCAGACCCTCGGGTGGTTTATCCATCTGGGTGAGCATCACGTCGGGTGGCAGTGTAAAAACACTCCCCACCAAAAATGCTAACATCCAAGCCTTGATATACACACGGGGGGTTTCTATTTGTTTTATTAATTTTTATAATAATGATTTTTTAACTACACCTAATATGAATTTTGTCAATCTTTTTAACTTTATTTCGGATATACCTAATTTTATAGGAAATCAAAGACTCGCAGGGATTTGTCTGGGTGGTGATTTTAATGCAAAGATTGCAGGGGGAAACATTTTAATTCCCCTTCGTCCCCCTCTGGTCAATCCATGCAAAAGGGGCTTGAGTTATTGGACCATTTATTAAATAGTAGTCTATCAAACGTAATGGATATCGCAGCTACAAACAATAGGGATAGCCCAAAACCCACTTATAGAGGTCATGGCTGCGCCTCAACAATAGATTACGTTTTTATAACGGCCACACTAGAAGATTACTTAGTTAAAGCAGAGGTTAAACCATCCACTTTTGGGGATCACAACCCAATTTCAGTTTTATTTAGGGTTGCTCCCAGACCTGATCCTAGAAAAGAGATAGGGGCCGGTAACCTAGAATCCTCTACAGACAATTTAAGGGTCAAATGGAAAGGTATCGATAACAGTAGTGTGTTCCAAAAAATGTTAAAAACCTAACAATCACTTTGTGAGACTTGTCTTTCACCTGTTGATCCTAACCCAGAGGTAGTTTCTGCTTTTGTTCAACTATGTGCAGGCTTTAAAAAATTGATCTCAAGACCTGCACTTGCATCCAACTCTAACCCTAGGTGGTTTAACAGCATTTGCTCTCGGGCAAACAGAGAGCTCAGAGCTGCTCTCTCAGCTTCCCCTAGGAACCCTAACCTCATTAGATCATTGAGGCATGTTTACAAAAGAGTGACTAAGCAGAGGAAAGACGAGATCCTAAAAGAACAATGGAACAACTTGGCTTGTGCTGCAAGATTTAATAACTCAAATGGTTTTTGGACAGCGGCCAAGTCACTGAGATCACTGGGCAATACACTCACTCCGTTAAGTTGTAACATAACGAGTGAAGCCTGGGTAGCCCACTTTTCCAATATATATTCTGCTACGTCCCAGTGCGAAGATACCGTCGATAATTTCGAATTCAAATATCAGTATCGGAGGTTGAGGATGCTATTGATCAAAGTCTGGGTAACAAGGCCCCTGGCCCAGATGGGCTCCCTATTGACCTTATAAAATTTAGGTCAGAGTTCTGGGCCCCTCTTTTACTTAATGTTTTTAATAATTTGACAATAACTGAAATCCCCAATACATGGTCTACATCTGTTATTGTTCCAATTTTTAAAAAGGGAGACAGATCCAACCCGAGTTGTTATAGACCAATTTCTTTAATTGATAATGTAATGTAATGTAAGGACTATTTATAGAGCGCACTGTGACCCGTCGGGTATCCTGGCGCTGAGAGACGGAAAGAGAGCCTGTGATAAGGAGTAGGAGGCATCAAACTCTGGGGAAGAGCCAGGTCTTCAATTTCTTCCTGAAAGGCATAAAATCTGTCATCTGTCGCAGCTCCGTGGGTAGGCTATTCCAAAGTCTTGCAGCAGCGACGCTGAAAGCTTGCCCCCCCAGTTTAGCTCTCTTAACCCTTGGCACTTTCACCCAGTTAGCAGAGGAAGATCTGAGGCAACGGGTGGGAACATACCAACTGAATTTCCTCTGCAAAGGTAATGGCCCACGACCGTGCAATGCCTTAAACACAACACAGAGGGATTTAAAATGAACCCTCTGCAGGATTGGAAGCCAATGAAGGTCCATCAGAGCCTGAGAGGAGGAGGACTGACGAGGTCTCGTCAAGGCCAACTTAGCTGCTATATTCTGGATTCTCTGCAGTCTCCCCATTAAATATTTAGGAGACTCCAATAGCAGAGCATTACAGTAATCAATCCTACTCAGGATGACGCTCCTTACTACCAGAGCACGAGTATGTGCCGGGAGCATGGGGAGTACTTTTTTAAGAACTCTGATAAGGGAATAGCAACTCCCAACCGTCTTGTTGACTTGATTTTCCAGCGTCAACTCATCATTAAAGCAAATTCCCAGGTTACGAACAGATTTAGAGGGTTCCAGCGGGGCATCAGCAGTAGTCGGCCACATATTGGCTGGGAGAGGATGTGGTACTCTTCCACCTGCAATATAAAGAAACTCTGTTTTATCTGCATTAAATTGCAGGGAATTATTTCGCAGCCAGTGTACCACACTCTGCATACATGCATGAAAGTTATCCACCGAAAGTGACTGTTCTCTATCCCAAGAGAGAATAAGCTGGGTGTCATCCGCATAATTTACAAGACCTACACCGTAAGATTTAATGACATCCACCAAGGGACGCATATAGGCGTTGAAAAGAATAGGGCTGATAGCAGAGCCTTGCGGTACACCATGATGTATCTTAGTAAACTTGGATTGAAAAGGGGAGGGCCACAGCCTGACATCTGTCAGACAGATATGAATGCAGCCATTTCAGGGCCAAGCCCACTACCCCCACTCCTTCCAATCGTTCCAGGAGAACCTTGTGATTGACTGTGTCGAATGCGGCGGACAGATCCAACAGGATCAGTATAGTAGATTGACCCATGTCCGCACGCAAACGAAGGTCATCCAACACAGTCAGCAAGGCAGTCTCAGTCCCATGTTCTGGGCGGAAGCCGAATTGTCTGGCATCCAGTAAATTATTTACTTCCAGAAACTGGGACAGTGCCCTGCTTACAAGGCGCTCCATGATCTTAACCGGATATGGGAGGAGCGAGATAGGTCTGTAGTTTTTTAAACAGGCTGGGTCAAGTGACGTTTTTTTTAATAAAGGGGTTACAACTGCTTGCTTTCAGCAGGGAGGGACCATTCTGCTACCCAGGGACTGATCACACAGCTGCTTTAGCATAGGGAACAGCTCAGGGCCTAATGCCTTCCAAATCCTGTGGGGGAGAGGGTCCAGTGATGAGCCCGAGGAAATTCCTAAGGCTAACCGAGTGAAATCCTCCAGCGTGGGAATTTCGAAGTGATCTAGAAAAGGTCCCTGATCAGACACTTCATTCATTCCCTTCCAGTCCTCCTTTCTGTCAGGTAGCAGACTACTAGCCCCATCAACTGTACTATCTCCTTCCATCCCTTTAATAATCTTACAGATCTTCTCTTCAAAAAAAACAGCCAAGCTGTCACAGAGTTCCTGTGTTGGGGGAGTCTTGTTTTTTGTGCAATCGGGGGTGGTGATGTCATTTATTATTTTAAAAACACTTTTGGAGCTATTAGGTGCCTTCAGAATTGCATTTGCGAAAAATTCCGCTTTAGCCGAGGCAGTATAGTTCTTATAATGGAGAATTTTCTCCTTCCACTCAGCTTTAGCCGTGTCAAAGTATCCCCTCCTCCATCGCCGTTCTGCTTGCTTACAGCCAAGTTTTAGCTTTCTTAATTCAGCATTATACCAAGGAGCAGAGGGTTTACCTACTTTTTTCACTAGCTTTTGTGGAGCAAGCTGATCAAGTTGATCATTGTTCAGAAGACAAAAGGTGGTATAATTTGCATCCACCTGTTTCTCGGGGTCGAAAGATTCTTCTAGGTGGAATACAGGGGTGGTACTAACTTTCCTCAGGAGACCTTTCCAGTCCCTACTAAGGAGACATCTAGTCTCCTTCACAATTGCCAGGCTGTTCTGCTTAACGTTAAGTACATCAAATTGAACTAAATGATGATCGGACCAGCCCATCGGCAAAACATTTCTCACTTCCACTGAGTCTTTCCCCGCAAAAACAAGGTCCAACACATGTCCTCCTATATGAGTAGGTTCCATCACCCTTTGAGGGAGCTGTAAATCCATACAGGATTGTAAGAGATTTTTATACCCAGGGTCCATGCTCCCATTGGCCCATAGGTTAAAGTCTCCTAATATTAATAGTTTGGCATGTGAGAGAGCCATGTTACTAAAAACATCAGTCATATTTTTTTGTTGCAGGAGACTGGTCGTTCCTGGAGGCCTATAACAGATAATACCAGTCAGTACATGTCTCCCCTGGTCCTTTAGTGCAAAGCCCAACAGTTCAGCCCCTTCAACCTCATCAATATCTATAGGGGAAAAGTTCCATACCTCCTTAAATATGATTCCCAGCCCTCCACCTCTACCGCTTGGGCGTGGCTTATGAAAAGCTTTATAGCCCTGAGGGCAGGCCAAACCTAGCTCTAGGTCAGACCCGGGATGAGTCCAAGTCTCGGTCATCACCAGGGCATCTAAATCATGTAGCTCTAATAACAACTGTATCTCCGTATAGTGTTTACACAGGGATCTAACATTGAGCAGTCCACATTTTAGAGAGTCCCCTTTCATGAAGTCAGCCACTGGCCCAGCCGTGTCTCTCAATGTGAACTCCCCATAGGCACCACCCTGCACCCCTATTGCTCGCAATGAGGCACTCGAGTACCTATAGGCAATGTTATCTGGTAGATTTCTCCTACCTTCAGCATAATGGCTGGCGCTGTGCGTTGCCGGTGCGCGGACGGGCGCAGACGGGCTTGCCTTTGGCGCGCCTTCGGCGCGCCGGCGGCGCGCCCGCTGCATGCGTCCGCTGCGCGATCGCTCCAGCGCAATGTTTTATAGGCCGTGGCGCGGGGATAGGCAACTAGAATGCTAACCCCTATGGATACCGCAGCCCGCTGGGGCGTATCAGGAAGTATCAGCGTGCACCAACAGTGAGCCAGCTACAATAGTATCCGCTTCTTTTTACAACTCCTTAGTGTGATTTTAAAAGCAATAACAGATTCAAATTCACAATTCTTAATATTAAAAGAATTAAAAAACGGAGTTCACATACGCGCTAAAAATATGATTTTTGCAATATACGCCAGTATGCGACCGCGTCCTTACACGGGCAAGAGATTGTCACGTCTCAGTGTTTCCACGCTGCGCGATCGCTCCAGCGCAATGTTTTATAGGCCGTGGCGCGGGGATAGGCAACTAGAATGCTAACCCCTATGGATACCGCAGCCCGCTGGGGCGTGTCAGGAAGTATCAGCGTGCACCAACAGTGAGCCAGCTACAATAGTATCCGCTTAAGATATTGGGGAGGGTACTATTTAACAAAATCAAAACCTGGGCCGAGGAGGAAAACATTTTAAACAGATGTCAGCTAGGTTTCAGAAGCAATCTTGGAACGGTGGAACAGTGTCTTAACCTTAATTTGATTATAGGTAAATACACCATAGCTCGACTCGGCCCAATCTACCTAGCATTTATGGACCTTACCTCAGCCTTTGATTTTGTTAATAGATCACGGCTCTGGAAATGCCTTTTAAACTACGGGTTGGATGAGGATATAGTGCACTTTTTTGCATATTTACACAGGGATCTAAGGGCACGGGTGAGAATAAGCACGGATGGGGCAGTTTCAGGGGACATAGTGGTCGGAAGAGGCGTAAGACAAGGGTGTGTCTTAGCCCCACTCTTGTTTATTTTATATATTAATGAGCTACATAATGTGCTGTCTGAACTGACTACAGATGTCCCAATGATTAATGGTAACAAACTGCCCGCCCTTTTATATGCGGACGATGCTGTTTTAATAGGTCGTACACCCAATGCACTGCGTATATTAGTTAGGGGTTCTGTTGATTTTATGAATGGCCTGAATCTTTGTACGAATTTTAAGAAATCTTTTTTAATGTGTTGTGGTCCTAAAAAATGTCTTATTAATGCTATTACTTCTGGCTCTGAAACTTTGCTACGCACACGCACTTTCCCATATTTGGGTTTACAATTCTCAGACAATGGATCTTGGGCATCCCATTTGGTTTATGGTCGGAGTAAATTTTTAAAGGCAGTTAATTCGATTTTAAATCTCCCCCAACCGAAAAGAATTGAGGTAGTGTTGTCCCTACTCAAAATCTATAGAACACAGTGTGTACCCACTATAACATATGGGGCTGAAATCTGGGGCTTTATAAATTCCAAAAGCGTCCAGGTCGAAGAAAATAGATTTGGAGGAGAATTTTGGGATACCAATCTCTTCTTCATCCTTTGTCTGTCATAATGAAATAAAATTATTATATCTAGAAGATTATATCAGGTCCCGCCCCGCCCTGTTCTGGTTGAAGGTTTGGCAAAATCCGGCAGCCTCACTAACCAGGGAAATCATAGTTGACTGTTTAAAATGCGACAAGGGCGGAGATATACCGTGGCTTGCAGAAGTGAGGGCAAGTTTAACTAGAGTAAATCTTGGACACATTTTTCATAAACCAGACCAGTTAGATGGAATTAACAAAAAGACTATTCGAGAAGCTATATATAAATATTATGGGGACATAAGATACGCACAAGAGCTCTCTAAAGTATCCGTCGCACGCTACATATTAATGGTAGACGACGGAGGCCCTCCCTCTTATTTACCAGTTAGTTACCTTTTAAGAGATATTACTCGCTGGGAACGAAGTTTGCTTTTTCGCCTTAGATCTGGTACATTAAAATATTTGTTGTGTTTCCCCTTAGGCTTTCAGCCTAACATCGAGGAAATGTCTTGCCCTTGCGGCAATTTAGGTAAGCAATCCATGTTGCATTTTCTGTTCTTTTGTAATTTTTATCAAAAGTACAGTAAGCAACTTTTGATTCCGTTTTTCAGGGCCAGTGGAATAACGGACTTCAAGGTTGCCTACGGGACTATCCTTCAGCTTAATGGGGAAAACTTAACACTCCGTATTTGTACTTTTTTGAAAATGGCTATTCGTTCACGTGTTTCTATGAACCCCCGATAAGTGGACCCGATTGTACTATATGCACTTCTTGGCTTTATGCTGATAAAGAAATATGCTCTTTGGTTCCTGATCGATATTCAAATGTGTGGAGTTTTTATGCTTGGAACTCAATTCAATCGCTTATTTCCCCCGCTGCTATTCCCCCCAAAACCATCTGCACTTTGCACTTTGGCACTTTACTATATGATGCTGTTATATATATAACTTGATACACCCGTGATAACTTTGTGATGACTTATCGAATTATTTTTATATAGTTAAAGCTTTGATGTGTGTTTTAAATCCAGATGATGTTTTTTATGTAAATGTTTAAGTGATTAACTTTGTGAGAATTGTTTGTACTTTTATGGACACTTTATATCCGGATAAAGATTATTGAATTGAATTGAAAATTGAATTGAATTGTTAAGGCAAAATTGTAGCCTGGGGGAAGGGTCACCTTGAAGGAAATGGAAGACCCTCATCCTTAAAAACACACAGGGAATCTTGCAAGCAGAAGTGAGAACAGTGGAAAGGGTAAACCCCTGATTTACTCGAGATTTCCTGAAAAAAGGTCTGTGTTTTTTTTTTTTTAAATAATCAAAAATAGAGCATGAGATTATTTCAAAGTGATTAAACTTAAAGGGCCCTGTTCCTAAACTGCATTTTTTAGTCAGTTTAGTAATACTACAATAATACTACAAAATGCTATTCCCAAACCTACAAGTGTATGCCTCCACCACCACCTCTTCTTTCTTTTCTCTGGGCAGATCCTCACCCATGTAGGTTTACTGTTTAGTAGTAAATGTGGGATGTACCGAGGGGAAGAGGCTGTAAAAAGGGGCATACTTACTACTAAATAGGAGGTGTTTAGGCAGGAATTAGGAGGGTTTTAAGGAGGAGTAGGGAGGGGCTTAGGTAGGGGCACGCATCCACCCACAAAAGAGTAAACCCATTGTTATTCACACACTGCACATCTAAAGTTACTGTATCCAAAAAAAGACCTGAAACAATAGTTCAGCACCACACAAGGCCAACCACTGGTACTGCAACTCCCTTTCATAGGAAAAAATGGTCTTAAACTACAAACCCATAGGAAATACTGTGAAATTAAATTAATTAGATAACCAAAAATTACTTTTCTGAAGTTTAAATTAATAAAAAATCCCCCCTAAACATTCTTTTATTATCCATTACATTTGTTAAAAGTGATATGTAGAATTAATTAAAAGTAATTTGATCATACTTTAATAAAAATTAATGCTACATTAATTTATACATTTAAAAAAGTTGTTACAATATTTTAGAATTAAATAATGTTTATTTTTGCATATTGTTTTATTAGAACATTGGAATGTTGGGAGCTCCATTGAAGACAATGGAGTTGCTCTGGGCTTATAATGGCTGGTATAAGCCCAACGCTGCAACATTCCAATGTTTGTCTTTTTGTTTCTCCATTTTTATTTTAGAACATTCTACCCTTAGTGGGTGGAATGTTCTAATAGCCTTATAGCCCTTCTGCCTCAGGCTATACCGGTTGTTAAAGGCCCTCTCCCTCGTTATAGGCCCTCGCCTGCGGCTCGGGCCTATAACTCGGGATCAGGGCCTTTAACAGCCGGTATAGCCCTCGTCAGCGGGCTAAAAGGCTATAATATTGAATTATATTTAGTTATATTTGTAACTATTTTACATAATTAATTTAATGTAACATTATTTCCTATGGTGTTTTATTTAATGTCCCTGACTCAATACTTTTCTATGGGAGGGTGTTGCGGTAGAGTGGTTGGTGATGTGTGGTGCTTAGTTTTCTACTGTTTCTTTTTTGGCAGTAGTAACTTACACTCATAAATTTGGCTCCACCCCCTGTTTCTGGGCTGGAGACGTGTAAGTCTACACTTTTGAGGAACTTTACACTCTGATTTTGTGAATAGCCAAAAGTAGTTGTTATTTAAAATTGTAAGAGTTAATTACATGTGTAAATTAATAGCACGTATAAGCTACCTTCGTGAATAGCCTCAAAAGTGATCAAAGATGCGCATATTGAATCAACATGGATATAGTGCATGCCGGGGTGTATACGCAGTACCAAGCAGCTGCTCACTTGTTCTCCAAGATGATGTCCGGTAGCCACAACATGTCAGAGGGGACTCTAATTACTTCCACGCCATCGTACTCCGATTTATTCCAGGCCAAACGATAGTCCATCCACTGCTAAAGAAACTCAGAAATACAAAAGTAGTTACTGGCAGTAAAGACAGTCCTCCATTTCTCTGTCACCAAAGCACCACACCTGAGGAACACAGGATGGTGGCCCATGCCTGATGCATATTGTAAGAATTGACTCTAGTGCTTTTGTAAGTAAACCACACGAGTTCGAAGCACCTCAAGGGATGGAGACCTGAGCTAGGTGGAGAGTAGGACATGGTACCCTGGCTGGTCATCCTTGCCTCAGGCAACTTTGCCAAAGATGAGACTTGACATTGTGAGACACTGAACACCAGTTCCAGTGTGTTACCAGAAGTGACACCAACTATCCTATCCCTTACAAAACTGGAACCAACTCCTATATTTTAAGGCAACGGGTTTTGAAGAGTAGGACTCCCCTCTGGGATGGTCCCCACACTTGTTTTATTAATCACAACAAACTCTATGGTGGGTTTGGGGGGGAGGGGTTAGACTGCCAGCAGGTCAGTACCGGATCTCTCATTGCATCATGGTAGATGCAGCTTAGAGCGTTTTTGGGCTACAAGTATAACAGTGTTTAAAGCCAGTGTGGCCATAGTCTTGGCTTTCTGGGATACTTGTTTCTGGGTTCTTGACCTTCTTCAACAGGAAGTAGCACATAGGCTTGGGGGTGCTCCAAATACCACCGGTAGAACCACTCAAAAGCAGGCAGGTTCATCCCACGCTCATCAACCTGATGACTCCTCTACGAGCCTCACAATCAAGCGGGAGCGACAGCTCACTGCCAGCACGTCAGAGCCAGCTCTCCCATTGCATTATGGTAGATGTGGTTCATAGTGCTTATAAATTACAAGTAGAAAAGTGCTTGACATGGCATGAAACACATGCCTCAGTAATGATGAAGGCACAGGCATTGCAGCACCTGCCAAAAACAGCTGATGCATCTGAGTTGAGACTCCCTTGGCCCTTACTCTTTTTAAAAACAGAGGGCATGCACTTAGTCCCTCAAGAAACGCTGGCACAAGAGCTGAGTCCTTCACTAAAAATGCTCTAAACCTCCAACGCCCCATCCAAGGAGCAGTAACAAAAAGGTTACTTACCTCTTTTACTTACTCGTGTTCTGCAGCTGAAGACTTTTCTGGATTCATGTGCTGTGCATTATTAAGCAGTCTAGTGGCTGGGCCTGGACAGGTCTCTTCTAGTCTGTTTTTCCAGGTTTTTTTATCATGCTTTGCAGAGTTGTTGACCATTCGGTGCTACGTCCCGTCTTGCACATCAGAGTATCCCCCAGAAGCCCTTTGACGTGGTCGCCATCTTCAGAATCTTTTTTCTCTTTGGTTTGGTTTCCTCTTTTTGTCCTCTGTTGTAAACTTTTCCCACCTTGGAAAAGGTGTGTGAGTCACATGTGAATTCAGAACATTTTTCAAGCTGCAAAACTACTTCTATCCGTAAGTAATCTTCGTTTGCGGTGTGAATCTTGAATCTTCAGGATCCGCGTGCTGTGCATTGATTTCATAGCGGTATCTTCTGTCTGGAGGCTGGATCAGCTTCGGTGTGTGCTTGCAAATATATATTTTATCACTTTGTCCCACCTGGGCCTCCCTACGTCTTGCACATACAACAGTAATGTTTTGTGAATGTGTGTACTGATGACCATGCGGCTGCCTTGCAGACTTCTTTTAGCGCCATACTTCCTAACTAGGCGTGGGTTGCCCTCTTTCTCCTCGTTGAGTGACCCCTGTGGTCGCTCTGGGTGCTACTTCTGCTATTTTGTGGCGGTGCTGAATGGTCTGTACTATCCATCTGACAATGGTCCCCTTTAAGGATGGGGCACCCTTGCTTCCCTCAGGCAAGGGTATGAAGACGTGTTCTCCTTTCCTGATTGATTTTGTCATTTGTAGGCGGTAAATCATTGCCCGTCTCACATGTAGGGTGTGTGCGGTTCGAGTGGTTGGAAGAAAGGTGGAGTTGTGAACGCCTTGACAGTTCCCCTTTATGCCTCTTCTATTTGTTGTCCTATGCCTGCTTTTAAAGCATCTTATCTCTTTTTAGAAAGTGCGAAGTTCTTAGACATGTGCAGACGTGTTAGCATCATGTGTGCCTACTATCGAGGCTGACATACTGTACGGCTCGCTGCCTGGCATCATGGGTGTACGCTGTGGTACCCGACAGCTTTATATTGGTTTTAACTATAGGAAAATATAATCAATATATTAATTGAGGTGGCAGATTTCTCATCATGTTGTTTAGTCTTCTTGACATTTTAGTATCTGCAAGTCCAGCTTTATTTTATATATATAAAGATGAGATTGTGGATCAGATACTATAAAATCCAGGTAACTGGCCATGGACTGAACGGACTGCGCGCTTGGACTATAAAGCCAGAGGTCACGCTGGGCTGTAAGGGTCCTTCAGCCTGGCGCGGTTTGTCATTTCTCGGTGACAGAGAAGAGCTGAGTTGCTGTATTTCTATTCTACAAAGGTAGCTGTGCCATCCATCCATCTTAAGAAACTCAAAAACAGGCAGCTGTTTACTATACTTGAGCGCCTAGAAATAGCTTTAGACTGTTAGGATGTTAGGAACTTGTTAACCATGGTAGGAATGTTTTTACTGTTTTCACTAACCATGACACGCATTGCTGCATTTCTATTCTACAAAGGTAGCTGTGCCATCCATCCATCTTAAGAAACTCAAAAACAGGCAGCTGTTTACTATACTTGAGCGCCTAGAAATAGCTTTAGACTGTTAGGATGTTAGGAACTTGTTAACCATGGTAGAAATGTTTTTACTGTTTTCACTAACCATGACACGCATTGCTGCATTTCTATTCTACAAAGGTAGCTGTGCCATCCATCCATCTTAAGAAACTCAAAAACAGGCAGCTGTTTACTATACTTGAGCGCCTAGAAATAGCTTTAGACTGTTAGGATGTTAGGAACTTGTTAACCATGGTAGGAATGTTTTTACTGTTTTCACTAACCATGACACGCATTGCTGTATTTCTATTCTACAAAGGTAGCTGTGCCATCCATCCATCTTAAGAAACTCAAAAACAGGCAGCTGTTTACTATACTTGAGCGCCTAGAAATAGCTTTAGACTGTTAGGATGTTAGGAACTTGTTAACCATGGTAGGAATGTTTTTACTGTTTTCACTAACCATGACACGCATTGCTGCATTTCTATTCTACAAAGGTAGCTGTGCCATCCATCCATCTTAAGAAACTCAAAAACAGGCAGCTGTTTACTATACTTGAGCGCCTAGAAATAGCTTTAGACTGTTAGGATGTTAGGAACTTGTTAACCATGGTAGGAATGTTTTTACTGTTTTCACTAACCATGACACGCATTGCTGCATTTCTATTCTACAAAGGTAGCTGTGCCATCCATCCATCTTAAGAAACTCAAAAACAGGCAGCTGTTTACTATACTTGAGCGCCTAGAAATAGCTTTAGACTGTTAGGATGTTAGGAACTTGTTAACCATGGTAGGAATGTTTTTACTGTTTTCACTAACCATGACACGCATTGCTGTATTTCTATTCTACAAAGGTAGCTGTGCCATCCATCCATCTTAAGAAACTCAAAAACAGGCAGCTGTTTACTATACTTGAGCGCCTAGAAATAGCTTTAGACTGTTAGGATGTTAGGAACTTGTTAACCATGGTAGGAATGTTTTTACTGTTTTCACTAACCATGACACGCATTGCTGTATTTCTACTCTACAAAGGTAGCTGTGCCATCCATCCATCTTAAGAAACTCAAAAACAGGCAGCTGTTTACTATACTTGAGCGCCTAGAAATAGCTTTAGACTGTTAGGATGTTAGGAACTTGTTAACCATGGTAGGAATGTTTTTACTGTTTTCACTAACCATGACACGCATTGCTGCATTTCTATTCTACAAAGGTAGCTGTGCCATCCATCTTAAGAAACTCAAAAACAGGCAGCTGTTTACTATACTTGAGCGCCTAGAAATAGCTTTAGACTGTTAGGATGTTAGGAACTTGTTAACCATGGTAGGAATGTTTTTACTGTTTTCACTAACCATGACACGCATTGCTGTATTTCTACTCTACAAAGGTAGCTGTGCCATCCATCCATCTTAAGAAACTCAAAAACAGGCAGCTGTTTACTATACTTGAGCGCCTAGAAATAGCTTTAGACTGTTAGGATGTTAGGAACTTGTTAACCATGGTAGGAATGTTTTTACTGTTTTCACTAACCATGACACGCATTGCTGCATTTCTATTCTACAAAGGTAGCTGTGCCATCCATCCATCTTAAGAAACTCAAAAACAGGCAGCTGTTTACTATACTTGAGCGCCTAGAAATAGCTTTAGACTGTTAGGATGTTAGGAACTTGTTAACCATGGTAGGAATGTTTTTACTGTTTTCACTAACCATGACACGCATTGCTGTATTTCTACTCTACAAAGGTAGCTGTGCCATCCATCCATCTTAAGAAACTCAAAAACAGGCAGCTGTTTACTATACTTGAGCGCCTAGAAATAGCTTTAGACTGTTAGGATGTTAGGAACTTGTTAACCATGGTAGGAATGTTTTTACTGTTTTCACTAACCATGACACGCATTGCTGTATTTCTATTCTACAAAGGTAGCTGTGCCATCCATCCATCTTAAGAAACTCAAAAACAGGCAGCTGTTTACTATATTTGAGCGCCTAGAAATAGCTTTAGACTGTTAGGATGTTAGGAACTTGTTAACCATGGTAGGAATGTTTTTACTGTTTTCACTAACCATGACACGCATTGCTGTATTTCTATTCTACAAAGGTAGCTGTGCCATCCATCCATCTTAAGAAACTCAAAAACAGGCAGCTGTTTACTATACTTGAGCGCCTAGAAATAGCTTTAGACTGTTAGGATGTTAGGAACTTGTTAACCATGGTAGGAATGTTTTTACTGTTTTCACTAACCATGACACGCATTGCTGTATTTCTATTCTACAAAGGTAGCTGTGCCATCCATCCATCTTAAGAAACTCAAAAACAGGCAGCTGTTTACTATACTTGAGCGCCTAGAAATAGCTTTAGACTGTTAGGATGTTAGGAACTTGTTAACCATGGTAGGAATGTTTTTACTGTTTTCGCTAACCATGACACGCATTGCTGTATTTCTATTCTACAAAGGTAGCTGTGCCATCCATCCATCTTAAGAAACTCAAAAACAGGCAGCTGTTTACTATACTTGAGCGCCTAGAAATAGCTTTAGACTGTTAGGATGTTAGGAACTTGTTAACCATGGTAGGAATGTTTTTACTGTTTTCACTAACCATGACACGCATTGCTGTATTTCTATTCTACAAAGGTAGCTGTGCCATCCATCCATCTTAAGAAACTCAAAAACAGGCAGCTATTTACTATACTTGAGCGCCTAGAAATAGCTTTAGACTGTTAGGATGTTAGGAACTTGTTAACCATGGTAGGAATGTTTTTACTGTTTTCACTAACCATGACACGCATTGCTGTATTTCTACTCTACAAAGGTAGCTGTGCCATCCATCCATCTTAAGAAACTCAAAAACAGGCAGCTGTTTACTATACTTGAGCGCCTAGAAATAGCTTTAGACTGTTAGGATGTTAGGAACTTGTTAACCATGGTAGGAATGTTTTTACTGTTTTCACTAACCATGACACGCATTGCTGTATTTCTATTCTACAAAGGTAGCTGTGCCATCCATCCATCTTAAGAAACTCAAAAACAGGCAGCTGTTTACTATACTTGAGCGCCTAGAAATAGCTTTAGACTGTTAGGATGTTAGGAACTTGTTAACCATGGTAGGAATGTTTTTACTGTTTTCACTAACCATGACACGCATTGCTGTATTTCTATTCTACAAAGGTAGCTGTGCCATCCATCCATCTTAAGAAACTCAAAAACAGGCAGCTGTTTACTATACTTGAGCGCCTAGAAATAGCTTTAGACTGTTAGGATGTTAGGAACTTGTTAACCATGGTAGGAATGTTTTTACTGTTTTCACTAACCATGACACGCATTGCTGCATTTCTTTATGCATTTTGTGTGTGTTTACCATTTATATTGTATGCACTAAACTAGGATTTTATAATAAACATTTTAAAGTACCTCTCCTGTTTCTAAGTGCTATTTTAAGTGTGTTATTCAACAACGTAAGTAGGTTTGGTGTTCTGTGGCGTCCCTGAACTAATCTTGTGGGACTGATCACTTCCATGAATATTTCCTGCTCAGTATTGCTGAGCGGGTTGTGTATGGGTTGCAGTTCAATTGGATTTCGAATTCGTATTGGTGCATTGCCAGAGTCCTTGCACCAGGGGGTTGGAAATGCTGTGCCTCTGGCTCTGTGGGGGCCCCTCAGGGAACGTATCACCAGCAAATGTATGGCTTGATTAACATGGAAACGTGATACTACCTTTGGTACAAATATTAGATTTGTTCTCATTAATACCTTCTATTTGTGTATTTGTAGATATGGTTGTTGTATTGAAAGCGCCTGTATCTCGCTGACCCTCCGTAATGATGTGAGTTAAGAAGGCTGTTTTTAGTGTTAGGAAGTTCAGTTCTGCGTTGTGCAGCACTTTAGACGGTGTCTTCATTACCTGTGTTAGTACCAAATTAAGATACCATGTAGGTGTCTGGGCGTGAGATCTTTTTAGCCCCCTCTGGAAACGTTTTACGACTGGCGTGGTAAGGAAGCTTTTGCCTATTACACCCCTGTGTAAGGTACAGTGGCTGCAAGGCGAGCCTTTAGTGGGGCATAGGACAGGTGTCTGTCTAGCTGCTGCATAATGAATCTGATCTCTGCAGCGTCTTGTGTCCAGTCTCTACAGCCCCTATGTTTGTGCATGAGCCTGTTCCACGTGTGTAATACTTTCTTGTGGAGCTCTTCTTGCGTTCCTGAGCATCTTCATTGATCTCGGTGCAAGTTTTCCTTCATCGTCAGGAACAGTGCTGCCAGACTTGGGGTAGCGGGATCCGGGTGCATTCCCATCTCTCTTGTATTGGTAATAGACCCTGATGTGCTGGGAACTTCAGGACTTGTCCCTAGATCTGAAAACCATGATTGTCTGCTCCATTGTGGAGCTACTCAGATTAGTGTCACATGTTCCTGCTTGCAGTTTTGTATCACTTGTGGTATCGTAGGTATCGGTGGAAATGCATAAGCTAAAATCCCTGACCATTTAACCAACAGGGCAACCCCGAGGGATTGGTGAAAGTGAAATCTGGAAGCAGAGCTTTGGATTTTTTTCATTTGTACGCATTGCGAACAAATCCATGTGAGGCGCGCCCCACCATTGGAAATGTCTGTTTCTACCCCTTGTTTTAGTTCCCACTCATGTGTGGTGTTTGTATGCTCAGTCTGTCGGCCTCAGAGAGTTCTCCGGGTATGTGTATCTCAACTCGTGTTGACTTCTTCTCCAGCACCCATCGCCATATGTCATGCACTAGTTTGGTGTGATTTTGTTCCCCCCGCTTGTTGATGTGAAACATCACTGTTGTGTTGGCTCCCTGTCAACAAGAGGATAACCTTCAAGCTCCTCACCCACGCACACAAAGCACTCCACAACTCCGGACCAGCCTACCTCAACAGACGACTCAGCTTCTACACCCCCACCCGCCAGCTCCGCTCGACCAGCCTCGCCCTCGCCACAGTCCCCCGCATCCGGAAAACGACCACCGGCGGCAGATCCTTCTCCCACCTCGCCGCCAAGACCTGGAACACCCTCCCCACCAACCTCCGACAGACCCAAGACCTACTGGCCTTCAGAAGACTCCTCAAGACCTGGCTCTTCGATCAGTAGCAGCACCACCCCCCTCTTCCCCCAGCGCCTTGAGACCCTCGCGGGTATGTAGTGCGCTTTATAAGTGACATGATTGATTGATTGATTGATTGATTGTCTGTCCGAATTAGGACTGTCCGTTCCTTCGACCGTTTCTGAAAGACTTGCGGTGCTACTAAGACGAGTTTTGAGTTCCAACACGTATATGTGCTGTACCACTTCTTTAGGGTTCCCTGATGTTCACTCCTTGCACGTTTGCTCCCCACCCTGTGTGGGATGTGTCCCTTGCAATGACTCTTGTGGAAGATTGAAAGGTCTTCCCACTGTAAGATTGTTTGCATTCCACCACTGTATTTCCTTTTGTAACTTGCTTGTGACAATCACTAGATCCTCCCAACACCCTGTTGCCTGTGACCATTGCTGTTGTAGCCACTCTTATAGCGGTCTCATGTGTAACCTCACCTGGGGTGTTGTGTGTTTCCTGCATGGCCCATTGTCGTTTTTCCCATGTTAGCCTAGTCCTGCACATTGTAGGCCTCATTTCTCTGCACACGTTACTATATAAACACGTCTGCTGTTATGCCTCACTGTATTTTCACAGGGAACCTGCTTATGTTTTCTTGTTCTGTTCTTCTCCGGGGATTTAGTCTGACCACCACAGACCAGGTCAAACAAAAATGCCCCTTGTTTTCTTCTTTGGTCAGGCACTGACACCTAGACACAACACGAGAACGCAGCTGCTGTTTGTGAGAAAACATGTCTTGTCATATAACTGAGGACAGGAGTTTTAAAAAGACACTGAGTGAAGGTCCAGAAACAAGACTGATGCATCAGCTCAGATGTAGAGCATCCATCTATGCGGTTCTGCCAATAATCCCAAAGATGTTTGATAGATAATCACTCAGCTTCACTAGGAAGGGGGGGCTACTCTGTCTTATAACTTGACAGGGCTTTTTATGGCATATGGTCTGTTTCTAATTGTGGCGCAAATACTGCATCTTCGAGCACAATAGTTTAAATAAATATCATACACTTCCTTCGTGTCTCTTGTTTATCTTATTGCGGACGAGAACAAAAGGGGGTGTCCTGTTACCACGATCCCTGAGAGGGTCCGGAGTGTTGGGTTTTGGGGTGCCAAGTCACTTGTCTCTCTGGATATGAGTAGGAGGGCAAGTGAGGCACTTCTAGCATTCAGGAAGGGATTAAAAATGGCTTTTTGATAAATAATTCTCTTTCTTCCGTTTCATTCCTAAAGGAGAAGTAACTAGCGCCAGGACACCCTTGGGTAACCGTTGCACTCTATAAGTTTCCTTAACATAACATAACATAACATAGCTAGTCGGACTCAGGCCATGGATACTGAGGTGGTATGGTGACTCAGTCCCTACATGCCGATGTTCTATGGTCCCAAGCATAGTTCTGTTCCTGAGCAGAATCCCTGCAACAGGGGCACTAAGGGACTGGAGGAAGCTATCATGGCCAGCATCTTTCCCACCGCCCTCACTGTCAGACGTTAATCCTTCTGGTAAAGGTGAGCTTGGTCTACCATTGCTTGGACTCTCTTTGGCGCTGGAAGGACTTTATCCTTTCTGAGTTTAGAATTGCCGCAGAGAGTGCGTCACTCTGTCCAGTTTTGGTTATGATTTCTCGTATTTGATGGAGTACCCAAGCCTATGGAGTGTTTTCATTACTGTTCTTATGTTTCCTTTGCACTGTTTGAGCATCTTTGCTTTTACTGGCCAATTGTCCGGCAGGGATTACGGGTAGGCGTAACTCGTGTAATTGGCTGTAGTATAAGTACAGGAAATAACAGCAAAATGACACTGAATTACACGAGCCGCGTAACCCTGCGTTTAGCCCTAAGATGCACCCTTGTGTCTTAAATGAACTCAAGGATGCATTTGCACTAAGAAAATAGTGATAAATGCAACAAAACAGGAATATCAGCAGCCGCTCACACTCTGTCCTGTGCTCCTGAGGAGGCGTTTTTGCTCCAAATTACTCTAAATGACCTAAACTGGTGTAATTGCATTATTTTCTGTAATGCATAATTACCAAAATTACTTAGATGACTCCAGCGTAATTGAAATTTTACCCAGGCCGTGTAGGGTTACTCTTCTTATGAGATGCATCACCACAACAGTTACACATTTCATAAACTCCAGGTGCTGACCTTTTGCAAAAGGTAACACTTAGATTGGTAGTGTACTGCGCCTACTATGGATCTGTGGAATGTTTAGTGTAGTCTGTTCATTGGAATGTGTAGGCGCATCCTTGAAGTCTGTAGCAGTCAGGCAGTCTCCTCTTTGTGTTAGAGGAATGACCTCCCGTAGTGATGTCATATTGAACATTTGTGTATTGATTGACCTTTAAGTGCCCAAAGATCCAGAATGGGGGTTAGGGTCTTGTCTGGCTTCGGTATCGGTACCGAGAGGCAGATCGAGTAGACTCCTTGGCGTCTTTCCTTTAGCTGGACCAGTTCTGTTGCCCTTTTGCTTATAGGGTTGTTCACTTCTTGTCGAAAACAAATCTTTTCTTACTTGCTGATGGTCTTTTCTCGTGGTCTTATGGTGAGAGGTGTGCACAGTAGTTCTATGTAATAACCATGTTGGATGAAGTTTAATAACAATTTGTTGGACGTGAGGTTTACTCATTCTTGTCCAAATACTCAGATTCTTCCTCCCACTGGTGACTTGTGTAGGAGGAGGACTTCTGAGCAGTCACTTGATGGGGAGCAGACCTCCTCTTGGGGTTCCTCCTCTACTTGTTCCTTGAAGGGCATGACTTGAGGGTGAACGGTATTGCAATTGTGACAATGCTGGTGTGGAAGCACGCTGTTGTGCAAAAGTAGTGTGTATTGTAGACGGCTGCATCCCTCCCCTTGAGGGAGTTCTTTTGGTCTGTGCCAGAACCCCTCAAAAAGGCCCCTTGCATTGTAAGGCCACTGCCCTAGCTATCTTGTTTTCCTTCTTCATACTATGAAGTCTCCTATGAAAGGAATATTAATGAAAGAAGTTTGTACTTCCTGTTAAAAACCTCACACCCTGAACCAGGCATGGGGGCCACGTGTTATGGCTGAGCATAACTACCTGCTGGTCGGACCTGGAGCGTCCAGTGCAGAATTCAGGCAGGTGTTAGTAATAGTCTTGCTTCTTCAGGTAGGTGCTGTGTTAGGCCTTCAATTTCGTCCCAGTGCTGGTGGGCATATCTGTTCAGTAGTGCATTGGAGTTAGCTTTACGCCACTGTGCTGCAGTCAACTCTTCCATTTACCCACCCACATTGTCCACTCACTCAGGGCTTGATTTAGAGTAGATCTCGGCTGACAGGTTACGCCATCACAACGGTGCCGGATATCCTGTCCGCCGAAATACAAATTCCATTGTATCCTATGGGATATATACTTCGGCGGATGGGTTCACCGTTGTGATGGAGTAACTCATCTGCCAAGATGTAAATCAGGGCCTTCGTCTCCTTGTCAGATGGTGGACCTGTCGAGTTGGGAGTAGTGTCCCTCTGGCGAGCTGTGGCTACAATGAGAAAGTCTGCTTCGCGGTTTCCCTTGATGTAAGGGGAGGTGGGTTCCTCGTAGAGAATCCTGACTTCTCTACCCGTGAGGGGATGGCTTTTGCAGCATCTGGTTCCTTAAAAGCCCCTCTATCTAGGTCCAAAATGCTGGGCTGCATTAAGAAGAACACATTCCTCTTTTTGGAGGCAATAATGTCTCTAGCAAAAAACATTGGTCTGCCTTTTCCTCTCCAGTTGAACACCATAGTTGTCTGCTGCTTTTTTATTTCTGTATTGTAAGCAGTAAGATCCACCGGAGGGGATGGCCTGGATGGATAGGAATCTACTCCTTCTTCAGGTCAGTCTGCAAACAGGTCCTGCCACTCTTCCGCAGATTCTCCTACCTGGGATGGATAATGCTTGAAAAATTCTCTCTCTGAAATGGAACAGTTCTTCCTCAACCTCCTCCTGTGGTTCTGGAATGATTGGTGGTTCCAGTTCTGCAACCTCCTGTTCTGGTTCTTTTTCGTGTTGAGGCTGCAGAGGAAATGTGCATCTCTTTAGAGTCATCACACTCTAATTTTCTGTGAGTAAGGGCTTCCATTTCGGTCTCGAGGTGCCGTTTTGTTTCTCTCTGCATTGAGAGATTTCTGTGTGACATTGATGGCTTCGGTCCTTGTCTTCGGCACTGAGCCATCTTTCCTGAAGAAGTCTTGTCTCTCCCACACTCTTGATCCCCTTCAGGGTTGCTGCTGATTCATAGGGTTTGCCTCAAGCAGTATCCCTTGTCTTGGATCTTTGGGGCTCTTGTAGCTTCTGCCTGCCTTCCAGTATTGAAGGTTTTGGTACTGATACCAGTTTCGCGTTTCTCGAGTCTGACATTTTCTGCTCAGCCTCTCTGCACCCTTAAGGAGTTTCCTTGCACTTCTTGATCTCAACGTCTTTCAAAATCGGCTTCAATGTTTTTTTGGCTTGCTCCTCGATGTCTGGATTCTTTCCTGGGCCACCTTGGCATCCTTTTGTGTCTCCTCATCATTGCTCGACAAACCTAAGTCTCTTCAAGATTCCTGTTTCCTCTGTGACAAGGCCATGGTGCAGTGAGCCCACCTCTGCTTCTCCCTTGCCCTAAGGGTGTTGGGTAGGAACTCTGCACATGCAGTGCATCATTCTGACCTGTGGTCCTTCAGGAGGCAGGGGCTGCAGATGTTGTGGCTGTCCTTCTGGGTGCACTTGTGGTGGCAATTGAGGCAAAACCTAAACTGGAAATGCTCCATTGCCCTCACTCATTCACCAACCCATGTGGTTGTATCAGCTGTTGATCTTTCCCTTTCTATGCATTTTGATTATGTTTTCTGATGCTTTCTTCCTCCCTTGACGTCCTTTGAGAGGTGTGATATGAATGACACTGTCCTCAGTAATCATCAACAAAAAATGGTTTTCTTAGGCAAAGTTTTTTCCCAATTGACTCTAGAGCTCTCTTCTGTGCTTCTAAACCCCATGGCGGAAAAAAGAATTTGAAGATGGCGACCATGTCGAAGAGTTTCCAGGGCGTATGTCTGATGTCATGCAAGGATGAACATAGCACCAAATGGTCAACAACTCGACAACACCCGCTCCTAAAAAACATGGATAAACAGACTAAAAGAGACAATTCTGGACCCAACCACGTGATAGCGGAATAATGCACTGCATGTGAATTTAGAAAAGATTCACTCTGTAAAACCCTGGAGTTCATTGTCTAAGGGGATCGGCACTAGAGCCTTTTATCGAAAGACTCAATTACGTTCACTGGAGAAGGCAGCCGCCAGCAGATGAGAGTGATATCAATAAGCCCCGGACAGCAGGACTGGAAGCCTACCCACTGAGCTAACCTCCATGTTCAGTAAGAGGTGTATGAATGGCTCCACCGTGACCTTGGGATATGATATCTGACTTGTCGGCAGGCAGCGATGGATCTATGGTTTGGGGGAAGCCTGATGTGTGAAGAAGGATGGGGAATCTGAGGCTGGATTACCCAACTCTCTTGTGTGAACCTGAGTGGCTTAATGCCAGAGATGTTTGTATTACACTCATGAGTGTTACTGACAAGAGGATAAATACAAGATATCAAGGGGGAGAACAGACTGAAAAACATATATAGACTGCCAAAATATCAACCATCGATAAATATATCTGGAGAGAAATTGGACATGCACCAGCAAGCGCTGTCAATCAAGCTCCTGCCGACAAATATGGTAGGTCTTGAGTCAGAATAGTGAGCTAACCCAGTCCCAATAGGTGGGAAACGAGAGTCAATGGAAGTAGAATTTAAAACAGGTTGACATTGTGTAGGGAAACATTTCTGTAATGTCAATATTTTGCTTTTATCCACTTTTGACCCTCACCTCCAACTATCTGGCTGACTATCTGGTGGTTCAGGGCACACCTGCAGCCAAGAAACCATCAGATGGGAGACAAAGAAGTGTAAAAAAAGAAAAATGCAAGGCAACAGGCCTTCTCCATCTATGCACCCAGGATTTGGAACAAACATCATGTATCCACCAGAATTGCCCAAACTCTATTCCAATTTAGGAAAGAGTTTAAGACACTCACTTTTTAAATAACGCTGCATCACAAAGAAATTAGAGTCAACGTCTATCCTAGCAACGAGCTCTCCCTCCAATCATATAGGCTGAATTCTTGCATTAGACCCTATACAGCTCTCTGCTGCTTTTTAGATAGGTTTGCGCTGTACAAAAAACACATATATACATCTATGTTTTCACACAGACCTGAAGATAGGTCTTAAACAGGGAGTTCTACTAACTAGTGCCCTGGTACTCCTGTATACAGGGTAGGAGGTGGTCTCCTGCTGCTTTTTAGAATTGTGTTGCAGCATCACCTGTTCTGATGGACACTTCTGCCTGTGGATTGTGCACCTTTTTAATCTCCCAGGCACCAGACTGGATCCGGAAACTCTTCCATAGCTCTTCCTCGCCAGTTGTGATGATGGCTCCACATTGGCACTAGAAACAACACCATTGTGACATCACTGGAGCCATAAATCACCCACTCTGCTAACTTGGCACCAGTACCCTTTTTACACACGTCTCAAGGCAGATCTTGAGCTGGCATTCTCCTCTGAGAGAAGTGTCCTCACGATTTTGCATGAAGAATTTGGTGCAGGGCTTAGGGATGAATCCCACTGATAGTTCAGAGCTCAAATCCTGTAGGGATTGTGATGGGCAAATGTTCATTACAGACCTCCATGGTATCTGTTTGTGATTTCTGTGGTTCGACCACAACACAAGGTTGTATGACTCCTTCCTCAGCATGCATCCTAAGGCGATAAACGAAATGGGAACTAGGCTATTCATGGCCCAAGCCCTTGAACTTAGCCCCACACCAATCTAGGCCAAGATCCAAGTCTCCTTCTTTGCTATAGTCAAAATCAAGAAAGAAGTTTGACAAACACAAGAAGAGGAAGAAACTGCATTGGTCTTCTCCTGGAGGTACGTCCCTGCAGCTCTCCCCTCTCAGAAGGAATTTTCCTTGGATCCGAGCTGGTCTTCTCCCCTCAGATGATCTGACGGTGCCACCAGGGCTGCCCCGGACCCTCAGCCTCACTCTGGCTTGGTTCCCCAAGGGCCACCGCTTTCTCCACCACAGTTCACTGTAATGGCCTTGCCTGAGATTCCAGATCTCGGTGCGATTCTGACATCACTATTAAGCGCAATGTTCGAGATGTTCCAGCAGGTGGCAGTCACCTCTGGAGCACCTTAGGGCCCCATTGGACCCTTTAGGATGCCATATAGGTGTGTGCCTGTGGGTCCTTCCTCTGCACCCTTCAGCCCTATGCCTACTGCGCCCCAGGCTGTGCAGATGCTGACCACTGAATCACTATATACGACACCGCACGACTGTCGTCACCTATCACTCAGCCGCCTACCCCTCCGGTGCCACTACACATGCCCCCTCTGGGCCTGGCACCTCCACTTCATTTGGGGTAAACAGTTGATCAGTCTCCTTCTAAGTTCCAACAAATAATTCAAAGATCCAGGAGGGTGGCCCAACATTTGCTGGAGGAAAGACAAGCAAAACGCTGATTGGAGCAGTACCGGCATACCATGCATGACCTCCTTGGGACTGATCCTGCATGACACTGATAAAAGCAGTGAGACTGCACTCTTGCTACCCACTCTCTAACCAGGCACAGAAAACTATCCGGCTTCATAAAACACAAGTGGCTTTAATATGTCTCTGGAATCAGAGATGGAGTTTCCTGCTGGTCCACCTCTTCCTGAAGTGACTCCCTATCATACTGCATCTGAAAAGCAGCAGAGGTCCTAGAACTACCACTTCCTATTGTGTAGGTGAAGTCTAACCTCCTCTTTGAAGTTATGCAGAAGGCAAGGCAGTACTTTTATGTAGACCCTGCCTTGGCAGCCTGGCTAAAACAGACCTCCACACCAGTCATCAGTAAACTACTAGCCAGAAGGTATTAACCAGCCCCGGGGAGACCCACTATTCCTTCGATCCACCCTTCACCTGAGAACCTGATGCTGCAGACCTCTCGATGCCCAAAATACATTTCTGATGCCTTTCCCACATGACCTGCTGACAGGGAGTCTAAAAAGCTTAAGATAATTGGGAAAAAAGTCATCTCAGATGGAAGCCTAGCACTCAAGTTCCTTGAAACCACATGCAGTCTGGGAAGGTACACCCATGCTTTGTGAGACTTGGCTCACGAGGGGCCTCTCCCTCCACATCATTTTAACAAACACTTGTCGGAGAAGATGAAAGATGAACAGGATGCTCCAAGGCACATAATCAAGGCTGTACTTGATAAGGCTGATTCAGTAGCACAATCATTGGACTCTTCAGTATCCTTTCCCCACCGTGCACTTCTAAGGCCCTTGGGCTTCGCCAATGATGTCCTTGATGAACCTTCCATTCAATGTGTCAAAAATGTTTGGAGACGAGACTGATTCAGTACTAGAACATTTTAATGTGAGGAGGGCTAAGGCTTGCTAGAATCTCCATGGAAAGACCATCAACAGTTTCAGACAATTTGGGCTTGTCCTGAGGCTTCACTTCCATAGCCAGGGACAAGCCGCTCAGACTCAGCAACAGTCACAGAAAGCACTATTTAAACATTATAGGGTAGAGGCGAGGGCTAGAGCCGAGTCAAATAGCCTCCATTCTCCCGCCCCCTCTATACCCCCTACTGGGAAAGCAGCTCTAGTTTTTCCTTGTCAAAGCATGTGAGGCCCTTGGAGAGTCCTTTCTGTAAGCCTGGAAGGCAATGTTTTTCGGACCAGTAGCTCTTTCAAATTGTAGAAAAGGAGTATGCCCTACCCTCCCAAAATGCCCCAACCCAGTTCGTACCCCAGCAGTCCCTTCAAGCAGAAGAACATCTCTGCATCCTGCAGCAGGATGTGGCAGGCCTGCTGCAGAAAAGAGCAGCGGAAATGGTACCAGAACAGGAAATTGGTTGGAGGTCCGACTCTTGGTAGTTGCGGGTTCCTAAAGATGGCAGTCTTAATCTGATCTTGGTTCTCAGAGCCTAGAACCTCTTCCTCTGAAAGGAAAAGTTCAAGGTGGTCTTTCTGGCTCAGGTTCTTTTGATGCTGGAAGCAGGAGACTGGAAGTGCCCCATGAATTGCAGGACACGTATTACTTGATACTTATACTGCAGGCTCACAGGAGGTACCTACGATTTGTGGTAGGATCCACAAACTACCAGTTCACAGTCCTCCTGTTCTTATTACCATCAGCCCCTCGAATCATCACAGAGGGGCCAGTTCATCTCAGGAGGTCACGAATCCCTGTCTTCCGATAAGTGGAAGACTGGCCACTCGAAGCCGGTTCGCCGCAGAGGGTGTCAGGCAACTTGAAATTGACAGTATCCCTGTTGTTCAATCCAGCCTTTCTCATCAGCGTGCCCAAAGCTCTCCAGAGAGCACTCAGCGACTCCTGTTCATAGGGGCAGTACTGAATACAACATCGCTCCAGGCTTTCCCTCTTTCACAGGAGATCCGGGACTTTTGGGGTATGATTCGGATGTTTTGGTAAGCAGCTCGGGTTCCAGTATTGATGGTCCTACACTTGCCTGGCCTGTTCCTGCATCCTCCAGGTCAAGCATGCACACTGACACATGAGGGCTCTCCAAGGGTGCGTGACAGGCAGTGGATCACTCCCGCCTCTCTGTCTGAAGGATGGTGACAAATCACAATTAAAACTTTAGAACGTAGCACTGCACCTTCAGAAATTGATGTCACTCTCATCCTGTTCACCTCGCAGGGTGCGGGAAAAATGGATGAGATCCTGATATCCGGTCACCATGGTGGGCACTTTATGACTCCAGTAACGTCATGATAGGGTTGTTTCTGGCTCCGACATGGAGCCAAACCACCCTACCTGCGCGGATCCAGTCTGGCGCCTGGGAACTTGCAAAAGGGAGGAGTCTGAAGGTAGACAGAGTGTCCAGCAGAAAGATGGTTACTGAAGGTAAGTACCTATTCTTTGTCCACATTTTCACTCTTTATATGTAATTGAATAAACCAAAATGAACTGTGTTCCCTCTGTTTAACATTAAGTTGGTTGTAACCACCTCCTGCCACTACAGCCTTCTGCCGCTGTCACTGTTTTACTGACATCTTCCCCTATCTAGCAAGGCAGTGCCAGGGTCTTGTTTTCATTCATAGGGCTATGTAGCATTACCAACTACAAAAGTGACGTCACTTCCCCTGAACACCTTCACCATAATAGCTTCTCCTAACCATGGCATCACTAGATTAGACAGATCTAGCAGACCAGCTGGAGGCATTGCCTGTGTTATAATAGAAATTGTTTATGCTACACAGTGCTCCATGTAAGTTAGCATTCGCTGCGAGAGGAGTTGGCCTAACGGCTAGGGCGGTCGACCTCGAACCTGCGGAACGGGGTTCGAGTCTCGGCAATGGCGCTGAACATCCTGTGATTCTGGGCAAATCACTTAGGGGCATATTACCAAGGGCAGTATCGCCACTTTAGCGGCACTTTTTGCCGATAAAGCGGCGATATTTTTATCGCCCTATTAGCAAGCTGCCGCTAACAGCTGTTAGCGACAGCTTAATGGCGATAGCGGCCGTTTTGTTGCCGCTTTGCATGTCAGCGATAATTATCGCTAATGACATGCAAAGTAGGCGTTCCCAACTAAAAGCGACTGCAAACAGTCGCAAACACAACTTCCCCTATTAGCAATGCCCGCGAAGCGATAAAAAGTCGCGCTAACCGCGATTATCGCTGGAATTTAACACCTGATAAAAACTTGACTTAACCATCTTGTCAATGGGAGGTGGATTGTAAGGTTAAGTCCTCACCTGCCTATTAGCAAGCTTTCCATTACCGCAGTGAATTTATCGCTGGATTTCTCACGCTATTGCTGGGTTTCGCCGCTATCGCTGGATTTTTTATCGCCTTGGAGATAAGCGTTGATAATAACGCGTTATCTCCGCGATGAAATCCAGCGATAGCCGGCGATAAAAAAAACAGCGCTAAGCGCGCTTTGCGATAATTATCGCAAATCCTTGGTAATATGCCCCTTAATCTCCCCGTGCCTAACAAAAAAAAAAAAATGATGAATGTGTCCTCATGTAACGCAACTGGGATGAATGTGTCCTCATGTAACGCAACTGGTGCTATGTAAAGCGCTCTGATACCCGATACCGGGTCAAGTTCGCGCTATATAAAACTCTGTGAAATTAAAATAAAATAAAATAAATTTTCTATTTGGGCTGCTTTTTAGGCTGTTCAAAACTGATCTAGTTCAATTCAGAGAAATGCTCCTCTCTGAGTTTGGTTTCCTCACTTGGGTTTTGTTTCAGTAATGATCACACTGTTCATGTTAGCACATAGCTTTCTCATTAGGTAGAGGCCCAATCCCCCTTGTCTGGTGGCGGACTCCGGATGGAACGATCTTGGGTTTTGTTACTTTGTGTAAGATATGAGCACTGAAACCATTTTTTCTGTATTTTGCTGTTTAACTGCACCTGGTTGAAAAATTCCACTGTAGGCGTGTTTTCGCCTGGTTAGGAAACGTACATAATGATAATGTATCTTTATGCTTGTCGATTTCAGTTCCCTCTGTAGCACTCCTAGCGACTGGGCAGACGGGGTTCCACTCTGAGTGTATATGAATAAACAGTTATTGGTTTGTATTCTCTACTGACCGACTCTTCATTTAGTACGGAAGGCTGAGAGGTGGTCATTAGTGACCCGGGTGGCCGTAAACGGGTTACTTCCTTCAGTTGGCACCCGAACAGGGACTCCTTTGGGTGATTGATCCATCCCCTTTCCGCAGATGGGGGGGGAGGCCGAGGACATCGTCGGGTCGGACTGACGGCTCAGGGATCCCTGCAGGAAGAGTGTCGGTTACTCTCAGCTGCTCCCTCTGTCCTGCCGGACGGTGCCTCACCCAGTGGTCATCCCGACTGGAGTCCTGAACGGCGAAACCCTTGTATCTGACTATTTGGTCTGAAGAGTCGGCAGTGGAGAACCAGTTCGTTTGTACCACTGATATCAGGCGAGTTTGTTTTGGTTCTTTGGGGATATGGTACTGTTTGGGTTTGAGTTTGGTACGGTCTAAGGACTGTCTCGATAAAAAGTATTTGCAAAAACTTTGCCAGGTAAAACTAATGATTTTGTTTTTCTTTCAAAATGCCTGGCCTAAGCAAACTTTGGAATTTGTGTTGTCGTTGTTCTGCAGGTGCGCGATTCGAAGAAGCTTAACCTGCGCCTCCTGAGGGCAGCCCTAATTTTGATATGTATGTGAAACATGGTCTTGGCCCTATTATGTTTAGTACATTATGGCACAAATATACGAGGGACAATGCCGAGTTGCAGTGGCCTTTGACGGGCACCTTTGATGAACAAAAGATTGTTTTTTTTACAGGAACAATTATTTAATAGACAAAGTTGACAGTCGATTTTTGACTCCCTTAGGAATTGGCAGAAGGAGGCCAGACAGAGGCGGTTAAAGATGGAGAGGGACGCACGTAAAGGGAAAATGCAAACATTGACGCAAAAAGCTGTAGCATATAGTAGAGAAAAACAGGAGTCAGGAATTGAATGTGAAGATAGGAGATTTCGGCTGCATATTGACAAGTCTTATTTGGCCAAAGAGGAAAATGATACTTTTGTAGAGGAGCTGTTAGATACTCGACCCCCGCCTCCTTATGCCCCGCAGAGGATATATCACACTGTTCTTTTACAGTCGCAGCAGCCTTTTTCATCCGCTTCGGTCTTTCCCGTATCTACGGCTGTTACTTTGACAGCTTTGGCTACGGCGCCCCACGCTCCTTCTTTGTCCTCGCCATCTTTGATGACTGTGACCTCTAGTACATCTACTGTTCCAACTCCTGTGTGCTCTGTTTTTTCTCCTTCGGTGCAAACACTAGCCACAGCTGTACCTACTACCTCTGTTGCTTCTCCTCCTATGGTTATTCCTCCTCCAATATTTTTGGATGCTGCAACGTCAGTACGAAGGTTTGAGGACAGGGATTGGGTGAAATTTAGGGAGCGAGTTGGTCCATTGGTACGCTCTGGAGTAGGTGAGGATGAGAAGGATGTGTTAGCAAGACAGGCTATGAAATGAGCTAGTAATCCGGTTTATGGCACTGAGGACATTTGGCAAGCTATGCGTGACTTTGAGCCTTTTCTGCAGCAGCACGTTCTCCATCATATGTCCGCTACATTGATTAACCTTTGGCGCACACACATTGAAACAGAGGCCCCACCAGTGTTATTTGATATTAAGGACCGTGTCTATGTAGCTGATTTAGCCCCTGGTCAGGTGCTTGCAAATATTACCACTATAGTTTCTTATAGAGTTCGATTATAATAAGAGTCCCACTAAAATTACTCAATTCCCTATGCGTGAGGTTCATCCAATATATCATCCAGAAATACCTGAGTTAACGGACCAGCGCAGTAATGTCACTAGACCGGCTGTAGTGGCCCGTTTTCAGGAGCAATGGCTTTCTACTCAGTGGAAAAGAAGTGAGGTTTTAGCCCTTAAGGCTACGCTGCCTGACCCTAGGAAAAATCCCACAGCTTATTATAAGGAATTAACAGAGGCTGCCTCTTCTACAGTAATGAATCTTGCTGATATTGAGATGTTTTTTGGTCTTCTTGTTCTGGTCGATATTTGGAGACAGGTCCATACTCAAGATCATGTTGCAGAATTGAGCGGTACATGGGATGTAATTAAAGTATGGGATCAGGAAAGGAAGCCAGGTGATAAACCCAGCGCTCAGATACTTACTTTGCCTGGTCGTATTATTACATACATGCACACACTTATTCCACCTAAGAAGGTAAGCTGGGACAGATTGACAGCTTGTCGACAGAAGAAGGATGAGAGTGTGTCTGATTTCTTTACTCGGCTTGAAGACACGTTTTTGGATTATAGTGGGCAGGATAGGTCCACTGAAGGAGGGGTTTGATTGTTTGTTGACAGGTTTGTTAATAATCTTCTTCCTGAAATCATGACTCGTTTGCAGGCATCTGAGAGTACGTGGTCTACGTCTTCTCCCTCTGTTATTTTGAATATGGCCCAATATTATGAACACTGAGATCAGGAGGAGAAGGATAAAACTGATAAGAAACATAAGGATCTAAAGATGAAGGTGTTGTTGCAGCAAGCATTTAGGGGAAATAATAGGGGACAAGGAGGTCCTTCTCGACAGCTGCCACGTACTCTGCAGCCTTCAACGACACCTTTGGGGCAGAATCAGTGTGCGTATTGTAAGGAGGATGGACATTGGCGTAGCCAGTGCCCTGTGCTTTTACAGAAGGTTGCTTCACACAGAGGACGAGGTTCTGGTAGTAGAGGTCGTGGGACCGACAGAAATCAGAATATCGCGGCTCTGGTGGGCTGTTCTGATAATAATTATTTTGATGACCCGAGAGATGGACAGTATTATCATGATGATTATGACATGGATGATGTGACAGGAATGTCTTACAGTTAGGACAGCCAGGGACAGAGTGAGGGACCAGTTCTGATACCTGTATATCAGCGTGGGCCTTATGTCACAGCGGCTTTGCAACGCTTGACTAAGGAATTTTTGGTGGATACCGGTGCAACAAAAAGTTCTGTTTCCCGACATATGGTCCCCGGGGCGGCTCTGTCTGGCCACAATAATGTTTCGGTAGGTTTTTCAGGTGTACCGGTTGTAAGCCCCATTTCACGACCCCTTGCATTGACTGTTGGTCCTTTCACTGTGGAATCTCCGTTCTTATTAACATCTAACTGTAGTGAAAGTTTGATGGGTTTGGATCTGTTGAAGAAATTTTATGCTACTATTTATTGCTCCCCTGCAAGTGTTTCTATTACTATGGGTCCGGATGTGAGTACTAGGCAGTGCTTGTCTCAGGATGCACCCCTTCCAGCTGAATTTGCTCAGGTACCACCCACACTGTGGGCCACAGGTGATACAGATGTGGGTCTGTTGCATATACCACCAGTTTCTATACAAGTTAAAGATAATGCTATTTTACCCTGCATTCCTCAGTATAAGATAGCACAGGCAGGCAAACAGGCTCTTCTTCAGATCATTCAAGATTTGATACGAAAGGGAGTAGTTGAGGAAACGTCTGCCAACATTTGTAATAGTCCTATTTTTCCGGTCCTTAAGACGACACCTTCGGGTTCCCCTGATGTTATTGATGATGTTTATCGCTTTGTGATTGATTTGCGAGAGGTTAATAAAATTGTGGTTCTGCAGTTTCCAGTGGTTCCTGATATCACTACGCTCTTAAAGATGATTCCATCTACTGCTAAGTTCTTGTCTGTCATTGATTTGAAAAACGCATTTATTAGTATTCCTATCCACCCAGACAGTAGGTATTTGTTTGGATTTACACTGGCTGGCAGAAGCTTTAGATTCTGTCGCGCTCCTCAGGGGTATACGGAGAGCCCTAGTATTTATAGTCAAGCATTGAAAAGTCAGTTGGATTCATTATCGCTTCCTCCAGGTAATGTTTTGGTGCAATATGTCGATGACCTGTTAATTGCTTCTGATACGGAACAAGATTGTAAGGATAGTACTGTACAATTGTTGCTGCATTTGGCACTTCATGGCCATAAGGTCTCTCTTTCGAAATTTCAGTATTGTCGACAGGAGGTTACCTACTTAGGTCACCTACTGTCGAAGGAGGGTAGGAGATTGACCCCTGAGCATATCAGTACTATTGTTAAAATGCCCATTCCACAAACTCAGAAAGACGTTCGTGCTTTTATAGGTATTACTTCCTACTGTCGCCAGTGGATCCCAAATTATTCGCTATTAATCAAACCTTTGCTTGCATTAACAACTAAAGCAGTGCATGAGCCTTTGCCTTGGACGCCTGAATGTCAGCAGTCTTTTGAGCAATTAAAAACTGCGCTTTGTTCGGCTCCGGTACTTGGCACACCGAATTATAACAAATCGTTTGTGCTCTATGTCCATGAGATGGCTGGCTGTGCACTTTCTGTCCTAACACAGAAGTTTGGGGATAAGCAGAGGCCTTGTGTTTATTTTCCTGCTGTGCTTGACCCTGTCGCTAGGGCCCTCCTGAGTTGTCTGAGAGCGGTCGCGGCTGTGGCCATTTCGATCAGGCAATCGGCTGGACTCGTACTTGATACTGACCTCACAGTTATGGTACCCCATGCTGTGGATACACTTTTGAATAAGACAAAGACACAGCACCTCACCAATGCACGTCTTACTGGCTATGAATTGACATTGTTTGCTAAACACATTACGATCAAGAGATGTGCCACTCTGAACCCAGCCACGTTACTACCCCTCCCTTCTGAGAATGATGCAGTCGACAAACATGACTGTATTTTCCGGACGGAAGAAGAGACAAAAGGACGGGTAGACCTGACTGATGTTCCTTTATCTGACCCTCAAGGAGAACTATATGTCGATGGCTCTTGTTTTAAATTACCAGATGGCACTACCACTGCAGCTTATGCTATCACTACATTGGGGACGGTGGTACAGACATTACGAGTCCCCTATCAGTCGGCTCAAGCTGCTGAGCTTGCTGCCCTTATTCGAGCTTGCGAATTGAGTGAAGGGTTGGTTGTCAATATTTATACTGACAGCCAGTACGCATTCAGGGTCGCGCATAATTTTGGGCGGCTTTGGGCAGAGAGAGGGTTTCTTACCTCCCATGTTACCAAGATTCAGCATGGGCACCTTATATTGCGGCTTTTGTCTGCTTTAACGCTCCCCAAGAAATTGGCAATAATCAAGTGCAGCGCCCATAGAAAGGTTACAGATGATGTGGGTAGAGGAAATGCTTTTGCAGATCAGGTAGCTAAGAAAATGGCCAAAAGTAAAATGAAATGTATGTTTGTTGCAGGTTCAGCTAGGTGGGTTCCCGAGGTCATTATATTTGAAAATACTCTTGAAAGTGTAAAGGAGATACAAAGTGAAGCCACGATAGAGGAACTAACGAAATGGCAGGAGAGTACAGCACAGTTGAATGAGGAAGGGTGTTGGATTGATAAATCGGGGCAACAGAAATGGATGTTGGCCGATGCATATGTTCTCCCCGTGGTTAGGAAGGCACATGGTCCAGCTCATATTAGCGCAAAAGGCATTTGTAAATTGTTAGCCCCTGTGTAGCATAATGATAACATCTCCAAGACAGCTGCACATTTGGTGAAATACTGCATGGTCTGTATGATGCATAATCCAGGAAAGGGCACCCCTACACCACCTGGTAATTTTGCACAACCCACTTTTCCTTTTGAAGTCCTTCAAATTGACTAAATCGAATTAGAGAGATGCAATAATCTTAAGTATGTTTTGGTGGTTGTATGTGCATTCAGTAAATGGGTTGAAGCCTACCCCACTAAAGATAATACGGCCATTACGACTGCGAAGGTACTCCTTAAAGAGTATTTTCCTCGTTTCGGCTTGCCCCGAGTTATCTGCAGTGACAAGGGAAGCCATTTTAATGGGGAAAGTGATTAAATTGATTTGTGAAGGGTTGCACATTAGGCAGAAATTTCACGCTGCCAATCACCCCCAGTCAGCTGGCCTTGTTGAGAAGTACAATGGTACTCTCAAACTGAAATTGGCAGTACTATTGTACTCTCAAACTGAAATTGGCAAAAATTCAAGAGACAACAGGGTTAAAATGGCCAGATGTTCTACCGTTAGCTCTTTTGAACCACATCCCATTCTAGAACAGGATTTTCACCCTATGAGGTCATGTTCAGACGCCCAGCAAATGTGTGGGGCATCCCACGTCCTCGTAAATATTCTGATATTGAGTATCCTGTGTTGCTTGATTATCTTGGCCAGTTAACAGAAAGTTTACGTTCTATTCACCAACAGGTGCGGGAGTCCCTACCTTCTGTACCAGAGGGGTCCAGCCACGACATTCAGCCTGGAGATTTTATTCTCATCCGGAACTTCCAGCAGAATAAAAGTTTGGAGCCGCGCTGGAAGGGTGTTGAGCAGGTTCTGTTGGTGACACGGACGGCTGTAAAGGTTGCTGGTGGAAAGAACTGGGTCCACGCTACTCACTGCCGGAGGATTCCTTTGACGTTGCCATACGACCAGTGGGTAAAGGAGGGCGTTGGCGACACAGAGTGCGAGCAGGAGCCCAGGTTTGTTCCCTTCAGCGACGCCCAGCTGACCTGGAAGCAGACCGATAAGGAGAACGATGATGTTTTGAATGAGGCTGTTCCCCCAGAGATTCAAGCTATTCAGGAGCCTTTGTTTATTGATCACACGGTGCCTGGGGCTACCAGGTACTATTTGCGCCATCGGCTAAGGAATACTGAGTCTAAGGAGAAGAAAGATTAGGGATGGACTGCACAAGATAGGTAGTCCTGAGTTCAGTAGCAACGGAATTAACAGAAATTAGTGGAGAATTTTGTACTCATTTTGCCCTTCTCGTCTGTACATTAGGTAGGTATACCATCTTTATAGATGTGGGATAGATTAAAAGAGCTTAGGACAGAGCAAGCTCTACCCCAGGTGCTCAAGAGCGCTAACTTATTGATGGTCGATAGGAGCCTGTACAAGTGAGGCCCTGACGGACACTGGGAACTTGTATATTTTCTTGTTTTCTTGCCTCTTTGCAATCCATTATGCATCCCTTTGGTAGAAAGGTTGCTGAGGAAGAGCAGCCAATGGTTCTTGTTGCACAGCATAATATGATGTGGACACGGAAAAACAAACTGATATGTGTTGTTCTTTTGGTTTTGCTGATAATATTATGTGGGGTGTCATGGGTTTTACGCAGCAAGGGTAAGGTTATCTCCCTGAAGAGAAGCAAAAGAACAGCCCAAGTAATGTATTCTTGGAGACACATAAGAGGTTCTTCGGAGAAGGGACAGCTTGTTACCCCAACCAATCTGTCACTAGTTTGTGGACTGCATATCCATTGTCACTTGTAAACTATACTTATACTCAACCACCTCAATTCGCAGAAGTGAAAGGAGTATTTGGTATTGGTTATCCGGGATCATATCTATACCATATAAAGCCACTGGGAATGGGTTACCCAGGTTGTGATAATAATACATATTGCGACAATTTCTATATGGAAAAACAGAATGTCACATTGGTAGGTTGGCATTACAAGGAATTGATAGTTATTTGAGAGGCCGATTATTATCCCGCTTGTTGCCCCATTGTCAATAACACTGATACTTCACTATATATAAATTGTTCAGGAATAGTGCTGTACAAAAATACGATCCCCTTGGTGAATGACGAGGATCCAAGTAGTTTTGGAATGAACTCCAGGTATGCAGCAGTGGATTATGAAGGACCGATTTATGCACACCCGGGGTTTTGCTTTTTGTCTAATGGGACGTATTCTAATGTCCACAATGGTACAGATGATGTAGCTCTTGGAATGGTATTGCCTTTGGGTGCACCTTGTAAATATGCTAAGCCTAACATATGATGGGTTAAAAGAATTTTGTGAGGGAGTGACCGGTATAGAGGTCAATAATTATAGTAATGGAATAACTTTTGATTACATCCTTTCTTCTATTTTCACTTTGGGTGGTACCTCTATGGCCAGGGGTGAAAAGGCTAAGGAATATTTCGGGTGTAAGCTGCAAATCTTATCTAACACCACAGTGGCAGCTTTGCGCGACATCACCACTCAGTTAGAGAGCATGTGCATATATTCAGAACAGACTAGATATGCTGTAGATTTTATTCTGGCTAAGAGTGGTGGTGTATGCGCGGTAGTGGGCGAACAGTGTGTAGTCGGGATCAAGAATATGGAAAAGAATATTACCAAACACATTTTAGATATCCTTGAAAACGTAAAAGGAATGGAAAGTGGGAATTGGAGTTGGTCTCTCTTTGGCAGCTGGGGCTGGATTCTTGAAAAAGTGATTTATCTGCTGTGCCCGTACTCAGTGTCTTCCCTTCTGCTGCTCCTATTGTACTACTATTCTCACCCCTAGAAAGAAAATCTCAATTCATGACACAAATGCTGCTATAATGACTCAAAAAGATGTTGAGGATCTGATGAATATCGATGAAGGAATTTTTGAGAATTCCTCCCTACTTACTGTTTCACTTCCTGAGGTTGATAGTGTGGAGTGCTCATAATTGTTTATTCATGAGATTTCTTATTACTGTTTGTAGTTTTATTTCCTCTTGTTGCCGTTAGAAAATGTTTTAGCTCATGCTAAAAGGAGGGTCTGTTAGAATGGAAATTGTTTATGCTGACGCAGTGCTCCGTGTAAGTTAGCATTCGCTACCCCATTTTCTATTTGGGCGCCATTTTAGGCTGTTCAAAACTGATCTAGGTCAATTCCGAGAAATGCTCCTCTCTGAGTTTCATTTCCTCACTTGGGTTTTGTTTCAGTAACGAGCACACTGTTCATGTTAGCACATAGCTTTCTCATTAGGTAGAGGCCCTCTCCCCCTTGTTTGGTGGCGGGGTCCGGATGGAACGACCTTGGACTATGTTACTTTGTGTAAGATATGAGCGCTGAAACCATTTTTTCTGTATTTTGCTGTTTAACTGCACCTGCTTGGAAAATTCCACTGTGGGCGTGTTTTCGCCCGCTTACGAAATGTACATAATGTATCTTTATGCTTGTCAATTTCAGTTCCCTCTGTAGCACTCCTAGCGACTGGGCAGACTGGGCTCCACTCTGAGTGTATATGAGTAACCAATTATTGGTTTGTATTCTCTACTGCCTGACCGACTCTTCATTTAGTACGGAAGGCTGAGAGGTGGTCATTAGTGACGCGGTTGCCCTAAACGGGTTACTTCCTTCACCTGCATACTTGTAATAGCTAATCTGTTCTATACTCATGCAAATACCTATGCATCAATATTGCATGTAAAAACAGGCCAGTTTTCAAACTGCACATGATCTACCACCCTCTAGGAGACAACCTTTCCTTTATTGAACAGATTATGGAAATCATCGCAACAAACACGGGACAACACGGTACCCAAATCTTCCTCGGCGACTTCAACCTCCACTGGAATGATCTGAATGACTCTGCAGTTAACAGCTTTAAAATATTCCCTTCGGACCTCAATCTAATCTAAATCTGCAACAGCCCCACACAGAACAAGGGATCGACCTTAAATCTCATCATTGCCAACTCCATTCAACTTGAATCTATCAGCCCCCTGTGACTGGTCTGACTACCACCGCATCACATTCCTCATCAATGAAACAGTTAGAACAAACAAAGCTCAACCAAAGAAAGCCAAAATTTGGAAAAGGAGGATAAGAAACATTAACAATGATGAATTAATATCTCTCAGTGGCAACATCCTGCCTCCTCCCAGAGACATGTCAAACGTCCACGATCTTACAAACCACTACACTAGTTCCATGAAGAATATTCGAGACTTTATTGCACCACTACAACTTAAAAGATTGTCCACCAAAGACTCCAAACCATAGTGCAATGGTAGTCTTAATACAGAAAGACATAACCTGAGACTAGCTGAATGACGGTGGAGATCCTCTCCGTCCCTTGAACACCTCAAGCATTTGAGAAGAATGAGGAACTTGTACTACAAATGTATCAGAAGAGCGAAAGCTAGCTTCTTTAGGAGCAGACTAGACTAAGCTAGAAATTGACCAAAAAACTATTTGAACTCATTAAACTACAATCAAATGGCCTACCCAACCCTCCCCAAGCTGGATCCAGTCCATCACCAAACTGAGGAATTTGCCTCCTTCTTCCTTGAGAAGACGGAAAATATGAGAATTGATTTGCAGAGGGCTTCAGAGCATCGTTCTCCCTTACCTCACTCCAGCCTCTCCCCCTCCCTGATGGCTATACCCTCATTTCCACCTGGGCACACCCTATAAAACAACATTTTATGGACTTCTTTCAAAACCTTTCAGGAATGAACCATTCTCAAAATTCTAGCAGCGCGCAAACCTGCAAACCACTTCAACGACCCTCCTCCCTCCAATTTCTTCAATGAGATCAAACCGTTGATACTCCCACTCTGGACCGAGATTATAAATGCCTCTCTACTTCAAGGCACTATCCCTGACTTCCTAAAGTCGGGGCAGGTGTCACCCATCCTAAAAAAAACATCAGCAGATCACACGGATCTAAACAACTTCCGCCCGATCTCCAACATTCCAACTCTGGCAAAGCTCCTTGAAAAATGTGTACACATCCAACTCTGTGACCACATTGAACAATTCTGCCTTCTGGACCAATTCCATTCTGGCTTCTGCCTGGGGCACAATACCGAATCAGTTCTTACACACATAGTGGATGATGCGCTAAAATTGTTATATCAAAATGAGCCTTGCCTCCTAATTAGGCCTGGGCGGTAAATACCGTTCAGCTCGCGGAATTTGCGGAATTTGGGTAATTTCGCGTTCCGCGGAGAACGCGGAATTCCCAAAAATTCTGCGATCCACGGCTTCGCGGAATTTTTTGCTTGTTCGCGCTTTCAAAATGCGTGTTTGCGAGATATTTCTCCCCGAGCAAGCGAACGGGCGGAACAAGCAATTCCGCGTGTTTGTGGAACTTTTGCGTTCTCGCGGAGATTTTTTACCGTTTCGCGGAGCTTTGCGTAGCGCGACTACGCAAATTCCGCCCACCCCTACTCCTAATCCTCCCTGACCTATCTTCTGCATTTAATACGGTAAAGCACGACAACTTGCTAGATTTGCATCGAATGGGCTTATCAGGCTCCGTCCTAAACAGGTTCACCTTGTTTGTCCAAAACAGATCTCAAAGATTCAAGGTTAATCAGTCCCTATCTAGGGTCGCACTGGCTTCCTCCCTCTCACCCACTCTCTTCAACTTGTTCATGGAGCCTCTAACCGAAATTCTGAGTTCATCCAACATCCACTATCACATGTACGCCGATGACACCCAACTATACCTGAAAGTCTCCTCCCCTGAAGACATCAGATCCCTCAATTTAACGCTACAAAAAACCCAAAGGTGGGTGGCAGACAACCAGCTCAAACTAAACACTCTCAAAACCAAATTCCTACTAATCGCTTCGCCCAACCAGTCACCCATCATTGAGGAATGGCTGAAACAACTAACAGCCCTCAACTGCCTGCCCCAAGTTATTGATTCAGTGAGATCACTGGGAATAACTCTTGACAAGAACCTTAACATGCAGAAGCACATCAGCGCCGTCACCAAAGGAGCGAACCTACAAATGAACATCTTCAGAAAATTAAAACCCTTCCTCCCCCCAATGACTTCAAATCTGCAGTGCAAGCCCTAGTAATTCCTAGGTTAAACTACACAGGTGCAACCCTCTGCGGCTTGCCCAGATCCAAAACGGCTCCTCTAAGGTCCTCCCTTAACTCTGCTGCAAGACTCATCACAGGATCAAAAAGAAAAAAACACGTCACCCCTGACTAAAACACCCTCAACTGGCTCGCCTATGAAGCAAGAATTCAATTAAAAATCGTCTTCATGGCCCATAAAAAGCCCTATAATTCAATTCTCCAAGATACCTCGCTCAGAAGCTGGAACTCTCTGGTGGCAACAGATCCTCCAGAAGCTCCAGAAATTATCTGAAAAGAAAACCTACAGCCGAGCTTTCTCAGGGAGTGCCCCGAGAATCTGGAACTCCCTGCTCCTTGAAACCAGACTGAATCCCTCAACTGATTCTTTCAAGAAAGAAGTGAAAGTACCACTTCTGAACAAATGTATGCACTAGGTCCTAGGATCTCCTCTCCCCGTACTTCTCTTGATTTGTCAATTACTCGCTTGACGACTGCTGGCTGTTATTGTTTTGGTGATTGTTTTTCTTAGGGTTATTGTTTTGTAATACTGGGTCCATTTACATGTATACTTTGTGCTGATCCCTCCCGTTCCTTGGGAGCCTTATTAGTTTCCATATGTCTCTGCTCTCTGAACATGTGTAAAGCGCTCTGACACCCGCTTGGGCCATGTTCGCGCTATATAAAACTTTTAAAATAAAATAAATAAATAAACGTCTTCTAAGCACCCTCTGCCATGCACGACTGCCCTCTTCTCGCCTCTTATCCCAGCGACACTCTTAGGAGTTCTGTCGCTGATCGCCGTCTTTTCCTTGTCCCCTGAGCCCACAACTATGAGGATGTTCACACTCACAATTTCAATCCATACGTTGGTCGTCAAGGTTTCCTCCTTTTCGTTCTGTGAAAGAGAAAGCATAGACGTCAGCTGTGGTTTGGTGTCTCATGAAGTCACACTCATGCAAAACAACACTGCACATTCTTTGGGTTCATATTCCGCACAACGCTGTCACACTCATGCAACACAACACTGCACATTCTTTGGGTTCTTATTCTGCACAACGCTGTCACACTTGTGCAACACAATACTGCACATTTTTTGGGTTCTTGTTGTGTACAGTGCTGTTACACTATGGCAAAACAATACTGCACATTCTTTGGGTTCTTGTTACGTACAACGCCACCACACTAATGCAACACAATACACCACATTCTTTGGGTTCTTATTCTGTGCAACACTGTCACATTCATGCAACAAAATACTGCACATTCTTTGTTTCTTGTTCTGCGCAACGCTGTCACACTCATGCAACACAACACTGCACATTCTTTGGGTTCTTAGTCCGTATAATGCTGTCACACTCATGTAACACAATACTGCACATTCTTTGGGTTCTTATTGTGCAACCCTGTTACACTTGGGTAAAACAATACTGCACATTCTTTGCGTTCTTGTTCCGTACAACGCCGTCACACTCATGCAACTCAATACACCACATTCTTTGGATCCTTATTCTGCGCAACATTGTCACTTTCGTGCAACACAATACTGTACATTCTTTGTTTCTTGTTCTGTGCCACGCTGTCACATTTGTGCAACACTGTAGTGCACATTCTTTGTTTCTTGTTCTGTGAAATGCTGCCACATTCATGCAACACAACACTGCACAACACAGTCACAATCATGCAACACAATACTGCACATTCTTTGTTTCATGTTCTGCACAACGCTGTCACACTCATGCAACACAACACTGCACATTCTTTGGGTTCTTATCCACCCAATGTTGTCACACTCGTGCAACACAATACTGCACATTCTTTGGGTTCTTGTTGTGTACAACAAGGTTACACTCGCGTAAAACAATACTGCACAGTATTTGGGTTCTTGTTCCGTACAATGCCGTCACACTCATGCAACACAATACACCTCATTCTTTGGGTTCTTATTCTGCACAACACTGTCACATTTGTGCAACACAGTACTGTACATTCTTTGATTCTTGTTCTGTGCCACGCTGTCTCATTTGTGCAACACTGTACTGCACATTCTTTGTTTCTTGTTCTTTGCAATGCTGTCACACTCATGCAACACAACACTGCACATTCTTTGGGTTCTTAGTCCACACAATGTTGTCACACTTGTGCAACACAATACTGCACATTCTTTGGGTTCTTGTTGTGTACAACGATGTAACACTCGGGTAAAACAATACTGCACATCCTTTGGGTTTTTGTAACGTACAATGCCGTCACACTCGTGCAACACAATACACTTCATTCTTTGGGTTCTTATTCTGCGCAACACTGTCACATTCGTGCAACACAATACTGCACATTCTTTTTTTGTTGTTCTGTGCAACGCTGTCACATTCATGCAACACAATACTGCACATTCATTGGGTTCTTGTTCCGTACAATGCCGTCACACTCATGCAACACAATACACCTCATTCTTTGGGTTCTTATTCTACTCAACACTGTCACATTCGTGCAAAACAATATTGCACATTCTTTGTTTCTTGTTCTGTGCAACGCTGTCACATTCATGCAACACGAAAGTGCACATTCTTTGGTGTCTTATTTTGCACAACACAGTCACACTCATGTAACACAACCCTGCACATTCTTTGGGTTCTTATTCCGCACAACGTTGTCACACTCGTGCAACACAATACTGCACAGTCTTTGGGTTCTTGTTGTGTACAACGCTGTTACGAACGGGTATAACAATACTGCACATTCTTTGGGTTCTTATTCTGCACAACACAGTCACACTTGTGCAGCACAATACTGCACAACGCAGTCACACTCGTACAACACAATACTGCACACTCTTTGGTTTCCTATTCTGTGCAAGTCTTGATGTTGATTGTTTTAACAACCCCAAAGCTCTTGTTATCTCACACAGAATTGTGGATTTTGGTTTTACACTGTTTTGGGGGAAATCTTGAAGCTGCATTTGCTGCTCAGTTGTGGAAAGAAGGCCACCCGTCATCTTGTGGGTGCTGGACCGAGGGAGGGCCTGCCTTTTTGGCTCACTGACTGCATCAATGACGTCTGACATGGAAAACCATGGGCCGCTGTTGTCCATTCTACTCACTCGCTCACATAGGGAGGTGTGATGTGCACTTGTAGGCATTCGGCAACTTCCATGCGGATTCTGAACTTAAGTTGTCGAGTTGAATTCACCAACATCTCTCTCCCTGTAACTGCGCATGCCCAGGACTGGGTGATATCCCCCCCCTTTATAACACCTGTATGGAACAGCTGGGAGATATTTTGCCTTAAACAGCATTTCAGTCCCCCAGTATACTGATGATGCAGAGTTATAGCTGTGAGGTCTTCTCCTTTTGACATATAGGGGCTTATTTATGAGAGCCCTGTCTCACTTTTGCACAGTGTAAAGTAGTACTTGCATAACGAAGGGCTCTCATTTCAAATAATGAAGCCACGCGAAGCCACCCTGCGTGGGTTTGAATGGCCTCATAAATCTTTACTAAGGCGACAAAGTAAAACAAGCTGCGTCGCTTTACTCTGGGCTCGGGAAGCGTTCCATGGGCGTTTAGGTGGGTGTTCCCATGCAACAACCATGGATTTTGACGCTGAGCCAGATTTACAAAATCATGTTAACCTGGGGAAGTGCCAAATTCTTAGCCGCCCCAGAGCAGGCGTAATGAGGAGAAATATCTTCATTTCTCCTTGTTTTTCCTCTTTCTATGTGTGCTGTATTCTGCATCAATACTGTTCTGCCCGATATGGGCTACTCAGAGATTTCCGGGAGTCTTTCTGTTCTGTGCTCATGGAGTGCTGGCTGGACTTTGTGGGTCCGCGAACAGTGAGCTGGTGAACGCCGCTGTG
Organism: Calotriton arnoldi; assembly: GCA_963921515.1. Classification (NCBI taxonomy): domain Eukaryota; kingdom Metazoa; phylum Chordata; class Amphibia; order Caudata; family Salamandridae; genus Calotriton; species Calotriton arnoldi. The sequence goes on along the minus strand of CAWUFW010000273.1, from coordinate 4,327,469 downwards.
CAGCGAGACAGTTGTGTGATCTGTCGTCCCCTGCTCGGATATGTAAAGAGGAAAGATCATTGTTAACGAAGGAAGAGTTTGCACCGCTGCCAGAGTCCACTCTGAGCGTTTATGCTGATGGCTGTCAGAAGAGGACGGGCCATCTCCAAACCCAAGAGAACCCCAGCTTGGCAGAGAACGGCGCGTGTGATCCTTTGATGCTTATGGCACATGATCTCATCTGCTCTTGTAGAGTAATTAAAAACTCATAGGGAACGATTACAGTTAACAAGTGGCTTGACACCAGTCTCCTGGGCTTTGACACAAAAGAACAGGTTTTGACAGAACTCTCTTCAGCTTCACAATCTCTTCTCTGTGCATAAACTGCCCACACTGCACCTGATTTCAGATTAGGTACAAAAAGACAATTGGTTCTGTTGGAGCAAAACAACTAATTAGTATACAATTGTGAAGTAACTGCAGATGTGAGCTATAAATCTCTTCGGAATAGAATACAAGACAACAAACCAGATATGGGTCTGTTTGGATTACAGTTTTTCTTGTATTCAAACAGTTCTGGATTCAAATATTTACACGGATACTGGTGGAAGCTGCTCCATAGGTGCAAAGTGAAGGTGCTCGTGCGATGCAAGTGAAAATGTGACTGAGTACAACAACACAAATTGGATTCACAAAGCAAATGCAACAAACAATTTGCAAGTCTCATATGAGAAGGGCAAAAGGTTATCTCTTCTTGCCTGCCCCAGGACTGTGGATTCAGTACTGGCAATTTTAAATCAAGCCGTTTTCAAGCGAGCTGGGAGACACCAGCTGTATAGACCCAAATTTGGAAGAAAGTGGATGGGTTTAATTCCCATTGTAACACACACCATCCGAAAGCTATAGGGGTTACACTCCACAGAGGACTCTCTTTTCAGACGAGCGTTCCATCCGAATCACAGTTACCTTGGAAGCAAGTTTCCGAGGCACTCCTTAAGTTTTATATCCCGTTTTCATAAAACGCGATTAAAGGCACTATGCGCCTCCAGGTTGCTCCTCACCCAGTCCTGATGAAGACCCAGATTGATGTTTCATAGCAATGACAACTTTCAAGGGTCGAAACGTCGACGATTGATTTCAAATTGCCTGTACTGAATCCACAGTCCTGGGGGCAGCCAAGGAGAGATAACCTTTTGCCCTTTACATATGAGACTTGCAAATCATATTACTCCAGACTGGCTGATCGCATTAGTTTGTTGCATTTACTTTGTGAATCCAAATTTGTGTTGTACTCAGTCACATTTTCACTTGATGCACTGCACGAGCACCTTCACTTTGCACCTATGGAGCAGCTTCAAAACTGCAATTCAAACAGACCCATGTGTGTTTTGTTGTCTTGTATCCGTTTCCGAGGAGATTTATACTTCACATATACAATCATACAATCACTAAACCATTATATACAAATTAGTTGCTCTGCTCCAACAGAACCAATTGTCTCTTTGTAAAAAACGATACCCAGGTTCTGAGGAAAACAGGGTTATCCCATTGAAGCTTAATAATTTCAGATTAGAGCAGAGGCACATCCTGTCGGGTGAAGGCGCTAAATGCCACTATTAAGGATTGTAAACAATTAAAACCTGGAAGTGCTTTGGGGCGAGAGAGGGCAGGGCTCACCATGGACCCGTTCTACCTTTGTGAATTCCTTCCTGTTTCCCCCATGCCGCCTGGTAACCCCGCTTGTGAATGGTGTGTTTGGGTCTTACAAGTGTACAGGTTGCCCACTCCACAGTGTACTTGTTCTGTTATGCAGGAAATCCAACTGTCGTGTCACAAGGATGGGGGTCCTCGGTGGTGTGACTAATTGTGTAGTTTGACTGGGGCATCCCCTCACTCACCCTTTTGTGAACAGTCCTGTACGATAGTGAGCGATGGACTGCTGTTGGCCACGGTCATTATCATTTAATGGTCTTTGCACAATCAGGTGGCATTCTACTCCAGGAGTCAGAGGCGAGATATTAAAACAAGTGGCTTCACACAAGCCTGGAGCTCACTTAACGTCTAACCTTGGAGAGTCACCAAGGGGAACCTTGACATGACCCGCAGTCCCCGAAACAGACTTCACTCTTTCTGTGGACTTACTCTTAATCTGGCATGGTTAAGAGACTCCCAGATTCCACTGTCTTCTCACAAACTCAGTGAGGGAACAACCAGTGATCCAGGTTTAGAAGGCTCACTCGCTTCTCCAATTACGAGACAGAACTTCTGTCGGTACAGAAGCCTTAGAACAGCCACCAGCTGCACATGCTTGGATGTGAACCCTCTACCTTTCCATTGGACCCCTGGAGTTTCAGAGATGGACGTCACCAGTGACATCAAGCGGAGTCAAGCAGCGCTTGACACTGACTCCTTCAAGACCAGACCAGGCAGCAGCACTGCAGGGACACCAACTTAAGCCCGTTCACCCCTGCCCATCTGTGTGGATGTGAGCCTCAACACATGCTTGGGGCCTGCGCTCTTTTAGGAACGGATCTTACCAGCGAGATGAGATTAGTGAGGGTCAGTTTGATCTGCACGGGAATAATGTCATCCACCTTGGCCACTGGCCGCGTGTTCTTGTCGTAGGTTGCAAACAGGTCATTGAAGAGCTGAAGTTCCTCGGTGGCCGCTTTCACTGGAGTGAGCAAGGATAAACAATCAGTTGTGCCACCCCAGGGAATGTGGTGATGCTGGTGTCACTCCTCCCCCACATGCCACCCACCCTGGGTCCTACTTGTTATGCACAGGCACATCTTAGTGACTACACATGGTGAACTGGTTATGCCCTAACAGCAGAATCTACCGCATGCAGCCTTCCATGATGTGGCACCCCTTGTTCTTATACAAGTTCCCAAGACGTTGTGGTGTAAAGCTTCCTCTCATTCACTTGTTTTTTTCTCTCGCTTTCTAGTCTAACATTCCTGTAGGTCAATCGGGCGGTCTGATCCTGCTTTTGGAATCTCTGACCTCTCAGGGTGGTATTTCTCTATGACACCCTTTTAGCGCGCAAGCAAGTGGCTCTTGTGTTGCTCTCATCCAAGTTCGACTATTGCAATGCGCTCTACGTGGATATCAACAAGAGTGCAGTAGCAAAGTTGCAACTGGTATAAAATGCGGCAGCAAGACTGATTCTCGATATTTCTAAATATCAGTCTGTCTCTGCAGGGATATCAAAGCTGCACTGGTGACCTGTAAACAAACGTATTATCATTAAACCTTTATGCATTATTCACAAGGCATTGCACAACACTGGGCCCGGAGGACTTAAAACCATGTTCCAATGGTACACTCCCTTCAGACAGCTCTGGTCTTCAAGTCATAACTGGGTGACTGTCCCCAAATTCTGAGAGTCAAGATGGATAGGCAGAACTTTCTCTGTGGCAACAGCCATCCACTGTAACTTCCTTCCCCGCATCATCAATAGCCTCCAGGCCCATACCCCATTCCGAGAGGCTTTAAAAACTTGGCATTTCACCCTCTAAAGGAAGGTTTCAAGGTCACTTTTCTCTGAAACCTCTCTCTGGCTTTGTTCCCTCCTTACCGTCATTACAGCCTTGATGCCTTTGGGCATTTGTTTGCGCTCTATAAATCCCTTTCATTTCATTATTATACTACTGTCACTTTCTACCATTACTGTACTATACTACTGTCACTTTTTAACATTCCTGTACTATACTACTCTCACTTTCTAACATTCCTGTAATATACTACTCTCACTTTCTAACATTCCTGTACTATACTACTCTCATTTTTTAACATTCCTGTACTATTCTACTCTCACTTTCTAACATTCCTGTATTATCCTACTCTCCCTTTCTAACATTCCTGTATTATCCTACTCTCACTTTCTACCATTCCTGTACTATACTGCTCTCAATTTATAACATTCCTGTACTATTCTACTCTCACTTTCTAACATTCCTGTACTATACTACTCTCACTTTTTAACATTCCTGTACTATACTACTCTCACTTTCTAACATTGCTATACTATACTACTCTCACTTTCTAACATTCCTATACTATACTACTCTCACTTTCTACCATTCCTATACTATACTACTCTCATTTTCTACCATTCCTGTACTATACTGCTCTCACTTTTTAACATTCCTGTACTATTCTACTCTCACTTTCTAACATTCCTGTATTATCCTACTCTCCCTTTCTAACATTCCTGTATTATCCTACTCTCACTTTCTACCATTCCTGTACTATACTGCTCTCAATTTATAACATTCCTGTACTATCCTACTCTCACTTTCTAACATTCCTGTATTATCCTACTCTCCCTTTCTAACATTCCTGTATTATAATACTCTCACTTTCTAACATTCCTATAGTATACTACTCTCACTTTCTAACATTTCTCTAGTATACTTCTCTCACTTTCTAATATTACTGTACTATCCTAAATCACTTTCTAACATTTCTGTACTATACAACTCTCAATTTCTACCATTCCTGTACTATACTACTCTCAGGTTTTAACATTTCTGTACTATTCTACTCTCACTTTCTAACATTCCTGTACTATACTACTTTCACTTTCTAACATTCCTGTAGTATAATACTCTCTCTTTCTAAAATTCCTCTAGTATACTACTCTCACTTTCTAATATTCCTCAACTATCCTACTGTCACTTTCTAACATTCCTGTACTTTCCTACTCTCACTTTCTAACATTCCTCTCATATACTACTCTTGCTTTCTAATATTACTATATGATACTGCTCTCACTTTCCATTCCTGTACTATACTACTCTCCCTTTCTAACATTCCTGTACTATACTACTCTCACTTTCTAACATTCCTGTATTATCCTACTCTCCCTTTCTAACATTCCTGTATTATAATACTCTCACTTTCTAACATTCCTATAGTATACTACTCTCACTTTCTAACATTTCTCTAGTATACTTCTCTCACTTTCTAATATTACTGTACTATCCTAAATCACTTTCTAACATTTCTGTACTATACAACTCTCAATTTCTACCATTCCTGTACTATACTACTCTCAGGTTTTAACATTTCTGTACTATTCTACTCTCACTTTCTAACATTCCTGTACTATACTACTTTCACTTTCTAACATTCCTGTAGTATAATACTCTCTCTTTCTAAAATTCCTCTAGTATACTACTCTCACTTTCTAATATTCCTCAACTATCCTACTGTCACTTTCTAACATTCCTGTACTTTCCTACTCTCACTTTCTAACATTCCTCTCATATACTACTCTTGCTTTCTAATATTACTATATGATACTGCTCTCACTTTCCATTCCTGTAGTATACTACTCTCACTTTCTAACATTCCTGTACTATACTACTCTCACTTTCTAACACTCCTGTACTATACTACTCTCACTTTCTAGCATTACTGTACTATACTACTCTCACTTTCTATTATTACTCTATGATATTACTTTCACTTTCTAGCATTCCTATACTATACTACTCTCACTTTCTAACACTCTTGTACTAAACTACTCTCACGTTCTAACTTTCCTGTACTATACTACTCTCACTTTCTAACATTCCTGTAATATACTACTCTCCCTTTCTAACACTCTTGTACTAAACTACTCTCACGTTCTAACTTTCCTGTACTATACTACTCTCACTTTCTAACATTCCTGTAATATACTACTCTCCCTTTCTAACATTCCTGTACTATACTGCTCTCACTTTTTAACATTCCTGTACTATACTACTCTCACTTTCTAACATTCCTGTACTATACTACTTTCACTTTCTAACATTCCTGTACTATACCACTCTCACTTTCCAACATTACTGTACTATACTACTCTCACTTTTTAACATTCCTGTACTATACTACTCTCATTTTCTAACATTCCTGTAATATACTACTTTCCCTTTCTAACATTCCTGTACTATACTACTCTCACTTTTGAACATTCCTGTACTATACTACTCTCACTTTCTAACATTCCTGTACTATACTACTTTCACTTTCTAACATTCCTGTACTATACCACTGTCACTTTCCAACATTACTGTACTATACTACTCTCACTTTTTAACATTCCTGTACTATACTACTCTCATTTTCTAACATTCCTGTAATATACTACTTTCCCTTTCTAACATTCCTGTACTATACTACTCTCATGTTCTAACTTTCCTGTACTATACTACTCTCACTTTCTAACATTACTGTACTATACTACTCTCACTTTTTAACATTCCTGTACTATACTACTCTCATTTTCTAACATTCCTGTAATATACTACTTTCCCTTTCTAACATTCCTGTACTATACTACTCTCACGTTCTAACTTTCCTGTACTATACTACTCTCCCTTTCTAACATTCCTGTAATATACTCCTCTCCCTTTCTAACATTCCTGTAATATACTACTCTCCCTTTCTAACATTCCTGTACTATACTACTCTCCCTTTCTAACATTCCTGTAATATACTACTTTCCCTTTCTAACATTCCTGTACTATACTACTCTCATGTTCTAACTTTCCTGTACTATACTACTCTCACTTTCTAACATTACTGTACTATACTACTCTCATTTTCTAACATTCCTGTAATATACTACTTTCCCTTTCTAACATTCCTGTACTATACTACTCTCACGTTCTAACTTTCCTGTACTATACTACTCTCCCTTTCTAACATTCCTGTAATATACTCCTCTCCCTTTCTAACATTCCTGTAATATACTACTCTCCCTTTCTAACATTCCTGTACTATACTACTCTCCCTTTCTAACGTTCCTGTACTATACTACTCTCATTTTCTAACATTCCTGTACTATACTACTCTCACTTTCTAACATTCCTGTACTATACTACTCTCCCTTTCTAATATTCCTGTACTATAACACTCTCCCTTTCTAACATTCCTGTAATATACTACTCTCACTTTTTAACATTCCTGTAATATACTACTCTCCCGTTCTAACATTCCTGTAATATACTACTCTCCCTTTTTAACATTCCTGTACTATACTATTCTCACTTTTTAACATTCCTGTAATATACTACTCTCCCTTTCTAACATTCCTGTACTATACTACTCTCCCTTTCTAACATTCCTGTACTATACTACTCTCCCTTTCTAACATTCCTGTACTATTCTACTCTCCCTTTCTAACATTCCTGTACTATACTACTCTCCCTTTCTAACATTCCTGTACTATACTACTCTCCCTTTCTAACATTCCTGTAATATACTAGTCTCCCTTTCTAACATTCCTGTACTGTACTACTCTCCCTTTCTAACATTGCTGTACTATACTACTCTCCCTTTCTAACGTTCCTGTACTATACTACTCTCCCTTTCTAACATTCCTGTACTATACTACTCTCCCTTTCTAACATTCCTGTACTATTCTACTCTCCCTTTCTAACATTCCTGTAATATACTAGTCTCCCTTTCTAACATTCCTGTACTGTACTACTCTCCCTTTCTAACATTCCTGTACTATACTACTCTCCCTTTCTAACGTTCCTGTACTATACTACTCTCCCTTTCTAACATTCCTGTAATATACTACTCTCCCTTTTTAACATTCCTGTACTATACTATTCTCACTTTTTAACATTCCTGTAATATACTACTCTCCCTTTCTAACATTCCTGTACTATACTACTCTCCCTTTCTAACATTCCTGTACTATTCTACTCTCCCTTTCTAACATTCCTGTACTATACTACTCTCCCTTTCTAACATTCCTGTACTATACTACTCTCCCTTTCTAACATTCCTGTAATATACTAGTCTCCTTTCTAACATTCCTGTACTGTACTACTCTCCCTTTCTAACATTCCTGTACTATACTACTCTCCCTTTCTAATGTTCCTGTACTATACTACTCTCCCTTTCTAACATTCCTGTACTATACTACTCTCCTTTCTAACATTCCTGTAATATACTAGTCTCCCTTTCTAACATTCCTGTACTATACTGCTCTCACTTTTTAACATTCCTGTACTATACTACTCTCACTTTCTAACATTCCTGTACTATACTACTTTCACTTTCTAACATTCCTGTACTATACCACTCTCACTTTCCAACATTACTGTACTATACTACTCTCACTTTTTAACATTCCTGTACTATACTACTCTCATTTTCTAACATTCCTGTAATATACTACTTTCCCTTTCTAACATTCCTGTACTATACTACTCTCACTTTTGAACATTCCTGTACTATACTACTCTCACTTTCTAACATTCCTGTACTATACTACTTTCACTTTCTAACATTCCTGTACTATACCACTGTCACTTTCCAACATTACTGTACTATACTACTCTCACTTTTTAACATTCCTGTACTATACTACTCTCATTTTCTAACATTCCTGTAATATACTACTTTCCCTTTCTAACATTCCTGTACTATACTACTCTCATGTTCTAACTTTCCTGTACTATACTACTCTCACTTTCTAACATTACTGTACTATACTACTCTCACTTTTTAACATTCCTGTACTATACTACTCTCATTTTCTAACATTCCTGTAATATACTACTTTCCCTTTCTAACATTCCTGTACTATACTACTCTCACGTTCTAACTTTCCTGTACTATACTACTCTCCCTTTCTAACATTCCTGTAATATACTCCTCTCCCTTTCTAACATTCCTGTAATATACTACTCTCCCTTTCTAACATTCCTGTACTATACTACTCTCCCTTTCTAACATTCCTGTAATATACTACTTTCCCTTTCTAACATTCCTGTACTATACTACTCTCATGTTCTAACTTTCCTGTACTATACTACTCTCACTTTCTAACATTACTGTACTATACTACTCTCATTTTCTAACATTCCTGTAATATACTACTTTCCCTTTCTAACATTCCTGTACTATACTACTCTCACGTTCTAACTTTCCTGTACTATACTACTCTCCCTTTCTAACATTCCTGTAATATACTCCTCTCCCTTTCTAACATTCCTGTAATATACTACTCTCCCTTTCTAACATTCCTGTACTATACTACTCTCCCTTTCTAACGTTCCTGTACTATACTACTCTCATTTTCTAACATTCCTGTACTATACTACTCTCACTTTCTAACATTCCTGTACTATACTACTCTCCCTTTCTAATATTCCTGTACTATAACACTCTCCCTTTCTAACATTCCTGTAATATACTACTCTCACTTTTTAACATTCCTGTAATATACTACTCTCCGTTCTAACATTCCTGTAATATACTACTCTCCCTTTTTAACATTCCTGTACTATACTATTCTCACTTTTTAACATTCCTGTAATATACTACTCTCCCTTTCTAACATTCCTGTACTATACTACTCTCCCTTTCTAACATTCCTGTACTATACTACTCTCCCTTTCTAACATTCCTGTACTATTCTACTCTCCCTTTCTAACATTCCTGTACTATACTACTCTCCCTTTCTAACATTCCTGTACTATACTACTCTCCCTTTCTAACATTCCTGTAATATACTAGTCTCCCTTTCTAACATTCCTGTACTGTACTACTCTCCCTTTCTAACATTCCTGTACTATACTACTCTCCCTTTCTAACGTTCCTGTACTATACTACTCTCCCTTTCTAACATTCCTGTACTATACTACTCTCCCTTTCTAACATTCCTGTACTATTCTACTCTCCTTTCTAACATTCCTGTAATATACTAGTCTCCCTTTCTAACATTCCTGTACTGTACTACTCTCCCTTTCTAACATTCCTGTACTATACTACTCTCCCTTTCTAACGTTCCTGTACTATACTACTCTCCCTTTCTAACATTCCTGTAATATACTACTCTCCCTTTTTAACATTCCTGTACTATACTATTCTCACTTTTTAACATTCCTGTAATATACTACTCTCCCTTTCTAACATTCCTGTACTATACTACTCTCCCTTTCTAACATTCCTGTACTATTCTACTCTCCCTTTCTAACATTCCTGTACTATACTACTCTCCCTTTCTAACATTCCTGTACTATACTACTCTCCCTTTCTAACATTCCTGTAATATACTAGTCTCCCTTTCTAACATTCCTGTACTGTACTACTCTCCCTTTCTAACATTCCTGTACTATACTACTCTCCCTTTCTAATGTTCCTGTACTATACTACTCTCCCTTTCTAACATTCCTGTACTATACTACTCTCCCTTTCTAACATTCCTGTAATATACTAGTCTCCCTTTCTAACATTCCTGTACTGTACTACTCTCCCTTTCTAACATTCCTGTACTATACTACTCTCCCTTTCTAACGTTCCTGTACTATTCTTCTCTCACTTTCTAACATTCCTGTACTATACTACTCTCCCTTTCTAACATTCCTGTAATATACTAGTCTCCCTTTCTAACATTCCTGTACTGTACTACTCTCCCTTTCTAACATTCCTGTACTATACTACTCTCCCTTTCTAACGTTCCTGTACTATTCTTCTCTCACTTTCTAACATTCCTGTACTATACTACTCTCCCTTTCTAACATTCCTGTAATATACTAGTCTCCCTTTCTAACATTCCTGTACTGTACTACTCTCCCTTTCTAACATTCCTGTACTATACTACTCTCCCTTTCTAACGTTCCTGTACTATACTACTCTCCCTTTCTAACATTCCTGTACTATACTACTCTCCCTTTCTAACGTTCCTGTACTATACTACTCTCCCTTTCTAACATTCCTGTACTGTACTACGCTCCCTTTCTAACATTCCTGTAATGTACTACTCTCACTTTCTAACATTCCTGTACTATACTACTCTCCCTTTCTAATATTCCTGTACTATAACACTCTCCCTTTCTAACATTCCTGTAATATACTACTCTCACTTTTTAACATTCCTGTAATATACTACTCTCCCGTTCTAACATTCCTGTAATATACTACTCTCCCTTTTTAACATTCCTGTACTATACTATTCTCACTTTTTAACATTCCTGTAATATACTACTCTCCCTTTCTAACATTCCTGTACTATACTACTCTCCCTTTCTAACATTCCTGTACTATACTACTCTCCCTTTCTAACATTCCTGTACTATTCTACTCTCCTTTCTAACATTCCTGTACTATACTACTCTCCCTTTCTAACATTCCTGTACTATACTACTCTCCCTTTCTAACATTCCTGTAATATACTAGTCTCCCTTTCTAACATTCCTGTACTGTACTACTCTCCCTTTCTAACATTCCTGTACTATACTACTCTCCCTTTCTAACGTTCCTGTACTATACTACTCTCCCTTTCTAACATTCCTGTACTATACTACTCTCCCTTTCTAACATTCCTGTACTATTCTACTCTCCCTTTCTAACATTCCTGTAATATACTAGTCTCCCTTTCTAACATTCCTGTACTGTACTACTCTCCCTTTCTAACATTCCTGTACTATACTACTCTCCCTTTCTAACGTTCCTGTACTATACTACTCTCCCTTTCTAACATTCCTGTAATATACTACTCTCCCTTTTAACATTCCTGTACTATACTATTCTCACTTTTTAACATTCCTGTAATATACTACTCTCCCTTTCTAACATTCCTGTACTATACTACTCTCCCTTTCTAACATTCCTGTACTATTCTACTCTCCCTTTCTAACATTCCTGTACTATACTACTCTCCCTTTCTAACATTCCTGTACTATACTACTCTCCCTTTCTAACATTCCTGTAATATACTAGTCTCCCTTTCTAACATTCCTGTACTGTACTACTCTCCCTTTCTAACATTCCTGTACTATACTACTCTCCCTTTCTAATGTTCCTGTACTATACTACTCTCCCTTTCTAACATTCCTGTACTATACTACTCTCCTTTCTAACATTCCTGTAATATACTAGTCTCCCTTTCTAACATTCCTGTACTGTACTACTCTCCCTTTCTAACATTCCTGTACTATACTACTCTCCCTTTCTAACGTTCCTGTACTATTCTTCTCTCACTTTCTAACATTCCTGTACTATACTACTCTCCCTTTCTAACATTCCTGTAATATACTAGTCTCCCTTTCTAACATTCCTGTACTGTACTACTCTCCCTTTCTAACATTCCTGTACTATACTACTCTCCCTTTCTAACGTTCCTGTACTATTCTTCTCTCACTTTCTAACATTCCTGTACTATACTACTCTCCCTTTCTAACATTCCTGTAATATACTAGTCTCCCTTTCTAACATTCCTGTACTGTACTACTCTCCCTTTCTAACATTCCTGTACTATACTACTCTCCCTTTCTAACGTTCCTGTACTATACTACTCTCCCTTTCTAACATTCCTGTACTATACTACTCTCCCTTTCTAACGTTCCTGTACTATACTACTCTCCCTTTCTAACATTCCTGTACTGTACTACGCTCCCTTTCTAACATTCCTGTAATGTACTACTCTCCCTTTCTAACATTCCTGTACTATATTACTCTCCCTTGCTAACATTCCTGTACTATACTCCTCTCCCTTTCTAACATTTTTCTCTCAACTCGTGGCCAGGGCTGCTTCATGGCACTACAGATGCTGTCAGTCAGCTCCTCTCTCACTTTCAAAGCCTGAATGGCCAGATTATCTCATAGTCCGCGTGCTAACAACATACAGTCCACAGTGCAGACCACGGAGACAGCACCAGCAGTACCTTTCTTTAACATTGGCCTAAAACGAAGGAATAAGATACACAAATTCTAAACGCAGTCCTTTGCGACAATTCAGAAATAAATCTTTAATAAAGGCAGCACCGCCAGGGGTGCAGGAGATGAGATGAGTCCGTCACTATTGCCACCTCCAAAAATGATTAGAAAGATTCATATTTACAGAACCATCGCAGCCCCGCAGACTGGAGGTGCCCCTACAGAGCCATCCCAGGCCCGTAGACTGGAGGTGCCCCTACAGAGCCATCCCAGGCCCGTAGACTGGAGGTGCCCCTACAGAGCCAGACCAGGCCCGTAGACTAGAGGTGCCCCTACAGAGCCATCCCAGGCCCGTAGACTGGAGGTGCCCATACAGAGCCATCCCAGGCCCGTAGACTGGAGGTGCCCATACAGAGCCAGACCAGGCCCGTAGACTAGAGGTGCCCCTACAGAACCATCGCAGCCCGTAGACTGGAGGTGCCCATACAGAGCCATCCCAGGCCCGTAGACTGGAGGTGCCCCTACAGAACCATCGCAGCCCGTAGACTGGAGGTGCCCCTACAGAACCATCGCAGCCCGTAGACTGGAGGTGCCCCTACAGAACCATCGCAGCCCGTAGACTGGAGGTGCCCCTACAGAACCATTGCAGCCCGTAGACTGGAAGTGCCCCTACAGAGCCATCCCAGGCCCGTAGACTGGAGGTGCCCCTACAGAGCCATCCCAGGCCCGTAGACTGGTGGTGCCCCTACAGAGCCATCCCAGGCCCGTAGACTGGAGGTGCCCCTACAGAGCCATCCCAGGCCCGTAGACTGGAGGTGCCCCTACAGAGCCATCCCAGGCCCGTAGACTGGAGGTGCCCCTACAGAGCCATCCCAGGCCCGTAGACTGGAGATGCCCCTACAGAGCCATCCCAGGCCCGTAGACTGGAGGTGCCCCTACAGAGCCATCCCAGGCCCGTAGACTGGAGGTGCCCCTACAGAGCCATCCCAGGCCCGTAGACTGGAGGTGCCCCTACAGAGCCATCCCAGGCCCGTAGACTGGAGGTGCCCCTACAGAGCCATCCCAGGCCCGTAGACTGGAGGTGCCCCTACAGAGCCATCCCAGGCCCGTAGACTGGAGGTGCCCCTACAGAGCCAGACCAGGCCCGTAGACTGGAGGTGCCCCTACAGAGCCATCCCAGGCCCGTAGACTGGAGGTGCCCCTACAGAGCCATCCCAGGCCCGTAGACTGGAGGTGCCCCTACAGAGCCATCCCAGGCCCGTAGACTGGAGGTGCCCCTACAGAGCCATCCCAGGCCCGTAGACTGGAGGTGCCCCTACAGAGCCATCCCAGGCCCGTAGACTGGAGGTGCCCCTACAGAGCCATCCCAGGCCCGTAGACTGGAGGTGCCCCTACAGAGCCATCCCAGGCCCGTAGACTGGAGGTGCCCCTACAGAGCCATCCCAGGCCCGTAGACTGGAGGTGCCCCTACAGAGCCATCCCAGGCCCGTAGACTGGAGGTGCCCCTACAGAGCCATCCCAGGCCCGTAGACTGGAGGTGCCCCTACAGAGCCAGACCAGGCCCGTAGACTGGAGGTGCCCCTACAGAGCCAGACCAGGCCCGTAGACTGGAGGTGCCCCTACAGAGCCATCCCAGGCCCGTAGACTGGAGGTGCCCCTACAGAGCCATCCCAGGCCCGTAGACTGGAGGTGCCCATACAGACCCAGACCAGTACTCGATTTAAGATCCTTCTGTCTGAACCCGGGCCTGCCAGGTGCCATCGCCCCTGGTGGCCTCAACTAGGGTTCTAAATATTAGAACCAGTTCAAGCAGAGAAAAGTATAAAAAAAAAACCCTGGAAAAATATTTGAAGGGAAGAATATAGATGATGCACTTGAATCAATAAAAGCTAATACAGAAACAGCGAGATCATTACTGACGTTGGTTTCAGACATTTCAGGGTGCTGGGGGCAGAAGTCAATCCACCTTCAGATGAGGCCACCAGTCCTACAGATATCAGCCTTATGTTCACCCCCAACAGGGATATCGACAGCGACTCACTCAACGCTATCGACCTCCACCAGCTGCAGCTTTCTCCAGACAGCCCAACCGAAGGAAACCGGCTAGTACAGGGGGGGGACATGAGTCCTCCAGAAGACAGTGACAACGTCATGACACCGGCCGCCTCTTTTTAGCTAGTGCCCTTGAATTTGAGAGACATCCTCGACAACTTTTATGAAAACAGGAGATCTCTTCGGATCATTGTGGAGTTAGGCATTAACCAACATGGTCACAGCCTGGAATTTACTCAAAAACCTCTTTGAAATCCACCTCTCAGGAGGTCACATCAAGGCCTTTGTTGGTTAAAAGAGGAAATCATGTTGCTAATACTCAAGGGAGCAATCAAAAATGTTCCACAGGCGCACAGAAACACTGATTTCTACTCCAACTTCTCCCTTTTAAGGAAAAACGATAGGAAGTAGAGACGTATTACATCTGAGACAGCTCAACAAATACCTCAAAAAACAATCATTCAGAATGGTCAGCCTGCAGGATATTGTTCAGCTGATAAATCCGGGGGATCTTATGGATCCTAGATATTCACAATGCTTTCGTCCATGTCCACATCCATGTCAAACACAGGAGGTATCTCAGATTCGAGGGGGCCGGATGTTACTACCAATTCAAAGTCCTCTTTTTTGGACCAAAATCTGCCCCAAGAATTTTTACCAAGTGCATGGTGCCAGTAGCAGCCGATCTGAGAGGAAAGGGAGACCAAATATTCCCATATCTGGATGATTGGCTAGTAAAGGCAACCTCGTTACAGGCTACAGTATGGTCTATAAGGGCATTTTTTTTTTTTTCTGGCCTAACAACTGTAACACCCAGTATTGTCTACCTTACCGTACCATAATACCTTACCATACCATAATACCTTACCATACCATAATACCTTACCGTACCATAATACCTTACCGTACCATAATACCTTACCATACCATAATACCTTACCATACCATAATACCTTACCGTACCATAATACCTTACCATACCATAATACCTTACCGTACCATAATACCTTACCGTACCATAATACCTTACCGTACCATAATACCTTACCATACCATAATACCTTACCATACCATAATACCTTACCATACCATAATACCTTACCATACCATAATACCTTACCGTACCATAATACCTTACCGTACCATAATACCTTACCGTACCATAATACCTTACCGTACCATAATACCTTACCGTACCATAATACAAACAACAATTGGTTCTGTCGGGTCAAACAATTTCTTTGTAGTTTTAAACATTTACATGGGACAAAGTGATTAATGTACACGGAACGCTTGAACACAACCACAGGAACAAAGTTATGTTATTTGCAAAGAAGATAATATTTTACTTCATGTTTCCAAATTATTTAAGCAAATCAAGAATTACCAGGACAAAAGCAAGAAGGAGGCTGTCTGACAATTCAATTAATAAAGCAGCGCATGGGAACGTGATTTATAGTGACACAGTGAGTGAAGTGACAAGGTGGCAAGATCTGTGTATTATACAACAAGGTGACAAGATACTGTACATATATTTACAAATGAAATGATTGAAAACAAGGTCCAATTCCAAATTGTAGCGACAATGACCTTAGCTCAATAAATGAATTACATGGATTTGTATGCTAGGAGACCTATTGAAGTATGGACAAACAACCGTCGACGTTTCGACCCTGACAAACAGCTTAAGTTAAGGATGTCAAAAACGGATCTTCTTCAGGACAAGGGGATAAGCTGGACAGCCGGTTCTTCAAAATAATCGAAGGACGCACGTGGAGCTAGACCCTAGAGCCTTAGGGTAAGGGACCAGGGGTTAGGTCCAACTGGTAGTCAGGGGTAGACAGAATCAGGCACCTGGTAGCCGGGAGTAAAGCAGGTAGACGAATGCTCTTGGCACTCGGAGCAGTCTCGGCCAAGTCTCTTGGTTAAATGGCAGACACCGGTGAAGAACAAACCAGTCTTGGGGTATCAAACTGGATTTCTGAATGATTGCAGAAAAATATAACGATTAGGCGCGAAAATTGTGCCCAACGTCGCGTCGTGATAATTTCAAGGCATCACTGTAGCTTGTAACAGCAGGCCGGCGGCAACTAACAACTGTGATACCCAGTATTGTCTACCTCACCGTACCAAGTAATGTTTGTGCGCATCCTTGTACATTTTTATTAGCTCATTATGTTATCCTCTCTTACTTCCTCTACAATGTTCCCCTCTTACCTTGTTCTCCCCTTGCATTATTGTGAAGCGCTCTGATACCCCTCGGGGTCTTCTTCGGGCTATACAAAACTTTAAATAAATATATTTGAGAATTTAGGTCTCAAATCAAACAGAGAAATTCCTGCCTTATTCTGAACACATGAATTACTTTCCTAGGGGCAGTTGTGGACACGAGTCTGCAAGGCCTTTCCCACAAGGAAGAGGGATACCAGGATGATAACACTAGCGCCCTCTCAGTCAGTACAAATCGTTCCTTGGAATGATTTTGTCTTGCATTCCATTGATCCCCAACTGTTGTCTGTTCACGAGACCACTACAGGAACAAATAGACATACAATGGAAACAAGAGACAGGATCTTTTGACGACATCATCAGAATAACACTGGAAATGGTAGAAGCCATGAAATAGTGGATGAAAAAAGACAACATTTCCACAGGGTTAACATTTCTCGACAAGTCACCAAATTACATGATGACAACGAGTGCGTCTATGGAGGACTGGGAGCACATCTCCAGGACCTGGAAGTGAATGACAAATGCTCGACCAACAAGAAACAGAGACACATAAACTTCCTAGAGCTAAAAGCTGTGGCCCAGGGATGCCACGCTTTTCTTCCAAGAATAAAGAGATCTGCGGTGCTGATTCGAATGGACAACACAACCACAATGTTAACCTTACACAAGCAAGGAGGAACGAGATCACAACTACTGTCTAAGGAAGCACAAGACATTTGGAATAGGTGTGTACCCCACAAAATTCCCCTGAAGATAGAGCATGTGCAAGGCAGGGACAAACAGTGGGCGGACAATCTATGCAGACCTTTAAACGAATGCCACGAATAGCAGATGTCACAAACCAAACTTCAGAGATATTCAAGGAATGGGTAAAACCGCCTTTAGACCTATTCGCCACCACACTCAATCAGAAATGCCAATAATATGTGAGCAGGTTTGTACCCAAGGGCTCCTGGGGGAACACCTTTAAGTTGAATGGACAGGAATATTCGAATACGCCTTTCCGCCGCTGCCTACAATACCTCGGATCCTCAACAGGTTGAAGAGGGAACCATGTTGAATTATTTTAATAGCTCCAGCGTGACCAAGGCAATTCTAGTACACAGAACTTATCCTAATGTCGGAATAGCAACACATGCCACTCAAACCAGTCCCAGGAATGCTTTCAATGAAAAAAGGCTGGGTGATTCACTCACATCCAGAATCATTCAATGTAGCTGCGTGGCTCCTGAACATGAGTTGCACCAATTAAATATCTCACAACGGTACAGAGAAATGCTGGCGAAAGTGAGAGCTGAATTATCAAATAGATCATACGAGGCAAAATGGCTAAGATTTTGCAATCGGTGTTCTTCAAATGACTGTTATCCCTTTTCCTCAACATCAGCACAGGTGTTACCATTCCTACTCAGCACAGGTGTTACCATACCTACTCAGCACAGGTGTTACCATTCCTACTCAGCACAGGTGTTACCATTCCTACTCAGCACAGGTGTTACCATACCTACTCAGCACAGGTGTTACCATTCCTACTCAGCACAGGTGTTACCATACCTTCTCAGCACAGGTGTTACCATTCCTACTCAGCACAGGTGTTACCATTCCTATTCAGCACAGGTGTTACCATTCCTACTCAGCACAGGTGTTACCATTCCTACTCAGCACAGGTGTTACCATTCCTACTCAGCACAGGTGTTACCATACCTACTCAGCACAGGGGTTACCATTCCTACTCAGCACAGGTGTTACCATTCCTACTCAGCACAGGTGTTACCATACCTACTCAGCACAGGTGTTACCATTCCTACTCAGCACAGGTGTTACCATACCTACTCAGCACAGGTGTTACCATTCCTACTCAGCACAGGTGTTACCATTCCTACTCAGCACAGGTGTTACCATTCCTACTCAGCACAGGTGTTACCATACCTACTCAGCACAGGTGTTACCATTCCTACTCAGCACAGGTGTTACCATTCCTACTCAGCACAGGTGTTACCATTCCTACTCAGCACAGGTGTTACCATTCCTACTCAGCACAGGTGTTACCATACCTACTCAGCACAGGTGTTACCATTCCTACTCAGCACAGGTGTTACCATTCCTACTCAGCACAGGTGTTACCATTCCTACTCAGCACAGGTGTTACCATTCCTTCTCAGCACAGGTGTTACCATTCCTACTCAGCACAGGTGTTACCATTCCTTCTCAGCACAGGTGTTACCATTCCTACTCAGCACAGGTGTTACCATTCCTACTCAGCACAGGTGTTACCATACCTACTCAGCACAGGTGTTACCATTCCTACTCAGCACAGGTGTTACCATTCCTACTCAGCACAGGTGTTACCATTCCTACTCAGCACAGGTGTTACCATACCTACTCAGCACAGGTGTTACCATTCCTACTCAGCACAGGTGTTACCATTCCTACTCAGCACAGGTGTTACCATTCCTACTCAGCACAGGTGTTACCATTCCTACTCAGCACAGGTGTTACCATACCTTCTCAGCACAGGTGTTACCATTCCTACTCAGCACAGGTGTTACCATTCCTACTCAGCACAGGTGTTACCATTCCTTCTCAGCACAGGTGTTACCATTCCTACTCAGCACAGGTGTTACCATTCCTACTCAGCACAGGTGTTACCATACCTACTCAGCACAGGTGTTACCATTCCTACTCAGCACAGGTGTTACCATTCCTACTCAGCACAGGTGTTACCATTCCTACTCAGCACAGGTGTTACCATTCCTACTCAGCACAGGTGTTACCATACCTACTCAGCACAGGTGTTACCATTCCTACTCAGCACAGGTGTTACCATACCTACTCAGCACAGGTGTTACCATTCCTACTCAGCACAGGTGTTACCATACCTACTCAGCACAGGTGTTACCATTCCTACTCAGCACAGGTGTTACCATTCCTACTCAGCACAGGTGTTACCATTCCTACTCAGCACAGGTGTTACCATTCCTACTCAGCACAGGTGTTACCATTCCTACTCAGCACAGGTGTTACCATACCTTCTCAGCACAGGTGTTACCATTCCTACTCAGCACAGGTGTTACCATTCCTACTCAGCACAGGTGTTACCATTCCTACTCAGCACAGGTGTTACCATTCCTACTCAGCACAGGTGTTACCATACCTACTCAGCTGAGCTCACTCTGGTCTCCCGCAGAGTTCTCTCAGAGTTCATCTTGCCACAATATCGGGATTCAAGAGATCTTTGAATCAAAATTCTTTATAGTCGGACAGGCTCATAAAAGAATTTTTAAAAGGGCTGTTTAGAGCTTACCCTCCGAATAAAAAAAAATGCCAATTGCATGGCAGTTAAACAGAGTTCTGGCACCGTTAATGCGAGGCCCTTTTGAGACTTTACACAAGCCAAACATCAAGGGCGAGATTTACAAAGGTGTTGCGTCAGGTTTGAGTTACTTTTTTAACGCAAACCCGACGCAAAACCTTTTGGGGATTTTACAAACCAACAGAAATAATAATTTGTGTTGGGTTGAAAGGAAAAGTAATGCAAACCCGTGCGAAGTGCTGCTCTGTGTTTCTTAGCATCAAGGGGGCGTTACATGTGTGGCACATGGGCATTCCCATGCAAACACCCATGCTTTTTGACGTAAAACCCTTTGACATTAAACCCTATCTACTAACATATTAGACAGGGTTTTGCAACAAAAATGAACGCTGCTGGAAAGCAGGCATTAAAAGAAGAAATGTGTTCATTTTTCCTTTCTTTTCCGACTTTGCAAGTGTGCTGCACTATACAGCACACATACCAAGTAGGACAAGTTTTAAAACTTGTCTAGTCATAGTATTTTGTACTGGAAGGGCACCCTTGCAGTACAAAACCTATACTAGACTCACGCACACCCCCTTGCTCTATGGCACAAAGGTGTGTGTGTGACGCTCGGCAGCATAATTCTGCGCCGGCGCTAGGGAGCCGGGAGGAGAGTGTCATATCTCTGTGTGTGGGGCTCTCCTGCTCTCTCCCTGTCACACAACGCAGCGCAGTACCTTTGGGTGCTGCGTTGCGCGACACCTTTGTAAATCTGTGCCCCAGTATCTTTCATGGAAGACAGCGCTTCACTCAGCCCTGACATCGGTTAGAAGTAGCGAAATGCAGGCGTTTGCAATGCCAAGGCCACACCTGCCCTTCAAGGGCAGGGTGATCCTGCGGACTCATCCCTCAGATACCCACGGATTTCACCTCAATGAATCTATGTCTTAAAGTTGTGCTTCCAGAATCCTTCAACCGAAGAAGAAAGAGCGTTTCATTCTCTAGATCTGAAAAGGGGCTTGAAATGTTATATCGAAAGGACTGAAACCTTCTGAACATCTGATTGGCTTCGACTTGCCTTGGCACCTCCAGGACATGGCCGCGCCTTGTCAAGAAGGAGCCTGGCAGAGGGGGCAGCAGCCATGGCTTTAGCCTTGAAGGAGCAGGAAGGCGCTCACAGCTCAAGTGAGCCCTCATTGACAGGAGTGTGGCGCCCTCTGCAGCACCTTTGCTGGAGTATCTCTACCCGACATATGCAGGGCAGCCACATGGGCAAACAGGCATGCCATCACTGGACACTACTGCCCAGGGCAGGGGATCCTCGGAGCCCTTGACTCCCCGGGGGTTGCCTCACACGCTTTCATGCCACTCAAACCCCTCCCCTCCCCCCCCTGGGCACTCGCTGGGTTTAAAGAAACGGATGTTACTTTTTTATGCTGTTAATTCAAGAGGAGTTTGAGCTCAGTTTATAATGTGATCGTAGACTGTCCGCAGAGAATCTCACGCGCTGAACCGCGTGCCAGCAAAGGGAGCCGCAGCTCCTTGGGCCTCGAAGCCCAGCTGCTCGAGGCCCGACCTTGGCGCTAGGCGGCAGCGCTGGATCTAAGACGCCCGCTGTCCTTGGCACAGGCCGGAAGCCTGACGGACACGAGCAGGTGAGAGAGGGAGCCCCCGCTGCCCGCATTCCACAGCAGGGGAGAGTATGTGAGGTTCATGAGGGCACCCACATGCCTGCCACTGACGAACTCTAGCGCCGCGAGGCCGGACGTAGGGAGAGCTGCAAACACCGGGGCCTGCATGGAATAAAAGGTGCACGCAACGGGGCCTGCATGTAATAAAAGATGCACTCAACGGGGCCTGCATGTAATAAAACTTAGATGCACGCAACGGAGCCTGCAAGTAATAAAAGGTGCACGCAACGGAGCCTGCATGTAATAAAAGGTGCACGCAACGGGGCCTGCATGTAATAAAAGGTGCACGCAACGGAGCCTGCATGTAATAAAAGGTGCACGCAACGGGGCCTGCATGTAATAAAAGGTGCGCGCAACGGGGCCTGCATGTAATAAAAGATGCACGCAACGGGGCCTGCATGTAATAAAAGGTGCACGCAACGGAGCCTGCTTGTAATAAAAGATGCACTCAACGGGGCCTGCATGTAATAAAACTTAGATGCACGCAACGGAGCCTGCTTGTAATAAAAGATGCACTCAACGGGGCCTGCATGTAATAAAGATGCACTC
Source organism: Calotriton arnoldi (assembly GCA_963921515.1). Classification (NCBI taxonomy): domain Eukaryota; kingdom Metazoa; phylum Chordata; class Amphibia; order Caudata; family Salamandridae; genus Calotriton; species Calotriton arnoldi. Next base: position 4,304,999 of record CAWUFW010000273.1, on the reverse strand, counting down.
AACGGGGCCTGCATGTAATAAAGATGCACTCAACGGGGCCTGCATGTAATAAAAGGTGCACGTAGCGAGCCTGCTTGTAATAAAAGGTGCACGCAACGGGGCCTGCATGTAATAAAAGGTGCACGCAACGAGGCCTGCATGTAATAAAAGATGCACTCAACGGGGCCTGCATGTAATAAAAGGTGCACGCAACGGGGCCTGCATGTAATAAAAGGTGCACGCAACGGGGCCTGCATGTAATAAAAGATGCACTCAACGGGGCCTGCATGTAATAAAACTTAGATGCACGCAACGGAGCCTGCTTGTAATAAAAGATGCACTCAACGGGGCCTGCATGTAATAAAAGATGCACTCAACGGGGCCTGCATGTAATAAAAGATGCACTCAACGGGGCCTGCATGTAATAAAAGGTGCACGCAACGGAGCCTGCTTGTAATAAAAGGTGCACGCAGCAGGGCCTGCATGTAATAAAGATGCACTCAACGGGGCCTGCATGTAATAAAGGTGCACGCAGCGGGGCCTGCATGTAATAAAGGTGCACGCAACGGGGCCTGCATGTAATAAAGATGCACTCAACGGGGCCTGCATGTAATAAAACTTAGATGCACGCAACGGAGCCTGCTTGTAATAAAAGATGCACTCAACGGGGCCTGCATGTAATAAAAGATGCACTCAACGGGGCCTGCATGTAATAAAAGATGCACTCAACGGGGCCTGCATGTAATAAAACTTAGATGCACGCAATGGAGCCTGCTTGTAATAAAAGGTGCACGCACCTAGACCTGCATGTAATAAAGGTGCACACACCGAGGCCTGCATGTAATAAAGGTGCACGCAACAGGGCCTGCATGTAATAAAACTTAGATGCACGCAAGCGGAGCCTGCTTGTAATAAAGGTGCACGCACCGAGGCCTGTATGTAATAAAGGTGCACGCAGCGGGGCCTGCATGTAATAAAACTTAGATGCACGCATAGCGGAGCCTGCTTGTAATAAAAGGTGCACGCAACGGGGCCTGCATGTAATAAAAGGTGCACGCACCTAGACCTGCATGTAATAAAAGGTGCACACACCGAGGCCTGCATGTAATAAAAGGTGCACGCAACAGGGCCTGCATGTAATAAAAGGTGCACGCAACGGGGCCTGCATGTAATAAAAGGTGCGCACACAGAGGCCTGCCTGTAACAAAAGGAGAGCACACCAAGGCCTGCATGTAATAAAAGGTGCTCGCACCGGGCCCTGCATGTAATAAAAGGTGCACGCACCGGGGCCTGCATGTAATTGGTCTACACACCGGGGCCTGGATGTAATGAAAGGTGCACACACCGAGGCCTCCATGTAAATAGGTGCGCAAGCAATGGGGCCTGCATGTAATAGGTGCACACACCGGGGCCTGCATGTAATAAAAGGTGCGCACACCGAGGCCTGCATGTAATAAATGGTGCACGCCGAAACCTGCAATAAAAGGTACGCACACCAAGGCCTCCGTGTAATAAAAGGTACGCACACCGAGGCCTGCATGTAATAAAAGGTGCGCACACCGAGGCCTGCATGTAATAGGTGCACACACCGGGGCCTGCATGTAATAAAAGGTGCGCACACCGAGGCCTGCGTGTAATAAAAGGTACGCACACCGAGGCCTGCATGTAATAAATGGTGCACGCCGAAACCTGCAATAAAAGGTACGCACACCAAGGCCTGCGTGTAATAAAAGGTACGCACACCGAGGCCTGCGTGTAATAAAAGGTGCGCACACCGAGGCCTGCATGTAATAGGTGCACACACCGGGGCCTGCATGTAATAAAAGGTGCGCACACCGAGGCCTGCGTGTAATAAAAGGTACGCACACCGAGGCCTGCATGTAATAAATGGTGCACGCCGAAACCTGCAATAAAAGTACGCACACCGAGGCCTGCGTGTAATAAAAAGTACGCACACCGAGGCCTGCATGTAATAAAAGGTGCGCACACCGAGGCCTGCGTGTAATAAAAGGTGCGCACACCGAGGCCTGCGTGTAATAAAAGGTGCGCACACCGAGGCCTGCGTGTAATAAAAGGTACGCACACCGAGGCCTGCGTGTAATAAAAAGTACGCACACCAAGGCCTGCGTGTAATAAAAAGTACGCACACCGAGGCCTGCATGTAATAAAAGGTACGCACACCGAGGCCTGCGTGTAATAAAAAGTACGCACACCGAGGCCTGCGTGTAATAAAAAGTACGCACACCGAGGCCTGCGTGTAATAAAAAGTACGCACACCGAGGCCTGCGTGTAATAAAAAGTACGCACACCGAGGCCTGCATGTAATAAAAGGTGCGCACACCGAGGCCTGCGTGTAATAAAAAGTACGCACACCGAGGCCTGCATGTAATAAAGGTGCGCACACCGAGGCCTGCGTGTAATAAAGGTGCGCACACCGAGGCCTGCGTGTAATAAAAGGTGCGCACACCGAGGCCTGCGTGTAATAAAGGTGCGCACACCGAGGCCTGCGTGTAATAAAGGTACGCACACCGAGGCCTGCATGTAATAAAAGGTGCGCACACCGAGGCCTGCATGTAATAAAAGGTGCGCACACCGAGGCCTGCGTGTAATAAAAAGTACGCACACCGAGGCCTGCATGTAATAAAAGGTACGCACACCGAGGCCTGCGTGTAATAAAAATACGCACACCGAGGCCTGCGTGTAATAAAAATACGCACACCGAGGCCTGCGTGTAATAAAAGTCGCACACCGAGGCCTGCGTGTAATAAAAAGTACGCACACCGAGGCCTGCATGTAATAAAAGGTCGCACACCGAGGCCTGCGTGTAATAAAAAGTACGCACACCGAGGCCTGCGTGTAATAAAAATACGCTTACCGAGGCCTGCATGTAATAAAGGTGCGCACACCGAGGCCTGCGTGTAATAAAGGTGCGCACACCGAGGCCTGCGTGTAATAAAGGTCGCACTACCGAGGCCTGCGTGTAATAAAGGTGCGCACACCGAGGCCTGCGTGTAATAAAGGTGCGCACACCGAGGCCTGCGTGTAATAAAGGTACGCACACCAAGGCCTGCTTGTAATAAAAATACGCACACCAAGGCCTGCGTGTAATAAAAAGTCGCACACCGAGGCCTGCATGTAATAAAGGTGCGCACACCGAGGCCTGCGTGTAATAAAGGTGCGCACACCGAGGCCTGCGTGTAATAAAGGTGCACACCGAGGCCTGCGTGTAATAAAGGTACGCACACCGAGGCCTGCATGTAATAAAGGTACGCACACCGAGGCCTGCATGTAATAAAAGATACGCACACGAGGCCTGCATGTAATAAAGGTGCGCACACCGAGGCCTGCGTGTAATAAAGGTGCGCACACCGAGGCCTGCGTGTAATAAAAGTCACGCACACCAAGGCCTGCGTGTAATAAAAATACGCACACCAAGGCCTGCGTGTAATAAAAATACGCACACCGAGGCCTGCATGTAATAAAGGTGCGCACACCGAGGCCTGCGTGTAATAAAGGTGCGCACACCGAGGCCTGCGTGTAATAAAAGGTGCACGCAACGGGGCCTGCATGTAATAAAAGGTGCGCACACCGAGGCCTGCATGTAATAAAAGGTGCGCACACCGAGGCCTGCGTGTAATAAAAGGTGCGCACACCGAGGCCTGCATGTAATAAAAGGTGCACGCAACGGGGCCTGCATGTAATAAAAGGTGCGCACACGAGGCCTGCATGTAATAAAGGTGCGCACACCGAGGCCTGCGTGTAATAAAGGTGCGCACACCGAGGCCTGCGTGTAATAAAAGGTGCACGCAGCAGGGCCTGCATGTAATAAAGGTGCGCACACCGAGGCCTGCATGTAATAAAGGTGCGCACACCGAGGCCTGCGTGTAATAAAGGTGCGCACACCGAGGCCTGCGTGTAATAAAGGTGCCATAGCAGGGCCTGCATGTAATAAAGGTGCGCACACCGAGGCCTGCATGTAATAAAGGTGCGCACACCGAGGCCTGCGTGTAATAAAGGTGCGCACACCGAGGCCTGCGTGTAATAAAAACTACGCACACCGAGGCCTGCATGTAATAAAGGTGCTGCACACTGAGGCCTGCATGTAATAAAGGTACGCACCGAGGCCTGCATGTAATAAAGGTGCACACACCGAGGCCTGCATGTAATAAAAAGTCGCACACCGAGGCCTGCGTGTAATAAAAGTACGCACACCGAGGCCTGCGTGTAATAAAGATACGCACACCGAGGCCTGCATGTAATAAAGGTACACACACCGAGGCCTGCGTGTAATAAGATCACGCACACCGAGGCCTGCGTGTAATAAAGGTGCGCACACCGAGGCCTGCATGTAATAGGTGCACACACCGAGGCCTGCATGTAATAAAGGTGCGCACACCGAGGCCTGCATGTAATAAAGGTGCGCACACCGAGGCCTGCATGTAATAAAAGGTGCGCACACCGAGGCCTGCATGTAATAAAGGTGCGCACACCGAGGCCTGCATGTAATAAAGGTACGCACACCGAGGCCTGCATGTAATAAAGGTGCGCACACCGAGGCCTGCATGTAATAAAGGTACGCACACCGAGGCCTGCATGTAATAAAGGTGCGCACACCGAGGCCTGCATGTAATAAAAGGTGCGCACACCGAGGCCTGCATGTAATAAAAGGTACGCACACCGAGGCCTGCGTGTAATAAAAGGTGCGCACACCGAGGCCTGCATGTAATAGGTGCACACACCGAGGCCTGCATGTAATAAAAGGTGCGCACACCGAGGCCTGCATGTAATAAAAGGTGCGCACACCGAGGCCTGCATGTAATAAAAGGTGCGCACACCGAGGCCTGCATGTAATAAAAGGTGCGCACACCGAGGCCTGCGTGTAATAAAGGTACGCACACCGAGGCCTGCGTGTAATAAAGGTGCGCACACCGAGGCCTGCATGTAATAGGTGCACACACCGGGGCCTGCATGTAATAAAAGGTGCGCACACCGAGGCCTGCATGTAATAAAAGGTGCGCACACCGAGGCCTGCATGTAATAAAAGGTGCGCACCGTTTATTGTCCCCTGGCTATCCGACAAGGTAGCACAGCCATTCTAGGAAACTCATGCAGTCAGAATCTCATTACAGGCGTTCTTGAAGTCTAGCAGCCGCTCTGACCAGTGTCAGCACTCAGTCAATGAAAGTAGCGCGGCCCGACTGACAGCTGCCAGTACCGTGTCAAAGGAAGTGTGGCAGCCCTGCTGGAAACTGGGGGGCAGTCCCTGGGAGGACCGTCAGTACTGCCCTAAAGGGCCGGGTCTAATCACAGCGGACAGACATAACAGGCGCTTCTGACAGATTACAGCTCAGTATTGTTACCAATCAGCGGTACTCATTTTATCGATTTTAAAAGGATGAAAGGTGGAGTGGGCCTGCTGGGGTTAAAGCTGTGATCATGGATCCAAACGCGGGTCCCAGGATTCCCAGCAGTAGATGCGTTAGCCCACTGAGGCGCCAGACCGTGCACGGAAGCGCCAGTACTCCCCCATGAGAAGGATAGAAGCCAGGACGAGAAGGGCCGGCTCTACTAAAAACAGCAAGTGTACCCCATTAAACCTACAGCACCCTGCTAAGAACAGCCAGTGTACCCCGTTAAACCTACTGCAGCCCTACTAAGAACAGCCAGTGTACCCCATTAAACCTACAGCACCCTGCTAAGAACAGCCAGTGTACCCCGTTAAACCTACTGCAGCCCTACTAAGAACAGCCAGTGTACCCCATTAAACCTACAGCACCCTGCTAAGAACAGCCAGTGTACCCCGTTAAACCTACAGCACCCTGCTAAGAACAGCCAGTGTACCCCGTTAAACCTATAGCACCCCTGCTATGAACAGCCAGTGCACCCCATTAAACCTACAGCACCCTGCTAAGAACAGCCAGTGTACCCCATTAAACCTACTGCAGCCCTGCTAAGAACAGCCAGTGTACCCCGTTAAACCTACAGCACCCCTGCTAAGAACAGCCAGTGTACCCCGTTAAACCTACTGCAGCCCTGCTATGAACAGCCAGTGCACCCCATTAAACCTACAGCAGCCCTGCTAAGAACAGCCAGTGTACCCCGTTAAACCTACAGCACCCTGCTAAGAACAGCCAGTGTACCCCGTTAAACCTATAGCACCCCTGCTATGAACAGCCAGTGCACCCCATTAAACCTAAAGCAGCCCTGCTAAGAACAGCCAGTGTACCCCGTTAAACCTACTGCAGCCCTACTAAGAACAGCCAGTGTACCCCATTAAACCTACAGCACCCTGCTAAGAACAGCCAGTGTACCCCATTAAACCTATAGCAGCCCTGCTAAGAACAGCCAGTGTACCCCGTTAAACCTACAGCACCCTGCTAAGAACAGCCAGTGTACCCCGTTAAACCTACAGCACCCTGCTAAGAACAGCCAGTGTACCCCGTTAAACCTATAGCACCCTGCTAAGAACAGCCAGTGTACCCCATTAAAACTAAAGCAGCCCCGCTAAGAACAGCCAGTGTGCCCCGTTAAACCTATAGCAGCCCTGCTATGAACAGCCAGTGCACCCCATTAAACCTACAGCAGCCCTGCTAAGAACAGCCAGTGTACCCCGTTAAACCTATAGCAGCCCTGCTATGAACAGCCAGTGCACCCCATTAAACCTACAGCAGCCCTGCTAAGAACAGCCAGTGTACCCCGTTAAACCTACAGCACCCTGCTAAGAACAGCCAGTGTACCCCATTAAACCTACAGCACCCTGCTAAGAACAGCCAGTGTACCCCGTTAAACCTACTGCAGCCCTACTAAGAACAGCCAGTGTACCCCATTAAACCTACAGCACCCTGCTAAGAACAGCCAGTGTACCCCGTTAAACCTACTGCAGCCCTACTAAGAACAGCCAGTGTACCCCATTAAACCTACAGCACCCTGCTAAGAACAGCCAGTGTACCACGTTAAACCTATAGCAGCCCTGCTAAGAACAGCCAGTGTACCCCGTTAAACCTACTGCAGCCCTACTAAGAACAGCCAGTGTACCCCATTAAACCTACAGCACCCTGCTAAGAACAGCCAGTGTAACCCGTTAAACCTATAGCAGCCCTGCTAAGAACAGCCAGTGTACCCCGTTAAACCTACAGCACCCTGCTAAGAACAGCCAGTGTACCCCGTTAAACCTACAGCACCCTGCTATGAACAGCCAGTGCACCCCATTAAACCTACAGCAGCCCTGCTAAGAACAGCCAGTGTACCCCGTTAAACCTACAGCACCCTGCTAAGAACAGCCAGTGTACCCCGTTAAACCTACAGCACCCTGCTAAGAACAGCCAGTGTACCCCGTTAAACCTACAGCACCCTGCTAAGAACAGCCAGTGTACCCCATTAAACCTACAGCACCCTGCTAAGAACAGCCAGTGTACCCCGTTAAACCTATAGCACCCCTGCTATGAACAGCCAGTGCACCCCATTAAACCTACAGCAGCCCTGCTAAGAACAGCCAGTGTACCCCGTTAAACCTATAGCAGCCCTGCTATGAACAGCCAGTGCACCCCATTAAACCTACAGCAGCCCTGCTAAGAACAGCCAGTGTACCCCGTTAAACCTATAGCAGCCCTGCTATGAACAGCCAGTGCACCCCATTAAACCTACAGCAGCCCTGCTAAGAACAGCCAGTGTACCCCGTTAAACCTACAGCACCCTGCTAAGAACAGCCAGTGTACCCCGTTAAACCTATAGCACCCCTGCTATGAACAGCCAGTGCACCCCATTAAACCTACAGCACCCTGCTAAGAACAGCCAGTGTACCCCGTTAAACCTACTGCAGCCCTACTAAGAACAGCCAGTGTACCCCATTAAACCTACAGCACCCTGCTAAGAACAGCCAGTGTACCCCGTTAAACCTACAGCACCCTGCTATGAACAGCCAGTGCACCCCATTAAACCTACAGCAGCCCTGCTAAGAACAGCCAGTGTACCCCGTTAAACCTACAGCACCCTGCTAAGAACAGCCAGTGTACCCCGTTAAACCTACAGCACCCTGCTAAGAACAGCCAGTGTACCCCGTTAAACCTACAGCACCCTGCTAAGAACAGCCAGTGTACCCCATTAAACCTACAGCACCCTGCTAAGAACAGCCAGTGTACCCCGTTAAACCTATAGCAGCCCTGCTATGAACAGCCAGTGCACCCCATTAAACCTACAGCACCCTGCTAAGAACAGCCAGTGTACCCCGTTAAACCTACAGCACCCTGCTATGAACAGCCAGTGTACCCCATTAAACCTACAGCACCCTGCTAAGAACAGCCAGTGTACCCCGTTAAACCTATAGCAGCCCTGCTATGAACAGCCAGTGCACCCCATTAAACCTACAGCAGCCCTGCTAAGAACAGCCAGTGTACCCCGTTAAACCTACAGCACCCTGCTAAGAACAGCCAGTGTACCCCATTAAACCTACAGCACCCTGCTAAGAACAGCCAGTGTACCCGTTAAACCTACTGCAGCCCTACTAAGAACAGCCAGTGTGCCCCATTAAACCTACAGCACCCTGCTAAGAACAGCCAGTGTACCCCGTTAAACCTACTGCAGCCCTACTAAGAACAGCCAGTGTACCCCATTAAACCTACAGCACCCTGCTAAGAACAGCCAGTGTACCCCGTTAAACCTATAGCAGCCCTGCTAAGAACAGCCAGTGTACCCGTTAAACCTACTGCAGCCCTACTAAGAACAGCCAGTGTACCCCATTAAACCTACAGCACCCTGCTAAGAACAGCCAGTGTAACCCGTTAAACCTATAGCAGCCCTGCTAAGAACAGCCAGTGTACCCGTTAAACCTACAGCACCCTGCTAAGAACAGCCAGTGTACCCCGTTAAACCTACAGCACCCTGCTATGAACAGCCAGTGCACCCCATTAAACCTACAGCAGCCCTGCTAAGAACAGCCAGTGTACCCCGTTAAACCTACAGCACCCTGCTAAGAACAGCCAGTGTACCCCGTTAAACCTACAGCACCCTGCTAAGAACAGCCAGTGTACCCCGTTAAACCTACAGCACCCTGCTAAGAACAGCCAGTGTACCCCATTAAACCTACAGCACCCTGCTAAGAACAGCCAGTGTACCCCGTTAAACCTATAGCACCCTGCTATGAACAGCCAGTGCACCCCATTAAACCTACAGCAGCCCTGCTAAGAACAGCCAGTGTACCCCGTTAAACCTATAGCAGCCCTGCTATGAACAGCCAGTGCACCCCATTAAACCTACAGCAGCCCTGCTAAGAACAGCCAGTGTACCCCGTTAAACCTATAGCAGCCCTGCTATGAACAGCCAGTGCACCCCATTAAACCTACAGCAGCCCTGCTAAGAACAGCCAGTGTACCCGTTAAACCTACAGCACCCTGCTAAGAACAGCCAGTGTACCCCGTTAAACCTACAGCACCCTGCTAAGAACAGCCAGTGTACCCCGTTAAACCTATAGCAGCCCTGCTAAGAACAGCCAGTGTACCCCGTTAAACCTACTGCAGCCCTACTAAGAACAGCCAGTGTACCCCATTAAACCTACAGCACCCTGCTAAGAACAGCCAGTGTACCCCGTTAAACCTACAGCACCCTGCTATGAACAGCCAGTGCACCCCATTAAACCTACAGCAGCCCTGCTAAGAACAGCCAGTGTACCCCGTTAAACCTACAGCACCCTGCTAAGAACAGCCAGTGTGCCCGTTAAACCTACAGCACCCTGCTAAGAACAGCCAGTGTACCCCGTTAAACCTACAGCACCCTGCTAAGAACAGCCAGTGTACCCCATTAAACCTACAGCACCCTGCTAAGAACAGCCAGTGTACCCCGTTAAACCTATAGCACCCCTGCTATGAACAGCCAGTGCACCCCATTAAACCTACAGCAGCCCTGCTAAGAACAGCCAGTGTACCCGTTAAACCTATAGCAGCCCTGCTATGAACAGCCAGTGCACCCCATTAAACCTACAGCAGCCCTGCTAAGAACAGCCAGTGTACCCGTTAAACCTATAGCAGCCCTGCTATGAACAGCCAGTGCACCCCATTAAACCTACAGCAGCCCTGCTAAGAACAGCCAGTGTGCCCGTTAAACACTGGCGTAGCAAGAGGGCGGAGGGGCGGTACGCCCGGGCGGCACGAGAATTCGGGCGGCAGGTAAATTTATCGCCAGCACCCCCGGCTCTTAGGCGCTCGGCGGCAAAAGGCAGTGCACCCCATTAAACCTACAGCAGCCCTGCTAAGAACAGCCAGTGTACCCCGTTAAACCTACAGCACCCTGCTAAGAACAGCCAGTGTACCCCGTTAAACCTACAGCACCCTGCTAAGAACAGCCAGTGTACCCCGTTAAACCTACAGCACCCTGCTAAGAACAGCCAGTGTACCCCATTAAACCTACAGCACCCTGCTAAGAACAGCCAGTGTACCCCGTTAAACCTATAGCACCCCTGCTATGAACAGCCAGTGCACCCCATTAAACCTACAGCAGCCCTGCTAAGAACAGCCAGTGTACCCCGTTAAACCTGTAGCAGCCCTGCTATGAACAGCCAGTGCACCCCATTAAACCTACAGCAGCCCTGCTAAGAACAGCCAGTGTACCCCATTAAACCTACAGCAGCCCTGCTAAGAACAGCCAGTGTACCCCAGTAAACCTACAGCAACCCTGCTATGAACAGCCAGTGTACCCCATTAAACCTACAGCAGCCCTGCTAAGCACAGCCAGTGTACCCCATTAAACCTACAGCAGCCCTGCTAAGCTCAGCCAGAGTACCCCATTAAACCTACTGCAGCCCTGCTAAGCACAGCCAGTGTACCCCATTAAACCTACTGCATCCCTGCTAAGCACAGCCAGTGTACCCCATTAAACCTTCAGCAGCCCTGCTAAGCACAGCCAGTGTACCCCATTAAACCTACTGCAGCCCTGCTAAGAACAGCCAGCGTACCCCATTAAACCTACAGCAGCCCTGCTAAGCACAGCCAGTGTACCCCGTTAAACCTATAGCAGCCCTGCTATGAACAGCCAGTGCACCGCATTAAACCTACAGCAGCCCTGCTATGAACAGCCAGTGCACCCCATTAAACCTACAGCAGCCCTGCTAAGCGCAGCCAGTGTACCCCGTTAAACCTACTGCAGCCCTGCTAAGAACAGCCAGTGTACCCCATTAAACCTACAGCAGCCCTGCTAAGCACAGCCAGCGTACCCCATTAAACCTACTGCAGCCCTGCTAAGCACAGCCAGTGTACCCCATTAAACCTACAGCAGCCCTGCTAAGAACAGCCAGTGTACCTCATTAAACCCTACAACAGCCCTGCTAAGCACAGCCAGTGTACCCCATTAAACCTACAGCAGCCCTGCTAAGAACAGCCAGTGTACCTCATTAAACCCTACAACAGCCCTGCTAAGCACAGCCAGTGTACCCCATTAAACCTACAGCAGCCCTGCTAAGCACAGCCAGTGTACCCCATTAAACCTACAGCAGCCCTGCTATTCACAGCCAGCGTACCCCATTAAACCTACTGCAGCCCTGCTAAGCACAGCCAGTGTACCCCATTAAACCTACAGCAGCCCTGCTAAGAACAGCCAGTGTGCCTCATTAAACCCTACAACAGCCCTGCTAAGCACAGCCAGTGTACCCCATTAAACCTACAGCAGCCCTGCTAAGCACAGCCAGTGTGCCCCATTAAACCTACAGCAGCCCTGCTAAGAACAGCCAGTGTACCCCAGTAAACCTACAGCAGTCCTGCTAAGCACAGCCAGTGTACCCCATTAAACCTACAGCAGCCCTGCTAAGCACAGCCAGCGTACCCCATTAAACCTACTGCAGCCCTGCTAAGCACAGCCAGTGTACCCCATTAAACCTACAGCAGCCCTGCTAAGAACAGCCAGTGTACCTCATTAAACCCTACAACAGCCATGCTAAGCACAGCCAGTGTACCCCATTAAACCTACAGCAGCCCTGCTAAGAACAGCCAGTGTACCCCATGAAACCTACAGCAGCCCTGCTAAGAACAGCCAGTGTACCCCATTAAACCTACAGCAGCCCTGCTAAGCACAGCCAGTGTACCCCATTAAACCTACAGCAGCCCTGCTAAGCACAGCCAGAGTACCCCATTAAACCTACTGCAGCCCTGCTAAGCACAGCCAGTGTACCCCATTAAACCTACAGCAGCCCTGCTAAGAACAGCCAGTGTACCTCATTAAACCCTACAACAGCCCTGCTAAGCACAGCCAGTGTACCCCATTAAACCTACAGCAGCCCTGCTAAGCACAGCCAGTGTACCCCATTAAACCTACAGCAGCCCTGCTAAGCACAGCCAGTGTACCCCATTAAACCTACAGCAGCCTTGTAGAGCAGCGCCAGTACTGCCCATGAAAAAACAGCAGCTTGCAGATAACTGCCAGTACTATCCCATTAAAACAATAGGAGCCTTGCAGAGTAGCACCGGTACTATCCCATCAACACAATAGCAGGATTGCAGAGTAGCACCAGTACTATCCCATTAAAACATTATCAGTCTTGCAGAGAAGTGTCACTGCGAAACCATTAACAATACAGCACCCTAGCGATGTACCGAGACTGTCCCATGCAAAGCATTCCCATCACATGACAGCAGTGCTGCTGGGAAGGGCCAGTACCACCCAGGAGAGAGTAAAGCAGTCCTGCTGGGGCCAGTACCACCCAGGAGAGAGTAAAGCAGTCCTGCTGGGGCCAGTACCACCCAGGAGAGAGTAAAGCAGTCCTGCTGGGGCCAGTACCACCCAGGAGAGAGTAAAGCAGTCCTGCTGGGGCCAGTACCACCCAGGAGAGAGTAAAGCAGTCCTGCTGGGGCCAGTACCACCCAGGAGAGAGAAGCAGTCCTGCTGGGGCCAGTACCACCCAGGAGAGAGTAAAGCAGTCCTGCTGGGGCCAGTACCACCCAGGAGAGAGTAAAGCAGTCCTGCTGGGTGCCAGTACCACCCAGGAGAGAGTAAAGCAGTCCTCCTGGGGCCAGTACCACCCAGGAGAGAGTAAAGCAGAGTAAAGCAGTCCTGCTGGGGCCAGTACCACCCAGGAGAGAGTAAAGCAGAGTAAAGCAGTCCTGCTGGGGGCCAGTACCACCCGGGAGAGAGTAAAGCAGTCCTGCTGGGTGCCAGTACCACCCAGGAGAGAGTAAAGCAGACCTGCTGGGGCCAGTACCACCCAGGGGAGAGTAAAGCAGTCCTGCTGGGGCCAGTACCACCCAGGAGAGAGTAAAGCAGTCCTGCTGGGGGGCAGTACCACCCAGGAGAGAGTAAAGCAGTCCTGCTGGGGGCCAGTACCACCCAGGAGAGAGTAAAGCAGTCCTGCTGGGGGCCAGTACCACCCAGGAGAGAGTAAAGCAGCCTGCTGTAAATGGTCTTGCTGAGTGTCCAGTACTCACCGCAGAGGGCTGCGCCGAGCAGGGCGAGTAGGGTGGCTAGCAGCTTCATGCTGGCAGAGGCCGATGGGCACCGTTTCTCCCTGTGGTGGGCTCCGGCTCAGGGGCTATTTCCGTCTGAGGGCGTTAGATCCGAGTGGAGAGGGCTGGCCGGTCACCAGATACCCTCGGTCACTTCCTGCAGCCCAGACCCTCACCATGGGCTCCCTCCCCCCCACCCCCTTCAGCTGTTCCCAGACCCCTCTCAGTATCTCCGGAGCTGCTGGCAGGCCAGGGCTCCTTAAGACAGAGTTGGGGGTGTGTGTGTGTGTGGGGGGATTTCTATATGTAAGGGGGATCTCATGTTAGTGCAAGACAGCCCCCCCCCCTTCCAAGGCTAGGTGAGGGACCCCTTAAAACCTCGAAGGAGTGTGTGTGTGTGGGGGGTGGGGAATTGTACAGGTAGGGTGGGGATCTCATGTTAATGCAGGACAGCCTCCACCCCTACTTCCCCCTCGTGTTAGTGCAAAACACAGGGACCCCCCCCCCCCCAAGTCAGGCTGGAGCTGGAGGAGGCCAGGGGGCTCCTTAAGACAGAGCTGACAGGGATACTCGGGGCCGGACAGGTGCTCCAGCAGTGATGGTGCAGGACAGGCCCCCTCCTGCCAGGCCTCACTTGAGCTGTAGGCAGGCCCTGGGCTCCTAGGGATGGGGGGCGGGGGGGGTGGGGGGGAGTGCATATAGGTGCAGCGTACGCACCCCCTGACCAGGTCATGTTAGAGCTGATGGCCGGCCAAGGGATCATTTAAAGCAGAGTGTTTTGTGTTATATTATGTTACAGCGTATTTGTCTAGCGCCGCGTTTGACAATTAAGTCGCCTCTTGGCTCTTGGTGCGATCTTCATTCTGCAGTTTAGCGCAGTGCTCGCCATTTTTGTATGATTTGTATAGCGCTTCATAGCCCTATGGAAGGCGCCAAAGCGCATTTTCGAAGAAGCACGGAACGGAGACAGCAGCATGAGCAGTACTTACTTTGAGCCGGTGGTTGCAGGGGGGGAGGGAGGGGGGGGGGCAGCGGCACTCACTCACTTTTGGGGACCGGCACTTATAAGCGGCCTTTGGTCCAGAGCAAGAGACGGAAAAACACAAAAGTGACAAAGAAGGCGGAAGAGAAAGACGGAAAAGCAGTGACAGGACAAAAAGCAGTGATGAAAAAGAACCCGCAGGAGGGAGAGAAGGAAGCAGGGATGAAAAGGAACCTGCAGGAGGGAGAGAAGGAAGCAGGGATGAAAAGGAACCTGCACAGTGAGATAATGAAGCAGGGATGTCTGGTGGTGGAAGAAAGAGGCATCGAGTGGAATTAAGACTCTGCAGCCTTAGGACTTGCAACCCCGACCTTCGATAGCACCAGCGGGGCTTCTGAGCTGAACTATGGGCACCAGCACTCACTATTTTACAAATTAAGCACTGACTGGGAGCAGGGTGAGAAGCGCACCGTTGAGACAACAATACAGAGCACAGGAGGGCACGTGGGAAGAAGTACTCAGGGGTGACAGTGAGCAGCAATGAGAGAGAGAGCAAACAGAGCACCTGGCCGGTGGGCTTAAAGGGGGGAGAAACACAAGAGGGAGAGAGCTGGAAAACACATGCACTCTAATGCAGTGCTTAACCAAAAAGAAAAAAGTAGTTCCCTGAAAGTGAGAAGAGGAAGGACACAAGTCATTCAGTCAGCAGGATGGTAAAGAGGTAGCAGGCAGGTCAGCCTCAGGCCAGTTACACTGCGCTCCAAACCTGCCCTTTCTCAGATCTCATTATACCTTATCAACTATTTCCGTAGCGCACTTCACAAACTGACTTTCCTCTTAAATCTTCGAGTATACTTTTACATATCTCTAGGGTACTTTTGTAGCAGCGTTGAAAAGACAAAAGACGAGTTTTGCACAGCCTGAATTAAAAAAGGTGACAGGTAGGGTTCTTTTGGCTTGACCCCTCTAATAATTTTCATTATCAGCGCAAGTTTTGGGTCAGGTCCTGACATATAGTTTATTCTGAGCAGGCGTGCCCAAGGCCCGAGGCTCCATCAGAACCAGAAGCCTGCTTGTTGGAAGAACAGGCGTTAGAGTGATGTCTAAACACTGCTGGTACAGTTGAGACACACATAGGGGCATATTCTCAAGGACTTATCGCCGAGTTAGCGACACTTTATCGCAGCCAAAGTGGTGATAAATTTATCGCCCCATTCACAAGCTGGGGTTAACAGCCCATAACACCAGTTTACCCGCGATAGCAGCCGCAAAAAACATCGCCACAGATGACCCCCGCAACTATCGCTAATGAGATGCAGAGTAGGCGTACGGTGCAAAAAGCCGCGAAAACACCACTCCGCAACATTCTCAACAACCAGCCAGATCGGCGATAAGACCACAAAACAGGCGATAAGGCCCGTTAGCAGCAGGAAACTAACACCTGCTCTGACCTGTTGCAAAGTCGGACCACAGCCTGCACCACAAAATGGAGCCCAGTCCAGAGCCACACCTGAAGGGCAATAGATGCCATGGAGCCACTGATCATTCAGCTCGGAGCCCCAACAGGGCCACAACACCTACCGCCACCACCCCCAGGACCCCCCCCTCCCCCGGGCCACTCCCCCCTTCCGGCCAAAGACATGCCACATCAACTACACGGAATCATGTACCAAATAATCCGCCTGATGTCGCACAATCACATTTGGTGGCATGCATGTGTCGTCACAAAAATGAGCATCACTGTTAGAACTGGGGGTCTCTAGTTGGCAATGGTATGCACCTTTGTCCAAATAGGGACCCTTGCTTCTAAGTCAGGGAAAGGGGATTACACACCTGGATAACCCCTTGGTAGCTTGGCACGAGCAGGCAGGCTTATCTAAGAGGCAGTGTGTTAAGCATTTGTGAACACATACAGTAATACAGTGAAAACACTACAGATGGACACCACACAGGTTTTATAAAAATAAGTATTCTTTATATAGATTTATCACAAGACCACAAACGACAAACATCCACAATACTGTAATCAATAATACTTCAAGATGGTAGAAATGGTTTAAAAATAGGTTCTTCACTTAAAAGCAGTCTTTAGCAACAAATAACCCCAACTGGAGTTATCACGACGTCGAGGTCAAAGAAATCCCAAAGTACGGCGCCGACCGCGAGGTGCGCGGCGTCGGGCCCGGAGTCAAAACAGACCCACAAAGAACAGTACCTTGGAAAAGCGAAAACAAAGACAGCTCACGGCGTCGGGGAGGTGCGGCGTCGTTGGCGCGTTGCGGCGTCGGTTCCTTGCTTCGGAGGAGAGGATGCGTCGGGACCTGGATGCTTGCGCAGGCAGGGGAGGCGTCGGTTCCGGACCGGAGAGGAGGTGACGTCACGATGGCGCCGAGGCCACGGTTCCGTACGATGTCACGATGTCGATAGATTCTTGACCACCCACGTCGACGATCGGCTCCGCGATGATGTCAGCTTCGGAGTCGATGCGGCACAGCAGCAGGCGTCGGGCCGGCGTCGTAAGTCGGAGCAGCGCTCACGGCTATAGCAGGCTTACGATGTCGCTCGCTGGCGTCGAGGTGGCACGGCGGTCGGCGTCGAGTCTTCGTTGCAAGTCGGAGCAGCGCTCACGGCTTCGATGCAGGAGACGGCGTCGCTCGCCGGCGTCGGTGTTGCAAATTCCTTCTGTAGCACCAGAACAGCAAGTTCCAGATGCAGGCAAACAGAAGGGGGTGAAGTCTGGTATCCCTGAGACTTCGGTCAGGAGGCAAGCTCAAATCAAGCCCTTGGAGTAATATTCTGCAAGATGATGAAAGTTCTTTAAAAGTTCCTTCTCCTTTCCTTGGCAATGAAGAAACCACTGCAGGCCAACCCAGCAAACAGCACACTTGGCAGAGGGGCAGTCCAACTCCTGCAGCTTCCTTGGTTCTTCTCCTTGGCAAAAGGGTTGTCTTGTTGTTCCAGAAGTGATCTAAAGTTCTTGGGTCTGGGTCCCAATATTTATACTACTTTTCTCTTTGTTCTCTGAAGGCAGAGAGGCCTTTGCCTAGTCAAAACCAGTTCTGGTCAGTCTTGGAGCACTTTGTTGACAAGACTCCTTCTTTCCTTTCACAGTGTAGGCCAGGGACATCAGACACACCACAGGAGGTGGAGCCAGCATTGTGGAGGGAAGGCACAGCCCTATTCAGGTCCCAGGTGCAACTCCTCCCTCCTATCTGCATGCAGATCTCTCTATTCAGCCCTGTGCTGACTCACCCTGTCTCCTGGCAGCCCCCAGCCCCTGTCACTCAAACTCCAGACAAGGAATACACAACCTAGCAGAGGCAGGCTTGGATAGTTAGGCAAGAAAATACCCACTTTCTAAAAGTGGTATTTTCAAACACAGAATGTTAAAACCAACTTCACTAAAAGATGTATTTTATCATTCTGAGTTCAGGCATACTAAACTCGAATTTCTACCTGGTTCCCTGAGTCAGTTAGGATTATAAGATGTAATAATCTAACTGCCCATTCTGGCCTATGGGGAACAGGGAGCCTTGCAATAGTGAAAAACGAAAATGGCTGTAATTCACTATTAGGACATGCCACACACATCAGGGCAGGTCCTACCTTTTACCTACAATGCACCCTGCCCTAGGGCCTACCTTAGGGGTGACTAATATGCAGAAAAGGGAAGGTTTAGGGACTGGTAAGTGGGTGCACTTACCAAGTCGACATGGCAGTCAGACTGCACACAGGCTCTGCAATGGCAGGCCTGAGACACACTTTACAAGCTGCTTCTGTGGGTGGCACAACCAGTGCTGCAAGCCCACCAGCAGCATTTGATTTACAAGCCCTGGGCACACCTGGTGCACTATACTAGGGTCTGACAAGTAAATCAAATGATCCAATCATGGAGTCACTAATCAATGCATCAATTTACCATAGGGAGCACTTGCACTGTGGCACTGAATAGCAGTGGCACAGTGCCCAAAGCATCTAAAACCAGCAAACAGATCAAAAACAGAGGAGGCAATCAGAAAAAAATGGAAGGGAGACTCACGCCAATGATACCAGGTCTAACACGTGTCCCCTCCAGCTGAAATGTGGGGAGAACTACCCTTCCCCTAGGGAGTCCTCTTCACTAAGGCGGAAAAATCTGGACAGACCATCAGCATTGGCGTGTTCTGTACCAGGGCGGTGTTCCACCGTGAAGTCCATACCCTGTAGGGAAATGGGCCACCTCAACAACTTTGGGTTCTCTTCTCACCCCTCATCTGCATCAGCCATCTGAGGGGCCTGTGGTCGGTCTGAACCAGGAAGTGAGTCCCAAACAAGTATGGTCTCAACTTCTTCAGTGCCCAGACCACAGCAAATGCCTCACGCTCAATTGCACTCCACCTCTGTTCCCGTGGAAGTAACCTCCTACTGATGAAGGCTACGGGTTGGTCTAGGCCTTCCTCATTAATCTGTGATAGAACAGCCCCCACACCATGCTCTGAAGCGTCTGTTTGAACAATGAATTCTTTTGAGAAGTTGGGCGCCTGAAGCACGGGTGCTGTGCACATGGCAGTCTTCAGGGCGTCAAAAGCCTTCTGACAGGTGTCAGTCCAGTTCACTTTCTTGGGCTGCTTCCTGGAAGTCAGCTCAGTCAAGGGTGCAACAATGTTGCCATACCCCTTGACAAACCTCCTGTAGTACCCCGTGAGTCCTAAAAAGGCTCTCACCTGTGTCTGAGTCTTTGGGGGTTCCCATGCCAGGATGGTATCAATCTTGGGCTGTAGGGGCGCCACCTGGCCGCTTCCTACCTGGTGCCCCAAGTACACCACAGAACCCTGCCCAATCTGGCACTTACTCGCCTTGATTGTGAGGCCTGCCTTCCGCAGCGCCATCAACACTTCCCAGAGGTGGCGCAGATGTTCTTCCCAAGTGGAACTAAACACCGCAATGTCATCCAGGTAGGCGGCACTGAAATCTTCCAGTCCGTCCAACACCTGGTTGACCAACCTCTGAAAGGTGGCAGGGGCATTCTTCATCCCAAAGGGCATAACCCGGAATTGGTAGTGCCCATCTGGTGTGGAGAATGCTGACCTCTCCTTGGCCCCATCAGTTAAGGCAATCTGCCAGTACCCAGACGTCAAATCAAACGTGCTGAGGTACCGGGCAGCTCCCAACCGATCAATGAGCTCATCAGCTCTGGGGATGGGGTGCGCGTCAGTCCTGGTGACTGAATTGAGTCCTCGGTAGTCCACACAGAACCGGAGTTCGGGTGTGGCACCAGGCGTGGCAGCATTTGGGACCAAAACCACTGGGCTGGCCCAAGGACTGTTAGAGGACTCAATCACCCCTAAGGCAAACATCTTGGAGACCTCCTCCTTAATGTAAGCTCTGACCCTGTCAGTCACTCTGTAAGCCTTGTGCTTCACAGGAGGACTGTCCCCAGTGTCCACATCATGGACGCACCACTCAGTGACACTAGGAACCAGGGAGAACAAATCAGGGAATTGCCCCAGCAGTTGGCGACAATCTTCCTGCTGTTCAGGGGTCAGTGTGGCAGAGAGGCCAACACCATCCACTGACCCATCTTGCTCCGCTGCAGACAGGAGGTCAGGAAGAGGCTCAGTCTCCTCCTCCATTCCATCATCTGTCGCTAGGAGCATGCCCACTTCGGACCTTTCTAAGTGGGGCTTCAGGCGGTTAACATGCAGGACCCGCAAAGGGTTCCTGGGAGACCGCAAGTTCACCAGATAGGTGACATCACTCTTGCGCTCCACCACCTCAAATGGACCGGTCCACCTGTCCTGGAGCGCACAGGGCTCCACAGGGGCCATGACCCAAACTTTCTGTCCAGGCTGAAGCTCAATCAGAGTGGCATTCTGATCGTACCACCGCTTCATCTCTTCCTGGCTGGCTTCCAGGTTCGCCTGAGCGAGTTCTCTGAAACGCCGAGTCTGGTTCCTGAAGGCCAGCATGTAGCTATATACATCCTGGGGAGGTTTCCTGGGAGATTGCTCCCAGCCTTCCTTGACCAGACTCAAAGGTCCTCTTACCGGGTGGCCATACAGCAGCTCAAAGGGGCTGAACCCTAAGGACTTCTGAGGCACCTCACGGTAAGCAAACAACAGGCATGGCAAGAGGACGTCCCACTTACGCCTCATAGGTTCCTCAAGACCCATAATCATGCCTTTAAGGGTCCGGTTGAAACTCTCAACCAGCCCATTACCTTGGGGGTGGTAAGGAGTGGTGAACTTATAGGTAACACCACACTCCTTCCACAGGGACTTCATATAGTTAGATATGAAGTTGGTACCACGGTCTGACACCACCTCTCGGGGAACCCCACACGGGAAAAACCCCCATCAGTGCACGTCCCACCACGGGGGCCGTCACTGTCCTGAGAGGGATGGCTTCCGGGTACAGGGTAGCATGGTCCACCAAGACCAGGATAAACCTGTTGCCCATGGCTGTCTTGGGGTCCAGTGGCCCCACAATGTCAATGCCCACCCGTTCAAAGGGGGTACTGACTACAGGGAAAGGTTGGAGAGGAGCCTTGTGTATCCTTCCACTTTTCCCACTTGCCTGGCAAGTTTGGCAGGTCCTACAATGAGTATCTGAACTCTTGCGCATCTGGGGCCAATGAAAATGGGAAACAAGCCTTTCAAAGGTCTTGTTCTGCCCCAGATGTCCAGCTAAAGGAACGTCATGAGCCAAACCCAGTAGGAAGGCTCTGAAGCGCTGGGGTACCACCAGCACACGGGCTGACCCAGGCTCAGCAACCTTAGGCTCGCTATACAGGAGGTCGTTCTCCCAGTAGATCCAATGTGATCCAGACTGATCACCTGCTGCCTGGTTTGTGGCCTGTTGCCTCAAACCCTCAAGAGAAGGGCACTTCCTTTGCTCCTCACAAAATTCCTCCCTGGAGGGACCTCCTTCTTGCTGCCAATGGGTCAGCTCAGGCAGGTCTCCCAGTTCAGCAACTTGTTCCCCTGTAGGTTCCAGGGCATCCCCCTCAAGGTCTGCCTCCTCCTGGACCGTGGGAACTATGGGGGCTGGTTTCCCGCGCCCCCTACCTCTTCTCTTTAAGGCAGGGGTCTGGGCCATATTTTCAGGCTCCAGAACCTCTTGATCACCCTTACTGGCCGCCATGGACCGAGTGGTTACACACGCCCACTCAGGCAGACCCAACATCTCTAAATGAGACCTTCTCTCCACCTTAGCCCAAGGGGAGTCCTCTAAATCATTGCCCAACAGACAATCAACCGGCATGGCTGGCCTCACAGCAACTTGGAGAGTACCTGAGACCCCCCCACTCAAAGGGAACTTGAGCCACCTCACACTGGCTCTGTGAGTTGTCTGCAGCAACAACAGGGAAGAATGCATGGGGGACAACCTGCTCTTTGGACACCAACCGACAACTGACAGCTGTCACACTTGCACCGGTGTCTCTTAGAGCTTCCACCCTATGGCCATTGATGGTCACCCACTGCCTGTACTTTTTAGTGTTATCAGGCAGCTGAGTTTTAGGGACCATCTCAAAGTCTCCTAATGAGACAAGGGACATCTCTGCGGGATCCCACCCACCTTGGGCACCCATCTCCTCCCCCCAGGGCTACACTGGCAATCTGACGGGGTGGTGCACGGGGTGGTGCTTTGGGATCTCTCATGGGACATTGAGGATCATACCAACGGTGGCCCAATTGACCACACGTAAAACATTTACAGGGGCCCCTCTGAACAGGTTTACCTGTCGGGGCCTCTTGCTTCTTCTCAGGGGAGGCTGGGAACCCTTCCCTTGGTTCCCTTGGGGATTACTTTGGGGCCCTTTCTGGAACTCCCTCTGTTTACCCTTGTCCCCCCACTCTTCTGCTGGGGACCCTGCCCACCTTTGGCGGAATCTCCCACATGACCCTTGTGGACCCTGGTACTGACCCAGCGGTCCGCCTCCTCAGCAAGCTTCCTAGGGTTAGTTAGCTTGCTATCAATAAGGTGCTGGCGTAGCTCTGGAAAACAATTAGCAGACAAGTGCTCCCATGCAAACAAATCATAGAGCGCTTCAAAAGAATCCACTTTGCTACCCTTCACCCAACCATCCATTGGCTCTGCAAAAGAAAGATACATATTCTACCCAAGTGGTTCCCTCCAGCTTCTTGCAACTCCTAAACCTCTGTCTATAGAGTTCTGGGGTCAAACCATACCTTGTCATCAGGGCCTCCTTCATATGGGCATAAGACATCCTATTCTCACTGGGTAGGTCTAACAAAGTATCCCTCCCCTCACTCACAAAGCGGCCCCACAACCCAGCTCCCCAATCCTTCTCAGGGACCCGGTGGGCCAACATTGCTATTTCATAGGCTGCAAACCACTGCCCAATATCTTCATGCTTATGGAAATCTTTGATGACATCCTTGGGAATATATACCCTGCCTTCTGAAGGCACAGATGGTGCGCTGCCACCAGAGGGATTGAGTTCTAAGCCCTGTGCTTTGATCTCTAACTCCCTCAACATTCTCTCATGCTCTAATCTCATTCTCTCTCTCTCCAAGGCTAACTTGTTAATTTCAAACTCCAGCTTCTTATTCTCTAGGTCCTTTTGACCCTCCATTTTGAGCATAGCCATCTTCAGCTTGTGTGCCCTATTTCTCTCCCTATCCTCCAGCTCTCCTGGGGACAGGTCTTTGGAAGAAACACTGCTGCCTGGCGGGGTAGGTTCTTGCTCCCCCATTTGGCCCAGGGGCCCATCTAGCTGCCCTTCCACCTCCTCCACAGGGTGCTCCACATTTTCAGATGCATTTCTTGCTTCCACCCAGGCCCTCAGTGCCTTGTGGAACTCATCCTTTTTAGTGAGGCATGGAATAGCAACTTTAAATTTTCTACAGAAGGCTTTCAGCTGTTTGGCATTATAGGTATCCAACCTCTCTTCCTCAAACTCTGGATCCATAGAGGCAATAGATGCTGGTGGACTCATGGCAATAAGAATTGGCAGTTCTCAGAAAAATAACAGTCCAAGGAAAAAAATTCTACCAAAAGTATGTGGTCGGGTTTGGTCTGCACTCACTAGTAGTGTACACCAATCACTGTATATGAGTCACAAATGCAGGTCCAAATCCTCACCGCTGACCACCAATGTTAGAACTGGGGGTCTCTAGTTGGCAATGGTATGCACCTTTGTCCAAATAGGGACCCTTGCTTCTAAGTCAGGGAAAGGGATTACACACCTGGATAACCCCTGCTCACCCCCTTGGTAGCTTGGCACGAGCAGGCAGGCTTATCTAAGAGGCAGTGTGTTAAGCATTTGTGAACACATACAGTAATACAGTGAAAACACTACAGATGGACACCACACAGGTTTTATAAAAATAAGTATTCTTTATATAGATTTATCACAAGACCACAAACGACAAAAATCCACAATACTGTAATCAATAATACTTCAAGATGGTAGAAATGGTTTAAAAATAGGTTCTTCACTTAAAAGCAGTCTTTAGCAACAAATAACCCCAACTGGAGTTATCACGACGTCGAGGTCAAAGAAATCCCAAAGTACGGCACCGACCGCGAGGTGCTGCGGCGTCGGGCCCGGAGTCAAAACAGACCCACAAAGAACAGTACCTTGGAAAAGCGAAAACAAAGACAGCTCACGGCGTCGGGAGGTGCGGCGTCGTTGGCGCGTTTCGGCGTCGGTTCCTTGCTTCGGAGGAGATGATGCGTCGGGACCTGGATGCTTGCGCAGGCAGGGAGGCGTCGGTTCCGGACCGGAGAGGAGGTGACGTCACGATGGCGCCGAGGCCACGGTTCCGTACGATGTCACGATGTCGATAGATTCTTGACCACCCACGTCGACGATCGGCTCCGCGATGATGTCAGCTTCGGAGTCGATGCGGCATGGCAGCAGGCGTCGGGCCGGCGTCGTAAGTCGGAGCAGCGCTCACGGCTATAGCAGGCTTACGATGTCGCTCGCTGGCGTCGAGCGCGGTCGGCGTCGAGTCTTCGGTGCAAGTCGGAGCAGCGCTCACGGCTTCGATGCAGGAGACGGCGTCGCTCGCCGGCATCGGTGTTGCAAATTCCTTCTGTAGCACCAGAACAGCAAGTTCCAGATGCAGGCAAACAGAAGGGGGGTGAGCAGGGGTTATCCAGGTGTGTAATCCCCTTTCCCTGACTTAGAAGCAAGGGTCCCTATTTGGACAAAGGTGCATACCATTGCCAACTAGAGACCCCCAGTTCTAACAATAGCCATGTAATATGTATAAGTAGCAAAGTCCAAAACATGAGGTGCTTAAAGATTGTGACGTGTGTTGTGAGCGTGACTCCATCACCAATAAAGCAATCCAGTTCAAAAAGTGGTGCCGTGCATAAGATTGCAGCATGATATCTCTCTCTTTCACTTTAAAAGTCAATTTAAACATCCCTCGGATATTTAGATAAACCTATTCGAAAGACTATGAGCGTCTTATCCAAAGTCCACTCATAATGGTAGAACTCTGTGACAGTGTAGAATACATTTAAATTGACGCTCAGATTACGGTTCGGCATTTTGTGGTCGCTGTAGCGTTGTACTCGAGGGCTTAATGTTTCTATCAGAATCGGGTGCTGTTTTTAATCACGATTCACATCGTGCATGTTTTTCTATAAGCAGGTTGCACCCTGTACTATACCGCACAGTGAAAGAGAGAGATATGATGCTGCAATCTTATGCCCAGCAGCACTTTTTGCACTGGATTGCTTTATTGGTGATGGAGTCATGTTCGCAACACACGTCACAATCTTTAAGCACCTCACATCTTGGACTTTACTACTTATACATATTACATGGGTAAATTTATTATAGGTTTTGCACTTTCCATATCCAGTGGAAGAGCCATTCTTAAGTTGGACAGATTGCAGGACAAGATCCTGTTTGATAATCTTTCACATCAGGATCTCCTTGAAGAACTGAAATATTATTTGTGTATTCAATCCCACCTGGAGTACGGGTAAGAGTATCAACGTTTGATTTAACGAGTCATTGACATCATAGTTTATGGTTGAGCATAATAACTCACTCGCATTACTTGCTTCTGTTTCTTAGAATATTACCTCCTGATGGAGGACCAATACCTATGAAATGCATTGAGGATCATTGTAAGTTTTTGGATTAAACCATGTTCAGTTGATGATTATTATTTCAATGAGAATAGTTTTCAAATAAGAGAGTGTGAATAAATGTAAATAAAGGAATTTGTATCTTTGACACAAATTGGTTTAAAGGAGATTGATTTTATGTGAATTAAAAAGTTATAGGAGATGTAACGCACAAGGGGACAAAGGGAGACACAACACTGGATCGGCAGAGTGCAGTCATTCAGTTTCAGGAAGTTGGCCTTTTCTTGTCCTAACCATTTGGTGCTTGTTGCAGTGTCCTGGGTCATATGACCCTGCTATTGTGTATTCCTCCCAGATAGTGAAACAATAGGTCTTAGGTGTGGGCAATATGGCCAACCTCCAAGGATGTCTGGGGCGGTGCTGTTCCCTGCCCCACTTGCACTTCACAGGGGCTTGCCTACAGCCCATTCAAAGAAATCTAACACTAGTCTCTTGCGACCCTAGGCTTCTTGGTTCCTAGACAGGGAAAGGAAGGAATATTCCAGAACCAGATGTGGGGGTAGCCTAAAAGATTCCCCACTTCAAAGGTTGGCACCAAGTATAAATATTAGACCCTTAGAATGACTCTTCACTCCACTCCTGGAACTGTGAATATTACGGAAGAAGGACTGCCTTGTTCCCCAGAGGACTGCCCTGCTGCTACCAGGGGACTGCCCTCTTCTGTGAGACAGAAGACTGGACCTGTTCCCTTCATCCCTGGCTGACCTCCAGGGACACAAGAAGCTCTGGAGGCCTCCCTGCAACGGCCCAGCTGACCTGCTGCAACTGGATCTGCCTGAGCCCTGCTGGCCTCAGTTGGAGTGAGTTCCAGATCCCCCAGAGGTGTCTAACCACATCCGCAAAAGTCTGTTTTCTTGCCTGGCAGGTATGTGTGCCTGAATGTTTGTCGATGCATGATTGTTCACTGTTTTGCAGTGACACAAGCCTGAACACATATGTGTGGTTAGTACATAAGAGCATACATTGTAACACATATATGTTGTGGATGTATATGTTATGTATAAATGCCAAATGCCAAGCGGAGCTGTAGTTTCTTACGTAAACCTGGTTAGCTGCACAGGGTGGGACGGCAGGGCATACAATCAATCAATGGCTTTCTAAAGTGGACGGCTACACGGAGAGTGTCACATTCAGACACCTGTTGTCGGGCTCAGGGGCCATTCACTCTGGGACTGCAGGAAGTGACGCCGCACGAGGAATGGCACACAGGCTGCTGGCTGAACAAGGATGCGCTGGGATTTACAAAAACTGCTCCACTTGGCACGGATTCACTCAGTGGAGAGGAAGTGAGATGGCTGCCAGGGAGGGGCTGGCAGCACCAGGGCAGGTCTGGGCCAAGAATTAATATAAATATAGCATGCACTGATCGCTGATAGGAGGGCTGGCGCCTATGAGGGAGGGCCTCAGGGCACCTTCACTGCGCAACTGAGAGCCCAGGGCTGTGCACTATCCCTCAGTATCATACGTAGAGAGCCCTGAGCTGTGCACCGTCCATCTGTATCACAGGGAGAGAGCCCCGGGCTGTGCACCGTCCCTCTGTATTACAGGAAGAGAGCCCCGGGCTGTGCACCGTCCCTCTGTATTACAGGGAGAGAGCCCCGGGCTGTGCACCCTCCCTCTGTATCATAGGGAGAGCCCCGGGCTGTGCACCGTCCCTCTGTATCACAGGGAGAGAGCCCCGGGCTGTGCACCGTCCCTCTGTATTACAGGAAGAGAGCCCCGGGCTGTGCAACGTCCCTCTGTATCATCGGTAGAGCCCCGGGCTGTGCACCCTCCCTCTGTATCATAGGGAGAGCCCCGGGCTGTGCACCGTCCCTCTGTATCACAGGTAGAGCCCCGGGCTGTGCACCGTCCCTCTGTATCGTAGGTAGAGCCCCGGGCTGTGCACCGTCCCTCTGTATCATAGGGAGATCCCCGGACTGTGCACCGTCCCTCTGTATCGTAGGTAGAGCCCCGGGCTGTGCATCGTCCCTCTGTATCATAGGTAGAGCCCCCGGCTGGGCACCGTCCCTCTGTATCATAGGTAGAGCCCCGTGCTGTGCACCATCCCTCTGTATCATAGGTAGAGCCCCGTGCTGTGAACCGTCCCTCTGTATCATAGGGAGAGAGCCCGGGCTGTGCACCGTCCCTCTGTATCATAGGTAGAGCCCGGGCTGTGCACCGTCCCTCTGTATCATAGGGAGAGATCCCGGGCTGTGCATCGTCCCTCTGTATCATAGGTAGAGCCCCCGGCTGGGCACCGTCCCTCTGTATCATAGGTAGAGCCCCGTGCTGTGCACCATCCCTCTGTATCATAGGTAGAGCCCCGTGCTGTGAACCGTCCCTCTGTATCATAGGGAGAGAGCCCCGGGCTGTGCACCGTCCCTCTGTATCATAGGTAGAGCCCCGGGCTGTGCACCGTCCCTCTGTATCATAGGGAGAGATCCCGGGCTGTGCACCGTCCCTCTGTATCATAGGTAGAGCCCCCGGCTGGGCACCGTCCCTCTGTATCATAGGGAGATCCCCGGACTGTGCACCGTCCCTCTGTATCATAGGTAGCGCCCGGGCTGTGCACCGTCCCTCTGTATTACAGGAAGAGAGCCCCGGGCTGTGCAACGTCCCTCTGTATCATCGGTAGAGCCCCGGGATGTGCACCCTCCTCTGTATCATAGGGAGAGCCCGGGCTGTGCACCGTCCTCTGTATCACAGGTAGAGCCCCGGGCTGTGCACCGTCCCTCTGTATCGTAGGTAGAGCCCGGGCTGTGCACCGTCCCTCTGTATCATAGGGAGAGCCCGGGCTGTGCACCGTCCCTCTGTATCACAGGGAGAGAGCCCCGGGCTGTGCACCGTCCCTCTGTATTACAGGAAGAGAGCCCCGGGCTGTGCAACGTCCCTCTGTATCATCGGTAGAGCCCCGGGCTGTGCACCCTCCCTCTGTATCATAGGGAGAGCCCCGGGCTGTGCACCGTCCCTCTGTATCACAGGTAGAGCCCCGGGCTGTGCACCGTCCCTCTGTATCATAGGGAGAGAGCCCCGGGCTGTGCACCATCCCTCTGTATCATAGGGAGAGCCCCGGACTGTGCACCGTCCCTCTGTATCATAGGGAGAGCCCCGGGCTGTGCACCCTCCCTCTGTATCATAGGTAGAGCCCTGGGCTGTGCACCGTCCCTCTGTATCATAGGTAGAGCCCCGGGCTGTGCACCGTCCCTCTGTATCATAGGTAGAGCCCCAGGCTGTGCACCGTCCCTCTGTATCATAGGTAGAGCCCCGGGCTGTGCACCGTCCCTCTGTATTACAGGAAGAGAGCCCCAGGCTGTGCACAGTCCCTCTGTATCATAGGTAGAGCCACGGGCTGTGCACCGTCCCTCTGTATCATAGGGAGAGCCCCGGACTGTGCACCGTCCCTCTGTATCATAGGGAGAGCCCCGGGCTGTGCACCCTCCCTCTGTATCATAGGTAGAGCCCTGGGCTGTACACCGTCCCTCTGTATCATAGGTAGAGCCCCGGGCTGTGCACCGTCCCTCTGTATCATAGGTAGAGCCCCAGGCTGTGCACCGTCCCTCTGTATCATAGGTAGAGCCCCGGGCTGTGCACCGTCCCTCTGTATCATAAGAAGAGACCCAGGCTGTGCACCAGCCCTCTGTATTACAGGGAGAGCCCCGGGCTGTGCACTGTCCCTCTGTATCATAAGTAGAGCCCCAGGCTGTGCACCAGCCCTCTGTATCACAGGGAAAGCCCCGGTCTGTGCACTGTCCCTCTGTATCATAGGGACAGTCCCAGGCTATGCACCGTCCCTCTGTATCATAGGTAGAGCCCCGGGCTCTGAACCGTCCCTCTGTATCATAGGGAGAGCCCCGGGCTGTGCACCGTCCCTCTGTATCACAGGTAGAGCCCCCGGGCTGTGCACCGTCCCTCTGTATCATAGGGAGAGAGCCACGGGCTGTGCACCGTCCCTCTGTATCATAGGGAGAGCCCCGGACTGTGCACCGTCCCTCTGTATCATAAGTAGAGCGCCAGGCTGTGCACCAGCCCTCTGTATCACAGGGAGAGCCCCGGTCTGTGCACTGTCCCTCTGTATCATAGGGACAGTCCCAGGCTATGCACCGTCCCTCTGTATCATAGGTAGAGCCCCGGGCTCTGAACCGTCCCTCTGTATCATAGGGAGAGCCCCAGGCTGTGCACCGTCCCTCTGTATCACAGGTAGAGCGCCGGGCTGTGCACCGTCCCTCTGTATCATAGGGAGAGAGCCCTGGGCTGTGCACCGTCCCTCTGTATCATAGGGAGAGCCCCGGACTGTGCACCGTCCCTCTGTATCATAGGGAGAGCCCCGGGCTGTGCACCCTCCCTCTGTATCATAGGTAGAGCCCTGGGCTGTGCACCGTCACTCTGTATCATAGGTAGAGCCCCGGGCTGTGCACCAGCCCTCTGTATTACAGGGAGAGCCCCGGGCTGTGCACCGTCCCTCTGTATCATAGGGAGACCCCCGGGCTGTGCACCGTCCCTCTGTATCATAGATAGAGAGCCCCGGGCTGTGCACCGTCCCTCTGTATCATAGATAGAGCCCCCGGCTGGGCACCGTCCCTCTGTATCATAGGGAGACCCCCGGGCTGTGCACCGTCCCTCTGTATCATAGATAGAGAGCCCCGGGCTGTGCACTGTCCCTCTGTATCATAGATAGAGCCCCCGGCTGGGCACCGTCCCTCTGTATTATAGGTAGAGCCCCCGGGGCTGTGCACCGTCCCTCTGTATCATAGGTAGACAGCCCCGTGATGTGCACCGTCCCTCTGTATCATAGGTAGAGCCCCGAGCTGTGCTCCGTCCCTCTGTATGATAGCGAGAGGGCCCCGCGCTGTGCACCGTCCCTCTGTATCATAGGTAGGGCCCCAGGCTGTGCACCGTCCCTCTGTATCATAGGCAGAGCCCCGCGCTGTGCACCATCCCTCTGTATCATAGGGAAAGATCCCCATGCTGTGCACCGTCCCTCTGTATCATAGGTAGAGCCCCGGCTGTGCACCGTCCCTCTGTGTCATAGGTAGAGCCCCGTGCTGTGCACCGTCCCTCTGTATCATAGATAGAGAGCCCCGGGCTGTGCACCGTCCCTCTGTATCATAGGTAGAGCCCCATGCTGCGAACCGTCCCTCCGTATCACAGGGAGAGCCCCGGGCTGTGCACCGTCCCTCTGTATCATAGGTAGAGCCCCACGCTGTGCACTGTCCCTCCTTATCATAGGTAGAGCCCCACGCTGTGAACCGTCCCTCTGTATCACAGGGAGAGCCCCGGGCTGTGCACTGTCCCTCTGTATCATAGGTAGAGCCCCGTGCTGTGCACCGTCCCTCTGTATCATAGATAGAGAGCCCCGGGTGTGCACCATCCCTCTGTATCATAGGTCGAGCCCCACGCTGTGCACCGTCCCTCTGTATCATAGGTAGAGCCCCGGGCTGTGCACCGTCCCTCTGTATCATAGGTAGAGCCCCGGGCTGTGCACCGTCCCTCTGTATCATAGGTAGAGCCCCGGGCTGTTCACCGTCCCTCTGTGTTATAGGGAGAGCCCCGGAGCTGTGCACCGTCCCTCTGTATCATAGTTAGAGCCCCGGGCTGTGTGCCGTCCCTCTGTATCATAGGGAGAGCCCCGGGCTGTACACCGTCCCTCTGTATCATAAGTAGAGCCCCAGGCTGTACACCGTCCCTCTGTATCACAGGGAGAAAGCCCTGGGCTGTGAACTGTCCCTCTGTATCATAGGTAGAGCCCCGGGCTGTGCATCGTCCCTCTGTATCACAGGGAGAGCCCTGGGCTGTGCACCATCCCTCTGTATCATAGGGAGAGCCCCAGGCTGTGCACCCTCCCTCTGTATCATAGGTAGAGCCCTGGGTTGTGCACCATCCCTCTCTATCATAGGTAGAGCCCCGGGCTGTGCACCGTCCTTCTGTATCGTAAGTAGAGCCTCGGGCTGTGCACCATCCCTCTGTATCATAGGTAGAGCCCCAGGCTGTGCACAGTCCCTCTGTATCATAGGTAGAGCCACATGCTGTGCACCGTCCCTCTGTATCATAGGGAGAGCCCCGGACTGTGCACCGTCCCTCTGTATCATAGGGAGAGCCCCGGGCTGTGCACCCTCCCTCTGTATCATAGGTAGAGCCCTGGGCTGTGCACCGTCCCTCTGTATCATAGGTAGAGCCCCAGGCTGTGCACCGTCCCTCTGTATCATAGGTAGAGCCCTGGGCTGTGCACCGTCCCTCTGTATCATAAGAAGAGCCCCAGGCTGTGCACCAGCCCTCTGTATTACAGGGAGAGCCCCGGGCTGTGCACTGTCCCTCTGTATCATAAGTAGAGCCCCAGGCTGTGCACCAGCCCTCTGTATCACAGGGAAAGCCCCGGTCTGTGCACTGTCCCTCTGTATCATAGAGAGAGTCCCAGGCTATGCACCGTCCCTCTGTATCATAGGTAGAGCCCCGGGCTCTGAACCGTCCCTCTGTATCATAGGGAGAGCCCCGGGCTGTGCACCGTCCCTCTGTATCACAGGTAGAGCCCCGGGCTGTGCACCGTCCCTCTGTATCATAGGGAGAGAGCCCCGGGCTGTGCACCGTCCCTCTGTATCATAGGGAGAGCCCCGGACTGTGCACCGTCCCTCTGTATCATAAGTAGAGCGCCAGGCTGTGAACCAGCCCTCTGTATCACAGGGAGAGCCCCGGTCTGTGCACTGTCCCTCTGTATCATAGGGACAGTCCCAGGCTATGCACCGTCCCTCTGTATCATAGGTAGAGCCCCGGGCTCTGAACCGTCCCTCTGTATCATAGGGAGAGCCCCAGGCTGTGCACCGTCCCTCTGTATCACAGGTAGAGCGCCGGGCTGTGCACCGTCCCTCTGTATCATAGGGAGAGAGCCCTGGGCTGTGCACCGTCCCTCTGTATCATAGGGAGAGCCCCGGACTGTGCACCGTCCCTCTGTATCATAGGGAGAGCCCCGGACTGTGCACCGTCCCTCTGTATCATAGGGAGAGCCCCGGGCTGTGCACCCTCCCTCTGTATCATAGGTAGAGCCCAGGGCTGTGCACCGTCACTCTGTATCATAGGTAGAGCCCCGGGCTGTGCACCAGCCCTCTGTATTACAGGGAGAGCCCCGGGCTGTGCACCGTCCCTCTGTATCATAGGGAGACCCCGGGCTGTGCACCGTCCTCTGTATCATAGATAGAGAGCCCCGGGCTGTGCACCGTCCCGCTGTATCATAGATAGAGCCCCCGGCTGGGCACCGTCCCTCTGTATCATAGGGAGACCCCCGGGCTGTGCACCGTCCCTCTGTATCATAGATAGAGAGCCCCGGGCTGTGCACCGTCCCTCTGTATCATAGATAGAGCCCCCGGCTGGGCACCGTCCCTCTGTATTATAGGTAGAGCCCCGGGGCTGTGCACCGTCCCTCTGTATCATAGGTAGACAGCCCCGTGATGTGCACCGTCCCTCTGTATCATAGGTAGAGCCCCGAGCTGTGCTCCGTCCCTCTGTATGATAGCGAGAGGGCCCCGCGCTGTGCACCGTCCCTCTGTATCATAGGTAGGGCCCCAGGCTGTGCACCGTCCTCTGTATCATAGGCAGAGCCCGCGCTGTGCACCATCCTTCTGTATCATAGGGAAAGATCCCCATGCTGTGCACCGTCCCTCTGTATCATAGGTAGAGCCCCGGCTGTGCACCGTCCCTCTGTGTCATAGGTAGAGCCCCGTGCTGTGCACCGTCCCTCTGTATCATAGATAGAGAGCCCCGGGCTGTGCACCGTCCCTCTGTATCATAGGTAGAGCCCCATGCTGCGAACCGTCCCTCCGTATCACAGGGAGAGCCCCGGGCTGTGCACCGTCCCTCTGTATCATAGGTAGAGCCCCACGCTGTGCACTGTCCCTCCTTATCATAGGTAGAGCCCCACGCTGTGAACCGTCCCTCTGTATCACAGGGAGAGCCCCGGGCTGTGCACTGTCCATCTGTATCATAGGTAGAGCCACGGGCTGTGCACCGTCCCTCTGTATCATAGGTAGAGCCCCGTGCTGTGCACCGTCCCTCTGTATCATAGATAGAGAGCCCCGGGCTGTGCACCATCCCTCTGTATCATAGGTCGAGCCCCACGCTGTGCACCGTCCCTCTGTATCATAGGTAGAGCCCCGGGCTGTGCACCGTCCCTCTGTATCATAGGTAGAGCCCCGGGCTGTGCACCGTCCCTCTGTATCATAGGTAGAGCCCCGGGCTGTTCACCGTCCCTCTGTGTTATAGGGAGAGCCCCGGAGCTGTGCACCGCCCCTCTGTATCATAGTTAGAGCCCCGGGCTGTGTGCCGTCCCTCTGTATCATAGGGAGAGCCCCGGGCTGTACACCGTCCCTCTGTATCATAAGTAGAGCCCCAGGCTGTACACCGTCCCTCTGTATCACAGGGAGAAAGCCCTGAGCTGTGAACTGTCCCTCTGTATCATAGGTAGAGCCCCGGGCTGTGCATCGTCCCTCTGTATCACAGGGAGAGCCCTGGGCTGTGCACCATCCCTCTGTATCATAGGGAGAGCCCCAGGCTGTGCACCCTCCCTCTCTATCATAGGTAGAGCCCCGGGCTGTGCACCGTCCTTCTGTATCATAGGTAGAGCCCCGGAGCTGTGCACCGTCCCTCTGTATCAAAGGTAGGGTCCCAGGCTGTGCACCGTCCCTCTGTATCATAAGTAGAGCCCCAGGCTGTACACCGTCCCTCTGTATCACAGGGAGAAAGCCCTGGGCTGTGAACTGTCCCTCTGTATCATAGGTAGAGCCCCGGGCTGTGCATCATCCCTCTGTATCACAGGGAGAGCCCTGGGCTGTGCACCATCCCTCTGTATCATAGGGAGAGCCCCAGGCTGTGCACCCTCCCTCTCTATCATAGGTAGAGCGTCGGGCTGTGCACCGTCCTTCTGTATCGTAGGTAGAGCCCCGGAGCTGTGCACCGTCCCTCTGTATCAAAGGTAGGGTCCCAGGCTGTGCACCATCCCTCTGTATCATAGGGAGAGCCCCGGGCTGTGAACCGTCCCTCTGTATCACAGGGAGAGCCCCGGGCTGTGCACCGTCCCTCTGTATCATAGGTAGAGCCACGGGCTGTGCACCGTACCTCTGTATCATAGGTAGGGTCCCGGTTTGAGCATCGTCCCTCTGTATCATAGGGAGAGCCCCGGACTGTGCACTGTCCCTCTGTATCATAGGGAGAAAGCCCCGGGCTGTGCACCGTCCATCTGTATCATAGGAAGAGCCCCGGGCTGTGCACCATCCCTCTGTATCATAGGTAGAGCCCCGGGCTGTGCACCGTGCCTCTGTATCGTAGGTAGATCCCCGGGCTGTGCACCGTCCCTCTGTATCGTAGGTAGAGCCCCGGGCTGTGCACCGTCCCTCTGTATCATAGGAAGAGCCCCGGGCTGTGCACCGTCCCTCTGTATCTTAAGTAGAGCCCCAGAGCTGTGCACCATCCCTCTGTATCATAGGGAGAGCCCCGGAGCTGTGCACCATCCTTCTGTATCACAGGTTGAGCCCCGTGCTGTGCTCCGTCCCTCTGTATCATAGGTAGAGCCCTGGGCTGTGCACCATCCCTCTGTATCATAGGTAGAGCCCCGTACTGTGCACCATCCCTCTGTATCATAGGTAGAGGCCGGACTGTGCACCGTCCCTCTGTATCATAGGTAGAGCCCCGTGCTCTGCACCATCCCTCTGTACCATAGGGAGAGATCCCCGGGCTGTGCACCGTCCCTCTGTATCATAGGGAGAGCCCCGGGCTGTGCACCGTCCCTCTGTGTCATAGGTAGAGCCAAGGGCTGTGCACCGTCCCTCTGTATCATAGGGAGAGATCCCAGGCTGTGCACCGTCCCTCTGTATCATAGGTAGAGCCACGGGCTGTGCACCGTCCCTCTGTATCATAGGGAGAGCCCCGGACTGTGTACCGTCCCACTGTACCATAGGTAGAGCCCCAGGCTGTGCACCGTCCCTCTGTATCATAGGTAGAGCCCTGGACTGTGCACCGTCCCTCTGTATCATAGGTAGAGCCCCGGACTGTGTACCGTCCCTCTGTATCATAGATAGAGAGCCCCGGGCTGTGCACCGTCCCTCTGTATCATAGGGAGAGATCCCCGGGCTGTGCACCGTCCCTCTGTATCATAGGTAGAGCCCCGGGCTGTGCACCGTCCCTCTGTATCATCGGTACAGCCCCAGGCTGTGCACCGTCCCTCTGTATCATAAGTAGAGCCCCGGGCTGTGCACCATCCCTCTGTATCATAGGTAGAGAGCCCCGGGCTGTGCACCGTCCCTCTGTATCATAGGTAGAGCCCGGGCTGTGCACCGTCCCTCTGTATCATAGTTAGAGCCCGGGGCTGTGCACCGTCCCTCTGTATCATAGGTAGAGCCCAGGCTGAGCACCGTCCCTCTGTATCATAGGTAGAGAGCCCCGGGCTGGGCACCGTCCCTCTGTATCATAAGTAGAGCCCCGGGCTGTGCACCGTCCCTCTGTATCACAGGTAGAGCCCCGGGCTGTGCACCGTCCCTCTGTATCATAAGTAGAGCTCCAGGCTGTGCACCAGCCCTCTGTATTACAGGGAGAGCCCCGGGCTGTGCACCGTCCCTCTGTATCATAGGGAGAGCCCCAGGCTGTGCACCAGCCCTCTGTATTACAGGGAGAGCCCCGGGCTGTGCACCGTCCCTCTGTATCATAGGGAGAGCCCCAGGCTGTGCACCGTCCCTCTGTATCACAGGTAGAGCCCCGGGCTGTGCACTGTCCCTCTGTATCATAAGTAGAGCCCCAGGCTGTGCACCAGCCCTCTGTATCACAGGGAGAGCCCCGGGCTGTGCACCGTCCCTCTGTATCGTAGGTAGAGCCCCGGGCTGTGCACACTCCTCTGTATCATAGGTAGAGCCCCGGGCTGTGCACCGTCCCTCTGTATCAGAAGGGAGAGCCCCGGCTGTGCACCGTCCCTCTGTATCATAGGTAGAGCCCCGGGCTGTGCACCGTCCCTCTGTATCGTAGGTAGAGCCCCGGGCTGTGCACCGTCCCTCTGTATCATAGGGAGAGCCCCGGATTGTGCACTGTCCTCTGTATCATAGTTAGAGAGTCCCGGTTTGAGCACCGTCCCTCTGTATCATAGGGAGAGCCCCGGATTGTGCACCGTCCCTCTATATCATAGGGAGAAAGCCCCGGGCTGTGCACCGTCCCTCTGTATCGTAGGTAGAACCCCGCGCTGTGCACCATCCCTCTGTATCATAGTTAGGGCCCCGGGCTGTGCACCGTCCCTCTGTATCGTAGGTAGAGCCCCGCGCTGTGCACCGTCCCTCTGTATCATAGTTAGAGCCCCGGGCTGTGCACCGTCCCTCTGTATCGTAGGTAGGGTCCCGGGCTGTGCACCCTCCCTCTGTATCATAGGTAGAGCCCCGGGCTGTGCATCGTCCCTCTGTATCATTGGTAGAGCTGTGCACCGTCCCTCTGTATCATAGAGAGAGCCCCGGGCTGTGCACCGTTACTCTGTATCATAAGTAGAGCCCCAGGCTGTGCACCATCCCTCTGTATCACAGGTAGAGCCCCGGGCTGTGCACCGTCCCTCTGTATCGTAGGCAGAGCCCCGGGCTGTGCACCATCCCTCAGTGTCATAGGTAGGGTCCAGGCTGTTCACCGTCCCTCTGTATCGTAGGTAGAGCCCGGGAGCTGTGCACCATCCCTCTGTATCATAGGTAGAGCCCCGCGCTGTGCACCATCCCTTTGTATCATAGGTAGAGCCCCGGGCTGTGCACCGTCCCTCTGTATCATAGGTAGAGCCCCGGCCTGTGCACCGTCCCTCTGTATCATAGGAAGAGAGCCCCAGTCTGTGCACCGTCCCTCTGTATCATAGGTAGAGCCCCGGGCTGTGCACCGTCCCTCTGTATCATAGGTAGAACCACGGGCTGTGCACCCTCCTCTGTATCATAGGGAGAGCCCCGGGCTGTGAACCGTCCCTCTGTATCACAGGGAGAGCCCCGGGCTGTGCACGTCCCTCTGTATCATAGATAGAGCCCCCGGCTGGGCACCATCCCTCTGTATCATAGGTAGAGCCCCGTGCTGTGCACCATCCCTCTGTATCATAGGTAGAGCCCTGTGCTGTGAACCGTCCCTCTGTATCGTAGGTAGAGCCCCGGAGCTGTGCACCATCCCTCTGTATCATAGGGAGAGATCCCGGGCTGTGCACCGTCCCTCTGTATCATAGGTAGAGCCCCAGTCTGTGCACCGTCCCTCTGTATCATAGGTAGAGCCTCGGGCTGTGCACCGTCCCTCTGTATCATAGGTAGAGCCAAGGGCTCTGCACAGTACCTCTGTATCATAGGTAGAGCCCCGGGCTGTGCACCGTCCCTCTGTATCATAGGGAGAGCCCCAGACTGTGCACCGTCCCTCTGTATCACAGGTAGAGCCCCGCACTGTGCACCGTCCCTCTGTATCATAGGTAGAGCCACGGGCTGTGCACCCTCCCTCTGTATCATAGGGAGAGCCCCGGGCTGTGAACCGTCCCTCTGTATCACAGGGAGAGCCCCGGGCTGTGCACGTCCCTCTGTATCATAGATAGAGCCCCCGGCTGGGCACCGTCCCTCTGTATCATAGGTAGAGCCCCGTGCTGTGCACCATCCCTCTGTATCATAGGTAGAGCCCCGTGCTGTGAACCGTCCCTCTGTATCGTAGGTAGAGCCCCGGAGCTGTGCACCATCCCTCTGTATCATAGGGAGAGATCCCGGGCTGAGCACCGTCCCTCTGTATCATAGGTAGAGCCCCGGGCTGTGCACCGTCCCTCTGTATCATAGGTAGAGCCTCTGGCTGTGCACCGTCCCTCTGTATCATAGGTAGAGCCAAGGGCTCTGCACCGTCCCTCTGTATCATAGGTAGAGCCCCGGGCTGTGCACCGTCCCTCTGTATCGTAGGTAGAGCCCCGGGCTGTGCACCGTCCCTCTGTATCATAGGGAGAGCCCCGGATTGTGCACTGTCCCTCTGTATCATAGTTAGAGAGTCCCGGTTTGAGCACCGTCCCTCTGTATCATAGGGAGAGCCCCGGATTGTGCACCGTCCCTCTATATCATAGGGAGAAAGCCCCGGGCTGTGCACCGTCCCTCTGTATCGTAGGTAGAGCCCCGCGCTGTGCACCATCCCTCTGTATCATAGTTAGGGCCCCGGGCTGTGCACCGTCCCTCTGTATCGTAGGTAGAGCCCCGCGCTGTGCACCGTCCCTCTGTATCATAGTTAGAGCCCCGGGCTGTGCACCGTCCCTCTGTATCGTAGGTAGGGTCCCGGGCTGTGCACCCTCCCTCTGTATCATAGGTAGAGCCCCGGGCTGTGCACCGTCCCTCTGTATCATTGGTAGAGCTGTGCACCGTCCCTCTGTATCATAGAGAGAGCCCCGGGCTGTGCACCGTTACTCTGTATCATAAGTAGAGCCCCAGGCTGTGCACCATCCCTCTGTATCAAAGGTAGAGCCCCGGGCTGTGCACCGTCCCTCTGTATCGTAGGAAGAGCCCCGGGCTGTGCACCATCCCTCAGTGTCATAGGTAGGGTCCCGGGCTGTTCACCGTCCCTCTGTATCGTAGGTAGAGCCCGGGAGCTGTGCACCATCCCTCTGTATCATAGGTAGAGCCCCGCGCTGTGCACCATCCCTCTGTATCATAGGTAGAGCCCCGGGCTGTGCACCGTCCCTCTGTATCATAGGTAGAGCCCCGGTCTGTGCACCGTCCCTCTGTATCATAGGAAGAGAGCCCCAGTCTGTGCACCGTCCTCTGTATCATAGGTAGAGCCCCGGGCTGTGCACCGTCCCTCTGTATCATAGGTAGAACCACGGGCTGTGCACCCTCCCTCTGTATCATAGGGAGAGCCCGGGCTGTGGACCGTCCCTCTGTATCACAGGGAGAGCCCCGGGCTGTGCACGTCCCTCTGTATCATAGATAGAGCCCCCGGCTGGGCACCATCCCTCTGTATCATAGGTAGAGCCCCGTGCTGTGCACCATCCCTCTGTATCATAGGTAGAGCCCTGGGCTGTGCACCGTCCCTCTGTATCGTAGGTAGAGCCCCGGAGCTGTGCACCATCCCTCTGTATCATAGGGAGAGATCCCGGGCTGTGCACCGTCCCTCTGTATCATAGGTAGAGCCCCGGGCTGTGCACCGTCCCTCTGTATCATAGGTAGAGCCTCGGGCTGTGCACCGTCCCTCTGTATCATAGGTAGAGCCAAGGGCTGTGCACCCTCCCTCTGTATCATAGGGAGATCCCCAGACTGTGCACCGTCCCTCTGTATCACAGGTAGAGCCCCGCACTGTGCACAGTCCCTCTGTATCATAGGTAGAGCCACGGGCTGTGCACCCTCCCTCTGTATCATAGGGAGAGCCCCGGGCTGTGCACGTCCCTCTGTATCATAGATAGAGCCCCCGGCTGTGCACCGTCCCTCTGTATCATAGGTAGGGTCCCGGGCTGTGCACCGTCCCTCTGTATCATAGGTAGAGCCCCACGCTGTGCACCATCCCTCTGTATCATAGGTAGAGCCCCGGGCCATGCACCATCCCTCTGTATCATAGGTAGAGCCCCGTGCTGTGAACCGTCCCTCTGTATCGTAGGTAGAGCCCCGGAGCTGTGCACCATCCCTCTGTATCATAGGGAGAGATCCCGGGCTGTGCACCGTCCCTCTGTATCATAGGTAGAGCCTCGGGCTGTGCACCGTCCGTCTGTATCATAGGTAGAGCCAAGGGCTCTGCACCGTACCTCTGTATCATAGGTAGAGCCCCGGGCTGTGCACCGTCCCTCTGTATCATAGGGAGAGCCCCAGACTGTGCACCGTCCCTCTGTATCACAGGTAGAGCCCCGCACTGTGCACCGTCCCTCTGTATCATAGGTAGAGCCCCAGGCTTTGCACCGTCCCTGTGTATCATAGGTAGAGAGCCCCGGGCTGTGCACCATCCCTCTGTATCATAGGTAGAGCCAAGGGCTGTGCACCGTCCCTCTGTATCATAGGTAGAGCCCCAGCTGTGCACCGTCCCTCTGTATCATAGGGAGAGATCCCCGGGCTGTGCACCGTCCCTCTGTATCATAGGTAGAGCCGCGGGCTGTGCACCGTCCCTCTGTATCAAAGGTAGAGCCCCAGGCTGTGCACCGTCCCTCTGTATCATAGGTAGAGCCCCGGGCTGTGCACGGTCCCTCTGTATCATAGGTAGAGCCCCGGGCTGTGCACCATCCTTCTGTGTAATAAGTACAGCCCCGGGCTGTGCACCGTCCCTCTGTATCATTGGTAGAGCTGTGCACCGTCCCTCTGTATCATAGAGAGAGCCCCGGGCTGTGCACCGTTACTCTGTATCATAAGTAGAGCCCCAGGCTGTGCACCATCCCTCTGTATCACAGGTAGAGCCCCGGGCTGTGCACCGTCCCTCTGTATCGTAGGCAGAGCCCGGGGCTGTGCACCATCCCTCAGTGTCATAGGTAGGGTCCCGGGCTGTGCAACGTCCCTCTGTATCGTAGGTAGAGCCCGGGAGCTGTGCACCATCCCTCTGTATCATAGGTAGAGCCCCGCGCTGTGCACCATCCCTCTGTATCATAGGTAGAGCCCCGGGCTGTGCACCGTCCCTCTGTATCATAGGTAGAGCCCCGGTCTGTGCACCGTCCCTCTGTATCATAGGAAGAGAGCCCCAGTCTGTGCACCGTCCCTCTGTATCATAGGTAGAGCCCCGGGCTGTGCACCGTCCCTCTGTATCATAGGTAGAGCCCCGTGCTGTGCACCATCCTCTGTATCATAAGTAGAGCCCCAGGCTGTGCACCAGCCCTCTGTATCACAGGGAGAGCCCCGGGCTGTGCACCGTCCCTCTGTATCACAGGTAGAGCCCCGGGCTGTGCACCGTCCCTCTGTATCATAAGTAGAGCTCCAGGCTGTGCACCATCCCTCTGTATTACAGGGAGAGCCCCGGGCTGTGCACCGTCCCTCTGTATCATAGGGAGAGCCCCAGGCTGTGCACCGTCCCTCTGTATCACAGGTAGAGCCCCGGGCTGTGCACTGTCCCTCTGTATCATAAGTAGAGCCCCAGGCTGTGCACCAGCCCTCTGTATCACAGGGAGAGCCCCGGGCTGTGCACCGTCCCTCTGTATCGTAGGTAGAGCCCCGGGCTGTGCACCGTCCCTCTGTATCATAGGTAGAGCCCCGGGCTGTGCACCGTCCCTCTGTATCAGAAGGGAGAGCCCCGGGCTGTGCACCGTCCCTCTGTATCATAGGTAGAGCCCCGGGCTGTGCACCGTCCCTCTGTATCGTAGGTAGAGCCCCGGGCTGTGCACCGTCCCTCTGTATCATAGGGAGAGCCCCGGATTGTGCACTGTCCCTCTGTATCATAGTTAGAGAGTCCCGGTTTGAGCACCGTCCCTCTGTATCATAGGGAGAGCCCCGGATTGTGCACCGTCCCTCTATATCATAGGGAGAAAGCCCCGGGCTGTGCACCGTCCCTCTGTATCGTAGGTAGAGCCCCGCGCTGTGCACCATCCCTCTGTATCATAGTTAGGGCCCCGGGCTGTGCACCGTCCCTCTGTATCGTAGGTAGAGCCCCGCGCTGTGCACCGTCCCTCTGTATCATAGTTAGAGCCCCGGGCTGTGCACCGTCCCTCTGTATCGTAGGTAGGGTCCCGGGCTGTGCACCCTCCCTCTGTATCGTAGGTAGAGCCCCGGGCTGTGCACCGTCCCTCTGTATCATTGGTAGAGCTGTGCACCGTCCCTCTGTATCATAGAGAGAGCCCGGGCTGTGCACCGTTACTCTGTATCATAAGTAGAGCCCCAGGCTGTGCACCATCCCTCTGTATCACAGGTAGAGCCCCGGGCTGTGCACCGTCCCTCTGTATCGTAGGCAGAGCCCCTGGCTGTGCACCATCCCTCAGTGTCATAGGTAGGGTCCCGGGCTGTTCACCGTCCCTCTGTATCGTAGGTAGAGCCCGGGAGCTGTGCACCATCCCTCTGTATCATAGGTAGAGCCCGCGCTGTGCACCATCCCTCTGTATCATAGGTAGAGCCCCGGGCTGTGCACCGTCCCTCTGTATCATAGGTAGAGCCCCGGTCTGTGCACCGTCCCTCTGTATCATAGGAAGAGAGCCCCAGTCTGTGCACCGTCCCTCTGTATCATAGGTAGAGCCCCGGGCTGTGCACCGTCCCTCTGTATCATAGGTAGAACCACGGGCTGTGCACCCTCCCTCTGTATCATAGGGAGAGCCCCGGGCTGTGAACCGTCCCTCTGTATCACAGGGAGAGCCCCGGGCTGTGCACGTCCCTCTGTATCATAGATAGAGCCCCCGGCTGGGCACCATCCCTCTGTATCATAGGTAGAGCCCCGTGCTGTGCACCATCCCTCTGTATCATAGGTAGAGCCCTGTGCTGTGAACCGTCCCTCTGTATCGTAGGTAGAGCCCCGGAGCTGTGCACCATCCCTCTGTATCATAGGGAGAGATCCCGTGCTGTGCACCATCCCTCTGTATCATAGGTAGAGCCCCGGAGCTGTGCACCATCCCTCTGTATCATAGGGAGAGATCCCGTGCTGTGCACCATCCCTCTGTATCATAGGTAGAGCCCCGGGCTGTGCACCGTCCCTCTGTATCATAGGGAGAGCCCCAGACTGTGCACCGTCCCTCTGTATCATAGGTAGAGCCCCGGGCTGTGAACCGTCCCTCTGTATCATAGGTAGAGCCCCGGGCTGTGCACCATCCCTCTGTATCATAGGTAGAGCCCCGTGCTGTGAACCGTCCCTCTGTATCATAGGGAGAGAGCCCGGGCTGTGCACCGTCCCTCTGTATCATAGGTAGAGCCCCGGGCTGTGCACCGTCCCTCTGTATCATAGGGAGAGATCCCGGGCTGTGCACCGTCCCTCTGTATCATAGGTAGAGCCCCGCACTGTGCACCGTCCCTCTGTATCACAGGGAGAGCCCCGGGCTGTGCACCGTCTCTCTGTATCATAGGTAGAGCCTCGGGCTGTGCACCGTCCCTCTGTATCATAGGGAGAGCCCC
Organism: Calotriton arnoldi; assembly: GCA_963921515.1. Classification (NCBI taxonomy): domain Eukaryota; kingdom Metazoa; phylum Chordata; class Amphibia; order Caudata; family Salamandridae; genus Calotriton; species Calotriton arnoldi. Next base: position 4,261,536 of record CAWUFW010000273.1, on the reverse strand, counting down.
AGACTGTGCACCGTCCCTCTGTATCATAGGTAGAGCCCCGGGCTGTGAACCGTCCCTCTGTATCATAGGTAGAGCCCCAGAGCTGTGCACAGTCCCTCTGTATCATAGGTAGAGCCAAGGGCTCTGCACCGTACCTCTGTATCATAGGTAGAGCCCCGGGCTGTGCACTGTCCCTCTGTATCATAGGTAGAGCCCCGGGCTGTGCACCGTCCCTCTGTATCATAGGTAGAGCCCTGGGCTGTGCACCGTCCCTCTGTATCATAGGTAGAGCCCCAGGCTGTGCACCATCACTCTGTATTATAGTGAGAACCCCGGGCTGTGCACCGTCCCTCTGTATCACAGGGAGAGCCCCGGGCTGTGCACCGTCCCTCTGTATCATAGGTAGAGCCACGGGCTGTGCACCGTACCTCTGTATCATAGGTAGGGTCCCGGTTTGAGCATCGTCCCTCTGTATCATAGGGAGAGCCCCGGACTGTGCACTGTCCCTCTGTATCATAGGGAGAAAGCCCCGGGCTGTGCACCGTCCCTCTGTATCATAGGAAGAGCCCCGGGCTGTGCACCATCCCTCTGTATCATAGGTAGAGCCCCGGGCTGTGCACCGTCCCTCTGTATCGTAGGTAGATCCCCGGGCTGTGCACCGTCCCTCTGTATCGTAGGTAGAGCCCCGGGCTGTGCACCGTCCCTCTGTATCATAGGAAGAGCCCCGGGCTGTGCACCGTCCCTCTGTATCTTAAGTAGAGCCCCAGAGCTGTGCACCATCCCTCTGTATCATAGGGAGAGCCCCGGAGCTGTGCACCATCCTTCTGTATCACAGGTTGAGCCCCGTGCTGTGCTCCGTCCCTCTGTATCATAGGTAGAGCCCTGGGCTGTGCACCATCCCTCTGTATCATAGGTAGAGCCCCGTACTGTGCACCATCCCTCTGTATCATAGGTAGAGGCCGGACTGTGCACCGTCCCTCTGTATCATAGGTAGAGCCCCGTGCTCTGCACCATCCCTCTGTACCATAGGGAGAGATCCCCGGGCTGTGCACCGTCCCTCTGTATCATAGGGAGAGCCCCGGGCTGTGCACCGTCCCTCTGTGTCATAGGTAGAGCCAAGGGCTGTGCACCGTCCCTCTGTATCATAGGGAGAGATCCCAGGCTGTGCACCGTCCCTCTGTATCATAGCACGGGCTGTGCACCGTCCCTCTGTATCATAGGGAGAGCCCCGGACTGTGTACCGTCCCACTGTACCATAGGTAGAGCCCCAGGCTGTGCACCGTCCCTCTGTATCATAGGTAGAGCCCCGGACTGTGCACCGTCCCTCTGTATCATAGGTAGAGCCCCGGACTGTGTACCGTCCCTCTGTATCATAGATAGAGAGCCCCGGGCTGTGCACCGTCCCTCTGTATCATAGGGAGAGATCCCCGGGCTGTGCACCGTCCCTCTGTATCATAGGTAGAGCCCCGGGCTGTGCACCGTCCCTCTGTATCATCGGTACAGCCCCAGGCTGTGCACCGTCCCTCTGTATCATAAGTAGAGCCCCGGGCTGTGCACCATCCCTCTGTATCATAGGTAGAGAGCCCCGGGCTGTGCACCGTCCCTCTGTATCATAGGTAGAGCCCGGGCTGTGCACCGTCCCTCTGTATCATAGTTAGAGCCCGGGGCTGTGCACCGTCCCTCTGTATCATAGGTAGAGCCCAGGCTGAGCACCGTCCCTCTGTATCATAGGTAGAGAGCCCCGGGCTGGGCACCGTCCCTCTGTATCATAAGTAGAGCCCCGGGCTGTGCACCGTCCCTCTGTATCACAGGTAGAGCCCCGGGCTGTGCACCGTCCCTCTGTATCATAAGTAGAGCTCCAGGCTGTGCACCAGCCCTCTGTATTACAGGGAGAGCCCCGGGCTGTGCACCGTCCCTCTGTATCATAGGGAGAGCCCCAGGCTGTGCACCAGCCCTCTGTATTACAGGGAGAGCCCCGGGCTGTGCACCGTCCCTCTGTATCATAGGGAGAGCCCCAGGCTGTGCACCGTCCCTCTGTATCACAGGTAGAGCCCCGGGCTGTGCACTGTCCCTCTGTATCATAAGTAGAGCCCCAGGCTGTGCACCAGCCCTCTGTATCACAGGGAGAGCCCCGGGCTGTGCACCGTCCCTCTGTATCGTAGGTAGAGCCCCGGGCTGTGCACAGTCCCTCTGTATCATAGGTAGAGCCCCGGGCTGTGCACCGTCCCTCTGTATCAGAAGGAGAGCCCCGGGCTGTGCACCGTCCCTCTGTATCATAGGTAGAGCCCCGGGCTGTGCACCGTCCCTCTGTATCGTAGGTAGAGCCCCGGGCTGTGCACCGTCCCTCTGTATCATAGGGAGAGCCCCGGATTGTGCACTGTCCCTCTGTATCATAGTTAGAGAGTCCCGGTTTGAGCACCGTCCCTCTGTATCATAGGGAGAGCCCCGGATTGTGCACCGTCCCTCTATATCATAGGGAGAAAGCCCCGGGCTGTGCACCGTCCCTCTGTATCGTAGGTAGAGCCCCGCGCTGTGCACCATCCCTCTGTATCATAGTTAGGGCCCCGGGCTGTGCACCGTCCCTCTGTATCGTAGGTAGAGCCCCGCGCTGTGCACCGTCCCTCTGTATCATAGTTAGAGCCCCGGGCTGTGCACCGTCCCTCTGTATCGTAGGTAGGGTCCCGGGCTGTGCACCCTCCCTCTGTATCATAGGTAGAGCCCCGGGCTGTGCATCGTCCCTCTGTATCATTGGTAGAGCTGTGCACCGTCCCTCTGTATCATAGAGAGAGCCCCGGGCTGTGCACCGTTACTCTGTATCATAAGTAGAGCCCCAGGCTGTGCACCATCCCTCTGTATCACAGGTAGAGCCCCGGGCTGTGCACCGTCCCTCTGTATCGTAGGCAGAGCCCCGGGCTGTGCACCATCCCTCAGTGTCATAGGTAGGGTCCAGGCTGTTCACCGTCCCTCTGTATCGTAGGTAGAGCCCGGGAGCTGTGCACCATCCCTCTGTATCATAGGTAGAGCCCCGCGCTGTGCACCATCCCTTTGTATCATAGGTAGAGCCCCGGGCTGTGCACCGTCCCTCTGTATCATAGGTAGAGCCCCGGCCTGTGCACCGTCCCTCTGTATCATAGGAAGAGAGCCCCAGTCTGTGCACCGTCCCTCTGTATCATAGGTAGAGCCCCGGGCTGTGCACCGTCCCTCTGTATCATAGGTAGAACCACGGGCTGTGCACCCTCCCTCTGTATCATAGGGAGAGCCCCGGGCTGTGAACCGTCCCTCTGTATCACAGGGAGAGCCCCGGGCTGTGCACGTCCCTTTGTATCATAGATAGAGCCCCCGGCTGGGCACCATCCCTCTGTATCATAGGTAGAGCCCCGTGCTGTGCACCATCCCTCTGTATCATAGGTAGAGCCCTGTGCTGTGAACCGTCCCTCTGTATCGTAGGTAGAGCCCCGGAGCTGTGCACCATCCCTCTGTATCATAGGGAGAGATCCCGGGCTGTGCACCGTCCCTCTGTATCATAGGTAGAGCCCCAGTCTGTGCACCGTCCCTCTGTATCATAGGTAGAGCCCCAGTCTGTGCACCGTCCCTCTGTATCATAGGTAGAGCCTCGGGCTGTGCACCGTCCCTCTGTATCATAGGTAGAGCCAAGGGCTCTGCACCGTACCTCTGTATCATAGGTAGAGCCCCGGGCTGTGCACCGTCCCTCTGTATCATAGGGAGAGCCCCAGACTGTGCACCGTCCCTCTGTATCACAGGTAGAGCCCCGCACTGTGCACCGTCCCTCTGTATCATAGGTAGAGCCACGGGCTGTGCACCCTCCCTCTGTATCATAGGGAGAGCCCCGGGCTGTGAACCGTCCCTCTGTATCACAGGGAGAACCCCGGGCTGTGCACGTCCCTCTGTATCATAGATAGAGCCCCCGGCTGGGCACCGTCCCTCTGTATCATAGGTAGAGCCCCGTGCTGTGCACCATCCCTCTGTATCATAGGTAGAGCCCCGTGCTGTGAACCGTCCCTCTGTATCGTAGGTAGAGCCCCGGAGCTGTGCACCATCCCTCTGTATCATAGGGAGAGATCCCGGGCTGAGCACCGTCCCTCTGTATCATAGGTAGAGCCCCGGGCTGTGCACCGTCCCTCTGTATCATAGGTAGAGCCTCTGGCTGTGCACCGTCCCTCTGTATCATAGGTAGAGCCAAGGGCTCTGCACCGTCCCTCTGTATCATAGGTAGAGCCCCGGGCTGTGCACCGTCCCTCTGTATCGTAGGTAGAGCCCCGGGCTGTGCACCGTCCCTCTGTATCATAGGGAGAGCCCCGGATTGTGCACTGTCCCTCTGTATCATAGTTAGAGAGTCCCGGTTTGAGCACCGTCCCTCTGTATCATAGGGAGAGCCCCGGATTGTGCACCGTCCCTCTATATCATAGGGAGAAAGCCCCGGGCTGTGCACCGTCCCTCTGTATCGTAGGTAGAGCCCCGCGCTGTGCACCATCCTCTGTATCATAGTTAGGGCCCCGGGCTGTGCACCGTCCCTCTGTATCGTAGGTAGAGCCCCGCGCTGTGCACCGTCCCTCTGTATCATAGTTAGAGCCCCGGGCTGTGCACCGTCCCTCTGTATCGTAGGTAGGGTCCCGGGCTGTGCACCCTCCCTCTGTATCATAGGTAGAGCCCCGGGCTGTGCACCGTCCCTCTGTATCATTGGTAGAGCTGTGCACCGTCCCTCTGTATCATAGAGAGAGCCCCGGGCTGTGCACCGTTACTCTGTATCATAAGTAGAGCCCCAGGCTGTGCACCATCCCTCTGTATCACAGGTAGAGCCCCGGGCTGTGCACCGTCCCTCTGTATCGTAGGCAGAGCCCCGGGCTGTGCACCATCCCTCAGTGTCATAGGTAGGGTCCCGGGCTGTTCACCGTCCCTCTGTATCGTAGGTAGAGCCCGGGAGCTGTGCACCATCCCTCTGTATCATAGGTAGAGCCCCGCGCTGTGCACCATCCTCTGTATCATAGGTAGAGCCCCGGGCTGTGCACCGTCCCTCTGTATCATAGGTAGAGCCCCGGTCTGTGCACCGTCCCTCTGTATCATAGGAAGAGAGCCCCAGTCTGTGCACCGTCCCTCTGTATCATAGGTAGAGCCCCGGGCTGTGCACCGTCCCTCTGTATCATAGGTAGAACCACGGGCTGTGCACCCTCCCTCTGTATCATAGGGAGAGCCCCGGGCTGTGGACCGTCCCTCTGTATCACAGGGAGAGCCCCGGGCTGTGCACGTCCCTCTGTATCATAGATAGAGCCCCCGGCTGGGCACCATCCCTCTGTATCATAGGTAGAGCCCCGTGCTGTGCACCATCCCTCTGTATCATAGGTAGAGCCCTGGGCTGTGCACCGTCCCTCTGTATCGTAGGTAGAGCCCCGGAGCTGTGCACCATCCCTCTGTATCATAGGGAGAGATCCCGGGCTGTGCACCGTCCCTCTGTATCATAGGTAGAGCCCCGGGCTGTGCACCGTCCCTCTGTATCATAGGTAGAGCCTCGGGCTGTGCACCGTCCCTCTGTATCATAGGTAGAGCCAAGGGCTGTGCACCCTCCCTCTGTATCATAGGGAGATCCCCAGACTGTGCACCGTCCCTCTGTATCACAGGTAGAGCCCCGCACTGTGCACAGTCCCTCTGTATCATAGGTAGAGCCACGGGCTGTGCACCCTCCCTCTGTATCATAGGGAGAGCCCCGGGCTGTGCACGTCCCTCTGTATCATAGATAGAGCCCCCGGCTGTGCACCGTCCCTCTGTATCATAGGTAGGGTCCCGGGCTGTGCACCGTCCCTCTGTATCATAGGTAGAGCCCCACGCTGTGCACCATCCCTCTGTATCATAGGTAGAGCCCCGGGCCATGCACCATCCCTCTGTATCATAGGTAGAGCCCCGTGCTGTGAACCGTCCCTCTGTATCGTAGGTAGAGCCCCGGAGCTGTGCACCATCCCTCTGTATCATAGGGAGAGATCCCGGGCTGTGCACCGTCCCTCTGTATCATAGGTAGAGCCTCGGGCTGTGCACCGTCCGTCTGTATCATAGGTAGAGCCAAGGGCTCTGCACCGTACCTCTGTATCATAGGTAGAGCCCCGGGCTGTGCACCGTCCCTCTGTATCATAGGGAGAGCCCCAGACTGTGCACCGTCCCTCTGTATCACAGGTAGAGCCCCGCACTGTGCACCGTCCCTCTGTATCATAGGTAGAGCCCCAGGCTTTGCACCGTCCCTGTGTATCATAGGTAGAGAGCCCCGGGCTGTGCACCATCCCTCTGTATCATAGGTAGAGCCAAGGGCTGTGCACCGTCCCTCTGTATCATAGGTAGAGCCCCAGCTGTGCACCGTCCCTCTGTATCATAGGGAGAGATCCCCGGGCTGTGCACCGTCCCTCTGTATCATAGGTAGAGCCCCGGGCTGTGCACCGTCCCTCTGTATCAAAGGTAGAGCCCCAGGCTGTGCACCGTCCCTCTGTATCATAGGTAGAGCCCCGGGCTGTGCACGGTCCCTCTGTATCATAGGTAGAGCCCCGGGCTGTGCACCATCCTTCTGTGTAATAAGTACAGCCCCGGGCTGTGCACCGTCCCTCTGTATCATTGGTAGAGCTGTGCACCGTCCCTCTGTATCATAGAGAGAGCCCCGGGCTGTGCACCGTTACTCTGTATCATAAGTAGAGCCCCAGGCTGTGCACCATCCCTCTGTATCACAGGTAGAGCCCCGGGCTGTGCACCGTCCCTCTGTATCGTAGGCAGAGCCCGGGGCTGTGCACCATCCCTCAGTGTCATAGGTAGGGTCCCGGGCTGTGCAACGTCCCTCTGTATCGTAGGTAGAGCCCGGGAGCTGTGCACCATCCCTCTGTATCATAGGTAGAGCCCCGCGCTGTGCACCATCCCTCTGTATCATAGGTAGAGCCCCGGGCTGTGCACCGTCCCTCTGTATCATAGGTAGAGCCCCGGTCTGTGCACCGTCCCTCTGTATCATAGGAAGAGAGCCCCAGTCTGTGCACCGTCCCTCTGTATCATAGGTAGAGCCCCGGGCTGTGCACCGTCCCTCTGTATCATAGGTAGAGCCCCGTGCTGTGCACCATCCCTCTGTATCATAAGTAGAGCCCCAGGCTGTGCACCAGCCCTCTGTATCACAGGGAGAGCCCCGGGCTGTGCACCGTCCCTCTGTATCACAGGTAGAGCCCCGGGCTGTGCACCGTCCCTCTGTATCATAAGTAGAGCTCCAGGCTGTGCACCATCCCTCTGTATTACAGGGAGAGCCCCGGGCTGTGCACCGTCCCTCTGTATCATAGGGAGAGCCCCAGGCTGTGCACCGTCCCTCTGTATCACAGGTAGAGCCCCGGGCTGTGCACTGTCCCTCTGTATCATAAGTAGAGCCCCAGGCTGTGCACCAGCCCTCTGTATCACAGGGAGAGCCCCGGGCTGTGCACCGTCCCTCTGTATCGTAGGTAGAGCCCCGGGCTGTGCACCGTCCCTCTGTATCATAGGTAGAGCCCCGGGCTGTGCACCGTCCCTCTGTATCAGAAGGAGAGCCCCGGGCTGTGCACCGTCCCTCTGTATCATAGGTAGAGCCCCGGGCTGTGCACCGTCCCTCTGTATCGTAGGTAGAGCCCCGGGCTGTGCACCGTCCCTCTGTATCATAGGGAGAGCCCCGGATTGTGCACTGTCCCTCTGTATCATAGTTAGAGAGTCCCGGTTTGAGCACCGTCCCTCTGTATCATAGGGAGAGCCCCGGATTGTGCACCGTCCCTCTATATCATAGGGAGAAAGCCCCGGGCTGTGCACCGTCCCTCTGTATCGTAGGTAGAGCCCCACGCTGTGCACCATCCCTCTGTATCATAGTTAGGGCCCCGGGCTGTGCACCGTCCCTCTGTATCGTAGGTAGAGCCCCGCGCTGTGCACCGTCCCTCTGTATCATAGTTAGAGCCCCGGGCTGTGCACCGTCCCTCTGTATCGTAGGTAGGGTCCCGGGCTGTGCACCCTCCCTCTGTATCGTAGGTAGAGCCCCGGGCTGTGCACCGTCCCTCTGTATCATTGGTAGAGCTGTGCACCGTCCCTCTGTATCATAGAGAGAGCCCCGGGCTGCGCACCGTTACTCTGTATCATAAGTAGAGCCCCAGGCTGTGCACCATCCCTCTGTATCACAGGTAGAGCCCCGGGCTGTGCACCGTCCCTCTGTATCGTAGGCAGAGCCCCTGGCTGTGCACCATCCCTCAGTGTCATAGGTAGGGTCCCGGGCTGTTCACCGTCCCTCTGTATCGTAGGTAGAGCCCGGGAGCTGTGCACCATCCCTCTGTATCATAGGTAGAGCCCCGCGCTGTGCACCATCCCTCTGTATCATAGGTAGAGCCCCGGGCTGTGCACCGTCCCTCTGTATCATAGGTAGAGCCCCGGTCTGTGCACCGTCCCTCTGTATCATAGGAAGAGAGCCCCAGTCTGTGCACCGTCCCTCTGTATCATAGGTAGAGCCCCGGGCTGTGCACCGTCCCTCTGTATCATAGGGTAGAACCACGGGCTGTGCACCCTCCCTCTGTATCATAGGGAGAGCCCCGGGCTGTGAACCGTCCCTCTGTATCACAGGGAGAGCCCCGGGCTGTGCACGTCCCTCTGTATCATAGATAGAGCCCCCGGCTGGGCACCATCCCTCTGTATCATAGGTAGAGCCCCGTGCTGTGCACCATCCCTCTGTATCATAGGTAGAGCCCTGTGCTGTGAACCGTCCCTCTGTATCGTAGGTAGAGCCCCGGAGCTGTGCACCATCCCTCTGTATCATAGGGAGAGATCCCGTGCTGTGCACCATCCCTCTGTATCATAGGTAGAGCCCCGGAGCTGTGCACCATCCCTCTGTATCATAGGGAGAGATCCCGTGCTGTGCACCATCCCTCTGTATCATAGGTAGAGCCCCGGGCTGTGCACCGTCCCTCTGTATCATAGGGAGAGCCCCAGACTGTGCACCGTCCCTCTGTATCATAGGTAGAGCCCCGGGCTGTGAACCGTCCCTCTGTATCATAGGTAGAGCCCCGGGCTGTGCACCATCCCTCTGTATCATAGGTAGAGCCCCGTGCTGTGAACCGTCCCTCTGTATCATAGGGAGAGAGCCCCGGGCTGTGCACCGTCCCTCTGTATCATAGGTAGAGCCCCGGGCTGTGCACCGTCCCTCTGTATCATAGGGAGAGATCCCGGGCTGTGCACCGTCCCTCTGTATCATAGGTAGAGCCCCGCACTGTGCACCGTCCCTCTGTATCACAGGGAGAGCCCCGGGCTGTGCACCGTCTCTCTGTATCATAGGTAGAGCCTCGGGCTGTGCACCGTCCCTCTGTATCATAGGGAGAGCCCCAGACTGTGCACCGTCCCTCTGTATCATAGGTAGAGCCCCGGGCTGTGAACCGTCCCTCTGTATCATAGGTAGAGCCCCAGAGCTGTGCACAGTCCCTCTGTATCATAGGTAGAGCCAAGGGCTCTGCACCGTACCTCTGTATCATAGGTAGAGCCCCGGGCTGTGCACTGTCCCTCTGTATCATAGGTAGAGCCCCGGGCTGTGCACCGTCCCTCTGTATCATAGGTAGAGCCCTGGGCTGTGCACCGTCCCTCTGTATCATAGGTAGAGCCCCAGGCTGTGCACCATCACTCTGTATTATAGGGAGAACCCCGGGCTGTGCACCATCCCTCTGTATCACAGGTAGAGCCCCAGCTGAGCACCGTCCCTCTGTATCGTAGGCAGAGACTCGGAGCTGTGCACCATCCTCTGTATCATAGTTAGAGCCCCGGGCTGTGCACCGTCCCTCTGTATCATAGGGAGAGCCCCAGGCTGTGCACCGTCCCTCTGAATCACAGGTAGAGCCCCGGGCTGTGCACCGTCCCTCTGTAACATAAGTAGAGCCCCAGGCTGTGCACCAGCCCTCTGTATCACAGGGAGAACCCCGGTCTGTGCACTGTCCCTCTGTATCATAGGGACAGTCCCAAGCTATGTACCGTCCCTCTGTATCACAGGGAGAGCCCCGGGCTGTGCACCGTCCCTCTGTATCATAGGTAGAGCCCCACGCTGTGCACCGTCCCTCCTTATCATAGGTAGAGCCCCACGCTGTGAACCGTCCCTCTGTATCACAGGGAGAGCCCCGGGCTGTGCACTGTCCCTCTGTATCGTAGGTAGAGCCCCGGGCTGTGCACCGTCCCTCTGTATCAAAGGTAGAGCCCCGGGCTGTGCACCGTCCCTCTGTATCATAGGGAGAGCATCGGGCTGTGCACCGTCCCTCTGTATCATAGAGAGAGCCCCGGGCTGTGCACCGTCGCTCTGTATCATAGGTAGAGCCCCGGGCTGTGCACCGTCACTCTGTATCATAGGTAGAGCCCCGGGCTGTGCACCGTCCCTCTGTATCATAGGGAGAGCCCCGGCTGTGCACACTCCCTTTGTATCATAGGTAGAGGCCCGAGCTGTGCACCGCCCCTCTATCATTGGTAGAGCCCTGAGCTGTGCACCGTCCCTCTGTATCATAGAGAGAGCCCCGGGCTGTGCACCGTTGCTCTGTATCATAAGTAGAGCCCCAGGCTGTGCACCATCCCTCTGTATTATAGGGAGTACCCCGGGCTGTGCACCATCCCTCTGTATCACAGGTAGAGCCCCGGGCTGTGCACCGTCCCTCTGTATCGTAGGCAGAGTCCCGGAGCTGTGCACCATTCCTCTGTATCATAGTTAGAGCCCCGGGCTGTGCACCGTCCCTCTGTATCATAAGTAGAGCCCCAGGCTGTGCACCAGCCCTCTGTATCACAGAGAGAGCTCCGGTCTGTGCACTGTCCCTCTGTATCATAGGGACAGTCCCAGGCTATGCACCGTCCCTCTGTATCATAGGTAGAGCCCCAGGCTGTGCACCGTCCCTCTGTATCCTAGGTAGAGCCCCACGCTGTGAACCGTCCCTCTGTATCACAGGTAGAGCCCCGGGCTCTGCACCTTCCCTCTGTATAATAGGTAGAGCCCCGGGCTGTGCACCGTCCCTCTGTATCATAGGTAGGGTCCCGGGCTGTGCACCGTCCCTCTGTATCATAGGTAGAACCCGGAGCTGTGCACCGTCCCTCTGTATCATAGGGAGAGCCCCGGGCTGTGCACCATCCCTCTGTATCATAGGGAGAGATCCCCGGCCTGTGCACCGTCCGTCTGTATCATAGGGAGAGATCCCCGGGGCTGTGCACCCTCCCTCTGTATCATAGGTAGAGCCCCGGGCTGTGCACCGTCCCTCTGTATCATAAGTAGAGCCCCAGGCTGTGCACCAGCCCTCTGTATCATAAGTAGAGCCCCAGGCTGTGCACCAGCCCTCTGTATCACAGGGAGAGCCCCGGTCTGTGCACTGTCCCTCTGTATCATAGGGACAGTCCCAGGCTATGCCCCGTCCCTCTGTATCACAGGTAGAGCCCCGGGCTCTGCACCGTCCCTCTGTATCATAGGTAGAGCCCTAGGCTGTGCACCGTCCCTCTGTATCATAGGTAGAGCCCCGGGCTGTGCACCGTCCCTCTGTATCATAGGGAGAGCATCGGGCTGTGCACCGTCCCTCTGTATCATAGGTAGAGCCCCGGGCTGTGCACCGTCCCTCTGTATCATAGTTAGAGAATCCCTGTTTGAGCACCATCCCTCTGTATCATAGGGCGAGCCCCGGATTGTGCACCGTCCCTCTATATCATAGGGAGAAAGCCCCGGGCTGTGCACCGTCCCTCTGTATCGTAGGTAGAGCCCCGCGCTGTGCACCGTCCATCTGTATTATAGTTAGGGCCCCGGGCTGTGCACCGTCCCTATGTTTCATAGGTAGAGCCCCGTGCTGTGCACCGTCCCGCTGTATCATAGTTAGAGCCCCGGGCTGTGCACCGTCCCTCTGTATTGTAGGTAGGGTCCCGGGCTGTGCACCGTCCCTCTGTATCATAGGTAGAGCCCCGGGCTGTGCACCGTCCCTCTGTATCATAGGGAGAGCCCCGGGCTGTGCACCCTCCCTCTGTATCATAGGTAGAGCCCTGGGCTGTGCACCGTCCCTCTGTATCATAGATAGAGAGCCCCGGGCTGTGCACCGTCCGTCTGTATCATAGATAGAGAGCCCCGGGCTGTGCACCGTCCCTCTGTATCATAGGTAGAGCCCCACGCTGTGAACCGTCCCTCTGTATCACAGGGAGAGCCCCGTGCTGTGCACCGTCCTCTGTATCATAGGTAGAGCCCCGTGCTGTGCACCGTCCCTCTGTATCATAGATAGAGAGCCCCGGGCTGTGCACCATCCGTCTGTATCATAGGTAGAGCCCCACGCTGTGAACCGTCCCTCTGTGTCACAGGGAGACCTCCGGGCTGTGCACCGTCCCTCTGTATCATAGGTGGAGCCCCACGCTGTGCACCGTCCCTCCTTATCACAGGGAGAGCCCCAGGCTGTGCACCGTCCCTCTGCATCATAGGTAGAGCCCCACACTGTGCACCGTCCCTCTGTATCATAGGTAGGGTCCCGGGCTGTGCACCGTCCCTCTGTATCATAGGTAGAGCCCCGTGCTGTGCACCATCCCTCTGTATAATAGCTAGAGCCCCGGGCTGTGCACCGTCCCTCTGTATTATAGGGAGAGCCCCGGGCTGTGCACCATCCCTCTGTATCATAGGGACAGTCCCAGGCTATACACCATTCCTCTGTATCATAGGTAGAGCCCCGGGCTGTGCACCATCCCTCTGTATCATAGGTAGAGCCGTGGGCTGTGCACCGTCCCTCTGTATCACAGGTAGAGCCCAGTGCTGTGCACCGTCCCTCTGTATCATAGATAGAGGCCCCCGGGCTGTGCACTGTCCCTCTGTGTCATAGGTAGAGCCCCTGGCTGTGCACCGTCCCTCTGTATCATAGATAGAGAGCCCCGGGCTGTGCACCGTCCCTCTGTATCATAGGTAGAGAGCCCCCCTCTGGGCACCGTCCCTCTGTATCATAGGGAGAGCCCCGGGCTGTGCACCGTCCCTCTGTATCATAGGTAGAGCCCCACGCTGTGCACCGTCCCTCTATATCATAGGTAGGGTCCCGGGCTGTGCACCGTCCCTCTGGATCATAGGTAGAGAGCCCCGGGCTGTGCATCGTCCCTCTGTATCATAGGTAGAGCCCCCAGCTGTGCACCGTCCCTCTGTATCATAGGTAGAGAGCCCAGGGATGTGCATCGTCCCTCTGTATCATAGGAAGAGCCCCCTGCTGTGCACCGTCCGTCTGTATCATAAATAGAGAGCCCAGTGCTGTGCACCGTCCCTCTGTATCATAGGGAGACCCCCGGGCTGTGCACCGTCCCTCTGTATCATAGATAGAGAGCCCCGGGCTGTGCACAGTCCCTCTGTATCATAGATAGAGCCCCCGGCTGGGCACCGTCCCTCTGTATTATAGGTAGAGCCCCGTGCTGTGCACCGTCCCTCTGTATCATAGGTAGAGCCCCGTGCTGTGCACCGTCCCTCTGTATCATAGATAGAGAGCCCCGTGCTGTGCACCGTCCCTCTGTATCATAGGTAGAGCCCCACGCTGTGAACCGTCCCTCTGTATCACAGGGAGAGCCCCGGGCTGTGCACCGTCCCTCTGTATCATAGGTAGAGCCCCACGCTGTGCACCGTCCCTCCTTATCATAGGTAGAGCCCCACGCTGTGAACCGTCCCTCTGTATCACAGGGAGAGCCCCGGGCTGTGCACTGTCCCTCTGTATCATAGGTAGAGCCACGGGCTGTGCACCGTCCCTCTGTATCATAGGTAGAGCCCCGTGCTGTGCACCGTCCCTCTGTATCATAGATAGAGAGCCCCGGGCTGTGCACCGTCCCTCTGTATCATAGATAGAGCCCCCGGCTGGGCACCGTCCCTCTGTATTATAGGTAGAGCCCCGTGCTGTGCACCGTCCCTCTGTATCATAGGTAGAGCCCCGTGCTGTGCACCGTCCCTCTGTATCATAGATAGAGAGCCCCGGGCTGTGCACCGTCCCTCTGTATCATAGGTAGAGCCCCACGCTGTGAACCGTCCCTCTGTATCACAGGGAGAGGCCCGGGCTGTGCACCGTCCCTCTGTATCATAGGTAGAGCCCCACGCTGTGCACCGTCCCTCCTTATCATAGGTAGAGCCCCACGCTGTGAACCGTCCCTCTGTATCACAGGGAGAGCCCCGGGCTGTGCACTGTCCCTCTGTATCATAGGTAGAGCCACGGGCTGTGCACCGTCCCTCTGTATCATAGGTAGAGCCCCGTGCTGTGCACCGTCCCTCTGTATCATAGATAGAGAGCCCCGGGCTGAGCACCGTCCCTCTGTATCATAGGTCGAGCCCCACGCTGTGCACCGTCCCTCTGTATCATAGGTAGAGCCCCGTGCTGTGCACCATCCATCTGTATCATAGGTAGGGTCCCGGGCTGTGCACCGTCCCTCTGTATCATAGGTAGAGCCCCGTGCTGTGCACCGTCCCTCTGTGTCATAGGTAGAGCCCCGGGCTGTGCACCGTCCCTCTGTATCATAGGTAGAGCCCCACGCTGTGCACCATCCCTCTGTATCATAGGTAGAGCCCCGGGCTGTGCACCGTCCCTCTGTATCATAGGTAGGGTCCCGGGCTGTGCACCGTCCCTCTGTATCATAGGTAGAGCCCGGGCTGTGCACCGTCCCTCTGTATCATAGGTAGAGCCCCAGGCTGTGCACTGTCCCTCTGTACCATAGGTAGAGCCCCGGGCTGTGCACAGTCCCTCTGTATCATAGGTAGAGCCCCGGGCTGTGCACCGTCCCTCTGTGTCATAGGTAGAGCCCCGGGCTGTGCACCGTCCCTCTGTGTCATAGGTAGAGCCCTGGGCTGTGCAACATCCCTCTGTATCATAGGTAGAGAGCCCCGGTTTGTGCACCGTCCCTCTGTATCATAGGTAGGGTCCCGGGCTGTGCACCATCCCTCTGTATCACAGGTAGAGCCCCGGGCTGTGCACCTTCCCTCTGTATCATAGGTAGAGCCCCGGGCTCTGCACCGTCCCTCTGTATCGTAGGTAGGGTCCCTGGCTGTGCACGGTCCCTCTGTATCATAGGTAGAGCCCCGTGCTGTGCACCGTCCCTCTGTAACATAGGTAGGGTCCCGGGCTGTGCACCGTCCCTCTATATCATAGGTAGGGTCCCGGGCTGTGCACCGTCCCTCTGTATCATAGGTAGAGCCCGGGCTGTGCACCGTCCCTCTGTATCACAGGGAGAGCCCCATGCTGTGCACCGTCCCTCTGTATCATAGGTAGAACCCCGTGCTGTGCACCGTCCCTCTGTATCATAGATAGAGAACCCCGGGCTGTGCACCGTCCCTCTGTATCATAGGTAGAGCCCCACGCTGTGAACCGTCCCTCTGTATCACAGGGAGAGCCCCGGGCTGTGCACCGTCCCTCTGTATCATAGTTAGAGCCCCACGCTGTGAACCGTCCCTCTGTACCATAGGTAGAGCCCCGGGCTGTGCACCGTCCCTCTGTGTCATAGGTAGAGCCCCGGGCTGTGCACCGTCCCCCTGTGTCATAGGTAGAGCCCCGGGCTGTGCACCGTCCCTCTGTACCATAGGTAGAGCCCCGGGCTGTGCACAGTCCCTCTGTATCATAGGTAGAGCCCCGGGCTGTGCACCGTGCCTCTGTACCATAGGTAAGGTCCCGGGCTGTGCACCGTCCCTCTGTATCATTGGTAGGGTCCCGGGCTGTGCATCGTCCCTCTGTATCTTAGGTAGAGCCCCGGGCTGTGCACCGTCCCTCTGTATCATAGGTAGAGCCCCAGGCTGTGCACTGTCCCTCTGTACCATAGGTAGAGCCCCGGGCTGTGCACAGTCCCTCTGTATCATAGGTAGAGCCCCGGGCTGTGCACCGTCCCTCTGTATCATAGGTAGAGTCCCACGCTGTGAACCGTCCCTCTGTATCACAGGGAGAGCCCTGTGCTGTGCACCGTCCCTCTGTATCATAGGTAGAGCCCTGTGCTGTGCACCGTCCCTCTGTATCATAGATAGAGAACCCCGGGCTGTGCACCGACCCTCTGTATCATAGGTAGAGCCCCACGCTGTGAACCGTCCCTCTGTATCACAGGGAGAGCCCCGGGCTGTGCACCGTCCCTCTGTATCATAGTTAGAGCCCCACGCTGTGAACCGTCCCTCTGTATCACAGGGAGAGCCCCAGGCTGTGCACCGTCCCTCTGCATCATAGGTAGAGCCCCACACTGTGCACCGTCCCTCTGTATCATAGGTAGGGTCCCGGGCTGTGCACCATCCCTCTGTATCATAGGTAGAGCCCCGTGCTGTGCACCATCCCTCTGTATCATAGCTAGAGCCCCGGGCTGTGCACCGTCCCTCTGTATCATAGGTAGAGCCCCGGGCTGTGCACCGTCCCTCTGTATCATAGGTAGAGCCCCGCGCTGTGCACAGTCCATCTGTATCATAGGTAGAGCCCCGGGCTGTGCACCGTCCCGCTGTATCATAGGTAGCGAACCCTGGCCTGTGCACCATTGCTCTGTATCATAAGTAGAGCCCCAGGCTGTGCACCATCCCTCTGTATTATAGGGATAGCCCCGGGCTGTGCACCATCCCTCTGTATCATAGGTAGAGCCCGGGCTGTGCACCATCCCTCTGTATCATAGGGACAGTCCCAGGCTATACACCATTCCTCTGTATCATAGGTAGAGCTCCGGGCTGTGCACCATCCCTCTGTATCATAGGTAGAGCCCTGGGCTGTGCACCGTCCCTCTGTATCACAGGTTGAGCCCCGTGCTGTGCACCGTCCCTCTGTATCATAGATAGAGGCCCCCAGGCTGTGCACTGTCCCTCTGTGTCATAGGTAGAGCCCCTGGCTGTGCACCGTCCCTCTGTATCATAGATAGAGAGCCCCGGGCAGTGCACCGTCCCTCTGTATCATAGGTAGAGAGCCCCCCGCTGTGCACCGTCCCTCTGTATCATAGGGAGAGCCCCGGGCTGTGCACCGTCCCTCTATATCATAGTTAGGGTCCCGGGCTGTGCACCGTCCCTCTGTATCATAGGTAGAGAGCCCCGGGCTGTGCATCGTCCCTCTGTATCATAGGTAGAGCCCCCGGCTGTGCACCGTCCCTCTGTATCATAGGTAGAGAGCCCAGGGCTGTGCATCGTCCCTCTGTATCATAGGAAGAGCCCCCGGCTGTGCACCGTCCGTCTGTATCATAAATAGAGAGCCCAGTGCTGTGCATCGTCCCTCTGTATCATAGGGAGACCCCGGGCTGTGCACCGTCCCTCTGTATCATAGATAGAGAGCCCCGGGCTGTGCACCGTCCCTCTGTATCATAGATAGAGCCCCCGGCTGGGCACCGTCCCTCTGTATTATAGGTAGAGCCCCACGCTGTGAACCGTCCCTCTGTATCACAGGGAGAGCCCCGGGCTGTGCACCGTCCCTCTGTATCATAGGTAGAGCCCCGTGCTGTGCACCGTCCCTCTGTATCATAGGTAGAGCCCCGTGCTGTGCACCGTCCCTCTGTATCATAGGTAGGGTCCCGGGCTGTGAACCGTCCCTCTGTATCATAGGTAGAGCCCCGTGCTGTGCACCGTCCCTCTGTATCATAGGTAGAGCCCCCGGCTGGGCACCGTCCCTCTGTATCATAGGTAGAGCCCCACGCTGTGCACCATCCCTCTGTATCATAGGTAGAGCCCTGTGCTGTGCACCGTCCCTCTGTATCGTAGGTAGGGTCCCTGGCTGTGCACCGTCCCTCTGTATCACAGGGAGAGCCCCGGGCTGTGCACCGTCCCTCTGTATCATAGTTAGAGCCCCACGCTGTGAACCGTCCCTCTGTACCATAGGTAGAGCCCCGGGCTGTGCACCGTCCCTCTGTGTCATAGGTAGAGCCCCGGGCTGTGCACCGTCCCTCTGTGTCATAGGTAGAGCCCCGGGCTGTGCACCATCCCTCTGTACCATAGGTAGAGCCCCGGGCTGTGCACAGTCCCTCTGTATCATAGGTAGAGCCCCGGGCTGTGCACCGTGCCTCTGTACCATAGGTAGGGTCCCGGGCTGTGCACCGTCCCTCTGTATCATAGGTAGGGTCCCAGGCTGTGCACCGTCCCTCTGTATCATAGGTAGAGCCCCGGGCTGTGCACCGTCCCTCTGTATCATAGCTAGAGCCCCGGGCTGTGCACCGTCCCTCTGTATCATAGGTAGAGCCCCGGGCTGTGCACCGTCCCTCTGTATCATAGGTAAAGCCCCGCGCTGTGCACAGTCCCTCTGTATCATAGGTAGAGCCCCGGGCTGTGCACCGTCCCGCTGTATCATAGGTAGCGAACCCTGGCCTGTGCACCATTGCTCTGTATCATAAGTAGAGCCCCAGGCTCTGCACCATCCCTCTGTATTATAGGGAGAGCCCCGGGCTGTGCACCATCCCTCTGTATCATAGGTAGAGCCCGGGCTGTGCACCATCCCTCTGTATCATAGGGACAGTCCCAGGCTATACACCATTCCTCTGTATCATAGGTAGAGCTCCGGGCTGTGCACCATCCCTCTGTATCATAGGTAGAGCCCTGGGCTGTGCACCGTCCCTCTGTATCACAGGTAGAGCCCCGTGCTGTGCACCGTCCCTCTGTATCATAGATAGAGGCCCCCGGGCTGTGCACTGTCCCTCTGTGTCATAGGTAGAGCCCCTGGCTGTGCACCGTCCCTCTGTATCATAGATAGAGAGCCCCGGGCAGTGCACCGTCCCTCTGTATCATAGGTAGAGAGCCCCCCGCTGTGCACCGTCCCTCTGTATCATAGGGAGAGCCCCGAGCTGTGCACCGTCCCTCTATATCATAGGTAGGGTCCCGGGCTGTGCACCGTCCCTCTGTATCATAGGTAGAGAGCCCCGGGCTGTGCATCGTCCCTCTGTATCATAGGTAGAGCCCCCGGCTGTGCACCGTCCCTCTGTATCATAGGTAGAGAGCCCAGGGCTGTGCATCGTCCCTCTGTATCATAGGAAGAGCCCCCGGCTGTGCACCGTCCGTCTGTATCATAAATAGAGAGCCCAGTGCTGTGCATCGTCCCTCTGTATCATAGGTAGAGCCGCCGGCTGTGCACCGTCCCTATGTATCATAGGTAGAGAGCCCAGGGCTGTGGATCGTCCCTCTGTATCATAGGGAGACCCCCGGGCTGTGCACCGTCCCTCTGTATCATAGATAGAGAGCCCCGGGCTGTGCACCGTCCCTCTGTATCATAGATAGAGCCCCCGGCTGGGCACCGTCCCTCTGTATTATAGGTAGAGCCCCACGCTGTGAACCGTCCCTCTGTATCACAGGGAGAGCCCCGGGCTGTGCACCGTCCCTCTGTATCATAGGTAGAGCCCCACGCTGTGAACCGTCCCTCTGTATCACAGGGAGAACCCCGGGCTGTGCACCGTCCCTCTGTATCATAGGTAGAGCCCCACGCTGTGCACCGTCCCTCCTTATCATAGGTAGAGCCCCACGCTGTGAACCGTCCCTCTGTATCACAGGGAGAGCCCCGGGCTGTGCACTGTCCCTCTGTATCATAGGTAGAGCCCCGGGCTGTGCACCGTCCCTCTGTATCATAGGTAGAGCCCCGTGCTGTGCACCGTCCCTCTGTATCATAGGGAGGGTCCCGGGCTGTGAACCGTCCCTCTGTATCATAGGTAGAGCCCCGTGCTGTGCACCGTCCCTCTGTATCATAGGTAGAGCCCCCGGCTGGGCACCGTCCCTCTGTATCATAGGTAGAGCCCCACGCTGTGCACCATCCCTCTGTATCATAGGTAGAGCCCCGTGCTGTGCACCGTCCCTCTGTATCATAGGTAGGGTCCCGGGCTGTGCACCGTTCCTCTGTATCATAGGTAGGGTCCCGGGCTGTGCACCGTCCCTCTGTATCATAGGTAGAGCCCCGGGCTGTGCACCGTCCCTCTGTATCATAGGTAGAGCCCCAGGCTGTGCACTGTCCCTCTGTACCATAGGTAGAGCCCCGGGCTGTGCACAGTCCCTCTGTATCATAGGTAGAGCCCCGGGCTGTGCACCGTCCCTCTGTGTCATAGGTAGAGCCCCGGGCTGTGCACCGTCCGTCTGTATCATAGGGAGAGATCCCCGGGGCTGTGCACCCTCCCTCTGTATCATAGGTAGAGCCCCGGGCTGTGCACCGTCCCTCTGTATCATAAGTAGAGCCCCAGGCTGTGCACCAGCCCTCTGTATCATAAGTAGAGCCCCAGGCTGTGCACCAGCCCTCTGTATCACAGGGAGAGCCCCGGTCTGTGCACTGTCCCTCTGTATCATAGGGACAGTCCCAGGCTATGCACCGTCCCTCTGTATCCCAGGTAGAGCCCCGGGCTCTGCACCGTCCCTCTGTATCATAGGTAGAGCCCTAGGCTGTGCACCGTCCCTCTGTATCATAGGTAGAGCCCCGGGCTGTGCACCGTCCCTCTGTATCATAGGGAGAGCATCGGGCTGTGCACCGTCCCTCTGTATCATAGGTAGAGCCCCGGGCTGTGCACCGTCCCTCTGTATCATAGTTAGAGAATCCCTGTTTGAGCACCATCCCTCTGTATCATAGGGCGAGCCCCGGATTGTGCACCGTCCCTCTATATCATAGGGAGAAAGCCCCGGGCTGTGCACCGTCCCTCTGTATCGTAGGTAGAGCCCCGCGCTGTGCACCGTCCATCTGTATTATAGTTAGGGCCCCGGGCTGTGCACCGTCCCTATGTTTCATAGGTAGAGCCCCGTGCTGTGCACCGTCCCGCTGTATCATAGTTAGAGCCCCGGGCTGTGCACCGTCCCTCTGTATCGTAGGTAGGGTCCCGGGCTGTGCACCGTCCCTCTGTATCATAGGTAGAGCCCCGGGCTGTGCACCGTCCCTCTGTATCATAGGGAGAGCCCCGGGCTGTGCACCCTCCCTCTGTATCATAGGTAGAGCCCTGGGCTGTGCACCGTCCCTCTGTATCATAGATAGAGAGCCCCGGGCTGTGCACCGTCCATCTGTATCATAGATAGAGAGCCCCGGGCTGTGCACCGTCCCTCTGTATCATAGGTAGAGCCCCACGCTGTGAACCGTCCCTCTGTATCACAGGGAGAGCCCCGTGCTGTGCACCGTCCCTCTGTATCATAGGTAGAGCCCCGTGCTGTGCACCGTCCCTCTGTATCATAGATAGAGAGCCCCGGGCTGTGCACCATCCGTCTGTATCATAGGTAGAGCCCCACGCTGTGAACCGTCCCTCTGTGTCACAGGGAGAGCTCCGGGCTGTGCACCGTCCCTCTGTATCATAGGTGGAGCCCCACGCTGTGCACCGTCCCTCCTTATCACAGGGAGAGCCCCAGGCTGTGCACCGTCCCTCTGCATCATAGGTAGAGCCCCACACTGTGCACCGTCCCTCTGTATCATAGGTAGGGTCCCGGGCTGTGCACCGTCCCTCTGTATCATAGGTAGAGCCCCGTGCTGTGCACCATCCCTCTGTATCATAGCTAGAGCCCCGGGCTGTGCACCGTCCCTCTGTATTATAGGGAGAGCCCCGGGCTGTGCACCATCCCTCTGTATCATAGGGACAGTCCCAGGCTATACACCATTCCTCTGTATCATAGGTAGAGCCCCGGGCTGTGCACCATCCCTCTGTATCATAGGTAGAGCCGTGGGCTGTGCACCGTCCCTCTGTATCACAGGTAGAGCCCAGTGCTGTGCACCGTCCCTCTGTATCATAGATAGAGGCCCCCGGGCTGTGCACTGTCCCTCTGTGTCATAGGTAGAGCCCCTGGCTGTGCACCGTCCCTCTGTATCATAGATAGAGAGCCCCGGGCTGTGCACCGTCCCTCTGTATCATAGGTAGAGAGCCCCCCGCTGTGCACCGTCCCTCTGTATCATAGGGAGAGCCCCGGGCTGTGCACCGTCCCTCTGTATCATAGGTAGAGCCCCACGCTGTGCACCGTCCCTCTATATCATAGGTAGGGTCCCGGGCTGTGCACCGTCCCTCTGTATCATAGGTAGAGAGCCCCAGGCTGTGCATCGTCCCTCTGTATCATAGGTAGAGCCCCCAGCTGTGCACCGTCCCTCTGTATCATAGGTAGAGAGCCCAGGGATGTGCATCGTCCCTCTGTATCATAGGAAGAGCCCCCTGCTGTGCACCGTCCGTCTGTATCATAAATAGAGAGCCCAGTGCTGTGCACCGTCCCTCTGTATCATAGGGAGACCCCCGGGCTGTGCACCGTCCCTCTGTATCATAGATAGAGAGCCCCGGGCTGTGCACAGTCCCTCTGTATCATAGATAGAGCCCCCGGCTGGGCACCGTCCCTCTGTATTATAGGTAGAGCCCCGTGCTGTGCACCGTCCCTCTGTATCATAGGTAGAGCCCCATGCTGTGCACCGTCCCTCTGTATCATAGATAGAGAGCCCCGTGCTGTGCACCGTCCCTCTGTATCATAGGTAGAGCCCCACGCTGTGAACCGTCCCTCTGTATCACAGGGAGAGCCCCGGGCTGTGCACCGTCCCTCTGTATCATAGGTAGAGCCCCACGCTGTGCACCGTCCCTCCTTATCATAGGTAGAGCCCCACGCTGTGAACCGTCCCTCTGTATCACAGGGAGAGCCCCGGGCTGTGCACTGTCCCTCTGTATCATAGGTAGAGCCACGGGCTGTGCACCGTCCCTCTGTATCATAGGTAGAGCCCCGTGCTGTGCACCGTCCCTCTGTATCATAGATAGAGAGCCCCGGGCTGTGGACCGTCCCTCTGTATCATAGATAGAGTCCCCGGCTGGGCACCGTCCCTCTGTATTATAGGTAGAGCCCCGTGCTGTGCACCGTCCCTCTGTATCATAGGTAGAGCCCCGTGCTGTGCACCGTCCCTCTGTATCATAGATAGAGAGCCCCGGGCTGTGCACCGTCCCTCTGTATCATAGGTAGAGCCCCACGCTGTGAACCGTCCCTCTGTATCACAGGGAGAGCCCCGGGCTGTGCACCGTCCCTCTGTATCATAGGTAGAGCCCCACGCTGTGCACCGTCCCTCCTTATCATAGGTAGAGCCCCACGCTGTGAACCGTCCCTCTGTATCACAGGGAGAGCCCCGGGCTGTGCACTGTCCCTCTGTATCATAGGTAGAGCCACGGGCTGTGCACCGTCCCTCTGTATCATAGGTAGAGCCCCGTGCTGTGCACCGTCCCTCTGTATCATAGATAGAGAGCCCCGGGCTGTGCACCGTCATTCTGTATCATAGGTCGAGCCCCACACTGTGCACCGTCCCTCTGTATCATAGGTAGAGCCCCGTGCTGTGCACCGTCCATCTGTATCATAGGTAGGGTCCCGGGCTGTGCACCGTCCCTCTGTATCATAGGTAGAGCCCCGTGCTGTGCACCGTCCCTCTGTGTCATAGGTAGAGCCCCGGGCTGTGCACCGTCCCTCTGTATCATAGGTAGAGCCCCACGCTGTGCACCATCCCTCTGTATCATAGGTAGAGCCCCGGGCTGTGCACCGTCCCTCTGTATCATAGGTAGGGTCCCGGGCTGTGCACCGTCCCTCTGTATCATAGGTAGAGCCCCGGGCTGTGCACCGTCCCTCTGTATCATAGGTAGAGCCCCAGGCTGTGCACTGTCCCTCTGTACCATAGGTAGAGCCCCGTGCTGTGCACAGTCCCTCTGTATCATAGGTAGAGCCCCGGGCTGTGCACCGTTCCTCTGTGTCATAGGTAGAGCCCCGGGCTGTGCACCGTCCCTCTGTGTCATAGGTAGAGCCCTGGGCTGTGCACCATCCCTCTGTATCATAGGTAGAGAGCCCCGGTTTGTGCACCGTCCCTCTGTATCATAGGTAGGGTCCCGGGCTGTGCACCATCCCTCTGTATCACAGGTAGAGCCCCGGGCTGTGCACCTTCCCTCTGTATCATAGGTAGAGCCCCGGGCTCTGCACCGTCCCTCTGTATCGTAGGTAGGGTCCCTGGCTGTGCACGGTCCCTCTGTATCATAGGTAGAGCCCCGTGCTGTGCACCGTCCTTCTGTAACATAGGTAGGGTCCCGGGCTGTGCACCGTCCCTCTATATCATAGGTAGAGCCCCACGATGTGAACCGTCCCTCTGTATCACAGGGAGAGCCCCGTGCTGTGCACCGTCCCTCTGTATCATAGGTAGAGCCCCGTGCTGTGCACCGTCCCTCTGTATCATAGATAGAGAGCCCCGGGCTGTGCACCATCCGTCTGTATCATAGGTAGAGCCCCACGCTGTGAACCGTCCCTCTGTGTCACAGGGAGAGCTCCGGGCTGTGCACCGTCCCTCTGTATCATAGGTGGAGCCCCACGCTGTGCACCATCCCTCCTTATCACAGGGAGAGCCCCAGGCTGTGCACCGTCCCTCTGCATCATAGGTAGAGCCCCACACTGTGCACCGTCCCTCTGTATCATAGGTAGGGTCCCGGGCTGTGCACCGTCCCTCTGTATCATAGGTAGAGCCCCGTGCTGTGCACCATCCCTCTGTATCATAGCTAGAGCCCCGGGCTGTGCACCGTCCCTCTGTATTATAGGGAGAGCCCCGGGCTGTGCACCATCCCTCTGTATCATAGGGACAGTCCCAGGCTATACACCATTCCTCTGTATCATAGGTAGAGCCCCGGGCTGTGCACCATCCCTCTGTATCATAGGTAGAGCTGTGGGCTGTGCACCGTCCCTCTGTATCACAGGTAGAGCCCAGTGCTGTGCACCGTCCCTCTGTATCATAGATAGAGGCCCCCGGGCTGTGCACTGTCCCTCTGTGTCATAGGTAGAGCCCCTGGCTGTGCACCGTCCCTCTGTATCATAGATAGAGAGCCCCGGGCTGTGCACCGTCCCTCTGTATCATAGGTAGAGAGCCCCCCGCTGTGCACCGTCCCTCTGTATCATAGGGAGAGCCCCGGGCTGTGCACCGTCCCTCTGTATCATAGGTAGAGCCCCACGCTGTGCACCGTCCCTCTATATCATAGGTAGGGTCCCGGGCTGTGCACCGTCCCTCTGTATCATAGGTAGAGAGCCCCAGGCTGTGCATCGTCCCTCTGTATCATAGGTAGAGCCCCCAGCTGTGCACCGTCCCTCTGTATCATAGGTAGAGAGCCCAGGGATGTGCATCGTCCCTCTGTATCATAGGAAGAGCCCCTGCTGTGCACCGTCCGTCTGTATCATAAATAGAGAGCCCAGTGCTGTGCACCGTCCTCTGTATCATAGGGAGACCCCGGGCTGTGCACCGTCCCTCTGTATCATAGATAGAGAGCCCCGGGCTGTGCACAGTCCCTCTGTATCATAGATAGAGCCCCCGGCTGGGCACCGTCCCTCTGTATTATAGGTAGAGCCCCGTGCTGTGCACCGTCCCTCTGTATCATAGGTAGAGCCCCGTGCTGTGCACCGTCCCTCTGTATCATAGATAGAGAGCCCCGTGCTGTGCACCGTCCCTCTGTATCATAGGTAGAGCCCCACGCTGTGAACCGTCCCTCTGTATCACAGGGAGAGCCCCGGGCTGTGCACCGTCCCTCTGTATCATAGGTAGAGCCCCACGCTGTGCACCGTCCCTCCTTATCATAGGTAGAGCCCCACGCTGTGAACCGTCCCTCTGTATCACAGGGAGAGCCCCGGGCTGTGCACTGTCCCTCTGTATCATAGGTAGAGCCACGGGCTGTGCACCGTCCCTCTGTATCATAGGTAGAGCCCCGTGCTGTGCACCGTCCCTCTGTATCATAGATAGAGAGCCCCGGGCTGTGCACCGTCCCTCTGTATCATAGATAGAGCCCCCGGCTGGGCACCGTCCCTCTGTATTATAGGTAGAGCCCCGTGCTGTGCACCGTCCCTCTGTATCATAGGTAGAGCCCCGTGCTGTGCACCGTCCCTCTGTATCATAGATAGAGAGCCCCGGGCTGTGCACCGTCCCTCTGTATCATAGGTAGAGCCCCACGCTGTGAACCGTCCCTCTGTATCACAGGGAGAGCCCCGGGCTGTGCACCGTCCCTCTGTATCATAGGTAGAGCCCACGCTGTGCACCGTCCCTCCTTATCATAGGTAGAGCCCCACGCTGTGAACCGTCCCTCTGTATCACAGGGAGAGCCCCGGGCTGTGCACTGTCCCTCTGTATCATAGGTAGAGCCACGGGCTGTGCACCGTCCCTCTGTATCATAGGTAGAGCCCCGTGCTGTGCACCGTCCCTCTGTATCATAGATAGAGAGCCCCGGGCTGTGCACCGTCCCTCTGTATCATAGGTCGAGCCCCACGCTGTGCACCGTCCCTCTGTATCATAGGTAGAGCCCCGTGCTGTGCACCGTCCATCTGTATCATAGGTAGGGTCCCGGGCTGTGCACCGTCCCTCTGTATCATAGGTAGAGCCCCGTGCTGTGCACCGTCCCTCTGTGTCATAGGTAGAGCCCGGGCTGTGCACCGTCCCTCTGTATCATAGGTAGAGCCCCACGCTGTGCACCATCCCTCTGTATCATAGGTAGAGCCCCGGGCTGTGCACCGTCCCTCTGTATCATAGGTAGGGTCCCGGGCTGTGCACCGTCCCTCTGTATCATAGGTAGAGCCCCGGGCTGTGCACCGTCCCTCTGTATCATAGGTAGAGCCCCGGGCTGTGCACAGTTCCTCTGTGTCATAGGTAGAGCCCCGGGCTGTGCACCGTCCCTCTGTGTCATAGGTAGAGCCCTGGGCTGTGCACCATCCCTCTGTATCATAGGTAGAGAGCCCCGGTTTGTGCACCGTCCCTCTGTATCATAGGTAGGGTCCCGGGCTGTGCACCATCCCTCTGTATCACAGGTAGAGCCCCGGGCTGTGCACCTTCCCTCTGTATCATAGGTAGAGCCCCGGGCTCTGCACCGTCCCTCTGTATCGTAGGTAGGGTCCCTGGCTGTGGACGGTCCCTCTGTATCATAGGTAGAGCCCCGTGCTGTGCACCGTCCCTCTGTAACATAGGTAGGGTCCCGGGCTGTGCACCGTCCCTCTATATCATAGGTAGGGTCCCGGGCTGTGCACCGTCCTTCTGTATCATAGGTAGAGCCCCGGGCTGTGCACCGTCCCTCTGTATCACAGGGAGAGCCCCATGCTGTGCACCGTCCCTCTGTATCATAGGTAGAACCCCGTGCTGTGCACCGTCCCTCTGTATCATAGATAGAGAACCCCGGGCTGTGCACCGTCCCTCTGTATCATAGGTAGAGCCCCACGCTGTGAACCGTCCCTCTGTATCACAGGGAGAGCCCCGGGCTGTGCACCGTCCCTCTGTATCATAGTTAAGAGCCCCACGCTGTGAACCGTCCCTCTGTACCATAGGTAGAGCCCCGGGCTGTGCACCGTCCCTCTGTGTCATAGGTAGAGCCCCGGGCTGTGCACCGTCCCCCTGTGTCATAGGTAGAGCCCCGGGCTGTGCACCGTCCCTCTGTACCATAGGTAGAGCCCCGGGCTGTGCACAGTCCCTCTGTATCATAGGTAGAGCCCCGGGCTGTGCACCGTGCCTCTGTACCATAGGTAGGGTCCCGGGCTGTGCACCGTCCCTCTGTATCATAGGTAGGGTCCCGGGCTGTGCATCGTCCCTCTGTATCATAGGTAGAGCCCCGGGCTGTGCACCGTCCCTCTGTATCATAGGTAGAGCCCCAGGCTGTGCACTGTCCCTCTGTACCATAGGTAGAGCCCCGGGCTGTGCACAGTCCCTCTGTATCATAGGTAGAGCCCCGGGCTGTGCACCGTCCCTCTGTATCATAGGTAGAGCCCCACGCTGTGAACCGTCCCTCTGTATCACAGGGAGAGCCCTGTGCTGTGCACCGTCCCTCTGTATCATAGGTAGAGCCCTGTGCTGTGCACCGTCCCTCTGTATCATAGATAGAGAACCCCGGGCTGTGCACCGTCCCTCTGTATCATAGGTAGAGCCCCACGCTGTGAACCGTCCCTCTGTATCACAGGGAGAGCCCCGGGCTGTGCACCGTCCCTCTGTATCATAGTTAGAGCCCCACGCTGTGAACCGTCCCTCTGTATCACAGGGAGAGCCCCAGGCTGTGCACCGTCCCTCTGCATCATAGGTAGAGCCCCACACTGTGCACCGTCCCTCTGTATCATAGGTAGGGTCCTGGGCTGTGCACCGTCCCTCTGTATCACAGGTTGAGCCCCGTGCTGTGCACCGTCCCTCTGTATCATAGATAGAGGCCCCCAGGCTGTGCACTGTCCCTCTGTGTCATAGGTAGAGCCCCTGGCTGTGCACCGTCCCTCTGTATCATAGATAGAGAGCCCCGGGCAGTGCACCGTCCCTCTGTATCATAGGTAGAGAGCCCCCCGCTGTGCACCGTCCCTCTGTATCATAGGGAGAGCCCCGGGCTGTGCACCGTCCCTCTATATCATAGGTAGGGTCCCGGGCTGTGCACCGTCCCTCTGTATCATAGGTAGAGAGCCCCGGGCTGTGCATCGTCCCTCTGTATCATAGGTAGAGCCCCCGGCTGTGCACCGTCCCTCTGTATCATAGGTAGAGAGCCCAGGGCTGTGCATCGTCCCTCTGTATCATAGGAAGAGCCCCCGGCTGTGCACCGTCCGTCTGTATCATAAATAGAGAGCCCAGTGCTGTGCATCGTCCCTCTGTATCATAGGGAGACCCCCGGGCTGTGCACCGTCCCTCTGTATCATAGATAGAGAGCCCCGGGCTGTGCACCGTCCCTCTGTATCATAGATAGAGCCCCCGGCTGGGCACCGTCCCTCTGTATTATAGGTAGAGCCCCACGCTGTGAACCGTCCCTCTGTATCACAGGGAGAGCCCCGGGCTGTGCACCGTCCCTCTGTATCATAGGTAGAGCCCCGTGCTGTGCACCGTCCCTCTGTATCATAGGTAGAGCCCCATGGAGTGAACCGTCCCTCTGTATCACAGGGAGAGCCCCGGGCTGTGCACCGTCCCTCTGTATCATAGGTAGAGCCCCACGCTGTGCACCGTCCCTCCTTATCATAGGTAGAGCCCCACGCTGTGAACCGTCCCTCTGTATCACAGGGAGAGCCCCGGGCTGTGCACCGTCCCTCTGTATCATAGGTAGAGCCCCGTGCTGTGCACCGTCCCTCTGTATCATAGGTAGGGTCCCGGGCTGTGAACCGTCCCTCTGTATCATAGGTAGAGCCCCGTGCTGTGCACCGTCCCTCTGTATCATAGGTAGAGCCCCCGGCTGGGCACCGTCCCTCTGTATCATAGGTAGAGCCCCACGCTGTGCACCATCCCTCTGTATCATAGGTAGAGCCCCGTGCTGTGCACCGTCCCTCTGTATCATAGGTAGGGTCCCGGGCTGTGCACCGTCCTCTGTATCATAGGTAGAGCCCCCGGCTGGGCACCGTCCCTCTGTATCATAGGTAGAGCCCCACGCTGTGCACCATCCCTCTGTATCATAGGTAGAGCCCCGTGCTGTGCACCGTCCCACTGTATCATAGGTAGGGTCCCGGGCTGTGCACCGTCCCTCTGTATCATAGGTAGGGTCCCGGGCTGTGCACCATCCCTCTGTATCATAGGTAGAGCCCCGGGCTGTGCACCGTCCGTCTGTATCATAGGTAGAGCCCCAGGCTGTGCACTGTCCCTCTGTACCATAGGTAGAGCCCCGGGCTGTGCACAGTCCCTCTGTATCATAGGTAGAGCCCCGGGCTGTGCACCGTCCCTCTGTGTCATAGGTAGAGCCCCGGGCTGTGCACCGTCCCTCTGTGTCATAGGTAGAGCCCTGGGCTGTGCACCATCCCTCTGTATCATAGGTAGAGAGCCCCGGGCTGTGCACCGTCCCTCTGTATCATAGGTAGGGTCCCGGGCTGTGCACCATCCCTCTGTATCACAGGTAGAGCCCCGGGCTGTGCACCTTCCCTCTGTATCATAGGTAGAGCCCCGGGCTCTGCACCGTCCCTCTGTATCGTAGGCAGAGACCCGGGCTGTGCACCGTCCCTCTGTATCGTAGGTAGGGTCCCTGGCTGTGCACCGTCCCTCTGTATCACAGGGAGAGCCCCGGGCTGTGCACCGTCCCTCTGTATCATAGTTAGAGCCCCACGCTGTGAACCGTCGCTCTGTACCATAGGTAGAGCCCCGGGCTGTGCACCGTCCCTCTGTGTCATAGGTAGAGCCCCGGGCTGTGCACCGTCCCTCTGTGTCATAGGTAGAGCCCCGGGCTGTGCACCATCCCTCTGTACCATAGGTAGAGCCCCGGGCTGTGCACAGTCCCTCTGTATCATAGGTAGAGCCCCGGGCTGTGCACCGTGCCTCTGTACCATAGGTAGGGTCCCGGGCTGTGCACCGTCCCTCTGTATCATAGGTAGGGTCCCAGGCTGTGCACCGTCCCTCTGTATCATAGGTAGAGCCCCGGGCTGTGCACCGTCCCTCTGTATCATAGCTAGAGCCCCAGGCTGTGCACCGTCCCTCTGTATCATAGGTAGAGCCCCGGGCTGTGCACCGTCCCTCTGTATCATAGGTAAAGCCCCGCGCTGTGCACAGTCCCTCTGTATCATAGGTAGAGCCCCAGGCTGTGCACCGTCCTGCTGTATCATAGGTAGCGAACCCTGGCCTGTGCACCATTGCTCTGTATCATAAGTAGAGCCCCAGGCTCTGCACCATCCCTCTGTATTATAGGGAGAGCCCCGGGCTGTGCACCATCCCTCTGTATCATAGGTAGAGCCCGGGCTGTGCACCATCCCTCTGTATCATAGGGACAGTCCCAGGCTATACACCATTCCTCTGTATCATAGGTAGAGCTCCGGGCTGTGCACCATCCCTCTGTATCATAGGTAGAGCCCTGGGCTGTGCACCGTCCCTCTGTATCACAGGTAGAGCCCCGTGCTGTGCACCGTCCCTCTGTATCATAGATAGAGGCCCCCGGGCTGTGCACTGTCCCTCTGTGTCATAGGTAGAGCCCCTGGCTGTGCACCGTCCCTCTGTATCATAGATAGAGAGCCCCGGGCAGTGCACCGTCCCTCTGTATCATAGGTAGAGAGCCCCCCGCTGTGCACCGTCCCTCTGTATCATAGGGAGAGCCCCGAGCTGTGCACCGTCCCTCTATATCATAGGTAGGGTCCCGGGCTGTGCACCGTCCCTCTGTATCATAGGTAGAGAGCCCCGGGCTGTGCATCGTCCCTCTGTATCATAGGTAGAGCCCCCGGCTGTGCACCGTCCCTCTGTATCATAGGTAGAGAGCCCAGGGCTGTGCATCGTCCCTCTGTATCATAGGAAGAGCCCCCGGCTGTGCACCGTCCGTCTGTATCATAAATAGAGAGCCCAGTGCTGTGCATCGTCCCTCTGTATCATAGGTAGAGCCCCCGGCTGTGCACCGTCCCTATGTATCATAGGTAGAGAGCCCAGGGCTGTGGATCGTCCCTCTGTATCATAGGGAGACCCCCGGGCTGTGCACCGTCCCTCTGTATCATAGATAGAGAGCCCCGGGCTGTGCACCGTCCCTCTGTATCATAGATAGAGCCCCCGGCTGGGCACCGTCCCTCTGTATTATAGGTAGAGAGCCCAGGGATGTGCATCGTCCCTCTGTATCATAGGAAGAGCCCCCTGCTGTGCACCGTCCGTCTGTATCATAAATAGAGAGCCCAGTGCTGTGCACCGTCCCTCTGTATCATAGGGAGACCCCGGGCTGTGCACCGTCCCTCTGTATCATAGATAGAGAGCCCCGGGCTGTGCACAGTCCCTCTGTATCATAGATAGAGCCCCCGGCTGGGCACCGTCCCTCTGTATTATAGGTAGAGCCCCGTGCTGTGCACCGTCCCTCTGTATCATAGGTAGAGCCCCGTGCTGTGCACCGTCCCTCTGTATCATAGATAGAGAGCCCCGTGCTGTGCACCGTCCCTCTGTATCATAGGTAGAGCCCCACGCTGTGAACCGTCCCTCTGTATCACAGGGAGAGCCCCGGGCTGTGCACCGTCCCTCTGTATCATAGGTAGAGCCCCACGCTGTGCACCGTCCCTCCTTATCATAGGTAGAGCCCCACGCTGTGAACCGTCCCTCTGTATCACAGGGAGAGCCCCGGGCTGTGCACTGTCCCTCTGTATCATAGGTAGAGCCACGGGCTGTGCACCGTCCCTCTGTATCATAGGTAGAGCCCCGTGCTGTGCACCGTCCTCTGTATCATAGATAGAGAGCCCCGGGCTGTGCACCGTCCCTCTGTATCATAGATAGAGCCCCCGGCTGGGCACCGTCCCTCTGTATTATAGGTAGAGCCCGTGCTGTGCACCGTCCCTCTGTATCATAGGTAGAGCCCCGTGCTGTGCACCGTCCCTCTGTATCATAGATAGAGAGCCCCGGGCTGTGCACCGTCCCTCTGTATCATAGGTAGAGCCCCACGCTGTGAACCGTCCCTCTGTATCACAGGGAGAGCCCCGGGCTGTGCACCGTCCCTCTGTATCATAGGTAGAGCCCCACGCTGTGCACCGTCCCTCCTTATCATAGGTAGAGCCCCACGCTGTGAACCGTCCCTCTGTATCACAGGGAGAGCCCCGGGCTGTGCACTGTCCCTCTGTATCATAGGTAGAGCCACGGGCTGTGCACCGTCCCTCTGTATCATAGGTAGAGCCCCGTGCTGTGCACCGTCCCTCTGTATCATAGATAGAGAGCCCCGGGCTGTGCACCGTCCCTCTGTATCATAGGTCGAGCCCCACGCTGTGCACCGTCCCTCTGTATCATAGGTAGAGCCCCGTGCTGTGCACCGTCCATCTGTATCATAGGTAGGGTCCCGGGCTGTGCACCGTCCCTCTGTATCATAGGTAGAGCCCCGTGCTGTGCACCGTCCCTCTGTGTCATAGGTAGAGCCCCGGGCTGTGCACCGTCCCTCTGTATCATAGGTAGAGCCCCATGCTGTGCACCATCCCTCTGTATCATAGGTAGAGCCCCGGGCTGTGCACCGTCCCTCTGTATCATAGGTAGGGTCCCGGGCTGTGCACCGTCCCTCTGTATCATAGGTAGAGCCCCGGGCTGTGCACCGTCCCTCTGTATCATAGGTAGAGACCCAGGCTGTGCACTGTCCCTCTGTACCATAGGTAGAGCCCCGGGCTGTGCACAGTCCCTCTGTATCATAGGTAGAGCCCCGGGCTGTGCACCGTTCCTCTGTGTCATAGGTAGAGCCCCGGGCTGTGCACCGTCCCTCTGTGTCATAGGTAGAGCCCTGGGCTGTGCACCATCCCTCTGTATCATAGGTAGAGAGCCCCGGTTTGTGCACCGTCCCTCTGTATCATAGGTAGGGTCCCGGGCTGTGCACCATCCCTCTGTATCACAGGTAGAGCCCCGGGCTGTGCACCTTCCCTCTGTATCATAGGTAGAGCCCCGAGCTCTGCACCATCCCTCTGTATCGTAGGTAGGGTCCCTGGCTGTGGACGGTCCCTCTGTATCATAGGTAGAGCCCCGTGCTGTGCACCGTCCCTCTGTAACATAGGTAGGGTCCCGGGCTGTGCACCGTCCCTCTATATCATAGGTAGGGTCCCGGGCTGTGCACCGTCCCTCTGTATCATAGGTAGAGCCCCGGGCTGTGCACCGTCCCTCTGTATCACAGGGAGAGCCCCATGCTGTGCACCGTCCCTCTGTATCATAGATAGAGAACCCCGGGCTGTGCACCGTCCCTCTGTATCATAGGTAGAGCCCCACGCTGTGAACCGTCCCTCTGTATCACAGGGAGAGCCCCGGGCTGTGCACCGTCCCTCTGTATCATAGTTAAGAGCCCCACGCTGTGAACCGTCCCTCTGTACCATAGGTAGAGCCCCGGGCTGTGCACCGTCCCTCTGTGTCATAGGTAGAGCCCCGGGCTGTGCACCGTCCCTCTGTGTCATAGGTAGAGCCCCGGGCTGTGCACCGTCCCTCTGTACCATAGGTAGAGCCCCGGGCTGTGCACAGTCCTCTGTATCATAGGTAGAGCCCCGGGCTGTGCACCGTGCCTCTGTACCATAGGTAGGGTCCCGGGCTGTGCACCGTCCCTCTGTATCATAGGTAGGGTCCCGGGCTGTGCATCGTCCCTCTGTATCATAGGTAGAGCCCCGGGCTGTGCACCGTCCCTCTGTATCATAGGTAGAGCCCCAGGCTGTGCACTGTCCCTCTGTACCATAGGTAGAGCCCCGGGCTGTGCACAGTCCCTCTGTATCATAGGTAGAGCCCCGGGCTGTGCACCGTCCCTCTGTATCATAGGTAGAGCCCCACGCTGTGAACCGTCCCTCTGTATCACAGGGAGAGCCCTGTGCTGTGCACCGTCCCTCTGTATCATAGGTAGAGCCCTGTGCTGTGCACCGTCCCTCTGTATCATAGATAGAGAACCCGGGCTGTGCACCGTCCTCTGTATCATAGGTAGAGCCCCACGCTGTGAACCGTCCCTCTGTATCACAGGGAGAGCCCCGGGCTGTGCACCGTCCCTCTGTATCATAGTTAGAGCCCCACGCTGTGAACCGTCCCTCTGTATCACAGGGAGAGCCCCAGGCTGTGCACCGTCCCTCTGCATCATAGGTAGAGCCCCACACTGTGCACCGTCCCTCTGTATCATAGGTAGGGTCCCGGGCTGTGCACCATCCCTCTGTATCATAGGTAGAGCCCCGTGCTGTGCACCATCCCTCTGTATCATAGCTAGAGCCCCGGGCTGTGCACCGTCCCTCTGTATCATAGGTAGAGCCCTGGGCTGTGCACTGTCCCTCTGTATCATAGGTAGAGCCCCGCGCTGTGCACAGTCCCTCTGTATCATAGGTAGAGCCCTGGGCTGTGCACCGTCCCGCTGTATCATAGGTAGCGAACCCTGGCCTGTGCACCATTGCTCTGTATCATAAGTAGAGACCCAGGCTGTGCACCATCCCTCTGTATTATAGGGAGAGCCCCGGGCTGTGCACCATCCCTCTGTATCATAGGTAGAGCCCTGGGCTGTGCACCATCCCTCTGTATCATAGGGACAGTCCCAGGCTATACACCATTCCTCTGTATCATAGGTAGAGTCCCGGGCTGTGCACCATCCCTCTGTATCATAGGTAGAGCCCTGGGCTGTGCACCGTCCCTCTGTATCACAGGTTGAGCCCCGTGCTGTGCACCGTCCCTCTGTATCATAGATAGAGGCCCCCAGGCTGTGCACTGTCCCTCTGTGTCATAGGTAGAGCCCCTGGCTGTGCACCGTCCCTCTGTATCATAGATAGAGAGCCCCGGGCAGTGCACCGTCCCTCTGTATCATAGGTAGAGAGCCCCCCGCTGTGCACCGTCCCTCTGTATCATAGGGAGAGCCCCGGGCTGTGCACCGTCCCTCTATATCATAGGTAGGGTCCCGGGCTGTGCACCGTCCCTCTGTATCATAGGTAGAGAGCCCCGGGCTGTGCATCGTCCCTCTGTATCATAGGTAGAGCCCCCGGCTGTGCACCGTCCCTCTGTATCATAGGTAGAGAGCCCAGGGCTGTGCATCGTCCCTCTGTATCATAGGAAGAGCCCCCGGCTGCGCACCGTCCGTCTGTATCATAAATAGAGAGCCCAGTGCTGTGCATCGTCCCTCTGTATCATAGGGAGACCCCCGGGCTGTGCACCGTCCCTCTGTATCATAGATAGAGAGCCCCGGGCTGTGCACCGTCCCTCTGTATCATAGATAGAGCCCCCGGCTGGGCACCGTCCCTCTGTATTATAGGTAGAGCCCCACGCTGTGAACCGTCCCTCTGTATCACAGGGAGAGCCCCGGGCTGTGCACCGTCCCTCTGTATCATAGGTAGAGCCCCGTGCTGTGCACCGTCCCTCTGTATCATAGGTAGAGCCCCATGGAGTGAACCGTCCCTCTGTATCACAGGGAGAGCCCCGGGCTGTGCACCGTCCCTCTGTATCATAGGTAGAGCCCCACGCTGTGCACCGTCCCTCCTTATCATAGGTGAGAGCCCCACGCTGTGAACCGTCCCTCTGTATCACAGGGAGAGCCCCGGGCTGTGCACCGTCCCTCTGTATCATAGGTAGAGCCCCGTGCTGTGCACCGTCCCTCTGTATCATAGGTAGGGTCCCGGGCTGTGAACCGTCCCTCTGTATCATAGGTAGAGCCCCGTGCTGTGCACCGTCCCTCTGTATCATAGGTAGAGCCCCCGGCTGGGCACCGTCCCTCTGTATCATAGGTAGAGCCCCACGCTGTGCACCATCCCTCTGTATCATAGGTAGAGCCCCGTGCTGTGCACCGTCCCTCTGTATCATAGGTAGGGTCCCGGGCTGTGCACCGTCCCTCTGTATCATAGGTAGAGCCCCGGCTGGGCTACCGTCCCTCTGTATCATAGGTAGAGCCCCACGCTGTGCACCATCCCTCTATATCATAGGTAGAGCCCCGTGCTGTGCACCGTCCCTCTGTATCATAGGTAGGGTCCCGGGCTGTGCACCGTCCCTCTGTATCATAGGTAGGGTCCCGGGCTGTGCACCATCCTCTGTATCATAGGTAGAGCCCCGGGCTGTGCACCGTCCGTCTGTATCATAGGTAGAGCCCCAGGCTGTGCACTGTCCCTCTGTACCATAGGTAGAGCCCCGGGCTGTGCACAGTCCCTCTGTATCATAGGTAGAGCCCCGGGCTGTGCACCGTCCCTCTGTGTCATAGGTAGAGCCCCGGGCTGTGCACCGTCCCTCTGTGTCATAGGTAGAGCCCTGGGCTGTGCACCATCCCTCTGTATCATAGGTAGAGAGCCCCGGGCTGTGCACCGTCCCTCTGTATCATAGGTAGGGTCCCGGGCTGTGCACCATCCCTCTGTATCACAGGTAGAGCCCCGGGCTGTGCACCTTCCCTCTGTATCATAGGTAGAGCCCCGGGCTCTGCACCGTCCCTCTGTATCGTAGGCAGAGACCCGGGCTGTGCACCGTCCCTCTGTATCGTAGGTAGGGTCCCTGGCTGTGCACCGTCCCTCTGTATCACAGGGAGAGCCCCGGGCTGTGCACCGTCCCTCTGTATCATAGTTAGAGCCCCACGCTGTGAACCGTCGCTCTGTACCATAGGTAGAGCCCCGGGCTGTGCACCGTCCCTCTGTGTCATAGGTAGAGCCCCGGGCTGTGCACCGTCCCTCTGTGTCATAGGTAGAGCCCCGGGCTGTGCACCATCCCTCTGTACCATAGGTAGAGCCCCGGGCTGTGCACAGTCCCTCTGTATCATAGGTAGAGCCCCGGGCTGTGCACCGTGCCTCTGTACCATAGGTAGGGTCCCGGGCTGTGCACCGTCCCTCTGTATCATAGGTAGGGTCCCAGGCTGTGCACCGTTCCTCTGTATCATAGGTAGAGCCCCGGGCTGTGCACCGTCCCTCTGTATCATAGCTAGAGCCCCGGGCTGTGCACCGTCCCTCTGTATCATAGGTAGAGCCCCGGGCTGTGCACCGTCCCTCTGTATCATAGGTAAAGCCCGCGCTGTGCACAGTCCCTCTGTATCATAGGTAGAGCCCCGGGCTGTGCACCGTCCCGCTGTATCATAGGTAGCGAACCCTGGCCTGTGCACCATTGCTCTGTATCATAAGTAGAGCCCCAGGCTCTGCACCATCCCTCTGTATTATAGGGAGAGCCCCGGGCTGTGCACCATCCCTCTGTATCATAGGTAGAGCCCGGGCTGTGCACCATCCCTCTGTATCATAGGGACAGTCCCAGGCTATACACCATTCCTCTGTATCATAGGTAGAGCTCCGGGCTGTGCACCATCCCTCTGTATCATAGGTAGAGCCCTGGGCTGTGCACCGTCCCTCTGTATCACAGGTAGAGCCCCGTGCTGTGCACCGTCCCTCTGTATCATAGATAGAGGCCCCCGGGCTGTGCACTGTCCTCTGTGTCATAGGTAGAGCCCCTGGCTGTGCACCGTCCCTCTGTATCATAGATAGAGAGCCCCGGGCAGTGCACCGTCCCTCTGTATCATAGGTAGAGAGCCCCCCGCTGTGCACCGTCCCTCTGTATCATAGGGAGAGCCCCGAGCTGTGCACCGTCCCTCTATATCATAGGTAGGGTCCCGGGCTGTGCACCGTCCCTCTGTATCATAGGTAGAGAGCCCCGGGCTGTGCATCGTCCCTCTGTATCATAGGTAGAGCCCCCGGCTGTGCACCGTCCCTCTGTATCATAGGTAGAGAGCCCAGGGCTGTGCATCGTCCCTCTGTATCATAGGAAGAGCCCCCGGCTGTGCACCGTCCGTCTGTATCATAAATAGAGAGCCCAGTGCTGTGCATCGTCCCTCTGTATCATAGGTAGTGCACCCGGCTGTGCACCGTCCCTATGTATCATAGGTAGAGAGCCCAGGGCTGTGGATCGTCCCTCTGTATCATAGGGAGACCCCCGGCTGTGCACCGTCCCTCTGTATCATAGATAGAGAGCCCCGGGCTGTGCACCGTCCCTCTGTATCATAGATAGAGCCCCCGGCTGGGCACCGTCCCTCTGTATTATAGGTAGAGCCCCACGCTGTGAACCGTCCCTCTGTATCACAGGGAGAACCCCGGGCTGTGCACCGTCCCTCTGTATCATAGGTAGAGCCCCACGCTGTGCACCGTCCCTCCTTATCATAGGTAGAGCCCCACGCTGTGAACCGTCCCTCTGTATCACAGGGAGAGCCCCGGGCTGTGCACTGTCCCTCTGTATCATAGGTAGAGCCCCGGGCTGTGCACCGTCCCTCTGTATCATAGGTAGAGCCCCGTGCTGTGCACCGTCCCTCTGTATCATAGGGAGGGTCCCGGGCTGTGAACCGTCCCTCTGTATCATAGGTAGAGCCCCGTGCTGTGCACCGTCCCTCTGTATCATAGGTAGAGCCCCCGGCTGTGCACCGTCCCTCTGTATCATAGGTAGAGCCCCACGCTGTGCACCATCCCTCTGTATCATAGGTAGAGCCCCGTGCTGTGCACCGTCCCTCTGTATCATAGGTAGGGTCCCGGGCTGTGCACCGTTCCTCTGTATCATAGGTAGGGTCCCGGGCTGTGCACCGTCCCTCTGTATCATAGGTAGAGCCCCGGGCTGTGCACCGTCCCTCTGTATCATAGGTAGAGCCCCAGGCTGTGCACTGTCCCTCTGTACCATAGGTAGAGCCCCGGGCTGTGCACAGTCCCTCTGTATCATAGGTAGAGCACCGGGCTGTGCACCGTCCCTCTGTGTCATAGGTAGAGCCCCGGGCTGTGCACCGTTCCTCTGTGTCATAGGTAGAGCCCTGGGCTGTGCACCATCCCTCTGTATCATAGGTAGAGAGCCCCGGTTTGTGCACCGTCCCTCTGTATCATAGGTAGGGTCCCGGGCTGTGCACCATCCCTCTGTATCACAGGTAGAGCCCCGGGCTGTGCACCTTCCCTCTGTATCATAGGTAGAGCCCCGGGCTCTGCACCGTCCCTCTGTATCGTAGGTAGGGTCCCTGGCTGTGCACGGTCCCTCTGTATCATAGGTAGAGCCCCGTGCTGTGCACCGTCTGTCTGTAACATAGGTAGGGTCCCGGGCTGTGCACCGTCCCTCTATATCATAGGTAGGGTCCCGGGCTGTGCACCGTCCCTCTGTATCATAGGTAGAGCCCCGGGCTGTGCACCGTCCCTCTGTATCACAGGGAGAGCCCCATGCTGTGCACCGTCCCTCTGTATCATAGGTAGAACCCCGTGCTGTGCACCGTCCCTCTGTATCATAGATAGAGAACCCCGGGCTGTGCACCGTCCCTCTGTATCATAGGTAGAGCCCCACGCTGTGAACCGTCCCTCTGTATCACAGGGAGAGCCCCGGGCTGTGCACCGTCCCTCTGTATCATAGTTAGAGCCCCACGCTGTGAACCGTCCCTCTGTACCATAGGTAGAGCCCCGGGCTGTGCACCGTCCCTCTGTGTCATAGGTAGAGCCCCGGGCTGTGCACCGTCCCTCTGTGTCATAGGTAGAGCCCCGGGCTGTGCACCATCCCTCTGTACCATAGGTAGAGCCCCGGGCTGTGCACAGTCCCTCTGTATCATAGGTAGAGCCCCGGGCTGTGCACCGTGCCTCTGTACCATAGGTAGGGTCCCGGGCTGTGCACCGTCCCTCTGTATCATAGGTAGGGTCCCGGGCTGTGCATCGTCCCTCTGTATCATAGGTAGAGCCCAGGGCTGTGCACCGTCCCTCTGTATCATAGGTAGAGCCCCAGGCTGTGCACTGTCCCTCTGTACCATAGGTAGAGCCCCGGGCTGTGCACAGTCCCTCTGTATCATAGGTAGAGCCCCGGGCTGTGCACCGTCCCTCTGTATCATAGGTAGAGCCCCACGCTGTGAACCGTCCCTCTGTATCACAGGGAGAGCCCTGTGCTGTGCACCGTCC
Organism: Calotriton arnoldi; assembly: GCA_963921515.1. Taxonomy (NCBI): domain Eukaryota; kingdom Metazoa; phylum Chordata; class Amphibia; order Caudata; family Salamandridae; genus Calotriton; species Calotriton arnoldi. The sequence goes on along the minus strand of CAWUFW010000273.1, from coordinate 4,221,473 downwards.
CTCTGTATCATAGGTAGAGCCCCGTGCTGTGCACCGTCCCTCTGTATCATAGATAGAGAACCCCGGGCTGTGCACCGTCCCTCTGTATCATAGGTAGAGCCCCACGCTGTGAACCGTCCCTCTGTATCACAGGGAGAGCCCCGGGCTGTGCACCGTCCCTCTGTATCATAGTTAGAGCCCCACGCTGTGAACCGTCCCTCTGTATCACAGGGAGAGCCCCAGCCTGTGCACCGTCCCTCTGCATCATAGGTAGAGCCCCACACTGTGCACCGTCCCTCTGTATCATAGGTAGGGTCCCGGGCTGTGCACCGTCCCTCTGTATCATAGGTAGAGCCCCGTGCTGTGCACCATCCCTCTGTATCATAGCTAGAGCCCCGGGCTGTGCAACGTCCCGCTGTATCATAGGTAGCGAACCCTGGCCTGTGCACTGTCCCTCTGTACCATAGGTAGAGCCCCGGGCTGTGCACAGTCCCTCTGTATCATAGGTAGAGCCCCGGGCTGTGCACCATCCCTCTGTGTCAAAGGTAGAGCCCCGGGCTGTGCACCGTCCCTCTGTGTCATAGGTAGAGCCCTGGGCTGTGCACCATCCCTCTGTATCATAGGTAGAGAGCCCCGGTTTGTGCACCGTCCCTCTGTATCATAGGTAGGGTCCCGGGCTGTGCACCATCCCTCTGTATCACAGGTAGAGCCCCGGGCTGTGCACCTTCCCTCTGTATCACAGGTAGAGCCCCGTGCTGTGCACCGTCCCTCTGTATCATAGATAGAGGCCCCCGGGCTGTGCACTGTCCCTCTGTGTCATAGGTAGAGCCCCTGGCTGTGCACCATCCCTCTGTATCATAGATAGAGAGCCCCGGGCAGTGCACCGTCCCTCTGTATCATAGGTAGAGAGCCCCCGCTGTGCACCGTCCCTCTGTATCATAGGGAGAGCCCCGGGCTGTGCACCGTCCCTCTATATCATAGGTAGGGTCCCGGGCTGTGCACCGTCCCTCTGTATCATAGGTAGAGAGCCCCGGGCTGTGCATCGTCCCTCTGTATCATAGGTAGAGCCCCCGGCTGTGCACCGTCCCTCTGTATCATAGGTAGAGAGCCCAGGGCTGTGCATCGTCCCTCTGTATCATAGGAAGAGCCCCCGGCTGTGCACCGTCCGTCTGTATCATAAATAGAGAGCCCAGTGCTGTGCATCGTCCCTCTGTATCATAGGGAGACCCCCGGGCTGTGCACCGTCCCTCTGTATCATAGATAGAGAGCCCCGGGCTGTGCACCGTCCCTCTGTATCATAGATAGAGCCCCCGGCTGGGCACCGTCCCTCTGTATTATAGGTAGAGCCCCACGCTGTGAACCGTCCCTCTGTATCACAGGGAGAGCCCCGGGCTGTGCACCGTCCCTCTGTATCATAGGTAGAGCCCCGTGCTGTGCACCGTCCCTCTGTATCATAGGTAGAGCCCCATGGAGTGAACCGTCCCTCTGTATCACAGGGAGAGCCCCGGGCTGTGCACCGTCCCTCTGTATCATAGGTAGAGCCCCACGCTGTGCACCGTCCCTCCTTATCATAGGTAGAGCCCCACGCTGTGAACCGTCCCTCTGTATCACAGGGAGAGCCCCGGGCTGTGCACCGTCCCTCTGTATCATAGGTAGAGCCCCGTGCTGTGCACCGTCCCTCTGTATCATAGGTAGGGTCCCGGGCTGTGAACCGTCCCTCTGTATCATAGGTAGAGCCCCGTGCTGTGCACCGTCCCTCTGTATCATAGGTAGAGCCCCCGGCTGGGCTACCGTCCCTCTGTATCATAGGTAGAGCCCCACGCTGTGCACCATCCCTCTGTATCATAGGTAGAGCCCCGTGCTGTGCACCGTCCCTCTGTATCATAGGTAGGGTCCCGGGCTGTGCACCGTCCCTCTGTATCATAGGTAGAGCCCCGGCTGGGCTACCGTCCCTCTGTATCATAGGTAGAGCCCCACGCTGTGCACCATCCCTCTATATCATAGGTAGAGCCCCGTGCTGTGCACCGTCCCTCTGTATCATAGGTAGGGTCCCGGGCTGTGCACCGTCCCTCTGTATCATAGGTAGGGTCCCGGGCTGTGCACCATCCCTCTGTATCATAGGTAGAGCCCCGGGCTGTGCACCGTCCGTCTGTATCATAGGTAGAGCCCCAGGCTGTGCACTGTCCCTCTGTACCATAGGTAGAGCCCCGGGCTGTGCACAGTCCCTCTGTATCATACGTAGAGCCCCGGGCTGTGCACCGTCCCTCTGTGTCATAGGTAGAGCCCCGGGCTGTGCACCGTCCCTCTGTGTCATAGGTAGAGCCCTGGGCTGTGCACCATCCTCTGTATCATAGGTAGAGAGCCCCGGGCTGTGCACCGTCCCTCTGTATCATAGGTAGGGTCCCGGGCTGTGCACCATCCCTCTGTATCACAGGTAGAGCCCCGGGCTGTGCACCTTCCCTCTGTATCATAGGTAGAGCCCCGGGCTCTGCACCGTCCCTCTGTATCGTAGGCAGAGACCCGGGCTGTGCACCGTCCCTCTGTATCGTAGGTAGGGTCCCTGGCTGTGCACCGTCCCTCTGTATCACAGGGAGAGCCCCGGGCTGTGCACCGTCCCTCTGTATCATAGTTAGAGCCCCACGCTGTGAACCGTCGCTCTGTACCATAGGTAGAGCCCCGGGCTGTGCACCGTCCCTCTGTGTCATAGGTAGAGCCCCGGGCTGTGCACCGTCCCTCTGTGTCATAGGTAGAGCCCCGGGCTGTGCACCATCCCTCTGTACCATAGGTAGAGCCCCGGGCTGTGCACAGTCCCTCTGTATCATAGGTAGAGCCCCGGGCTGTGCACCGTGCCTCTGTACCATAGGTAGGGTCCCGGGCTGTGCACCGTCCCTCTGTATCATAGGTAGGGTCCCAGGCTGTGCACCGTCCCTCTGTATCATAGGTAGAGCCCCGGGCTGTGCACCGTCCCTCTGTATCATAGCTAGAGCCCCGGGCTGTGCACCGTCCCTCTGTATCATAGGTAGAGCCCCGGGCTGTGCACCGTCCCTCTGTATCATAGGTAAAGCCCGCGCTGTGCACAGTCCCTCTGTATCATAGGTAGAGCCCCGGGCTGTGCACCGTCCCGCTGTATCATAGGTAGCGAACCCTGGCCTGTGCACCATTGCTCTGTATCATAAGTAGAGCCCCAGGCTCTGCACCATCCCTCTGTATTATAGGGAGAGCCCGGGCTGTGCACCATCCCTCTGTATCATAGGTAGAGCCCGGGCTGTGCACCATCCCTCTGTATCATAGGGACAGTCCCAGGCTATACACCATTCCTCTGTATCATAGGTAGAGCTCCGGGCTGTGCACCATCCCTCTGTATCATAGGTAGAGCCCTGGGCTGTGCACCGTCCCTCTGTATCACAGGTAGAGCCCCGTGCTGTGCACCGTCCCTCTGTATCATAGATAGAGGCCCCCGGGCTGTGCACTGTCCCTCTGTGTCATAGGTAGAGCCCCTGGCTGTGCACCGTCCCTCTGTATCATAGATAGAGAGCCCCGGGCAGTGCACCGTCCCTCTGTATCATAGGTAGAGAGCCCCCCGCTGTGCACCGTCCCTCTGTATCATAGGGAGAGCCCCGAGCTGTGCACCGTCCCTCTATATCATAGGTAGGGTCCCGGGCTGTGCACCGTCCCTCTGTATCATAGGTAGAGAGCCCCGGGCTGTGCATCGTCCCTCTGTATCATAGGTAGAGCCCCCGGCTGTGCACCGTCCCTCTGTATCATAGGTAGAGAGCCCAGGGCTGTGCATCGTCCCTCTGTATCATAGGAAGAGCCCCCGGCTGTGCACCGTCCGTCTGTATCATAAATAGAGAGCCCAGTGCTGTGCATCGTCCCTCTGTATCATAGGTAGTGCCCCCGGCTGTGCACCGTCCCTATGTATCATAGGTAGAGAGCCCAGGGCTGTGGATCGTCCCTCTGTATCATAGGGAGACCCCCGGGCTGTGCACCGTCCCTCTGTATCATAGATAGAGAGCCCCGGGCTGTGCACCGTCCCTCTGTATCATAGATAGAGCCCCCGGCTGGGCACCGTCCCTCTGTATTATAGGTAGAGCCCCACGCTGTGAACCGTCCCTCTGTATCACAGGGAGAACCCCGGGCTGTGCACCGTCCCTCTGTATCATAGGTAGAGCCCCACGCTGTGCACCGTCCCTCCTTATCATAGGTAGAGCCCCACGCTGTGAACCGTCCCTCTGTATCACAGGGAGAGCCCCGGGCTGTGCACTGTCCCTCTGTATCATAGGTAGAGCCCCGGGCTGTGCACCGTCCTCTGTATCATAGGTAGAGCCCCGTGCTGTGCACCGTCCCTCTGTATCATAGGGAGGGTCCCGGGCTGTGAACCGTCCCTCTGTATCATAGGTAGAGCCCCGTGCTGTGCACCGTCCCTCTGTATCATAGGTAGAGCCCCCGGCTGTGCACCGTCCCTCTGTATCATAGGTAGAGCCCCACGCTGTGCACCATCCCTCTGTATCATAGGTAGAGCCCCGTGCTGTGCACCGTCCCTCTGTATCATAGGTAGGGTCCCGGGCTGTGCACCGTTCCTCTGTATCATAGGTAGGGTCCCGGGCTGTGCACCGTCCCTCTGTATCATAGGTAGAGCCCCGGGCTGTGCACCGTCCCTCTGTATCATAGGTAGAGCCCCAGGCTGTGCACTGTCCCTCTGTACCATAGGTAGAGCCCCGGGCTGTGCACAGTCCCTCTGTATCATAGGTAGAGCACCGGGCTGTGCACCGTCCCTCTGTGTCATAGGTAGAGCCCCGGGCTGTGCACCGTTCCTCTGTGTCATAGGTAGAGCCCTGGGCTGTGCACCATCCCTCTGTATCATAGGTAGAGAGCCCCGGTTTGTGCACCGTCCCTCTGTATCATAGGTAGGGTCCCGGGCTGTGCACCATCCCTCTGTATCACAGGTAGAGCCCCGGGCTGTGCACCTTCCCTCTGTATCATAGGTAGAGCCCCGGGCTCTGCACCGTCCCTCTGTATCGTAGGTAGGGTCCCTGGCTGTGCACGGTCCCTCTGTATCATAGGTAGAGCCCCGTGCTGTGCACCGTCCCTCTGTAACATAGGTAGGGTCCCGGGCTGTGCACCGTCCCTCTATATCATAGGTAGGGTCCCGGGCTGTGCACCGTCCCTCTGTATCATAGGTAGAGCCCCGGGCTGTGCACCGTCCCTCTGTATCACAGGGAGAGCCCCATGCTGTGCACCGTCCCTCTGTATCATAGGTAGAACCCCGTGCTGTGCACCGTCCCTCTGTATCATAGATAGAGAACCCCGGGCTGTGCACCGTCCCTCTGTATCATAGGTAGAGCCCCACGCTGTGAACCGTCCCTCTGTATCACAGGGAGAGCCCCGGGCTGTGCACCGTCCCTCTGTATCATAGTTAGAGCCCCACGCTGTGAACCGTCCCTCTGTACCATAGGTAGAGCCCCGGGCTGTGCACCGTCCCTCTGTGTCATAGGTAGAGCCCCGGGCTGTGCACCGTCCCTCTGTGTCATAGGTAGAGCCCCGGGCTGTGCACCATCCCTCTGTACCATAGGTAGAGCCCCGGGCTGTGCACAGTCCCTCTGTATCATAGGTAGAGCCCCGGGCTGTGCACCGTGCCTCTGTACCATAGGTAGGGTCCCGGGCTGTGCACCGTCCCTCTGTATCATAGGTAGGGTCCCGGGCTGTGCATCGTCCCTCTGTATCATAGGTAGAGCCCAGGGCTGTGCACCGTCCCTCTGTATCATAGGTAGAGCCCCAGGCTGTGCACTGTCCCTCTGTACCATAGGTAGAGCCCCGGGCTGTGCACAGTCCCTCTGTATCATAGGTAGAGCCCCGGGCTGTGCACCGTCCCTCTGTATCATAGGTAGAGCCCCACGCTGTGAACCGTCCCTCTGTATCACAGGGAGAGCCCTGTGCTGTGCACCGTCCCTCTGTATCATAGGTAGAGCCCCGTGCTGTGCACCGTCCCTCTGTATCATAGATAGAGAACCCCGGGCTGTGCACCGTCCCTCTGTATCATAGGTAGAGCCCCACGCTGTGAACCGTCCCTCTGTATCACAGGGAGAGCCCCGGGCTGTGCACCGTCCCTCTGTATCATAGTTAGAGCCCCACGCTGTGAACCGTCCCTCTGTATCACAGGGAGAGCCCCAGCCTGTGCACCGTCCCTCTGCATCATAGGTAGAGCCCCACACTGTGCACCGTCCCTCTGTATCATAGGTAGGGTCCCGGGCTGTGCACCGTCCCTCTGTATCATAGGTAGAGCCCCGTGCTGTGCACCATCCCTCTGTATCATAGCTAGAGCCCCGGGCTGTGCACCGTCCCGCTGTATCATAGGTAGCGAACCCTGGCCTGTGCACTGTCCCTCTGTACCATAGGTAGAGCCCCGGGCTGTGCACAGTCCCTCTGTATCATAGGTAGAGCCCCGGGCTGTGCACCGTCCCTCTGTGTCATAGGTAGAGCCCCGGGCTGTGCACCGTCCCTCTGTGTCATAGGTAGAGCCCTGGGCTGTGCACCATCCCTCTGTATCATAGGTAGAGAGCCCCGGTTTGTGCACCGTCCCTCTGTATCATAGGTAGGGTCCCGGGCTGTGCACCATCCCTCTGTATCACAGGTAGAGCCCCGGGCTGTGCACCTTCCCTCTGTATCACAGGTAGAGCCCCGTGCTGTGCACCGTCCCTCTGTATCATAGATAGAGGCCCCCGGGCTGTGCACTGTCCCTCTGTGTCATAGGTAGAGCCCCTGGCTGTGCACCGTCCCTCTGTATCATAGATAGAGAGCCCCGGGCAGTGCACCGTCCCTCTGTATCATAGGTAGAGAGCCCCCGCTGTGCACCGTCCCTCTGTATCATAGGGAGAGCCCCGGGCTGTGCACCGTCCCTCTATATCATAGGTAGGGTCCCGGGCTGTGCACCGTCCCTCTGTATCATAGGTAGAGAGCCCCGGGCTGTGCATCGTCCCTCTGTATCATAGGTAGAGCCCCCGGCTGTGCACCGTCCCTCTGTATCATAGGTAGAGAGCCCAGGGCTGTGCATCGTCCCTCTGTATCATAGGAAGAGCCCCCGGCTGTGCACCGTCCGTCTGTATCATAAATAGAGAGCCCAGTGCTGTGCATCGTCCCTCTGTATCATAGGGAGACCCCCGGGCTGTGCACCGTCCCTCTGTATCATAGATAGAGAGCCCCGGGCTGTGCACCGTCCCTCTGTATCATAGATAGAGCCCCCGGCTGGGCACCGTCCCTCTGTATTATAGGTAGAGCCCCACGCTGTGAACCGTCCCTCTGTATCACAGGGAGAGCCCCGGGCTGTGCACCGTCCCTCTGTATCATAGGTAGAGCCCCGTGCTGTGCACCGTCCCTCTGTATCATAGGTAGAGCCCCATGGAGTGAACCGTCCCTCTGTATCACAGGGAGAGCCCCGGGCTGTGCACCGTCCCTCTGTATCATAGGTAGAGCCCCACGCTGTGCACCGTCCCTCCTTATCATAGGTAGAGCCCCACGCTGTGAACCGTCCCTCTGTATCACAGGGAGAGCCCCGGGCTGTGCACCGTCCCTCTGTATCATAGGTAGAGCCCCGTGCTGTGCACCGTCCCTCTGTATCATAGGTAGGGTCCCGGGCTGTGAACCGTCCCTCTGTATCATAGGTAGAGCCCCGTGCTGTGCACCGTCCCTCTGTATCATAGGTAGAGCCCCCGGCTGGGCACCGTCCCTCTGTATCATAGGTAGAGCCCCACGCTGTGCACCATCCCTCTGTATCATAGGTAGAGCCCCGTGCTGTGCACCGTCCCTCTGTATCATAGGTAGGGTCCCGGGCTGTGCACCGTCCCTCTGTATCATAGGTAGAGCCCCGGCTGGTGCACCGTCCCTCTGTATCATAGGTAGAGCCCCACGCTGTGCACCATCCCTCTATATCATAGGTAGAGCCCCGTGCTGTGCACCGTCCCTCTGTATCATAGGTAGGGTCCCGGGCTGTGCACCGTCCCTCTGTATCATAGGTAGGGTCCCGGGCTGTGCACCATCCCTCTGTATCATAGGTAGAGCCCCGGGCTGTGCACCGTCCGTCTGTATCATAGGTAGAGCCCCAGGCTGTGCACTGTCCCTCTGTACCATAGGTAGAGCCCCGGGCTGTGCACAGTCCCTCTGTATCATACGTAGAGCCCCGGGCTGTGCACCGTCCCTCTGTGTCATAGGTAGAGCCCCGGGCTGTGCACCGTCCCTCTGTGTCATAGGTAGAGCCCTGGGCTGTGCACCATCCCTCTGTATCATAGGTAGAGAGCCCCGGGCTGTGCACCGTCCCTCTGTATCATAGGTAGGGTCCCGGGCTGTGCACCATCCCTCTGTATCACAGGTAGAGCCCCGGGCTGTGCACCTTCCCTCTGTATCATAGGTAGAGCCCCGGGCTCTGCACCGTCCCTCTGTATCGTAGGCAGAGACCCGGGCTGTGCACCGTCCCTCTGTATCGTAGGTAGGGTCCCTGGCTGTGCACCGTCCCTCTGTATCACAGGGAGAGCCCCGGGCTGTGCACCGTCCCTCTGTATCATAGTTAGAGCCCCACGCTGTGAACCGTCGCTCTGTACCATAGGTAGAGCCCCGGGCTGTGCACCGTCCCTCTGTGTCATAGGTAGAGCCCCGGGCTGTGCACCGTCCCTCTGTGTCATAGGTAGAGCCCCGGGCTGTGCACCATCCCTCTGTACCATAGGTAGAGCCCCGGGCTGTGCACAGTCCCTCTGTATCATAGGTAGAGCCCCGGGCTGTGCACCGTGCCTCTGTACCATAGGTAGGGTCCCGGGCTGTGCACCGTCCCTCTGTATCATAGGTAGGGTCCCAGGCTGTGCACCGTCCCTCTGTATCATAGGTAGAGCCCCGGGCTGTGCACCGTCCCTCTGTATCATAGCTAGAGCCCCGGGCTGTGCACCGTCCCTCTGTATCATAGGTAGAGCCCGGGCTGTGCACCGTCCCTCTGTATCATAGGTAAAGCCCGCGCTGTGCACAGTCCCTCTGTATCATAGGTAGAGCCCCGGGCTGTGCACCGTCCCGCTGTATCATAGGTAGCGAACCCTGGCCTGTGCACCATTGCTCTGTATCATAAGTAGAGCCCCAGGCTCTGCACCATCCCTCTGTATTATAGGGAGAGCCCGGGCTGTGCACCATCCCTCTGTATCATAGGTAGAGCCCGGGCTGTGCACCATCCCTCTGTATCATAGGGACAGTCCCAGGCTATACACCATTCCTCTGTATCATAGGTAGAGCTCCGGGCTGTGCACCATCCCTCTGTATCATAGGTAGAGCCCTGGGCTGTGCACCGTCCCTCTGTATCACAGGTAGAGCCCCGTGCTGTGCACCGTCCCTCTGTATCATAGATAGAGGCCCCCGGGCTGTGCACTGTCCCTCTGTGTCATAGGTAGAGCCCCTGGCTGTGCACCGTCCCTCTGTATCATAGATAGAGAGCCCCGGGCAGTGCACCGTCCCTCTGTATCATAGGTAGAGAGCCCCCCGCTGTGCACCGTCCCTCTGTATCATAGGGAGAGCCCCGAGCTGTGCACCGTCCCTCTATATCATAGGTAGGGTCCCGGGCTGTGCACCGTCCCTCTGTATCATAGGTAGAGAGCCCCGGGCTGTGCATCGTCCCTCTGTATCATAGGTAGAGCCCCCGGCTGTGCACCGTCCCTCTGTATCATAGGTAGAGAGCCCAGGGCTGTGCATCGTCCCTCTGTATCATAGGAAGAGCCCCCGGCTGTGCACCGTCCGTCTGTATCATAAATAGAGAGCCCAGTGCTGTGCATCGTCCCTCTGTATCATAGGTAGTGCCCCGGCTGTGCACCGTCCCTATGTATCATAGGTAGAGAGCCCAGGGCTGTGGATCGTCCCTCTGTATCATAGGGAGACCCCCGGGCTGTGCACCGTCCCTCTGTATCATAGATAGAGAGCCCCGGGCTGTGCACCGTCCCTCTGTATCATAGATAGAGCCCCCGGCTGGGCACCGTCCCTCTGTATTATAGGTAGAGCCCCACGCTGTGAACCGTCCCTCTGTATCACAGGGAGAACCCCGGGCTGTGCACCGTCCCTCTGTATCATAGGTAGAGCCCCACGCTGTGCACCGTCCCTCCTTATCATAGGTAGAGCCCCACGCTGTGAACCGTCCCTCTGTATCACAGGGAGAGCCCCGGGCTGTGCACTGTCCCTCTGTATCATAGGTAGAGCCCCGGGCTGTGCACCGTCCCTCTGTATCATAGGTAGAGCCCCGTGCTGTGCACCGTCCCTCTGTATCATAGGGAGGGTCCCGGGCTGTGAACCGTCCCTCTGTATCATAGGTAGAGCCCCGTGCTGTGCACCGTCCCTCTGTATCATAGGTAGAGCCCCCGGCTGTGCACCGTCCCTCTGTATCATAGGTAGAGCCCCACGCTGTGCACCATCCCTCTGTATCATAGGTAGAGCCCCGTGCTGTGCACCGTCCCTCTGTATCATAGGTAGGGTCCCGGGCTGTGCACCGTTCCTCTGTATCATAGGTAGGGTCCCGGGCTGTGCACCGTCCCTCTGTATCATAGGTAGAGCCCCGGGCTGTGCACCGTCCCTCTGTATCATAGGTAGAGCCCCAGGCTGTGCACTGTCCCTCTGTACCATAGGTAGAGCCCCGGGCTGTGCACAGTCCCTCTGTATCATAGGTAGAGCACCGGGCTGTGCACCGTCCCTCTGTGTCATAGGTAGAGCCCCGGGCTGTGCACCGTTCCTCTGTGTCATAGGTAGAGCCCTGGGCTGTGCACCATCCCTCTGTATCATAGGTAGAGAGCCCGGTTTGTGCACCGTCCCTCTGTATCATAGGTAGGGTCCCGGGCTGTGCACCATCCCTCTGTATCACAGGTAGAGCCCCGGGCTGTGCACCTTCCCTCTGTATCATAGGTAGAGCCCCGGGCTCTGCACCGTCCCTCTGTATCGTAGGTAGGGTCCCTGGCTGTGCACGGTCCCTCTGTATCATAGGTAGAGCCCCGTGCTGTGCACCGTCCCTCTGTAACATAGGTAGGGTCCCGGGCTGTGCACCGTCCCTCTATATCATAGGTAGGGTCCCGGGCTGTGCACCGTCCCTCTGTATCATAGGTAGAGCCCCGGGCTGTGCACCGTCCCTCTGTATCACAGGGAGAGCCCCATGCTGTGCACCGTCCCTCTGTATCATAGGTAGAACCCCGTGCTGTGCACCGTCCCTCTGTATCATAGATAGAGAACCCCGGGCTGTGCACCGTCCCTCTGTATCATAGGTAGAGCCCCACGCTGTGAACCGTCCCTCTGTATCACAGGGAGAGCCCCGGGCTGTGCACCGTCCCTCTGTATCATAGTTAGAGCCCCACGCTGTGAACCGTCCCTCTGTACCATAGGTAGAGCCCCGGGCTGTGCACCGTCCCTCTGTGTCATAGGTAGAGCCCCGGGCTGTGCACCGTCCCTCTGTGTCATAGGTAGAGCCCCGGGCTGTGCACCATCCCTCTGTACCATAGGTAGAGCCCCGGGCTGTGCACAGTCCCTCTGTATCATAGGTAGAGCCCCGGGCTGTGCACCGTGCCTCTGTACCATAGGTAGGGTCCCGGGCTGTGCACCGTCCCTCTGTATCATAGGTAGGGTCCCGGGCTGTGCATCGTCCCTCTGTATCATAGGTAGAGCCCAGGGCTGTGCACCGTCCCTCTGTATCATAGGTAGAGCCCCAGGCTGTGCACTGTCCCTCTGTACCATAGGTAGAGCCCCGGGCTGTGCACAGTCCCTCTGTATCATAGGTAGAGCCCCGGGCTGTGCACCGTCCCTCTGTATCATAGGTAGAGCCCCACGCTGTGAACCGTCCCTCTGTATCACAGGGAGAGCCCTGTGCTGTGCACCGTCCCTCTGTATCATAGGTAGAGCCCCGTGCTGTGCACCGTCCCTCTGTATCATAGATAGAGAACCCCGGGCTGTGCACCGTCCTCTGTATCATAGGTAGAGCCCCACGCTGTGAACCGTCCCTCTGTATCACAGGGAGAGCCCCGGGCTGTGCACCGTCCCTCTGTATCATAGTTAGAGCCCCACGCTGTGAACCGTCCCTCTGTATCACAGGGAGAGCCCCAGCCTGTGCACCGTCCCTCTGCATCATAGGTAGAGCCCCACACTGTGCACCGTCCCTCTGTATCATAGGTAGGGTCCCGGGCTGTGCACCGTCCCTCTGTATCATAGGTAGAGCCCCGTGCTGTGCACCATCCCTCTGTATCATAGCTAGAGCCCCGGGCTGTGCACCGTCCCGCTGTATCATAGGTAGCGAACCCTGGACTGTGCACTGTCCCTCTGTACCATAGGTAGAGCCCCGGGCTGTGCACAGTCCCTCTGTATCATAGGTAGAGCCCCGGGCTGTGCACCGTCCCTCTGTGTCATAGGTAGAGCCCCGGGCTGTGCACCGTCCCTCTGTGTCATAGGTAGAGCCCTGGGCTGTGCACCATCCCTCTGTATCATAGGTAGAGAGCCCCGGTTTGTGCACCGTCCCTCTGTATCATAGGTAGGGTCCCGGGCTGTGCACCATCCCTCTGTATCACAGGTAGAGCCCCGGGCTGTGCACCTTCCCTCTGTATCACAGGTAGAGCCCCGTGCTGTGCACCGTCCCTCTGTATCATAGATAGAGGCCCCCGGGCTGTGCACTGTCCCTCTGTGTCATAGGTAGAGCCCCTGGCTGTGCACCGTCCCTCTGTATCATAGATAGAGAGCCCCGGGCAGTGCACCGTCCTCTGTATCATAGGTAGAGAGCCCCCGCTGTGCACCGTCCCTCTGTATCATAGGGAGAGCCCCGGGCTGTGCACCGTCCCTCTATATCATAGGTAGGGTCCCGGGCTGTGCACCGTCCCTCTGTATCATAGGTAGAGAGCCCCGGGCTGTGCATCGTCCCTCTGTATCATAGGTAGAGCCCCCGGCTGTGCACCGTCCCTCTGTATCATAGGTAGAGAGCCCAGGGCTGTGCATCGTCCCTCTGTATCATAGGAAGAGCCCCCGGCTGTGCACCGTCCGTCTGTATCATAAATAGAGAGCCCAGTGCTGTGCATCGTCCCTCTGTATCATAGGGAGACCCCCGGGCTGTGCACCGTCCCTCTGTATCATAGATAGAGAGCCCCGGGCTGTGCACCGTCCCTCTGTATCATAGATAGAGCCCCCGGCTGGGCACCGTCCCTCTGTATTATAGGTAGAGCCCCACGCTGTGAACCGTCCCTCTGTATCACAGGGAGAGCCCCGGGCTGTGCACCGTCCCTCTGTATCATAGGTAGAGCCCCGTGCTGTGCACCGTCCCTCTGTATCATAGGTAGAGCCCCATGGAGTGAACCGTCCCTCTGTATCACAGGGAGAGCCCCGGGCTGTGCACCGTCCCTCTGTATCATAGGTAGAGCCCCACGCTGTGCACCGTCCCTCCTTATCATAGGTAGAGCCCCACGCTGTGAACCGTCCCTCTGTATCACAGGGAGAGCCCCGGGCTGTGCACCGTCCCTCTGTATCATAGGTAGAGCCCCGTGCTGTGCACCGTCCCTCTGTATCATAGGTAGGGTCCCGGGCTGTGAACCGTCCCTCTGTATCATAGGTAGAGCCCCGTGCTGTGCACCGTCCCTCTGTATCATAGGTAGAGCCCCCGGCTGGGCACCGTCCCTCTGTATCATAGGTAGAGCCCCACGCTGTGCACCATCCCTCTGTATCATAGGTAGAGCCCCGTGCTGTGCACCGTCCCTCTGTATCATAGGTAGGGTCCCGGGCTGTGCACCGTCCCTCTGTATCATAGGTAGAGCCCCGGCTGGTGCACCGTCCCTCTGTATCATAGGTAGAGCCCCACGCTGTGCACCATCCCTCTATATCATAGGTAGAGCCCCGTGCTGTGCACCGTCCCTCTGTATCATAGGTAGGGTCCCGGGCTGTGCACCGTCCCTCTGTATCATAGGTAGGGTCCCGGGCTGTGCACCATCCCTCTGTATCATAGGTAGAGCCCCGGGCTGTGCACCGTCCGTCTGTATCATAGGTAGAGCCCCAGGCTGTGCACTGTCCCTCTGTACCATAGGTAGAGCCCCGGGCTGTGCACAGTCCCTCTGTATCATACGTAGAGCCCCGGGCTGTGCACCGTCCCTCTGTGTCATAGGTAGAGCCCCGGGCTGTGCACCGTCCCTCTGTGTCATAGGTAGAGCCCTGGGCTGTGCACCATCCCTCTGTATCATAGGTAGAGAGCCCCGGGCTGTGCACCGTCCCTCTGTATCATAGGTAGGGTCCCGGGCTGTGCACCATCCCTCTGTATCACAGGTAGAGCCCCGGGCTGTGCACCTTCCCTCTGTATCATAGGTAGAGCCCCGGGCTCTGCACCGTCCCTCTGTATCGTAGGCAGAGACCCGGGCTGTGCACCGTCCCTCTGTATCGTAGGTAGGGTCCCTGGCTGTGCACCGTCCCTCTGTATCACAGGGAGAGCCCCGGGCTGTGCACCGTCCCTCTGTATCATAGTTAGAGCCCCACGCTGTGAACCGTCGCTCTGTACCATAGGTAGAGCCCCGGGCTGTGCACCGTCCCTCTGTGTCATAGGTAGAGCCCCGGGCTGTGCACCGTCCCTCTGTGTCATAGGTAGAGCCCCGGGCTGTGCACCATCCCTCTGTACCATAGGTAGAGCCCCGGGCTGTGCACAGTCCCTCTGTATCATAGGTAGAGCCCCGGGCTGTGCACCGTGCCTCTGTACCATAGGTAGGGTCCCGGGCTGTGCACCGTCCCTCTGTATCATAGGTAGGGTCCCAGGCTGTGCACCGTCCCTCTGTATCATAGGTAGAGCCCCGGGCTGTGCACCGTCCCTCTGTATCATAGCTAGAGCCCCGGGCTGTGCACCGTCCCTCTGTATCATAGGTAGAGCCCCGGGCTGTGCACCGTCCCTCTGTATCATAGGTAAAGCCCGCGCTGTGCACAGTCCCTCTGTATCATAGGTAGAGCCCCGGGCTGTGCACCGTCCCGCTGTATCATAGGTAGCGAACCCTGGCCTGTGCACCATTGCTCTGTATCATAAGTAGAGCCCCAGGCTCTGCACCATCCCTCTGTATTATAGGGAGAGCCCGGGCTGTGCACCATCCCTCTGTATCATAGGTAGAGCCCGGGCTGTGCACCATCCCTCTGTATCATAGGGACAGTCCCAGGCTATACACCATTCCTCTGTATCATAGGTAGAGCTCCGGGCTGTGCACCATCCCTCTGTATCATAGGTAGAGCCCTGGGCTGTGCACCGTCCCTCTGTATCACAGGTAGAGCCCCGTGCTGTGCACCGTCCCTCTGTATCATAGATAGAGGCCCCCGGGCTGTGCACTGTCCCTCTGTGTCATAGGTAGAGCCCCTGGCTGTGCACCGTCCCTCTGTATCATAGATAGAGAGCCCCGGGCAGTGCACCGTCCCTCTGTATCATAGGTAGAGAGCCCCCCGCTGTGCACCGTCCCTCTGTATCATAGGGAGAGCCCCGAGCTGTGCACCGTCCCTCTATATCATAGGTAGGGTCCCGGGCTGTGCACCGTCCCTCTGTATCATAGGTAGAGAGCCCCGGGCTGTGCATCGTCCCTCTGTATCATAGGTAGAGCCCCCGGCTGTGCACCGTCCCTCTGTATCATAGGTAGAGAGCCCAGGGCTGTGCATCGTCCCTCTGTATCATAGGAAGAGCCCCCGGCTGTGCACCGTCCGTCTGTATCATAAATAGAGAGCCCAGTGCTGTGCATCGTCCCTCTGTATCATAGGTAGTGCCCCGGCTGTGCACCGTCCCTATGTATCATAGGTAGAGAGCCCAGGGCTGTGGATCGTCCCTCTGTATCATAGGGAGACCCCCGGGCTGTGCACCGTCCCTCTGTATCATAGATAGAGAGCCCCGGGCTGTGCACCGTCCCTCTGTATCATAGATAGAGCCCCCGGCTGGGCACCGTCCCTCTGTATTATAGGTAGAGCCCCACGCTGTGAACCGTCCCTCTGTATCACAGGGAGAACCCCGGGCTGTGCACCGTCCCTCTGTATCATAGGTAGAGCCCCACGCTGTGCACCGTCCCTCCTTATCATAGGTAGAGCCCCACGCTGTGAACCGTCCCTCTGTATCACAGGGAGAGCCCCGGGCTGTGCACTGTCCCTCTGTATCATAGGTAGAGCCCCGGGCTGTGCACCGTCCCTCTGTATCATAGGTAGAGCCCCGTGCTGTGCACCGTCCCTCTGTATCATAGGGAGGGTCCCGGGCTGTGAACCGTCCCTCTGTATCATAGGTAGAGCCCCGTGCTGTGCACCGTCCCTCTGTATCATAGGTAGAGCCCCCGGCTGTGCACCGTCCCTCTGTATCATAGGTAGAGCCCCACGCTGTGCACCATCCCTCTGTATCATAGGTAGAGCCCCGTGCTGTGCACCGTCCCTCTGTATCATAGGTAGGGTCCCGGGCTGTGCACCGTTCCTCTGTATCATAGGTAGGGTCCCGGGCTGTGCACCGTCCCTCTGTATCATAGGTAGAGCCCCGGGCTGTGCACCGTCCCTCTGTATCATAGGTAGAGCCCCAGGCTGTGCACTGTCCCTCTGTACCATAGGTAGAGCCCCGGGCTGTGCACAGTCCCTCTGTATCATAGGTAGAGCACCGGGCTGTGCACCGTCCCTCTGTGTCATAGGTAGAGCCCCGGGCTGTGCACCGTTCCTCTGTGTCATAGGTAGAGCCCTGGGCTGTGCACCATCCCTCTGTATCATAGGTAGAGAGCCCCGGTTTGTGCACCGTCCCTCTGTATCATAGGTAGGGTCCCGGGCTGTGCACCATCCCTCTGTATCACAGGTAGAGCCCCGGGCTGTGCACCTTCCCTCTGTATCATAGGTAGAGCCCCGGGCTCTGCACCGTCCCTCTGTATCGTAGGTAGGGTCCCTGGCTGTGCACGGTCCCTCTGTATCATAGGTAGAGCCCCGTGCTGTGCACCGTCCCTCTGTAACATAGGTAGGGTCCCGGGCTGTGCACCGTCCCTCTATATCATAGGTAGGGTCCCGGGCTGTGCACCGTCCCTCTGTATCATAGGTAGAGCCCCGGGCTGTGCACCGTCCCTCTGTATCACAGGGAGAGCCCCATGCTGTGCACCGTCCCTCTGTATCATAGGTAGAACCCCGTGCTGTGCACCGTCCCTCTGTATCATAGATAGAGAACCCCGGGCTGTGCACCGTCCCTCTGTATCATAGGTAGAGCCCCACGCTGTGAACCGTCCCTCTGTATCACAGGGAGAGCCCCGGGCTGTGCACCGTCCCTCTGTATCATAGTTAGAGCCCCACGCTGTGAACCGTCCCTCTGTACCATAGGTAGAGCCCCGGGCTGTGCACCGTCCCTCTGTGTCATAGGTAGAGCCCCGGGCTGTGCACCGTCCCTCTGTGTCATAGGTAGAGCCCCGGGCTGTGCACCATCCCTCTGTACCATAGGTAGAGCCCCGGGCTGTGCACAGTCCCTCTGTATCATAGGTAGAGCCCCGGGCTGTGCACCGTGCCTCTGTACCATAGGTAGGGTCCCGGGCTGTGCACCGTCCCTCTGTATCATAGGTAGGGTCCCGGGCTGTGCATCGTCCCTCTGTATCATAGGTAGAGCCCAGGGCTGTGCACCGTCCCTCTGTATCATAGGTAGAGCCCCAGGCTGTGCACTGTCCCTCTGTACCATAGGTAGAGCCCCGGGCTGTGCACAGTCCCTCTGTATCATAGGTAGAGCCCCGGGCTGTGCACCGTCCCTCTGTATCATAGGTAGAGCCCCACGCTGTGAACCGTCCCTCTGTATCACAGGGAGAGCCCTGTGCTGTGCACCGTCCCTCTGTATCATAGGTAGAGCCCCGTGCTGTGCACCGTCCCTCTGTATCATAGATAGAGAACCCCGGGCTGTGCACCGTCCCTCTGTATCATAGGTAGAGCCCCACGCTGTGAACCGTCCCTCTGTATCACAGGGAGAGCCCCGGGCTGTGCACCGTCCCTCTGTATCATAGTTAGAGCCCCACGCTGTGAACCGTCCCTCTGTATCACAGGGAGAGCCCCAGCCTGTGCACCGTCCCTCTGCATCATAGGTAGAGCCCCACACTGTGCACCGTCCCTCTGTATCATAGGTAGGGTCCCGGGCTGTGCACCGTCCCTCTGTATCATAGGTAGAGCCCCGTGCTGTGCACCATCCCTCTGTATCATAGCTAGAGCCCCGGGCTGTGCACCGTCCCGCTGTATCATAGGTAGCGAACCCTGGACTGTGCACTGTCCCTCTGTACCATAGGTAGAGCCCCGGGCTGTGCACAGTCCCTCTGTATCATAGGTAGAGCCCCGGGCTGTGCACCGTCCCTCTGTGTCATAGGTAGAGCCCCGGGCTGTGCACCGTCCCTCTGTGTCATAGGTAGAGCCCTGGGCTGTGCACCATCCCTCTGTATCATAGGTAGAGAGCCCCGGTTTGTGCACCGTCCCTCTGTATCATAGGTAGGGTCCCGGGCTGTGCACCATCCCTCTGTATCACAGGTAGAGCCCCGGGCTGTGCACCTTCCCTCTGTATCACAGGTAGAGCCCCGTGCTGTGCACCGTCCCTCTGTATCATAGATAGAGGCCCCCGGGCTGTGCACTGTCCCTCTGTGTCATAGGTAGAGCCCCTGGCTGTGCACCGTCCCTCTGTATCATAGATAGAGAGCCCCGGGCAGTGCACCGTCCCTCTGTATCATAGGTAGAGAGCCCCCGCTGTGCACCGTCCCTCTGTATCATAGGGAGAGCCCCGGGCTGTGCACCGTCCCTCTATATCATAGGTAGGGTCCCGGGCTGTGCACCGTCCCTCTGTATCATAGGTAGAGAGCCCCGGGCTGTGCATCGTCCCTCTGTATCATAGGTAGAGCCCCCGGCTGTGCACCGTCCCTCTGTATCATAGGTAGAGAGCCCAGGGCTGTGCATCGTCCCTCTGTATCATAGGAAGAGCCCCCGGCTGTGCACCGTCCGTCTGTATCATAAATAGAGAGCCCAGTGCTGTGCATCGTCCCTCTGTATCATAGGTAGAGCCCCCGGCTGTGCACCGTCCCTATGTATCATAGGTAGAGAGCCCAGGGCTGTGCATCGTCCCTCTGTATCATAGGGAGACCCCCGGGCTGTGCACCGTCCCTCTGTATCATAGATAGAGAGCCCCGGGCTGTGCACCGTCCCTCTGTATCATAGATAGAGCCCCCGGCTGGGCACCGTCCCTCTGTATTATAGGTAGAGCCCCACGCTGTGAACCGTCCCTCTGTATCACAGGGAGAGCCCCGGGCTGTGCACCGTCCCTCTGTATCATAGGTAGAGCCCCGTGCTGTGCACCGTCCCTCTGTATCATAGGTAGAGCCCCACGCTGTGAACCGTCCCTCTGTATCACAGGGAGAACCCCGGGCTGTGCACCGTCCCTCTGTATCATAGGTAGAGCCCCACGCTGTGCACCGTCCCTCCTTATCATAGGTAGAGCCCCACGCTGTGAACCGTCCCTCTGTATCACAGGGAGAACCCCGGGCTGTGCACCGTCCCTCTGTATCATAGGTAGAGCCCTGGGCTGTGCACCGTCCCTCTGTATCATAGGTAGAGCCCCGTGCTGTGCACCGTCCCTCTGTATCATAGGGAGGGTCCCGGGCTGTGAACCGTCCCTCTGTATCATAGGTAGAGCCCCGTGCTGTGCACCGTCCCTCTGTATCATAGGTAGAGCCCCCGGCTGTGCACCGTCCCTCTGTATCATAGGTAGAGCCCCACGCTGTGCACCATCCCTCTGTATCATAGGTAGAGCCCCGTGCTGTGCACCGTCCTCTGTATCATAGGTAGGGTCCCGGGCTGTGCACCGTCCCTCTGTATCATAGGTAGGGTCCCGGGCTGTGCACCGTCCCTCTGTATCATAGGTAGAGCCCCGGGCTGTGCACCATCCTCTGTATCATAGGTAGAGCCCCAGGCTGTGCACTGTCCCTCTGTACCATAGGTAGAGCCCCGGGCTGTGCACAGTCCCTCTGTATCATAGGTAGAGCCCCGGGCTGTGCACCGTCCCTCTGTGTCATAGGTAGAGCCCCGGGCTGTGCACCGTCCCTCTGTGTCATAGGTAGAGCCCTGGGCTGTGCACCATCCCTCTGTATCATAGGTAGAGAGCCCCGGGCTGTGCACAGTCCCTCTGTATCATAGGTAGGGTCCCGGGCTGTGCACCATCCCTCTGTATCACAGGTAGAGCCTCGGGCTGTGCACCTTCCCTCTGTATCATAGGTAGCGCCCCGGGCTCTGCACCGTCCCTCTGTATCGTAGGCAGAGACCCGGGCTGTGCACCGTCCCTCTGTATCGTAGGTAGGGTCCCTGGCTGTGCACCGTCCCTCTGTATCATAGGTAGAGCCCCGTGCTGTGCACCGTCCCTCTGTATCATAAGTAGGGTCCCTGGCTGTGCACCGTCCCTCTGCATCATAGGTAGAGCCCCGTGCTGTGCACCGTCCCTCTGTATCATAAGTAGGGTCCCGGGCTGTGCACCGTCCCTCTGCATCATAGGTAGGGTCCCGGGCTGTGCACCGTCCCTCTGTATCATAGGTAGAGCCCCGGGCTGTGCACCGTCCCTCTGTATCATAGGTAGAGCCCCAGGCTGTGCACTGTCCCTCTGTACCATAGGTAGAGCCCCGGGCTGTGCACCGTCCTCTGTATCATAGGTAGAGCCCCGGGCTGTGCACCGTCCCTCTGTGTCATAGGTAGAGCCCCGGGCTGTGCACCGTCCCTCTGTGTCATAGGTAGAGCCCCGGGCTGTGCACCGTCCCTCTGTACCATAGGTAGAGCCCCGGGCTGTGCACAGTCCCTCTGTATCATAGGTAGAGCCCCGGGCTGTGCACCGTGCCTCTGTACCATAGGTAGGGTCCCGGGCTGAGCACCATCCCTCTGTATCATAGGTAGGGTCCCGGGCTGTGCACCGTCCCTCTGTATCATAGGTAGAGCCCCGGGCTGTGCACCGTCCCTCTGTATCATAGGTAGAGCCCCAGGCTGTGCACTGTCCCTCTGTACCATAGGTAGAGCCCCGGGCTGTGCACAGTCCCTCTGTATCATAGGTAGAGCCCCGGGCTGTGCACCGTCCCTCTGTATCATAGGTAGAGCCCCACGCTGTGAACCGTCCCTCTGTATCACAGGGAGAGCCCCGTGCTGTGCACCGTCCCTCTGTATCATAGGTAGAGCCCCGTGCTGTGCACCGTCCCTCTGTATCATAGATAGAGAGCCCCGGGCTGTGCACCGTCCCTCTGTATCATAGGTAGAGCCCCACGCTGTGAACCGTCCCTCTGTATCACAGGGAGAGCCCCGGGCTGTGCACCGACCCTCTGTATCATAGTTAGAGCCCCACGCTGTGAACCGTCCCTCTGTATCACAGGGAGAGCCCCGGGCTGTGCACCGTCCCTCTGTATCATAGGTAGAGCCCCGCGCTGTGCACAGTCCCTCTGTATCATAGGTAGAGCCCCGGGCTGTGCACCGTCCCGCTGTATCATAGGTAGCGAACCCTGGCCTGTGCACCATTGCTCTGTATCATAAGTAGAGCCCCAGGCTGTGCACCATCCCTCTGTATTATAGGGAGAGCCCCGGGCTGTGCACCATCCCTCTGTATCATAGGTAGAGCCCGGGCTGTGCACCATCCCTCTGTATCATAGGGACAGTCCCAGGCTATACACCATTCCTCTGTATCATAGGTAGAGCTCCGGGCTGTGCACCATCCCTCTGTATCATAGGTAGAGCCCTGGGCTGTGCACCGTCCCTCTGTATCACAGGTTGAGCCCCGTGCTGTGCACCGTCCCTCTGTATCATAGATAGAGGCCCCCAGGCTGTGCACTGTCCCTCTGTGTCATAGGTAGAGCCCCTGGCTGTGCACCGTCCCTCTGTATCATAGATAGAGAGCCCCGGGCAGTGCACCGTCCCTCTGTATCATAGGTAGAGAGCCCCCCGCTGTGCACCGTCCCTCTGTATCATAGGGAGAGCCCCGGGCTGTGCACCGTCCCTCTATATCATAGGTAGGGTCCCGGGCTGTGCACCGTCCCTCTGTATCATAGGTAGAGAGCCCCGGGCTGTGCATCGTCCCTCTGTATCATAGGTAGAGCCCCCGGCTGTGCACCGTCCCTCTGTATCATAGGTAGAGAGCCCAGGGCTGTGCATCGTCCCTCTGTATCATAGGAAGAGCCCCCGGCTGTGCACCGTCCGTCTGTATCATAAATAGAGAGCCCAGTGCTGTGCATCGTCCCTCTGTATCATAGGTAGAGCCCCCGGCTGTGCACCGTCCCTATGTATCATAGGTAGAGAGCCCAGGGCTGTGCATCGTCCCTCTGTATCATAGGGAGACCCCCGGGCTGTGCACCGTCCCTCTGTATCATAGATAGAGAGCCCCGGGCTGTGCACCGTCCCTCTGTATCATAGATAGAGCCCCCGGCTGGGCACCGTCCCTCTGTATTATAGGTAGAGCCCCACGCTGTGAACCGTCCCTCTGTATCACAGGGAGAGCCCCGGGCTGTGCACCGTCCCTCTGTATCATAGGTAGAGCCCCGTGCTGTGCACCGTCCCTCTGTATCATAGGTAGAGCCCCACGGAGTGAACCGTCCCTCTGTATCACAGGGAGAGCCCCGGGCTGTGCACCGTCCCTCTGTATCATAGGTAGAGCCCCACGCTGTGCACCGTCCCTCCTTATCATAGGTAGAGCCCCACGCTGTGAACCGTCCCTCTGTATCACAGGGAGAGCCCCGGGCTGTGCACCGTCCCTCTGTATCATAGGTAGAGCCCCGTGCTGTGCACCGTCCCTCTGTATCATAGGTAGGGTCCCGGGCTGTGAACCGTCCCTCTGTATCATAGGTAGAGCCCCGTGCTGTGCACCGTCCCTCTGTATCATAGGTAGAGCCCCCGGCTGGTGCACCGTCCCTCTGTATCATAGGTAGAGCCCCACGCTGTGCACCATCCCTCTGTATCATAGGTAGAGCCCCGTGCTGTGCACCGTCCCTCTGTATCATAGGTAGGGTCCCGGGCTGTGCACCGTCCCTCTGTATCATAGGTAGAGCCCCCGGCTGGGCACCGTCCCTCTGTATCATAGGTAGAGCCCCACGCTGTGCACCATCCCTCTATATCATAGGTAGAGCCCCGTGCTGTGCACCGTCCCTCTGTATCATAGGTAGGGTCCCGGGCTGTGCACCGTCCCTCTGTATCATAGGTAGGGTCCCGGGCTGTGCACCATCCCTCTGTATCATAGGTAGAGCCCCGGGCTGTGCACCGTCCCTCTGTATCATAGGTAGAGCCCCAGGCTGTGCACTGTCCCTCTGTACCATAGGTAGAGCCCCGGGCTGTGCACAGTCCCTCTGTATCATAGGTAGAGCCCCGGGCTGTGCACCGTCCCTCTGTGTCATAGGTAGAGCCCCGGGCTGTGCACCGTCCCTCTGTGTCATAGGTAGAGCCCTGGGCTGTGCACCATCCCTCTGTATCATAGGTAGAGAGCCCGGGCTGTGCACCGTCCCTCTGTATCATAGGTAGGGTCCCGGGCTGTGCACCATCCCTCTGTATCACAGGTAGAGCCCCGGGCTGTGCACCTTCCCTCTGTATCATAGGTAGAGCCCCGGGCTCTGCACCGTCCCTCTGTATCGTAGGCAGAGACCCGGGCTGTGCACCGTCCCTCTGTATCGTAGGTAGGGTCCCTGGCTGTGCACCGTCCCTCTGTATCACAGGGAGAGCCCGGGCTGTGCACCGTCCCTCTGTATCATAGTTAGAGCCCCACGCTGTGAACCGTCCCTCTGTACCATAGGTAGAGCCCCGGGCTGTGCACCGTCCCTCTGTGTCATAGGTAGAGCCCCGGGCTGTGCACCGTCCCTCTGGGTCATAGGTAGAGCCCCGGGCTGTGCACCATCCCTCTGTACCATAGGTAGAGCCCCGGGCTGTGCACATTCCCTCTTTATCATAGGTAGAGCCCCGGGCTGTGCACCGTGCCTCTGTACCATAGGTAGGGTCCCGGGCTGTGCACCGTCCCTCTGTATCATAGGTAGGGTCCCAGGCTGTGCACCGTCCCTCTGTATCATAGGTAGAGCCCCGGGCTGTGCACCGTCCCTCTGTATCATAGCTAGAGCCCCGGGCTGTGCACCGTCCCTCTGTATCATAGGTAGAGCCCCGGGCTGTGCACCGTCCCTCTGTATCATAGGTAAAGCCCCGCGCTGTGCACAGTCCCTCTGTATCATAGGTAGAGCCCCGGGCTGTGCACCGTCCCGCTGTATCATAGGTAGCGAACCCTGGCCTGTGCACCATTGCTCTGTATCATAAGTAGAGCCCCAGGCTCTGCACCATCCCTCTGTATTATAGGGAGAGCCCCGGGCTGTGCACCATCCCTCTGTATCATAGGTAGAGCCCGGGCTGTGCACCATCCCTCTGTATCATAGGGACAGTCCCAGGCTATACACCATTCCTCTGTATCATAGGTAGAGCTCCGGGCTGTGCACCATCCCTCTGTATCATAGGTAGAGCCCTGGGCTGTGCACCGTCCCTCTGTATCACAGGTAGAGCCCCGTGCTGTGCACCGTCCCTCTGTATCATAGATAGAGGCCCCCGGGCTGTGCACTGTCCCTCTGTGTCATAGGTAGAGCCCCTGGCTGTGCACCGTCCCTCTGTATCATAGATAGAGAGCCCCGGGCAGTGCACCGTCCCTCTGTATCATAGGTAGAGAGCCCCCGCTGTGCACCGTCCCTCTGTATCATAGGGAGAGCCCCGAGCTGTGCACCGTCCCTCTATATCATAGGTAGGGTCCCGGGCTGTGCACCGTCCCTCTGTATCATAGGTAGAGAGCCCCGGGCTGTGCATCGTCCCTCTGTATCATAGGTAGAGCCCCCGGCTGTGCACCGTCCCTCTGTATCATAGGTAGAGAGCCCAGGGCTGTGCATCGTCCCTCTGTATCATAGGAAGAGCCCCCGGCTGTGCACCGTCCGTCTGTATCATAAATAGAGAGCCCAGTGCTGTGCATCGTCCCTCTGTATCATAGGTAGAGCCCCGGCTGTGCACCGTCCCTATGTATCATAGGTAGAGAGCCCAGGGCTGTGCATCGTCCCTCTGTATCATAGGGAGACCCCGGGCTGTGCACCGTCCCTCTGTATCATAGATAGAGAGCCCCGGGCTGTGCACCGTCCCTCTGTATCATAGATAGAGCCCCCGGCTGGGCACCGTCCCTCTGTATTATAGGTAGAGCCCCACGCTGTGAACCGTCCCTCTGTATCACAGGGAGAGCCCCGGGCTGTGCACCGTCCCTCTGTATCATAGGTAGAGCCCCGTGCTGTGCACCGTCCCTCTGTATCATAGGTAGAGCCCCACGCTGTGAACCGTCCCTCTGTATCACAGGGAGAGCCCCGGGCTGTGCACCGTCCCTCTGTATCATAGGTAGAGCCCCACGCTGTGAACCGTCCCTCTGTATCACAGGGAGAGCCCCGGGCTGTGCACTGTCCTTCTGTATCATAGTTAGAGCCCCACGCTGTGCACCATCCCTCTGTATCATAGGTAGAGCCCCGTGCTGTGCACCGTCCCTCTGTATCATAGGTAGGGTCCCGGGCTGTGCACCGTCCCTCTGTATCATAGGTAGGGTCCCGGGCTGTGCACCGTCCCTCTGTATCATAGGTAGAGCCCCGGGCTGTGCACCATCCCTCTGTATCATAGGTAGAGCCCCAGGCTGTGCACTGTCCCTCTGTACCATAGGTAGAGCCCCGGGCTGTGCACAGTCCCTCTGTATCATAGGTAGAGCCCCGGGCTGTGCACCGTCCCTCTGTGTCATAGGTAGAGCCCCGGGCTGTGCACCGTCCCTCTGTGTCATAGGTAGAGCCCTGGGCTGTGCACCATCCCTCTGTATCATAGGTAGAGAGCCCCGGGCTGTGCACCGTCCCTCTGTATCATAGGTAGGGTCCCACGCTGTGCACCATCCCTCTGTATCACAGGTAGAGCCCCGGGCTGTGCACCTTCCCTCTGTATCATAGGTAGCGCCCCGGGCTCTGCACCGTCCCTCTGTATCGTAGGCAGAGACCCGGGCTGTGCACCGTCCCTCTGTATCATAGGTAGGGTCCCTGGCTGTGCACCGTCCCTCTGTATCATAGGTAGAGCCCCATGCTGTGCACCGTCCCTCTGTATCATAGGTAGGGTCCCGGGCTGTGCACCGTCCCTCTGTATCATAGGTAGAGCCCCGTGCTGTGCACCGTCCCTCTGTATCATAAGTAGGGTCCCGGGCTGTGCACCGTCCCTCTGTATCATAGGTAGGGCCCCGGGCTGTGCACCGTCCCTCTGTATCATAGGTAGAGACCCCGGGCTGTGCACCGTCCTCTGTATCATAGGTAGAGCCCCAGGCTGTGCACTGTCCCTCTGTACCATAGGTAGAGCCCCGGGCTGTGCACAGTCCCTCTGTATCATAGGTAGTGCCCCGGGCTGTGCACCGTCCCTCTGTGTCATAGCGTAGAGCCCCGGGCTGTGCACCGTCCCTCTGTGTCATAGGTAGAGCCCCGGGCTGTGCACCGTCCCTCTGTACCATAGGTAGAGCCCCGGGCTGTGCACAGTCCCTCTGTATCATAGGTAGAGCCCCGGGCTGTGCACCGTGCCTCTGTACCATAGGTAGGGTCCCGGGCTGTGCACCGTCCCTCTGTATCATAGGTAGGGTCCCGGGCTGTGCACCGTCCCTCTGTATCATAGGTAGAGCCCCGGGCTGTGCACCGTCCCTCTGTATCATAGGTAGAGCCCCAGGCTGTGCACTGTCCGCTCTGTACCATAGGTAGAGCCCGGGCTGTGCACAGTCCCTCTGTATCATAGGTAGAGCCCCGGGCTGTGCACCGTCCCTCTGTATCATAGGTAGAGCCCCACGCTGTGAACCGTCCCTCTGTATCACAGGGAGAGCCCCGTGCTGTGCACCGTCCCTCTGTATCATAGGTAGAGCCCCGTGCTGTGCACCGTCCCTCTGTATCATAGATAGAGAGCCCCGGGCTGTGCACCGTCCCTCTGTATCATAGGTAGAGCCCCACGCTGTGAACCGTCCCTCTGTATCACAGGGAGAGCCCCGGGCTGTGCACCGACCCTCTGTATCATAGTTAGAGCCCCACGCTGTGAACCGTCCCTCTGTATCACAGGGAGAGCCCCAGGCTGTGCACCGTCCCTCTGCATCCTAGGTAGAGCCCCACACTGTGCACCGTCCCTCTGTATCATAGGTAGGGTCCCGGGCTGTGCACCGTCCCTCTGTATCATAGGTAGAGCCCCGTGCTGTGCACCATCCCTCTGTATGATAGCTAGAGCCCCGGGCTGTGCACCGTCCCTCTGTATCATAGGTAGAGCCCCGGGCTGTGCACCGTCCCTCTGTATCATAGGTAGAGCCCCGCGCTGTGCACAGTCCCTCTGTATCATAGGTAGAGCCCCGGGCTGTGCACCGTCCCTCTGTATCATAGGTAGCGAACCCTGGCCTGTGCACCATTGCTCTGTATCATAAGTAGAGCCCCAGGCTGTGCACCATCCCTCTGTATTATAGGGAGAGCCCCGGGCTGTGCACCATCCCTCTGTATCATAGGTAGAGCCCGGGCTGTGCACCATCCCTCTGTATCATAGGAGACAGTCCCAGGCTGTACACCGTTCCTCTGTATCATAGGTAGAGCTCCGGGCTGTGCACCATCCCCTCTGTATCATAGGTAGAGCCCCGGGCTGTGCACCGTCCCTCTGTATCACAGGTAGAGCCCCGTGCTGTGCACCGTCCCTCTGTATCATAGATAGAGGCCCCGGGCTGTGCACTGTCCCTCTGTGTCATAGGTAGAGCCCCTGGCTGTGCACCGTCCCTCTGTATCATAGATAGAGAGCCCCGGGCTGTGCACCGTCCCTCTGTATCATAGGTAGAGAGCCCCGGGCTGTGCACCGTCCCTCTGTATCATAGGGAGAGCCCCGGGCTGTGCACCGTCCCTCTATATCATAGGTAGGGTCCCGGGCTGTGCACCGTCCCTCTGTATCATAGGTAGAGAGCCCAGGGCTGTGCATCGTCCCTCTGTATCATAGGAAGAGCCCCCGGCTGTGCACCGTCCCTCTGTATCATAGGTAGAGAGCCCAGGGCTGTGCATCGTCCCTCTGTATCATAGGGAGACCCCCGGGCTGTGCACCGTCCCTCTGTATCATAGATAGAGAGCCCCGGGCTGTGCACCGTCCCTCTGTATTATAGGTAGAGCCCCACGCTGTGAACCGTCCCTCTGTATCACAGGGAGAGCCCCGGGCTGTGCACCGTCCCTCTGCATCATAGGTAGAGCCCTGTGCTGTGCACCGTCCCTCTGTATCATAGGTAGAGCCCCACGCTGTGAACCGTCCCTCTGTATCACAGGGAGAGCCCCGGGCTGTGCACCGTCCCTCTGTATCATAGGTAGAGCCCCGCGGCTGTGCACCGTCCCTCCTGTATCATAGGTAGAGCCCCACGCTGTGAACCGTTCCTCTGTATCACAGGGAGAGCCCCGGGCTGTGCACCGTCCCTCTGTATCATAGATAGATGGGCACCGTCCCTCTGTATTATAGGTAGAGCCCCACGCTGTGAACCGTCCCTCTGTATCACAGGGAGAGCTCCGGGCTGTGCACCGTCCCTCTGCATCATAGGTAGAGCCCTGTGCTGTGCACCGTCCCTCTGTATCATAGGTAGAGCCCCACGCTGTGAACCGTCCCTCTGTATCACAGGGAGAGCCCCGGGCTGTGCACCGTCCCTCTGTATCATAGGTAGAGCCCCACGCTGTCCACCGTCCCTCTGTATCATAGGTAGAGCCCCGTGCTGTGCACCGTCCCTCTGTATCATAGGTAGGGTCCCGGGCTGTGAACCGTCCCTCTGTATCATAGGTAGAGCCCCGTGCTGTGCACCGTCCCTCTGTATCATAGGTAGAGCCCCGGCTGTGCACCGTCCCTCTGTATCATAGGTAGAGCCCCACGCTGTGCACCATCCCTCTGTATCATAGGTAGAGCCCCGTGCTGTGCACCGTCCCTCTGTATCATAGGTAGGGTCCCGGGCTGTGCACCGTTCCTCTGTATCATAGGTAGAGCCCCCGGCTGTGCACCGATCCCTCTGTATCATAGGTAGAGCCCCACGCTGTGCACCATCCCTCTGTATCATAGGTAGAGCCCCGTGCTGTGCACCGTCCCTCTGTATCATAGGTAGGGTCCCGGGCTGTGCACCGTCCCTCTGTATCATAGGTAGGGTCCCGGGCTGTGCACCATCCCTCTGTATCATAGGTAGAGCCCCGGGCTGTGCACCGTCCCTCTGTATCATAGGTAGAGCCCCAGGCTGTGCACTGTCCCTCTGTACCATAGGTAGAGCCCCGGGCTGTGCACAGTCCCTCTGTATCATAGGTAGAGCCCCGGGCTGTGCACAGTCCCTCTGTATCATAGGTAGAGCCCCGGGCTGTGCACCGTCCCTCTGTGTCATAGGTAGAGCCCTGGGCTGTGCACCATCCCTCTGTATCATAGGTAGAGAGCTCCGGGCTGTGCACCGTCCCTCTGTATCATAGGTAGGGTCCCGGGCTGTGCACCATCCCTCTGTATCACAGGTAGAGCCCCGGGCTGTGCACCTTCCCTCTGTATCATAGGTAGAGCCCCGGGCTCTGCACCGTCCCCTCTGTATCGTAGGCAGAGACCCGGGCTGTGCACCGTCCCTCTGTATCGTAGGTAGGGTCCCTGGCTGTGCACCGTCCCTCTGTATTATAGGTAGAGCCCCGTGCTGTGCACCGTCCCTCTGTATCATAAGTAGGGTCCCTGGCTGTGCACCGTCCCTCTGCATCATAGGTAGAGCCCCGTGCTGTGCACCGTCCCTCTGTATCATAAGTAGGGTCCCGGGCTGTGCACCGTCCTCTGTATCATAGGTAGGGTCCCGGGCTGTGCACCGTCCCTCTGTATCATAGGTAGAGCCCCGGGCTGTGCACCGTCCCTCTGTATCATAGGTAGAGCCCCAGGCTGTGCACTGTCCCTCTGTACCATAGGTAGAGCCCCGGGCTGTGCACAGTCCCTCTGTATCATAGGTAGAGCCCCGGGCTGTGCACCGTCCCTCTGTACCATAGGTAGAGCCCCGGGCTGTGCACAGTCCCTCTGTATCATAGATAGAGCCCCCGGCTGGGCACCGTCCCTCTGTATTATAGGTAGAGCCCCACGCTGTGAACCGTCCCTCTGTATCACAGGGAGAGCCCCGGGCTGTGCACCGTCCCTCTGCATCATAGGTAGAGCCCTGTGCTGTGCACCGTCCCTCTGTATCATAGGTAGAGCCCCACGCTGTGAACCGTCCCTCTGTATCACAGGGAGAGCCCCGGGCTGTGCACCGTCCCTCTGTATCATAGGTAGAGCCCCACGCTGTGCACCGTCCCTCCTTATCATAGGTAGAGCCCCGGGCTGTGCACAGTCCCTCTGTATCATAGGTAGAGCCCCGGGCTGTGCACCGTCCCTCTGTGTCATAGGTAGAGCCCCGGGCTGTGCACCGTCCCTCTGTGTCATAGGTAGAGCCCTGGGCTGTGCACCATCCCTCTGTATCATAGGTAGAGAGCCCCGGGCTGTGCACCGTCCCTCTGTATCATAGGTAGGGTCCCGGGCTGTGCACCATCCTCTGTATCCCAGGTAGAGCCCCGGGCTGTGCACCTTCCCTCTGTATCATAGGTAGAGCCCCGGGCTCTGCACCGTCCCTCTGTATCGTAGGCAGAGACCCGGGCTGTGCACCGTCCCTCTGTATCGTAGGTAGGGTCCCTGGCTGTGCACCGTCCCTCTGTATTATAGGTAGAGCCCCGTGCTGTGCACCGTCCCTCTGTATCATAAGTAGGGTCCCTGGCTGTGCACCGTCCCTCTGTATCATAGGTAGAGCCCGTGCTGTGCACCGTCCCTCTGTATCATAAGTAGGGTCCCGGGCTGTGCACCGTCCCTCTGTATCATAGGTAGGGTCCCGGGCTGTGCACCGTCCCTCTGTATCATAGGTAGAGCCCCGGGCTGTGCACCGTCCCTCTGTATCATAGGTAGAGCCCCAGGCTGTGCACTGTCCCTCTGTACCATAGGTAGAGCCCCGGGCTGTGCACAGTCCCTCTGTATCATAGGTAGAGCCCCGGGCTGTGCACCGTCCCTCTGTGTCATAGGTAGAACCCCGGGCTGTGCACCGTCCCTCTGTGTCATAGGTAGAGCCCCGGGCTGTGCACCGTCCCTCTGTGTCATAGGTAGAGCCCCGGGCTGTGCACCGTCCCTCTGTATCATAGGTAGAGCCCCGGGCTGTGCACCGTCCCTCTGTATCATAGGGAGAGAGCCCCGGACTGTGCACCGTCCCTCTGTTTCATAGGTAGAGCCCCGGGCTGTGCACCGTCCCTCTGTGTCATAGGTAGAGCCCCGGGCTGTGCACCGTCCCTCTGTGTCATAGGTAGAGCCCCGGGCTGTGCACAGTCCCTCTGTATCATAGGTAGAGCCCCGGGCTGTGCACCGTCCCTCTGTGTCATAGGTAGAGCCCCGGGCTGTGCACCGTCCCTCTGTGTCATAGGGAAAGAGCCCCAGCAATCCTCCTTCAATGCTGAGCTTCCGCATTCATAAAAGTACTATTAATAAAATTAAACTTGTAGTTTAAGAATACTCAAAAATTGTAAACTTTGCCAAAAGTGTAAGTTTACATTTGTGAATCAGGCCCCTACTCTATAGAAGAGTTACAGATTTGACAATATTGTGTTACGCTGTATCTGAGTTTCTATTCCTCTTCCACACCCTGGATTACGCCTACTCTGCTCACTATGTCTACCTTTGGTGAGTCAAGTGCACCAAGGAAGTATCTTGAATATTGAAATGGAATGAAATAGAATCTTAGGCCTCACAATCTCCTTATGACTTTAGTCTTATCTGTGAACATTAGGAGTGCTTAGAAATAGGCTCAGTTATGGTAGTGACTGCTAAAAGAATTTCTTGACAAACACCACTCAACAAATTGTACAATTCAGTGAGGTGGGAAAACACAAACAACGCCCAATCTCCACCATGAAACATGCGATTTGACATTTAATCCTGCTTAACCAAAATACGCCTGCACAGATTCTACCAAAATACGCCTGCACAGATTCTACGACAGAGCAGTCTAGGAAAAAGAAATGGTTGGAATGCTTAAATTCATGTTAGCCACTGGTAATTAATTGGGACTGTAGTACAGTCCATTGTTTTTTTCCCCACTATGCCACCTCAGTTTGTACCCAGCCAAATGTAAATCAGTCTTGACTCTGCTCGGATGCGAACGGTCCAGCCTGAACTGCCAGCCAGGTCCTCCCTGACCCGGAACAGAAGCAACCCAGGACCAGTTTCACTCCGATTGGGGCTCTTCAGTGGGTGTAGCTTAATTCCAGTGAGACAGTGTGCCTGGGACTCACATCTGGGCATACCCGCCCCACTCAGGGCGTCGCATCGAAGAATACACAAATGTGATGGATGGAATGCTTGAATTAATCTCAACCACTGGCAATTACTTGGGGCTGCAGCACAGTCCCTTATTATTATGCCCACCATGCTACCTCAGTTTAGACCCCACCATATGTAAATCAGTTTGCACCCTGCTCCAATTGGAACAGGACACACTGAGACATTTTTTGGGTGAGAATAGTCCCCAAGTTTCACTATCAAAATCACTCATACCCCAGTTGTTGTGTAATGAGCAAGATGGAAACTATGGAACCAGAAAGCATCGTTTTTAATAATCCCAGCCTTCCCGTGTGACAAACTGTGCTGTTGGGCAATCACTTTTTGAATATTTTTCTCTGCTCTTCTATTTTTTTGCAGAAATAGGTAGCCCTTAATCAAACTAAACACTAGTAGTGAGTATGTTGTTGGACTTGGCCTTCTCTGCAGGGTCACCCTCAAATTTTTTTGCCTTCCCCCCCTCCTTTTTTCTGAAATTTGTTTTTGTTGGCCTTAAGACTTTGCTATCCAGTGCTAAAGCGCTTGTGCTCACTCCTTCAAACATCGTAAAATTGACTTACACCCAATTGGCAAAGTGACAAAGTCAGAATGTAGAAATTGTGAGAAGTTGGCCTGGTATATGCTGTTCACTAATTAAAGTGGACACCTTGCACCAGTACAATTCGACTCTTATGGTAGATAGGTTTAAGACAACCTTTAAAGAAAGCTATCCTAGTGGTAGCTGTGGAGAGCAGCCTTCAGGCTAAGTCTTGAAGGAATGTAAAGCAGCTTGTTTTACCACACAATCTCTTGAATCACCAAATGAAAAGACACCACACAGGTATATATATCAAATATATATGTATTTATTACTAACAACTCTCTACTAATCTCTTTATGAGATTAGAAGTCAGAGACATATGCACAAATCAACGTTTCACAATAAATTAAGCACAAATATGGCTGGGGCCCTAGGGCGTACCAGACCATATACTAAAAGAGACTTAGAAACAACGACTTGCAGAGAGACAAGGCCTAGGGCCTTCAGAAGTGCTGGGGCCTCACGAAACCACCCAAGGCAGGTAAGTAAAGGACCCACGGGGTACGCGTGCAGTGTGGATACACAGGCGCGAATCGCCGTTGACTTCAATGGGGCAAGTCGCGGTTGGAAATTAAGAGTTTTAGGATACTTCGGGAGAACCTACAAGCAAGTCACTTACAGGGTAAGTAGTTCTAGGGCCAACACCCACAGGAGCACCGTAGTGCTGGAGTTACCTCACCCAGGGAAGCCGGGTGCATAGGTGTCCTTTGGTGTCGGGTCGCGGCGTCGTTTTCAATGGAGGACAATGAAGACTTGCTGCTTGTGAAGTCCGAAGAAGTGTCCGGTGGAATCCAAGCCTGGATTCAGAAGATGGAAGACCTGAAAGCAGAGGGGACAGTGTTCAAAGTCACTTGGCAGTGACTCGGGGCAAGGAAGATGGATGCCCACCGTCGTTGCAAGATTCAGGTCGTTCGCGGGTGCCTTGACTCTTCAGCCACGAGGTCCAGGAGGCGTCGACGACAACCAGGAGCTGGATTCGGCGTGTCCCACAATGTCTGCAGCTTACTGCAGTGTCGGCGACTCGATCGGAGCCAACAAGCCTTGGTAACAGCAAGTCTCGGGGAAAGTGTAAAAAGGCAATGGCACAGACCAGCAAGGTCTGAGGGACTCATCCAGCGACGGTAAGTCAGGGCAGGCCTGGCTCAACCAGAGGAGCCCTTTGGTTCTGTAGGAAAGCCTTCAGGGGACCCACAAGCCGGCTGGCAAGGGATCGCAAAGACGCCTCAGGAGGATTTGCGCAACAGGGGCCCACGGTCACTCGAGACATGGTAGGCCTCTGATCTTCGGAGGGATTCCTGCTGGAGGCTAGGACCACACGTGGTCCAAAGCACAAGTTCGTAGAATGTTGTGAAGGGGTTGCACTCGACAATAGTGCACGGTACCCAGGGGTCGCGGTTCCTCATCACTCTTGGGGTCCACTGGCCTCAGCTTCGCTGGGGACTCACGATGGCCTTTGAGAAGTCAGGAAATCCACTTCTTGGGCTGCAGGGACTTCGGACTCGGGCGGGAGCGGCGTAGTTTGCGACCGTCGTTTGTAGTTTTGGTGCCTGCCAAGCAGGGGAGTCACTCCTTGACTCCAAGGGAGATTCTTCAGTCTTCCAAAGGTAGTGGAACGTCGAAGGTCCAGGATTCTTCTTCAGAGCGTCGTCCAGGGATATCTAGGGTGCAATGCACAGGTTCCCCTCTTATACTAAAAGAAAGGGAGGGACTAGCTCTATGACCCCACCTATGGGAGGGTCAGGGAGTGGGTGGCTACACCCACTTCCCTTTGTCCAGTTTCACGCCAGAGCAGGGGCAGGTAGCCCCTGAGCTGGTTTGAACTGGCATATGCACAGAGGAGCCTTCTGCTCCCCCAGTGCAGGACTTCAAAGCACTCTAAGAGTGCACCCACCCAGCCCCAATACACTAAACCCTGTCTGGGAGGTGGTTACACCTCCCTGTGACAGGATGCCTATTGTTGGGCTTCCTCCACTGCGAGTTTCGGTCATCAGCAGGAGGGCAGCCCAGTGTCTGTGACTGGTGGCATCCATTTTGTGATGCCAGGGCTCTGCAGGATTCTACCGCGTTTCCACAGTAGGTACATGTCTATCCCTCTAGAAGGGTGGAATGCTACCCCCGCCGCCAGGACTGGCGGGGGGTAGTATTCCAAGATGTTTGACACCAAACACGACATGTTTTGATGCAGCCATTCCAAAGTTAGCATTTTACCGCGAGGATATAATGCACTTAAGAGTATATGGTTTAACCGCATCCACAAACAGCCCCAGAGAATGGACTCTGAGAGCTGCAGAGGGGCCCTGCTCAGGCAGAGGCACCCTCTCACATAGGAACCAAGCACCCTGCCCTCAGGATTGATAGGGCCTGCCTTAGGGGTGACTGATAGGTTTAAATGTGTGTGCAGGAGAGATATAGGAAACCTATATCTCAGTGAGGAGTGCTAGCACCACCTCACCCAGGCTGCAGTAGCAGGCCTGTGGTGTCAGATTTAGTCTGCTTCCCAGGGGTGGCATAATACATGCTTCAGCCCCTGGTAGGCCTGTGAAGTACCTATGCCCTTGGTACCTAAGGTACCATATACTAGGGACTCATAAGGTACCACAGTATCCAATCACTAGTGCACCTAGAGTGCACTCCAAGTCATTTAGAGAGAACAGAGAGGCTGGGGCCCTGATTGGCAGGGACCCAGCCAGACTATAGCCAGAAACCAGTGTAAACATCAGAAAAAAGTGGGGGCAACATAAGAGGCAGATCCTACTCTCCTACACAACCCCCCAAACGCAGGGACACTAAACTAACCTTGACCAGTTGAGTCTTCGTGTTCTAAGTGGAAATACCTTGAGAGTCCATCTGCATTGGCATGTTGGGTCCCAGGTCTATGTTCCACTGTATAGTCCATCCCTGTAGGGAAATGGACCACCTCAAAAGTTTTGGGTTTTCACCTTTCATCTGTTTAAGCCATAGGAGGGGCTTGTGGTCAGTCTGAACTATGAAGTGAGTGCCAAACAAGTATGGCCTCAGCTTCTTCAGGGCCCACACCACAGCAAAGGCCTCCCTCTCTATAGCTGACCAACGTTTCTCTCTAGGGGTCAGCCTTCTGCTAATAAAAGCTACTGGCTGGTCTTGACCTTCATCATTCAGTTGAGACAGTACAGCTCCCACACCCAGCTCAGAAGCATCTGTTTGGACAATGAACTTTTTGGTGTAGTCTGGACTCTGTAAGATGGGGGCAGTGCACATGGCCTGCTTTAGGTCTTCAAATGCCTTCTGACAGCTAGCTGTCCACTGAACCTTTTTGGCATTTTCTTTGAGGTCAGATCATTCAAGGGGGTCACTATAGATCCATATCCCTTGACAAACCTCCTATAGTACCCAGTCAGGCCTAAGAAGGCTCTCACCTGTGTCTGGGTGGTTGGAGCAACCCATTCCATTATGGTTTGGATTTTGCTCTGTAAAGGCTGAACCTGGCCTCCACCTACAAGGTGGCCCAGGTACACAACCTGACTCTGCCCTATCTGGCACTTAGTGGCCTTGATAGTGAGGCCTGCTTTCTGCAGAGCCTCCAAAACATTTCTGAGGTGGACCAGGTGATCCTGCCAGGAGGAACTAAAGACAGCAATATCATCTAGATAAGCTGAGCAATAAGTTTCCATCCCTGCCAGAACTTTATTCACCAACCTCTGAAAAGTGGCAGGTGCATTTTTCAATCCAAAGGGCATCACCACAAAGTGGTAGTGCCCACTAGGAGTCGAAAATGCTGTTTTGGCTTTTGCATCATCAGCTAATCTGATCTGCCAGTAGCCAGCTGTTAGGTCAAATGTACTTAGATACTTGGCTGAGGCCAAAGTATCAATCAGCTCATCTGCCCTTGGTATGGGATAGGCATCAGTCCTAGTGACTGCATTGAGGCCTCTGTAGTCTACACAAAACCTCATTTCTTTCTTACCACCCTGGGTATGAGGCTTGGGTACCAGGACTACTGGGCTAGCCCAAGGGCTATCTGAAGGCTCAATTACACCTAGCTCCAACATTTTCTGGACTTCAGTCCTGATACAGTCCCTGACATGGTCAGGTTGCCTGTAGATTTTACTCTTGACAGGCAGACTGTCTCCAGTGTCCACCTCATGGGTGCACCAGGTAGTCTGACTAGGGGTCAGGCTAAACATATGTCTATACTGTTGCAGAACTTGTCTGCACTCAGTTTGCTGATGGTCAGTGAGGCTGCTTGCCAAAGCAACACCATCTACTGACCCATCATCAGGGTTCTGAGAGAGCAGGTCAGGAGAGGGTCACTCTCCTCCTCCTGGTCCTCATCAGTTGCCATGAGCAAGCCCATGTCAGCCCTGTCAACATATGGCTTTAATCTGTTGACATGGAGCACCCTCAGGGGGCTCCTGGGAGTTCCAAGATTCACCAGATAGGTGACTTCTCCCTTCTGTTCAACTATTGTATGGGGGCCACTCCACTTGTCCTGGAGGGCTGCTGGGGCCACAGGCTCCAACACCCACACTTTCTGTCCTGGCTGGTACACAGTCAGCACAGCCTTTGGTCATGCCAAGCTTTTTGCAATTCTTGGCTGGCCTCCAGGTTTTGGTTGCCTTTTTCATGTATTCGGCCATCCGGGAGCGGAGACCAAGTACATAGTCCATCACATCCTGTTTGGGGGGTTTGAGAGGTAACTCCCAGCCCTCTTTAACCAAACACAATGGACCTCTTACAGGGTGCCCAAACAGAAGCTCAAATGGGCTGTAACCAACCCCCTTCTGTGGAACCTCTCTGTATGCAAACAACAGGCAGGGAAGAAGAAGGTCCCATTTCCGCCTAAGCTTCTCTGGGAGTCCTTTAATCATTCCCTTAAGGGTTTTGTTGAAGCGTTCAACCAAACCATTGCATTGTGGGTGATAGGGAGTGGTGAACTTATAAGTTACACCACACTCCTTCCACATGGCTTTCAGATATCCTGACATGAAGTTAGTACCTCTGTCAGAGATGACCTCCTTTGGGAAACCCACTCTGGAGAAAACTCCAATGAGGGCTCTTGCCACCACAGGGGCTGTGGTGGTCCTCAGAGGAATTGCTTCTGGGTACCTGGTGGCATGATCCACTACCACCAGGATAAACCTGTGCCCAGATGCAGTTTGAGGGTCAAGGGGACCAACAATGTCAATCCCTACCCTTTCAAAGGGTACCCCCACCACAGGTAGTGGTATCAGGGGGCCTTTGTTGTGCCACCTGCCTTACCACTGGCTTGGCATGTGACACAGGAGCGACAAAACTCCTTTGTGTCCTCTGACATATGTGGCCAATGAAAATGTGGAACAAGCCTGTCCCAGGTCTTGTTTTGGCCCAAGTGACCTGCTAAAGGGATGTCATGTGCTAGGGTCAAGAGGAACCCCCTAAACTTCTGAGGTATTACCAACCTCGTGGTGGCTCCAGGGGCTGGATCTCTACCCTCAGAATATAGGAGTCCTTCATCCCAATAAACTTTATGGGACCCACTAGCAATCCCAGCAGCCTCAGCAGCAGCCTGCTGTCTGAGGGGTTCAAGAGAGGGGCAGCACTGTTGCTCCTTACTCAGATCTTCCCTAGAAGGGCCCCCTGCCCCCAAGAACTCAACCTGATCAGGCTCAAGTCCCTCTGGGGCAGTTCCTTCTTCAGGATCTGCTTCACCTCCCTCTGGGGATGAATCTGTGATCTGAGACAGAGGGGAAGGCACTGCCTTTACCCTACTGCTCCTCCTCTTGGGAAGCATCTGGTCCATCGTTCCAGGGTCCAGAGCTGGTTCAGTGTTATGCATTCTTGCTTGTGACCTGGTCACAGCAAATACCTCTGCAGGGATGCCCAACATCTCAGCATGAGTCCATAACTCTACTTCAGACCAGGCTGAAGTCTCTAGATCATTGCCCAATAGACATTCTACAGGGAGGTCTGCACTGACTACAACCTTCTTGAGGCCAGTTACCCCTCCCCAGGAGAAATTCACAACTGCCAGACTATGGTTGGTCCTGACATTGCTTGCATTGGTCACCTGGTACATTTCGCCCAGGATGATCTGTCCAGGGTCCACAAGATCCTCTGCCACCATGGTGACACTAGCACCTGTGTCCCTAAATGCCAAAGCCTGTTTGCCATTTATTACAGGCTGCTGTTTGTATTTGCCCAGATTACTGGGGCCTACTAGGAAGGACATATCAAGGTCTCCATCACAAATCAACATTGCCTGAGTGGGCACTCTGACTAGGTCAGAGTCCACTTCAGAACCCAGGGTCAACCCTACTACACCCTTATTCTGTGTACCACCTCCACCTGTAGCTGAGCTAGGGGAACAGTTGCCTTAGGGGCAGGAGTGGTGGTGGTTTGGTCTTTGGACTTGTTACAATCAGAAGTCCAGTGCCCTTTCTGTTTACAGAACTTGCACCAGGGCTTCTTTTGGCCTTTTCCCTTGTTGGATTGTGACTCCCCACCAGATGCAGATTTTTGGGGCCATTGTGAAGAATTCTGGTCTTTTGACTTATCCCCACCTTTCTCAGAGCCCTTAGGATCCTGCTTCTTGGTGTCACCCCCTTGGTTCTGGGGTTTCTGCCTTACCCTGGTTCTGACCCATTTGTCTGCCTTCTTTCCCAATTCTTGGGGAGAGGTCAGATCTGAGTCCACCAGGTATTGATGCAACAACTGGTTCTGGCAATTATTAAGGATCTGTTCTCTCATCATCAGATTATACAATCCCTTGAAATCAGTAACCCTACTGCCAACCAGCCAACCCTCCAGAGCCTTGGTTGCACAATCTACAAAGTCAGTCCAGTCCTGAGTCTGTGCCTTCTGGGTGTCTCTGAACTTCAACCTGTACTGCTCAGTGGTTAAGCCAAACCCATCTATCAGTGCACTCTTCAGGACTTCATAATTGTCAGCATCCTCTTCTCTAACAGTGAGGAGCTTGTCTCTACCTTTGTCTGAAAAGGAGAGCCACAAGATTGCTGCCCACTGCTTTTGGGGGACCTGCTGTACTCTACAGGCCCTCTCCATAGCAGTTATCCACTTGTGGATATCATCCCCACTCTGCTAGGGAGTAACAACCTTGCTCAGGTTCCTATGGTCTGGAATAGATTCTCTGCCTCTAGGGACACTGTTGCTGCCACCAAGGGGTTCTAACCCCTCTCTTCTAGAAGCTCTCTGGATCTCCAGGGCTTCTCTATCCAGTGCCAACTGCTTGGTTCTGAGGGCAACTCTTGCTTCCTCATACTGCAGCAGTTTGCACATTCTGTCAGAGGAGCTCTCTCTTATGGGAAAGTATGAGTTCCTCTGCTGGACAAATTCTCTGCCAGAGTGATAAGAGTGGTCAGATTCCCTGGAAGGGGACCTATGCCTCTCATCCACTCTGTCAGTTCTCTTAGGGAGAATTCCTCTGTCCTTTTCAGGCCCCTTGGAGCCTGGCCCTTCAATCACAGAGTCTTGGTCATTCTGATTTTCATCATCTGACCCAGACACTGTAATTGACCCACCCCCTGATTCAGACCCATTAGCTCCTAGAGCCAATCTAAGATCATCTGCTGTCAGCAGATCTATCAGGTGTAGTGTGGAGGGACTCTGTCCTAGCTTCAGGTGTCTTTCAACACACATGGCTCTCAAGTCAGAGAAAGCCATGTCCTTATACTGAGGCTGAGTGGATCCACTGGTTCCACCCTTTAAGGACATTCTAGTGTTGTGCAGTGTTGTACTACCTACACTAGTTTGTGGCCTACTGATACTAGCTTGAGCTGTAGAAAGTGTGTGCCATCCCTTGGCCCACAGCTCTAAGTTCAGTAGAACTTATTGATACTAAGCTTGACTTTATATGTACCTTAAGTACCTATAGTGGTTTTCAGTTAGTAATTCAAATAGAGATTTTCTGGTAAAACAATAGCAAGCTGGAATCCCACACGCTGCCCACCAATGTGAGAAGTTGGCCTGGAATATGGTGTTCACTAATTAAAGTGGACACCTTGCACCAGTACAATTCGACTCTTATGGTAGATAGGTTTAAGACAACCTTTAAAGAAAGCTATCCTAGTGGTAGCTGTGGAGAGCAGCCTTCAGGCTAAGTCTTGAAGGAATGTAAAGCAGCTTGTTTTACCACACAATCTCTTGAATCACCAAATGAAAAGACACCACACAGGTATATATATCAAATATATATGTATTTATTACTAACAACTCTCTACTAATTTCTTTATGAGATTAGAAGTCAATGACATATGCACAAATCAATGTTTCACAATAAATTAAGCACAAATATGGCTGGGGCCCTAGGGGCGTACCAGACCATATACTAAAAGAGACTTAGAAACAACGACTTGCAGAGAGACAAGGCCTAGGGCCTTCAGAAGTGCTGGGGCCTCACGAAACCACCCAAGGCAGGTAAGTAAAGGACCCACGGGGGACGCGTGCAGTGTGGATACACAGGCGCGAATCGCCGTTGACTTCAATGGGGCAAGTCGCGGTTGGAAATTAAGAGTTTTAGGATACTTCGGGAGAACCTACAAGCAAGTCACTTACAGGGTAAGTAGTTCTAGGGCCAACACCCACAGGAGCACCATAGTGCTGGAGTTACCTCACCCAGGGAAGCCGGGTGCATAGGTGTCCTTTGGTGTCGGGTCGCGGCGTCGTTTTCAATGGAGGACAATGAAGATTTGCTGCTTGTGGAGTCCGAAGAAGTGTCCGGTGGAATCCAAGCCTGGATTCAGAAGATGGAAGACCTGAAAGCAGAGGGGACAGTGTTCAAAGTCACTTGCCAGTGACTCGGGGCAAGGAAGATGGATGCCCACCGTCGTCGCAAGATTCAGGTCATTCGTGGGTGCCTTGACTCTTCAGCCACGAGGTCCAGGAGGTGTCGACGATGACCAGGAGCTGGATTCGGCGTGTCCCACAATGTCTGCAGCTTACTGCGGTGTTGGCGACTCGATTGGAGCCAACAAGCCTT
Organism: Calotriton arnoldi; assembly: GCA_963921515.1. Lineage (NCBI taxonomy): Eukaryota > Metazoa > Chordata > Amphibia > Caudata > Salamandridae > Calotriton > Calotriton arnoldi. The sequence continues at coordinate 4,179,591 of CAWUFW010000273.1, read as the reverse complement.
GGTAACAGCAAGTCTCAGGGAAAGTGTAAAAAAGCAATGGCGCAGACCAGAAAGGTCTGAAGGACTCACCCAGCGAGGGTAAGTCAGGGCAGGCCTGGAGCAACTAGTGGAGCCCTTTGGTTCTGTAGGAAAGCCTTCAGGGGACCCACAAGCCAGCTGGCAAGGGATCGCAAAGACGCCTTGGGAGGATTCGCTCAACAGGGGCCCACGGTCACTCGAGATGTGGTAGGCCTATGATCTTCAGAGGGATTCCTGCTGGAGGCTAGGACCATACGTGGTCCAAAGCACAAGTTCGTAGAACGTTGTGAAGGGGTTGCACTCGACAATAGTGCACGGTACCCAGGGGTCACGGTTCCTCATCACTCTTGGGGTCCACTGGCCTCAGCTTCGCTGGGGACTCACAATGGCCTTTGAGAAGTCAGGAAATCCACTTCTTGGGCTGCAGGGACTTCGGACTCCGGCAGGAGTGGCATAGTTTGCGACCGTCGTTTGTAGTTTTTGGTGCCTGCCAAGCAGGGGAGTCACTCCTTGACTCCAAGGGAGATTCTTCAGTCTTCCAAAGGTAGTGGAACGTCGAAGGTCCAGGATTCTTCTTCAGAGTGTCGTCCAGGGATATCTAGGGTGCAATGCACAGGTTCCCCCTCTTATACTAAAAGAAAGGGAGGGACTAGCTCTATGACCCCACCTATGGGAGGGTCAGGGGAGTGGGTGGCTACACCCACTTCCCTTTGTCCAGTTTCGCACCAGAGCAGGGGCAGGTAGCCCCTGAGCTGGTTTGAACTGGCATATGCACAGAGGAGCCTTCTGCTCCCCCAGTGCAGGACTTCAAAGCACTCTAAGAGTGCACCCACGCAGCCCCAATACACTAAACCCTGTCTGGGAGGTGGTTACACCTCCCTGTGACAGGATGCCTATTGTTGGGCTGCCTCCACTGCGAGCTTCGGTCATCAGCAGGAGGGCAGCCCAGTGTCTGTGACTGGTGGCATCCATTTTGTGATGCCAGGGCTCTGCAGGATTCTACCGCGTTTCCACAGTAGGTACATGTCTATCCCTCTAGAAGGGTGGAATGCTACCCCCGCCGCCAGGACTGGCGGGGTGTAGTATTCCAAGATGTTTGACACCAAACACGACATGTTTTGATGCAGCCATTCCAAAGTTAGCATTCTACCGCGAGGATATAATGCACTTAAGAGTATATGGTTTAACCGCATCCACAAACAGTCCCAGAGAATGGACTCTGAGAGCTGCAGAGGGGCCCTGCTTAGGCAGAGGCACCCTCTCACATAGGAACCAAGCACCCTGCCCTCAGGATTGATAGGGCTTGCCTTAGGGGTGACTGATAGGTTTAAATGTGTGTGCAGGAGAGATATAGGAAACCTATATCTCAGTGAGGAGTGCTAGCACCACCTCACCCAGGCTGCAGTAGCAGGCCTGTGGTGTCAGATTTAGCCTGCTTCCCAGGGGTGGCATAATATATGCTTCAGCCCCTGGTAGGCCTGTGAAGTACCTATGCCCTTGGTACCTAAGGTACCATATACTAGGGACTCATAAGGTACCACAGTATCCAATCACTAGTGCACTTAGAGTGCACTCCAAGTCATTTAGAGAGAACAGAGAGGCTGGGGCCCTGATTGGCAGGGACCCAGCCAGACTATAGCCAGAAACCAGTGTAAACATCAGAAAAAAAGTGGGGGCAACATAAGAGGCAGATCCTACTCTCCTACTGAAATCTTCACTGTGACTTCGTCTAGCGGCTCCCTGACAACGACAGGTCTTCCTCGGACACCTGTGGCTACCTTGCCCAGCTGGACTTTACCTTCTCAGGATCTTTTTCTTCAAATTTCTTTTAAGTCTGAAGGTAAGCTGAGACGGGGCCCAATCCAACTCATGTATCCAAACCACGCTCCATAGCAGTCGGCCATAACTTTTAACTTTGTCCCGGTCTCAAGCGACTACATGCCCGCAGATGGCGCTTTTATATCTTTTAGGAACTATTTTTCACTAAATATTTTAAAAATAAATAACTCCCTTTCTACTGATTAAAGTTTTTGTCAATCTGAGGTCCTTTTTTTAATTAAAATATTCTCTATTTTTCTAAATGGTGTGGGATTTTTCTTGTGTTGTGTTCTTACTTTCTTACTGTTTGTGTGCTGCATAAATATTTAACACAGTGCCTCTAAGTTAAGCCTGATTGCGTTTGTGCCAAGCAACCAGAGGGTTAAGTCCATGTTAATTTAGTGACTTTTGTGGTCCACCTTGGCAAAGATTGTGGTTGTTGCTTGAGAAGGGCCTTCAACTCCCTCAATCAAAAACCCAATTTCCTACGTATGTGATAAGAAAATAGAACGGGAACCCAAGAATAATTTGATTTTACTCATGAGGAACAGATCACATTGTCTCATTGCACTGAATTAAATGTGGTGTCGTAAGAAAAGTTTGGACCTTGAAACAAGGAGTCCTAAAACGTGATACTGGTACTTCTGCTTCACCAAATTGTGTGATCAAGGTCACAACTATGACTCTGTCACCTTAAATGTCATTGTGTAAACCCACTGAAGGTTCGAGTCAAGCTTGAGCAAGATAGATGTCTGGAACTTCTCTTGGATCCTGAAGAGGAAAACAACCCGAACCTTCCTGTGGCTTCGGTCTGGCACCCATGCTCTAACTTCATGTGCCAAGAATAAAAGACAAAGCTTTCACTTTTGATGTACAATGAAATAATTATAATGACTGAATTACACAATGCAAAACTAGATAAACGGGGACAATCCCTCCTTCCCTTCTTGACCTCATTGTGTGATCCTAGGCAATTGTTTTATCTGACTTTGACACCTATTGTTTTTAACTTTCACATAGGGGAGCACCATGAAATATACAAGTTTATGATGATGTGGTACAAACCCTTCTCTTGTATTTGATCTAATAGGTGCCCCCCTGTATTCCCGGTGCCAGCCTTTCAGGGTCTGCCAGCAAGCTAGTGCTGCTGCTGACCCCAGACACAATTCTGCCCTCCTGCTGCTGAGCTTGAGCATGGGAAGGTAGAACAATAGGTTTCCTGCCACAGGGAGGTGTGACCATCTCCCAGACAGGCCTTAGTGTATTGCACTGGGGTGGGGGCGCTTGCCAGCGCCACCAGACTGCTTTGAAGGGCACATTTGGTGCGCTCCTTGCATAGTCCAGTTTGAGCCAGTTCAGGGAGCTGTTAGCTACCGCTCTGCCGCAAAACTGGACAAGGGACATGGGAGTATCCACCCCACTGTCCAGACCCTCCTCTGGGAGGGACCCCTGAATCATCCCATCCTTTTCCCTAGGGTACTTAATGGCTTACCTAGGGGTGGCTCTTCAGATTCGTTGTGGGACAAGATTCAGATCCAAAACCACTTCAACCATCTGGGCACCTCGGACTTTGCTGGACTTCGCCTGGAACTGAGACTGCATCAAGGAAGACTCCTGCTGCCCATGGTCTCTCTGTTCTGCTAGTCTTCTTCGTCATCTGTGTCTGTGCTTCTTGCAGGTTCCTCTCCAGGCCTGTGGACATCAAGGACACCCGAAGTAATCTCCCTCAGAGTGAAGGAGTCACTGCCCTGCATCTGCAGGCACCGCAACGAAGCTGACCCGTCTACTGCTCCTGATGTACTATGGACTACGAAAGGCCCAGCGACACAAGTAGTGGCTCTGCAACTCCCTTGAGGCCTGCCCTGTCTTCTCAGCAAGTTTGAGGCCTGTTAGACCTGGTATCATTGGCGTGAGTCTCCCTTCCATTTTTTTCTGATTGCCTCCTCTGTTTTTGATCTGTTTGCTGGTTTTAGATGCTTTGGGCACTGTGCCACTGCTATTCAGTGCCACAGTGCAAGTGCTCCCTATGGTAAATTGATGCATTGATTAGTGACTCCATGATTGGATCATTTGATTTACTTGTCAGACCCTAGTATAGTGCACCAGGTGTGCCCAGGGCTCGTAAATCAAATGCTGCTGGTGGGCTTGCAGCACTGGTTGTGCCACCCACAGAAGCAGCTTGTAAAGTGTGTCTCAGGCCTGCCATTGCAGAGCCTGTGTGCAGTCTGACTGCCATGTCGCCTTGGCAAGTGCACCCACTTACCAGTCCCTAAACCTTCCCTTTTCTGCATGTTAGTCACCCCTAAGGTAGGCCCTAGGGCAGGGTGCATTGTAAGTAAAAGGTAGGACCTGCCCTGATGTGTGTGGCATGTCCTAATAGTGAATTACAGCCATTTTCGTTTTTCACTATTGCAAGGCTACTGTTCCCCATAGGCTAGAATGGGCAGTTAGATTATTACATCTTATAATCCTAACTGACTCAGGGAACCAGGTAGAAATTCGAGTTTAGTATGCCTGAACTCAGAATGATAAAATACATCTTTTAGTGAAGTTGGTTTTAACATTCTGTGTTTGAAAATACCACTTTTAGAAAGTGGGTATTTTCTTGCCTAACTATCCAAGCCTGCCTCTGCTAGGTTGTGTATTCCTTGTCTGGAGTTTGAGTGACAGGGGCGGGGGCTGCCAGGAGACAGGTTGAGTCAGCACAGGGCTGAATAGAGAGATCTGCATGCAGATGGGAGGGAGGAGTTGCACCTAGGACCTGAATAGGGATGTGCTTCCCTCCACAATGCTGGCTCCACCTCCTGTGGTGTGTCTGATGTCCCTGGCCTACACTGTGAAAGGAAAGAAGGAGTCTTGTCAACAAAGTGCTCCAAGACTGACCAGAACTGGTTTTGACTAGGCAAAGGCCTCTCTGCCTTCAGAGAACAAAGAGAAAAGTAGTATAAATATTGGGACCCAGACCCAAGAACTTTAGATCACTTCTGGAACAACAAGACGACCCTTTTGCCAAGGAGAAGAACCAAGGAAGCTGCAGGAGTTGGACTGCCCCTCTGCCAAGTGTGCTGTTTGCTGGGTTGGCCTGCAGTGGTTTCTTCATTGCCAAGGAAAGGAGAAGGAACTTTTAAAGAACTTTCATCATCTTGCAGAATATTACTCCAAGGGCTTGATTTGAGCTTGCCTCCTGACCGAAGTCTCAGGGATACCAGACTTCACCCCCTTCTGTTTGCCTGCATCTGGAACTTGCTGTTCTGGTGCTACAGAAGGAATTTGCAACACCGACGCCGGCGAGCGACGCCGTCTCCTGCATCGAAGCCGTGAGCGCTGCTCCGACTTGCAACGAAGACTCGACGCCGACCGCCGTGCCACCTCGACGCCAGCGAGCGACATCGTAAGCCTGCTATAGCCGTGAGCGCTGCTCCGACTTACGACGCCGGGCCGACGCCTGCTGCTGTGCCGCATCGACTCCGAAGCTGACATCATCGCGGAGCCGATCGTCGACGTGGGTGGTCAAGAATCTATCGACATCGTGACATCGTACGGAACCGTGGCCTCGGCGCCATCGTGACGTCACCTCCTCTCCGGTCCGGAAGCGACGCCTCCCTGCCTGCGCAAGCATCCAGGTCCCGACGCATCATCTCCTCCGAAGCAAGGAACCGATGCCGCAACGCGCCAACGACGCCGCACCTCCCGATGCCGTGAGCTTTCTTTGTTTTCGCTTTCCAAGGTACTGTTCTTTGTGGGTCTGTTTTGACTCCGGGCCCGACGCCGCGCACCTCGCGGTCGGCGCCGTACTTTGGGATTTCTTTGACCTCGACGTCGTGATAACTCCAGTTGGGGTTATTTGTTGCTAAAGACTGCTTTTAAGTGAAGAACCTATTTTTAAATCATTTCTACCATCTTGAAGTATTATTGATTACAGTATTGTGGATTTTTGTCGTTTGTGGTCTTGTGTTAAGCCTATATAAAGAATACTTCTTTTTTATAAAACCTGTGTGGTGTCCATCTGTAGTGTTTTCACTGTATTACTGTATGTGTTCACAAATGCTTAACACACTGCCTCTTAGATAAGCCTGCCTGCTCGTGCCAAGCTACCAAGGGGGTGAGCAGGGGTTATCCAGGTGTGTAATCCCCTTTCCCTGGCTTAGAAGCAAGGGTCCCTATTTGGACAAAGGTGCATACCATTGCCAACTAGAGACCCCCAGTTCTAACATTGGTGGTCAGCGGTGAGGATTTGGACCTGCATTTGTGACTCATATACAGTGATTGGTGTACACTACTAGTGAGTGCAGACCAAACGCGACCACATACTTTTTGGTAGAATTTTTTTCCTTGGACTGTTATTTTTCTGAGAACTGCCAATTCTTATTGCCATGAGTCCACCAGCATCTATTGCCTCTATGGATCCAGAGTTTGAGGAAGAGAGGTTGGATACCTATAATGCCAAACAGCTGAAAGCCTTCTGTAGAAAATTTAAAGTTGCTATTCCAGGCCTCACTAAAAGGATGAGTTCCACAAGGCACTGAGGGCCTGGGTGGAAGCAAGAAATGCATCTGAAAATGTGGAGCACCCTGTGGAGGAGGTGGAAGGGCAGCTAGATGGGCCCCTGGGCCAAATGGGGGAGCAAGAACCTACCCCGCCAGGCAGCAGTGTTTCTTCCAAAGACCTGTCCCCAGGAGAGCTGGAGGATAGGGAGAGAAATAGGGCACACAAGCTGGAGATGGCTAGGCTCAAAATGGAGGGTCAAAAGGACCTAGAGAATAAGAAGCTGGAGTTTGAAATTAACAAGTTAGCCTTGGAGAGAGAGAGAATGAGATTAGAGCATGAGAGAATGTTGAGGGAGTTAGAGATCAAAGCACAGGGCTTAGAACTCAATCCCTCTGGTGGCAGCGCACCATCTGTGCCTTCAGAAGGCAGGGTATATATTCCCAAGGATGTCATCAAAGATTTCCATAAGCATGAAGATATTGGGCAGTGGTTTGCAGCCTATGAAATAGCAATGTTGGCCCACCGGGTCCCTGAGAAGGATTGGGGAGCTGGGTTGTGGGGCCGCTTTGTGAGTGAGGGGAGGGATACTTTGTTAGACCTACCCAGTGAGAATAGGATGTCTTATGCCCATATGAAGGAAGCCCTGATGACAAGGTATGGTTTGACCCCAGAACTCTATAGACAGAGGTTTAGGAGTTGCAAGAAGCTGGAGGGAACCACTTGGGTAGAATATGTATCTTTCTTTTGCAGAGCCATGGATGGTTGGGTGAAGGGTAGCAAAGTGGATACTTTTGAAGCGCTCTATGATTTGTTTGCATGGGAGCACTTGTCTGCTAATTGTTTTCCAGAGCTACGCCAGCACCTTATTGATAGCAAGCTAACTAACCCTAGGAAGCTTGCTGAGGAGGCGGACCGCTGGGTCAGTACCAGGGTCCACAAGGGTCATGTGGGAGATTCCGCCAAAGGTGGGCAGGGTCCTCAGCAGAAGAGTGGGGGGACAAGGGTAAACAGAGGGAGTTCCAGAAAGGGCCCCAAAGTAATCCCCAAGGGAACCAAGGGAAGGGTTCCCAGCCTCCCCCTGAGAAGAAGCAAGAGGCCCCGACAGGTAAACCTGTTCAGAGGGGCCCCTGTAAATGTTTTACGTGTGGTCAATGGGGCCACCGTTGGTATGATCCTCAATGTCCCATGAGAGATCCCAAAGCACCACCCCGTGCACCACCCCGTCAGATTGCCAGTGTAGCCCTGGGGGGAGGAGATGGGTGCCCAAGGTGGGTGGGATCCCGCAGAGATGTCCCTTGTCTCATTAGGAGACTTTGAGATGGTCCCTAAAACTCAGCTGCCTGATAACACTAAAAAGTACAGGCAGTGGGTGACCATCAATGGCCATAGGGTGGAAGCTCTAAGAGACACCGGTGCAAGTGTGACAGCTGTCAGTTGTCGGTTGGTGTCCAAAGAGCAGGTTGTCCCCCATGCATTCTTCCCTGTTGTTGCTGCAGACAACTCACAGAGCCAGTGTGAGGTGGCGCAAGTTCCCTTTGAGTGGGGGGGGGGGTCTCAGGTACCCTCCAAGTTGCTGTGAGGCCATCCATGCCTGTTGATTGTCTGTTGGGCAATGATTTAGAGGACTCCCCTTGGGCTAAGGTGGAGAGAAGGTCTCATTTAGAGATGTTGGGTCTGCCTGAGTGGGCGTGTGTAACCACTCGGTCCATGGCAGCCAGTAAGGGTGATCAAGAGGTTCTGGAGCCTGAAAATATGGCCCAGACCCCTCCCTTAAAGAGAAGAGGTAGGGGGCGCGGGAACCCAGCCCCCATAGTTCCCACGGTCCAGGAGGAGGCAGACCTTGAGGGGGATGCCCTGGAACCTACAGGGGAACAAGTTGCTGAACTGGGAGACCTGCCTGAGCTGACCCATTGGCAGCAAGAAGGAGGTCCCTCCAGGGAGGAACTTTGTGAGGAGCAAAGGAAGTGCCCTTCTCTTGAGGGTTTGAGGCACCAGGCCACAAACCAGGCAGCAGGTGATCAGTCTGGATCACATTGGATCTACTGGGAGAACAACCTCCTGTATAGCGAGGCTAAGGTTGCTGAGCCTGGGTCAGCCCGTGTGCTGGTGGTACCCCAGCGCTTCAGAGCCTTCCTACTGGGTTTGGCTCATGACGTTCCTTTAGCTGGACATCTGGGGCAGAACAAGACCTTTGAAAGGCTTGTTTCCCATTTTCACTGGCCCCAGATGCGCAAGAGTTCAGATACTCATTGTAGGACCTGCCAAACTTGCCAGGCAAGTGGGAAGAGTGGAAGGAAGCACAAGGCCCCTCTCCAACCTTTCCCTGTAGTCAGTACCCCCTTTGAACGGGTGGGCATTGACATTGTGGGGCCACTGGACCCCAAGACAGCCATGGGCAACAGGTTTATCCTGGTCTTGGTGGACCATGCTACCCGGTACCCGGAAGCCATCCCTCTCAGGACAGTGACGGCCCCCATGGTGGGACATGCACTGATGGGGGTTTTTTCCCGTGTGGGGTTCCTCCGAGAGGTGGTGTCCGACCGTGGTACCAACTTCATATCTAATTATATGAAGTCCCTGTGGAAGGAGTGTGGTGTTACCTATAAGTTCACCACTCCTTACCACCCCCAAGGTAATGGGCTGGTTGAGAGATTAAACCGGACCCTTAAGGGCATGATTATGGGTCTTGAGGAACCTATGAGGCGTAAGTGGGACGTCCTCTTGCCATGCCTGTTGTTTGCTTACCGTGAGGTGCCTCAGAAGTCCTTAGGGTTCAGCCCCTTTGAGCTGCTGTATGGTCACCCGGTAAGAGGACCTTTGAGTCTGGTCAAGGAAGGCTGGGAGCAATCTCCCAGGAAACCTCCCCAGGATGTATATAGCTACATGCTGGCCTTCAGGAACCAGACTCAGCGTTTCAGAGAACTCGCTCAGGCGAACCTGGAAGCCAGCCAGGAAGAGATGAAGCGGTGGTACGATCAGAATGCCACTCTGATTGAGCTTCAGCCTGGACAGAAAGTTTGGGTCATGGCCCCTGTGGAGCCCTGTGCGCTCCAGGACAGGTGGACCGGTCCATTTGAGGTGGTGGAGCGCAAGAGTGATGTCACCTATCTGGTGAACTTGCGGTCTCCCAGGAACCCTTTGCGGGTCCTGCATGTTAACCGCCTGAAGCCCCACTTAGAAAGGTCCGAGTGGGCATGCTCCTAGCGACAGATGATGGAATGGAGGAGGAGACTGAGCCTCTTCCTGACCTCCTGTCTGCAGCGGAGCAAGATGGGTCAGTGGATGGTGTTGGCCTCTCTGCCACACTGACCCCTGAACAGCAGCAATATTGTCGCCAACTGCTGGGGCAATTCCCTGATTTGTTTTCCCTGGTTCCTAGTGTCACTGAGTGGTGCGTCCATGATGTGGACACTGGGGACAGTCCTCCTGTGAAGCACAAGGCTTACAGAGTGACTGACAGGGTCAGAGCTGACATCAAGGAGGAGGTCTCCAAGATGTTTGCATTAGGGGTGATTGAGTCCTCTCACAGTCCTTGGGCCAGCCCAGTGGTTTTGGTCCCAAAGGCTGCCGCGCCTGGTGCCACACCCGAACTCCGGTTCTGTGTGGACTACCGAGGACTCAATTCAGTCACCAGGACTGACGTGCACCCCATCCCCAGAGCTGATGAGCTCATTGATCGGTTGGGAGCTGCCCGGTACCTCAGCACGTTTGATTTTGTTGTATACTTCATAGGGTGTCCTTAAACGGGCTTTCTAGAATCATGTCCTTATATAGACATAACCCAACCTGCCCTTATATAGGCATAGAATCCCAGGCCTTATTTAGGCATAGACTATGCATACCAAATACAGGCATAGCTTCCGACATCCGTCCACCCTAGCGTCTCAACGAGTCCATGAAAAAACAGACCCTCAGGCTGCGGGAGTTTCCCTTGCCCAGGACTATTGATTTCTTCAAGGACTCATACATTATGCATGAACCTCTTATTCCCTAAGGGATTCATTCATGACGTCTTTCGCTACCCAACTCACGTCAATGCTACCATTTTCAGGTATAAATATACCTTCCCAAACCCCTGTAAATCAGAGGAGACCTCGACTTCAGAGGAGCCCGATTCCCGGCCAGACGCACTGAGAAGACGCTGCCCTTCCTGCTCGCAGAGAGTCCAGCTTCCAGTGATCTAACTTCCCTTGCGGGGTGTTGGAGTTCAAGTCCGGAAAAGAGATTCCTACCTCTCTCATTCTTCAGGTATGGAGCAGACTAGAACCTAGAGAGACTCTTGGCATACTAGACTCTTGGCATACTAGACTCTTGGCATACTAGACTCTTAGTATACTCTAGTCAGGAATACAGCACCTACTTCTACTTCTCCCTACACCTAGGATAGGTTAGGTATACTGGGGTAGAACTAGGGTAGAAACGCATCGTATGAGTACTCACATTCTTAGGCTGTGTCATTTTATGTAAATGCATATATGCTGAAAAGATAATGCTAACGCAGTATTATTTAATCTTACTGCTCACCTTGTTCATCATTTATCTCGCATACTGTCTTGTGATCATAACAGCACATCTACTTTACAACAGAAACAAGACTGTTCAATAAATCCTTTATTGAAACGCCCGTCTGTTATTTCTGTGTAACTCTGAGAATAACTGAAACATGCACGACTGAGCTGAGTGAAATAGTTATCTATTGTTTCTACGACTCTGGGACACATCCTGATTCTGTAAGGGAAACACAGTGGTCATGTTTTGCGGCAGCCAGAAACTAATCCCTTCTTGTCGTCAAGAAGTTTCTAGTGGCCTCTGAGCTAGCTGGCACAAGTAATTAAGTTTAATATACTCGATAGGGACATACCGACCTCAGTCCTATGTCAAACCTATAGGATATATTATTCCAATGCACAGAGCCTATTAGGGAAATAGGAGCTACACTACATGGCGCCCAACGTTTGGTAAGGCAGTAATTCAACGTTAGATACTGAGTAACTCAGCTGTGCACTTTTATTTTTCTCTCAGAGACCCCTACCCTTATACTCCAAAAGACGTCTGGAGTGGGCAGGGTTAATATCCGCCACGGCTATATAGGGCAGTACCCTATACATTAGCTGTTTGGTTTGCTCAACGTTGAAGGATAAACTGTTCCACAATATTGTGCATCTTATCTTTGTTTCCTTGAAACTAGTTCTACATTTTTTTTTTTCTCTTCGAAAAACAAAATGAATGTAGACGCCGAAAACGGTGTAGCTGCGGCTGAACCAGCCCAAGCAGCGTTATTTAACAACACAGGTTTAAATGAAGCCGAAGAGGGTGTCAAAGACATTCCTCCTAACTTAAGAAGAGCCATTACTCTAAAACTTATAAAACATGGCCTATCTCCGAGAGGAGAGTAGAGCAGTTTTCGTGATAGAGGCACACGAATCCTTTCAGACAGAGGTATTCTATTCATGGGTAATATTTCCTGAATCCAATCCAGTAACTCACTTGTTTAACTTCTACAAAGAAGATGAACAACCAGAGGAATACATTCCTTTCGAGGATATTGAAATTCCATTAACATACCAGGAGCACCAGCTCTGGTTTAAAGGCGCCCTAAAACATCACAGAAATATAACCAGGCTCGGTCTGCTAGGCAGACCAGGAGCAACATGGCCGATTCTAGCCGGCTACACACCTCATCCAGACATCGAAATAATGTCAGACGAGGAACTACTTAATCAACTCACAGAGTTAATAAAAATCTACAGACAATTGGTTCAATATGTCATGCGGACTTTCACAGTCCAACAGCCATTAACACTTCCAAACCAAGCTCCTCCACAGGGGAGTACACTGAAAATTACACCACAGACTCTATACGCAGTCATGGGTAAAATACCCACTAAGCGGGAGCAAATTCCGTTTTGGATAGCTCAAAAAATTACTCAAATCGAAGCAGTATTTCCAAATACTAGCCCTTATGAGAAACACAGAATCCTAACCATTAGTTTACCAATGGGGATCACACCACAACTGGAAGACTGCACCACTTGGGGCTCAGTCTTTGCTGCCATCTACACTAAAACACACGGTATTCCGTCAATTGCGGTAATACCAGATGTCCTAAAACAGATTCAAAATGAATATGGGGCAGAGCCTGCTTTAAATTTAGGTATGAAATTACTGAAAAATTTTGAACAGGTCTCAACAATAATATTGTCTAATATTAAAGGGAGGCAGCAGCAGTGGCGATCCGACAAAAACTAAGGGAATTCGATGTTACAGAACATCAAACAGAGCTACCCAGAATTATAGAGCAATCATATGCAGAATTAGGCAGAGATAGTTTGGGTGGGAGACCAGTTAAACCAAAACTATCTGAAAGTCCTGAGAAGGACTCAATTAAACAAACTCCTACATCTTCTAAAAAGAAGTGGGAGACTAATAAACAAAATTCAAACGAGAAAGGTTCTCAGTCCCGAGGTAGGTCTCCTCAAAGGAGCCCTCTGAAAGGAGGTACAACCTCAGGAATAGGGATAATTTGAGAAAACCTGATAGGTATCAAGATACTGATACACGTTCCTCTCGTCCCTTTCAGGTCTCATCACAGACTACGGAAAGAAGAGGAAGTACAGAACATAGAGAAGAACGCGTAAAATCGAAAGACGACAAACACGCTCAAAAAACTAAAGCAAAACCTCAATTCTCCAAAAAGAAAGTAGCAGGTCTAATAGTTAGACATGCCGAGAATACTGAGATCGCAACTCAAGAACGGAGAATGGGCTCAGACAATGCTGGACAGTGCAGCAGAAGTCACAATAGCTCGCCAGAACCTGATGGAACTTCTGGAGATAGTGGACTTGAATGAGTACATTACAGTAGAGACTGTAGACACCAGGGTTAGTACTCCACAAAGGTTATATGAAATAACACTCCGGATGGAGGGAGACAAACCTAGACAGGTTAAAGCACTTTTTTGGGAAAAACTATCAAAGGGTTATGACATACTTCTAGCAGAAAAAGACTGGCCACCACAGTTTGTCAGGGAGTGCCCACACGGCGAGGACATAATTATGCCTGCCTTCTCCAATCATATACCAATTCACTTAAAATATACATATGCCAGAAAATGGGCAGTGGCCCAGGCTCCAGCATTATATAAAAATCATGTAGGATGGGATGAGGACTCACCTCACCATAAAATACATCTGAAACATGAACCAACTGCACAAAGGCAGTATCCTATTAAGCAAGAAGCTAAAAAACAGGACAGGGAGATTTTAAATCAACTTGAATACCAAGGGGTGATTGAAACTTGCACCTCATCTATGAACAATCCTTTGTTTCCTGTCTCCAAACCAGACAATACATATCGTTTAGTTTTGGACTACAGACATTTAAACACTTGTTCTAAAACTTTTGCAGTGCAAAATGCACACAGCACAGCATTAATGAATAACATTGTGCGTAAAAAATACAAAACAACATTAGACATCACAAACGGTTTCTTTTGTCAAAATATAGCACCGGAAAGTAGGTACTTAACGGCATTCTCCATAATGGGGACCCAGCGTCACTTTTGTCGACTCCCACAAGGGTTCAAGAACAGCCCAGGTTTATTCTCAGCGAGAGTAACGGAGTTACTACAAATTTATGACAACGAGGCATTGTCCTATGTCGATGATATTTATCTGACAGACGATGACTTAGAACGACACTTGAACAGGGTGAGCACCATTATATTGGGATTCGCCTCTGAGGGCTACAAGTTCAACTTCAAAAAGTCCCGAATTGCCCATCTCAATGTCCTATTTTGGGGATTTGAGCTTTCAAGTGAAGGTAAGAGCTTGGCAGCTAACTTTCTAGAGAAATGTGCGCTGATCCAACCTCCTAAGACGCTAAAAAATTTACAATCAATCCTAGGATTCCTAAATTTTGGAAGAACATACATTCTAAACTACGCAGAAAGGGTTAAACCTCTCTACGCATTAATAAAACCTGATTTTTCAATAAAAAACTGGACACAGGAACACACAGAAATTTTTGCGTTCACTCCAAGCTAACATGTTAGCAACAAATCACTTACAAACACGCGTAAGTCAAAGAAATTTGGTGATTCGAATAATTTCGGGTCAATATGGATTCACTTACTTAACCTTTAATGAGGGTGAGAAAATACCAATTGCATACAAATCACATTTGTACACACAAGCGGAAATGCGTTTCAGTTCAACTGAAAAAATTCTAACAGCAGTTCAAACAGCTGTAGCAAAAGAAAGAGCCTTAGCCCAAGGGAAACGCATAATTGTCGTTACCCCAGTACCGGCTTTAGAAGCAGTCACAAAAGCAAGCATTCCTAATGCTAAAGCTTTACATCCAAGATGGATACAATGGGTTAATTCTCTTGCTACAACTGATGTTGAATATGTATTTGATGCAGATTTAAAAACTCAGGCATTTCTCCAATATGAACAAAAATGTCCTCTGCCCACTGAGATTCTGCCTCTCGATCAGTATGAATTCGTAATTTACACTGACGGATCCGCACAGCCCACAACAGGGAGTAAGCAAGCTTACAGTGCAGCGTGTGCAATCGTTAAAGGTCGCATGCGAAATGGCATCTTCAGACCTATGGTCACAAAAACTCAGTCACTAGGTGATTGTACAGCTCAGCGAGCTGAACTACAGGCATTCAAACTGGCACTTGAAAGTACGGATCGAGAATTCCTCACACTGATAGTGTGCGATTCCTTTACTGTGTTCAGTCGTATAATGACTATATACGAACATGGCTTGAAAATGGTTTTAAGGATGCAAAGGGTGGCACAATCAAGCACAAACTGCTTTGGGAACAGGTAGTTCTGTTGAAAAACGAACTACCAAAGGCTCACGTGATTCACACACTGAGTCATCAGCGTGATGGCGTTCACGTTGCAGGGAATTCATTGGCTGACGAAGCCGCGAAGGGGGCTGTTCAGACGGCTTCCGTAGCTGCGATCACACGTTCACAAACAAAAATAGACGGTGAGATAATGTTAGCTGTCAATGCTTCGAGCAAAGGCAGCAGTGCAGCGTTACCGAAAAAGTTTCCACTCAAGTACTCTTATGTAATTGATGCAAATAACTTTCCTTTTGCTCGAATCCCTGGAGTGGGGGATAGGGTAATTCCAAACATGGAACGAAGAGCAGCCTTGATTTATGAAACACATTTGGGGGAAGGTCTGTCACATCAAGGGATCTCAAAAACAATTTTGACATTAAAAGAGATGTACTGGTGGCCTGGAATGAATACACACATTCATATATTCATCAACAACTGCTTAGACTGTAAATTACAGCGAGAAAGCCACCAGACACCATGCAGCGAATGCGGCAGCCCAGTGCAGACACCTCTGTTAGACAGCATTAGGCTATCTAATTGCCAGCGTCCTACTGGACAAAGGCATTCCCGCAAATACTAAATCTAGGTTCCTATGGTTATGGCCTCAGCGCTCGGCTGACGCTCGAACTGTTATAAAAGATTTGCGAGTCTTTATCGGCACATACGCAATAGGCACGTTTCATTCTGACCAGGGTCCTGCGTTTAGCTGTAGGGCTTACAAGGAGGCCATGGCCAGTCTGGGCGTTGCATTGCGGTACTCCTCTCCATTCCATCCTGAGGGAAATTCTGTTGCGGAAAGGAAAAACCGAGACATAAAGCAGTCTATAACAGCTAGGGTATTAGGCTCGGGTGATGGGTGGGTCAGACACCTAAATAGCGTCCAGCGCTCTCTCAATAATTTGCCAAGAAGTTCTCTAGGGGGGGTCACTCCATATGAGGTCCTATTTGGGACAAGAATGTGGGTTCCAGACTTAGAACACGTAGGCACAGTGGTGGACAAAAAAGAATTTGATATCACAGATCGTTTGGCTGTTTTACAGGAACTTAACAAGTTAAGAACGAAACAAAGCAACGTATCCTTACGGCCAACCACCACTGGGGAAAAATCGGCGGTCCCAGCAAGGCCTGTCTGGATTCCAAAAATTGGGGATCTAGTCAGAGAAAAAGTCGCGGACAAGAAGGAATTTGGACCTTCTTACAGACAACCGGTACCTGTTCTAGCTGTTCAAGGAACAAGGACAGTACTTCTGCCGCCCCTTGCTGGAAGAAAGGAGAAAAGATTTGTGTCAATCGACCTCATCAAACCACAACATGTGGCCAATACTAAACAGTAGGCCTCGTGGACTCCGACCTAGTAGCAGACGCACTCCTCTCGCTACTATTCAAGAGGTTCAGACTGAAAGACTGATCACGATCGAGAATTCAGCTGTAATAAATGACGGACTAAGTAACCAAGCTATGGAACTCATCCCTCTTGACAACCAAATAACAGTTCGTCCAAATACACCTGTCTACACCAACGTGACACGTGAAGAACTGGTTCCTGTGATTTCATCGAATCCTGATGCAATTCCAACAATTGACAGAACTGCTTCTGGCTATTTCATTGACTTTGATACGTTTTCAGAAGATCCCAGCGAACCTGAAACTACGCCAGCATCATCATCAAAAATCAAGCAGCAAGTACAAGACTTTATTCACTTTCTGAAAAAGACTTATCTGGTTTCTCCATGGATTGAACTCTGGATTACATCTGGACTTTTTGTTTTCCTGCTCTGGCTAGCTTTGGTAACAACAGTAAGCATGCTTATAAGTGGCAGATACATCCATGTGAACAGTGAAGGAAAAGTCGTAAACGTGCTTTTACAACCACATAAATCTTCCCATCGTGAAGCAAGAGACTTGTCATCAGTGAACATCACAGCTGTTCGTATACAGGATGGTATAGTGTGGGACAAAACAGACTATGAAATCTTCGGCCCCAGTGAACAATTGAACATTCCACATTTGTTTAAAATTTCACTAAGCGATTTGATAACGTCCAGTACCTATTCAGATGATTGGGACTTAGAGACTGTACAAGATATAATGTTTGATCTAGAAAAATCTGCTGCATTTTCTAAAAATGAATATTTAGAAGGTACAAATGATTATGAAGAAATGTATTGTTACAACCACTATGGTCATCATTATTTGCACAAAACTGCATATCCGAGAAATGTGTTTATGTTTAACCAATGGGAACATTGTCCTACACCACCACAAGGTAGTTCGAAAACTTTTGCTAGTAAATTTCCATATTTTTCAGGATATAATACATCTGATCCAGAAACGTTTTACTATAAAAATGTAAACAAAATAGGTCTGAAAATTATGTTAACAAATACCAAACAGATTTACTCTGAAGCATTTATTGCCCAACTGTCTACACAGGGTTTCGACTTATGGAAAGACACAATTGAGACAAAGACTGTCTGGGGTAGTAAAGATTGGCAAGTACAGGGTATAGAAGCTTTATTTAGAGCCTGTATTATCCCTGAACAAATACTGTTTTTGAATGACACCGTCCAACAGACATCTTGTCTTGGATTAGCCAAGATCAAAGAGATGAAAACACCTTCTGTGCCAACTCTTGCCAGTGACAATATTACAAAGGCAGTGGTGACAGTTGAC
The DNA here is from genome assembly GCA_963921515.1 of Calotriton arnoldi. Taxonomy (NCBI): domain Eukaryota; kingdom Metazoa; phylum Chordata; class Amphibia; order Caudata; family Salamandridae; genus Calotriton; species Calotriton arnoldi. Next base: position 4,161,731 of record CAWUFW010000273.1, on the reverse strand, counting down.
AATATACTACAACTCAACAGAACTCATCCTAATTGGAAAAAATGGTTGATCTGGCCCACAGACACAAACAGCTGTCAGGAAAGGTTCTTGAACAAAACTCAGGGCTTTACTATTCATAGGCCAGACCCAAGATATGTCCAAAGACAACATCCGGGGGTAGTTACAACATACAGTGTAGGTAAATTATGCCTCGATTGGCTGCATAGATCTACACTACAGGATGTGAAGCAACACTTAACCTTACTTGCACATGACGCAGATCTTAGGGAATTCTTGCTTGGACCAAGAAAACCGCGTCAAAAACGTTTCATATATGCTGGCATTTATGCTGCTTATAATGAAGCTTGGAAGGTATCACAGATAGAGGCTGCAGAACGAATACGTGAACTTGATCGTATTAATTTAGAGAAAACACTCTCTGTAGTCGACAATGGGTTAACAACTTTGTCCTCCAGAATTTATTCGTTGGATGGCATTGTATCCTCTGCTATCGACATTCTAGAACAAGATTTGGCTATGTTACAACAAGGTCAGTCTCAATTACGTTCTATTGTGTTATTGACATGGACGCTGCAATCTTTGCGAGCGGGCTATGTGCCTTGGCGTTTCATCAACACGTCGTCTCTGTTTGCAGAATACAATCTAACTGATAAACAGATCGAACTGGCACAAAGAGGAGCGAGGTATACAGTGCTGAGCATTGAAAAATTTGACAAATTACCATTCACAGTGGCAGAAAAACCAGCTACAGAATGGCTTATTCATGGCAAAATAACATTACCTATGACAACTTTTCAGTTTCAGTATTGACTCAGACAGATGCAAGCAGGCAAATATGAAAGGTTGGGTAAGGAATACATTAAGACATCTTGGAATTTACCGTATACACATACATGTTGGAGTGGGGATCGTGAAGTGTTTCTTAGCGGTATTAACTGTAAACATGCGCTGACCGGTTCACTCATATGTCAGGACATTATTTTACACAGTGCTTGTAATGGTTCTGTGGCAAACTTGTCTTGTCATCAGCTCGGTTCACCAGCTGCTGTGATTAATCCAGCATTTGGACAACTTTCGAATGGGAGTTACCTCATGTTGAATGATCAGAGCTGCTGTGGAATGTTGCCCGGCATCCCATATCTAGTATTGGTCAACTCCAGGGTCACTTGCTGTATGCAAGTATTGTTTCCCCCGATAGACACAGTCAGGGAGTCGGCTTTATGGCCTTCACTGAATGTCTCTTTTATAAGATTTGATACTTTAAGCAGAATGAAAGCCATGCTTTTACAGCAAACAGTGCCTTTGACCTCGGCCAGAGAAACCTATGATCTACAAGTTGCAAGGACTTCGGCTGAGATACAGACTTTAATACGTACAAACTGCCCCATACATTTCGTAGAAATGTTATCACGTATCTTCAACATGTCAGATACAACAGGAATTGTACATGTATTTAAGAGCATTTGCACCGGTCTCTTAGCACCGTTCCAGGCAATACTTGGAATTATTCCGAACTTTGCACATTCGGTGTTAGGTGGCATACCATTAATTCTAGCACTTGTTGCGGGAATTCTCTTCATCTGTCTGCTATTGCGCTATGGCCAGCCTCTTCGCAGAAATATCTCCGAGCGAAATGGAGAAAGCTCTCCTTGAAAGAAAGTGCCGTGAGCGAATAGTACAGCTATTTGGCATGACTCGTCTACGGGACCTTAATACCACATGGTTCCTGTCATTCCGACCAATCTGGCAAGATTGCATCTTACCTGTTCTACGCTGCCTGTTATGCGGTGAAGAATGCGTGTTGGACGCTTGTCTAACATACCCATCAGCTGCGCCAAAGGACGTCGATACTTTGCTGGTCCCGATAACGGTCCATGCTTCGTGTTGTCCCCAGAGGCTCCCGATACTGATGTCAGCATTCATTGAGATCTCACAGACGCCTCCTGCTGCTGCTGAGGTACGAGAAACAACTTCAGGCACACAGGTAACAACGAACGCGAACATTGCTGAGAGCGATGTTTCCCATCTTTGTGCGGTCAATCTTTTACACGAGGTGTTCCAACTTACACCAACGACAGTGGAAGATGTTTTGTCTATTGAAATAGATGATCTCATGTTTACACCAGACCCGTGAACTGACTCTGTTTGGCATACTCTGTTCCAGTACAACAGCAACAATTTGGCCTTCATTTTTTCAGAGACTTGGAACAATACCAAATTTGAACTTTTTCCCATTTTTCGAATGAAAATGGCACTCCGATCTGCTTAAAGTAGAACTAGCCTTATAATACAGACTTGGCAGTACTTCCAGGGACACTTAGTCATCTTGTGTGTCTAAATTAGTTCATTTAAATTTCATGACAGGAAATGACTTTGATTTTGAACAACCTTATCGATCATTTTCGTCATATGTAAATATTGCTTTTATATTTCGTTCCAAATGCATTTATTTCAGACTTTATGCAGGAAATGAGAAACACTGCTTCTTGGTGTACAGACACCTTTGCATTTTTAAATGTGTCTTTTAAAGCTTTTAGGATATGTTTTAAAATATGCGGTACTCTGGTTTTTATTGTATAGCATTCTAAATGTTTAGGCATTTTTAGTATTGTTGTTTACACGAAAGAGGAGTGGGTGTTGTATACTTCATAGGGTGTCCTTAAACGGGCTTTCTAGAATCATGTCCTTATATAGACATAACCCAACCTGCCCTTATATAGGCATAGAATCCCAGGCCTTATTTAGGCATAGACTATGCATACCAAATACAGGCATAGCTTCCGACATCCGTCCACCCTAGCGTCTCAACGAGTCCATGAAAAAACAGACCCTCAGGCTGCGGGAGTTTCCCTTGCCCAGGACTATTGATTTCTTCAAGGACTCATACATTATGCATGAACCTCTTATTCCCTAAGGGATTCATTCATGACGTCTTTCGCTACCCAACTCACGTCAATGCTACCATTTTCAGGTATAAATATACCTTCCCAAACCCATGTAAATCAGAGGAGACCTCGACTTCAGAGGAGCCCGATTCCCGGCCAGACGCACTGAGAAGACGCTGCCCTTCCTGCTCGCAGAGAGTCCAGCTTCCAGTGATCTAACTTCCCTTGCGGGGTGTTGGAGTTCAAGTCCGGAAAAGAGATTCCTACCTCTCTCATTCTTCAGGTATGGAGCAGACTAGAACCTAGAGAGACTCTTGGCATACTAGACTCTTGGCATACTAGACTCTTGGCATACTAGACTCTTAGTATACTCTACTCAGGAATACAGCACCTACTTCTACTTCTCCCTACACCTAGGATAGGTTAGGTATACTGGGGTAGAACTAGGGTAGAAACGCATCGTATGAGTACTTGCATTTTTAGGCTGTGTCATTTTATGTAAATGCATATATGCTGAAAAGATAATGCTAACGCAGTATTATTTAATCTTACTGCTCACCTTGTACATCATTTATCTCGCATACTGTCTTGTGATCATAACAGCACATCTACTTTACAACAGAAACAAGACTGTTCAATAAATCCTTTATTGAAACGCCCGTCTGTTATTTCTGTGTAACTCTGAGAATAACTGAAACATGCACGACTGAGCTGAGTGAAATAGTTATCTATTGTTTCTACGACTCTGGGACACATCCTGATTCTGTAAGGGAAACACAGTGGTCATGTTTTGCGGCAGCCAGAAACTAATCCCTTCTTGTCGTCAAGAAGTTTCTAGTGGCCTCTGAGCTAGCTGGCACAAGTAATTAAGTTTAATATACTCGATAGGGACATACCGACCTCAGTCCTATGTCAAACCTATAGGATATATTATTCCAATGCGCAGAGCCTATAAGGGAAATAGGAGCTACACTACAATTTGACGTCTGGGTACTGGCAGATTGCCTTAACTGATGGGGCCAAGGAGAGGTCAGCATTCTCCACACCAGATGGGCACTACCAATTCCGGGTTATGCCCTTTGGGATGAAGAATGCCCCTGCCACCTTTCAGAGGTTGGTCAACCAGGTGTTGGACGGACTGGAAGATTTCAGTGCCACCTACCTGGATGACATTGCGGTGTTTAGTTCCACTTGGGAAGAACATCTGCGCCACCTCTGGGAAGTGTTGATGGCGCTGCGCAGAGCAGGCCTCACAATCAAGGCGAGTAAGTGCCAGATTGGGCAGGGTTCGGTGGTGTACTTGGGGCACCAGGTAGGAAGCGGCCAGGTGGCGCCCCTACAGCCCAAGATTGATACCATACTGGCATGGGAACCACCAAAGACTCGGACACAGGTGAGGGCCTTTTTAGGACTCACGGGGTACTACAGGAGGTTTGTCAAGGGGTATGGCAACATTGTTGCACCCTTGACTGAGCTGACTTCCAGGAAGCAGCCCAAGAAAGTGAACTGGACTGACACCTGTCAGAAGGCTTTTGACGCCCTGAAGACTGCCATGTGCACAGCACCCGTGCTTCAGGCGCCCAACTTCTCAAAAGAATTCATTGTTCAAACAGACGCTTCAGAGCATGGTGTGGGGGCTGTTCTATCACAGATTAATGAGGAAGGCCTAGACCAACCCGTAGCCTTCATCAGTAGGAGGTTACTTCCACGGGAACAGAGGTGGAGTGCAATTGAGCGTGAGGCATTTGCTGTGGTCTGGGCACTGAAGAAGTTGAGACCATACTTGTTTGGGACTCACTTTCTGGTTCAGACCGACCACAGGCCCCTCAGATGGCTGATGCAGATGAGGGTGAGAACCCAAAGTTGTTGAGGTGGTCCATTTCCCTACAGGGTATGGACTTCACGGTGGAACACCGCCCTGGTACAGAACACACCAATGCTGATGGTCTGTCCAGATTTTTCCGCCTTAGTGAAGAGGACTCCCTAGGGGAAGGGTAGTTCTCCCCACATTTCAGCTGGAGGGGACACGTGTTAGACCTGGTATCATTGGTGTGAGTCTCCCTTTCATTTTTTTCTGATTGCCTCCTCTGTTTTTGATCTGTTTGCTGGTTTTAGATGCTTTGGGCACTGTGCCACTGCTATTCAGTGCCACAGTGCAAGTGCTCCCTATGGTAAATTGATGCATTGATTAGTGACTCCATGATTGGATCATTTGATTTACTTGTCAGACCCTAGTATAGTGCACCAGGTGTGCCCAGGGCTTGTAAATCAAATGCTGCTGGTGGGCTTGCAGCACTGGTTGTGCCACCCACAGAAGCAGCTTGTAAAGTGTGTCTCAGGCCTGCCATTGCAGAGCCTGTGTGCAGTCTGACTGCCATGTCGACTTGGCAAGTGCACCCACTTACCAGTCCATAAACCTTCCCTTTTCTGCATATTAGTCACCCCTAATGTAGGCCCTAGGGCAGGGTGCATTGTAAGTAAAAGGTAGGACCTGCCCTGATGTGTGTGGCATGTCCTAATAGTGAATTACAGCCATTTTCGTTTTTCACTATTGCAAGGCTACCTGTTCCCCATAGGCTAGAATGGGCAGTTAGATTATTACATCTTATAATCCTAACTGACTCAGGGAACCAGGTAGAAATTCGAGTTTAGTATGCCTGAACTCAGAATGATAAAATACATCTTTTAGTGAAGTTGGTTTTAACATTCTGTGTTTGAAAATACCACTTTTAGAAAGTAGGTATTTTCTTGCCTAAATATCCAAGCCTGCCTCTGCTAGGTTGTGTATTCCTTGTCTGGAGTTTGAGTGACAGGGGCGGGGGCTGCCAGGAGACAGGGTGAGTCAGCACAGGGCTGAATAGAGAGATCTGCATGCAGATGGGAGGGAGGAGTTGCACCTAGGACCTGAATAGGGCTGTGCCTTCCCTCCACAATGCTGGCTCCACCTCCTGTGGTGTGTCTGATGTCCCTGGCCTACAATGTGAAAGGAAAGAAGGAGTCTTGTCAACAAAGTGCTCCAAGACTGACCAGAACTGGTTTTGACTAGGCAAAAGCCTCTCTGCCTTCAGAGAACAAAGAGAAAAGTAGTATAAATATTGGGACCCAGACCCAAGAACTTTAGATCACTTCTGGAACAACAAGATGACCCTTTTGCCAAGGAGAAGAACCAAGGAAGCTGCAGGAGTTGGACTGCCCCTCTGCCAAGTGTGCTGTTTGCTGGGTCGGCCTGCAGTGGTTTCTTCATTGCCAAGGAAAGGAGAAGGAACTTTTAAAGAACTTTCATCATCTTGCAGAATATTACTCCAAGGGCTTGATTTGAGCTTGCCTCCTGACCAAAGTCTCAGGGATACCAGACTTCACCCCCTTCTGTTTGCCTGCATCTGGAACTTGCTGTTCTGGTGCTACAGAAGGAATTTGCAACACCGACGCCGGCGGCGACGCCGTCTCCTGCATCGAAGCCGTGAGCGCTGCTCCGACTTGCAACGAAGACTCGACGCCGACCGCCGTGCCACCTCGACGCCAGCGAGCGACATCGTAAGCCTGCTATAGCCGTGAGTGCTGCTCCGACTTACGACGCCGGCCCGACGCCTGCTGCTGTGCCGCATCGACTCCGAAGCTGACATCATCGCGGAGCCGATCGTCGACGTGGGTGGTCAAGAATCTATCGACATCGTACGGAACCGTGGCCTCGGCGCCATCGTGACGTCACCTCCTCTCCGGTCCGGAACCGACGCCTCCCCTGCCTGCGCAAGCATCCAGGTCCCGATGCATCATCTCCTTCGAAGCAAGGAACCGACGCCGCAACGCGCCAACGACGCCGCACCTCCCCGACGCCGTGAGCTGTCTTTGTTTTCGCTTTTCCAAGGTACTTTTCTTTGTGGGTCTGTTTTGACTCCGGGCCCGACACCGCGCACCTCGCTGTCGGCGCCGTACTTTGGGATTTCTTTGACCTCGACGTCGTGATAACTCCAGTTGGGGTTATTTGTTGCTAAAGACTGCTTTTAAGTGAAGAACCTATTTTTAAAACATTTCTACCATCTTGAAGTATTATTGATTACAGTATTGTGGATTTTTGTCGTTTGTGGTCTTGTGATAAACCTATATAAAGAATACTTATTTTTTTATAAAACCTGTGTGGTGTCCATCTGTAGTGTTTTCACTGTATTACTGTATGTGTTCACAAATGCTTAACACACTGCCTCTTATATAAGCCTGCCTGCTCGTGCCAAGCTACCAAGGGGGTGAGCAGGGGTTATCCAGGTGTGTAATCCCTTTCCCTGACTTAGAAGCAAGGGTCCCTATTTGGACAAAGGTGCATACCATTGCCAACTAAAGACCCCCAGTTCTAACAAGGCCAGTATCCCTCGTCAGAACCACTGGAGCAGAACCCCTGTGCACTGCATTGACTTGCTGTTGCCAAGGCTTGTTGGCTCTTTCCTCCAGTGATCTTCGGGCAACAAGAAGCTCCAGTTTCCAGCATCTCTTCCTGCCAAGATCTTTATCCTCACTGCATCTTCTGCACCGTGGGCCTGCATCTTTGGTGAGCTGCTCGAGGCCCTTTTGCGACTCCTGTGCCTTTGGCCTGTGGGTCCTCTCGAGGGTCTCCTTTGGCTTCAGTGGGCTCTCCTGCTTGCGTGGGGCCTGCTCTGACTCTCCTGCAGTTGGTGAGTATCTTGGACCTTGCTGGTCCCAGCATTGCTCTTTTTGCACTTTCCACATCTGTTGCTGCTGCCAAGGCTTGTTGGTGCTCCTGCCAAACACTGACCCCCCTGGTTCTCGACTTCTGATGCAGGACAGCTTTTGAATGGCTCCTGGTCTTCAACAGCATCGCCTGGTCCCCACAGCTGCAGCAACAAAGTCACTGTCAACTCTCCTGTAACATCCGTCATCTGTGGTCATTGATCTTCCATACCTCCTGGTCACCTCTGAGTGGCATAGACTCTGTCCCCTCTGCTTGCAGGTTCTTCTCGACAAGAATCTACCCTTGGATTCCACTGGACACTTTTGCCTTCTTCTCCAGCGGCATCTTTTCTGAAGTACTCCATTGTGGTCTACAGCGGTTTTCGACGTCACTTCGCACCTATGGACCCAGCTTCCCTGGTGTATGTATCTTGGTTCCCAGGGTATCCACAGGTGGGGTGACACTCCAACCTTCCATCTTCCACGGGGTTTCTCCAGGGTCTACTGGGAAGGGTCCTTCTTAATAACTGCAACCGCGACTTTCCCATTGACCTTGCATTGAGTGCGCTGCTGTGTTTCCACTCTGCACACGGCCTCCGTGGGGTTCCTGGGGACTTACTTTGGGTGGTTCTTTGCATTCCCAGCTCTTCTGAGTCTCCGGGTCCAAGTCCCGACTACAGTCGCAGTTCGCATTCTACTTTCTTAGTATATGGTTTGGTCTCCCCCTGGAGACCACTGTGTATTGTGCTTACTTACCTGTGTACAGTGAAAGTACTGTGTGTCTTGGGTTGATATTTCCGGGTAGGAGATATACCCAGGTGTTAGTGAGTGTGTATAATAGATATAACTATTTTTATAACTACACTGTGTGGTCCTTTTTCATTTAACATTCACTATAGGATTAGTTCTGGTAAAACAAGCAGCTTAACGCTCCTTCTGGACTAAGCCTGAATTCTGCTCTTCATAGCTACCACTTAGAGAGCTCTCTATGATTGTCTAAGACCACTAACATCCCCATAAGGGTTGCCTGGATTACAGGGTGCTTCACTTAAAGATGTGTGCACCATATACTAAGCCAGCATCCTGCACATGTATAATGACAATGTGGGCCACGTAAAGGGTGTTCGTGACAAATGACCTGCCTCTTGGTTCACTAATGGCATTGTCATCAGAGATGGCAGGGGCGGCATGAATTTTTCCAAGTCCATGTTTTAAAACGAACAATTCTAGTAAATACTACTTAATGCAGTGATACAATAAGATGTGCTAAGGTGAAAACCTTTGTAAATGTTGGAAAAATGCACGTTTTTGAATTATGAAGAGACTTACAATTTTGTATTAGAGTTTTATATAGCGCGAACTAGACCCGAGAAATCGGGTAGCAGAGCGCTTTACATGAGCACCAGTTTCGTTACAGATGGACACATTCATTTTTTTGTTAGGCACGGGGAGATTAAGTGATTTGCCCAGAATCATAGGATGTTGAGCGTCGCTGCCTAGACTCGAACCCGGTTCCCCAGCTTTGAGGTCGACCGCTCGAGCCGCAAGGCTACATCCTCCCCACAATTTTCAATATGTTTCATGCTTGTGTAAAGAAATGCTTGTCCATTTGTTTAATATCTACCCAAATGTTTCTGCCCAGTCAAGTAAATAACAGCCTAGAGCTGCTGTTCACCAAGGGGCCACACGTAAAGGTCAGGTGGGCCGCAAGTGGCCTGCGGTCCGTACAATGAGTGTCCCTGCATTAACGTTCAGTGCTGAAGGACGTACAATGCAGCAGCATCTTATTAATGAACAGAAGCACTGTTTCTATGCTGTGTAAACACTCCAGAAGTCTTAATATAAGTACAGAGTATAAAAGATGCTACAGGTGAGGCGGGGTAATCAGTCTGACAGGCTGAGGATTAAGAACCCTATTGCAGACCTGTTGGCATACAGATATGAGGGGAGGGGTCAGGACACAACTCAGCCAATTGAATTATACTAATATGTTAGGAACATGAGATCAAAATGAAAATTGTTTGCAATATATCTACTTTTCAGCTTTGTTTTCGTTGCTGAAATGTTTATCATTATGCTAATTCTTGGTCACATGATGTATTCAAGAATAGCATACAATACATTCTCATACTATATAAAGTCCCATTGCTTGTGTGTACTTGTACTGGGACTCGTGGGCTCTGTGATATGACATGTGGATGGAAGAGATTCACTGCAGGGTTGTCTAGCTCCTGTGAGATTCACTGTAGGGTAGTATGGCTCCTGAGAGATTCACTGCAGGGTTGCCTGGCTACTGAGAGATTCAATGCAGGGCTCTCTTGCTCCTGAGAGATTTCCTGCAGGGTTGTCTGGCTCCTGAGAGATTCCATGCAGGGTTGTCTGGCTCCTGAGAGATTCCCTGGAGGTCTGTCTGTCTCCCGCGAGATTAACTGCAGGGTTGTCTTGCTTCTGAGAGATGCACTGCGAGGTTGTCTGGGTCCTGAGAGATTCCCTGTAGGGTTGTCTGGCTCCTGAGAGATTCACTGCAGGGTTGTCTGGCTCCTGAGAGATTCCCTGCAGGGTTGTCTGGCACCTGAGAGATTCACTGCAGGGTTTTCTGACTCCTGAGAGAATCTCTGTCAGGTTGTCTGGCTCCTGGGAGATTCCCTGCAGGGTTGTCTGGCTCCTGAGAGATTCCCTGAAGGGTTGTCTGGCTCCTGAGAGATTCACTGCAGGGTTGTCTGGCTCCCAAGAGATTCACTGAAGGGTTGTCTGGCTCCTGAGAGATTCACTGAAGGGTTGTCTGGCTCCCGAGAGATTCACTGAAGGGTTGTCTGGCTCCTGAGAGATTCACTGCAGGGTTTTCTGACTCCTGAGAGATTCTCTGTGAGGTTGTCTGGCTCCTGGAAGATTCCCAGCAGGGTTGTCTGGCTCCTGAGAGATTCCCTGAAGGGTTGTCTGGCTCCTGAGAGATTCACTGCAGGGTTGGCTGGCTTCCGAGAGATTCACTGAAGGGTTGTCTGGCTCCTGAGAGATTCACTGCAGGGTTGGCTGGCTCCTGAGCGATTCACTGCAGGGTTGTCTGGCTCCTGAGAGATTCTTTGCGGGGTTGTCTGGCTCCTGAGAGATTCACTGAGGGGTTGTCTGGCTCCTGAGAGATTCACTGCAGGGTTGTCTGGCTCCTGAGAGATTCTCTGCAGCGTTGTCTGGCTCCTGGGAGATTCCCTGCAGCTCTATATGGCTCCTGAGAGATTCACTGCAGGGTTGTCTGGCTCCTACGAGATTCACTGCAGGGTTGTCTGGCTCCTGAGAGATTCCCTGCAGGGTTGTGTGGTTCCTACGAGATTCACTGCAGGGTTGTCTGGCTCCTGAGAGATTCCCTGCAGGGTTGTGTGGCTCCTTATAGATTCACTGCAGGGTCTTCTGGCTCCTTAGATATTCCCTGCAGGGTTGTCTTGCTCCTGAGAGAATCAATGCAGGGTCTTCTTGCTCCTTATAGATTCACTGCAGGGTTGTCTGGCTCCTGAGAGATTCACTGCAGGGTCTTCTGGCTCCTTAGAGATTCGCTGCAGGGTTGTCTGGCTCCTGAGAGATTCACTGCAGGGTTGTCTGGCTCCTAAGAGATTCACTGCAGGGCCTTCTGGTTCCTTATAGATTCACTGCGGGGTTGTCTGGCTCCTGAGAGATTCACTGCAGGGTCTTCTGGCTCCTTAGAGATTTGCTGCAGGGTTGTCTGGCTCCCGAAAGATTCACTGCAGGGTTGTCTGGCTCCAAAGAGATTCACTGCAGGGTCTTCAGGCTCCTTATAGATTCACTACAGGATTGTCTGGCTCCTAAGAGATTCACTGCAGGGTTGTCTGGTTCCTGAGAGATTCCCTACAGGGTTGTATGGCTCCTTATAGATTCACTGCAGGATCTTCTGGCTCCTCATAGATTCACTACAGGGTTGTCTGGTTCCTGAGAGATTCCCTACAGGGTTGTATGGCTCCTTATAGATTCACTGCAGGATCTTCTGGCTCCTCATAGATTCCCTGAAGGGTTGTCTGGCTCCTTATAGATTCACTTCAGGGTTGTCTTGCTCCTTATAGATTCCCTGCAGGGTTGGTTGGCTCCCGAGAGATTCTCTGCAGGGTTGTCTGGCTCCTGAGAGATTCACTGCAGGGTTGGCTGGCTCCCGAGAGATTCACTGCAGGATTGTCTGGCTCCCGAGAGATTCCCTGCAGGTTTGTCTGGCTCCTGAGAGATTCACTGCGGTGTCTTCTGGCTCCTTAGAGATTCGCTGCAGGGTTGTCTGGCTCCTGAGAGATTCACTGCAGGGTTGTCTGGCTCCTTATAGATTCACTGCAGGGTCTTCTGGCTCCTCATAGATTCACTGCAGGGTTGTCTGGCTCCTAAGAGATTCACTACAGGGTTGTCTGGCTCCCGAGAGATTCCCTGCAGGGTTGGTTGGCTCCTGAGAGATTCACTGCAGGGTCTTTTGGCTCCTTAGAGATTCCCTGGAGGTCTGTCTGTTTCCCGAGAGATTCACTGCAGGGTTGTCTTGCTTCTGAGAGATTCACTGCGAGGTTGTCTGGGGCCTGAGAGATTCTCTGTGAGGTTGTCTGGCTCCTGGGAGATTCCCTGCAGGGTTGTCTGGCTCCTGAGAGATTCCCTGAAGGGTTGTCTGGCTCCTGAGAGATTCACTGCAGGGTTGTCTGGCTCCCAAGAGATTCACTGAAGGGTTGTCTGGCTCCCGAGAGATTCACTGAAGGGTTGTCTGGCTCCTGAGAGATTCACTGCAGGGTTTTCTGACTCCTGAGAGATTCTCTGTGAGGTTGTCTGGCTCCTGGAAGATTCCCTTTAGGGTTATCTGGCTCCTGGAAGATTCCCTGCAGGGTTGTCTGGCTCCTGAGAGATTCACTGCAGGGTTGTCTGGCTCCTGAGAGATTCTTTGCGGGGTTGTCTGGCTCCTGAGAGATTCACTGTGGGGTTGTCTGGCTCCTGAGAGATTCACTACAGGGTTGTCTGGCTCCTGAGAGATTCTCTGCAGCGTTGTCTTGCTCCTGGGAGATTCCCTGCAGCTCTATATGGCTCCTGAGAGATTCACTGCAGGGTTGTCTGGCTCCTGAGAGATTCACTGCAGAGTTGTCTGGCTCCTGAGATATTCACTGCGGGGTTGTCCGGCTCCTGAGAGATTCAATGCAGGGTTGTCTGGCTCCTAAGAGATTCACTGCAGGGTCTTCTTGCTCCTTATAGATTCACTGCAGGGTTGTCTGGCTCCTACGAGATTCACTGCAGGGTTGTCTGGCTCCTGAGAGATTCCCTGCAGGGTTGTGTGGCTCCTTATAGATTCACTGCAGGGTCTTCTGGCTCCTTAGATATTCCCTGCAGGGTTGTCTTGCTCCTGAGAGAATCAATGCAGGGCCTTCTGGTTCCTTATAGATTCACTGCAGGGTTGTCTGGCTCCTGATAGATTCACTGCAGGGTCTTCTGGCTCCTTAGAGATTTGCTGCAGGGTTGTCTGGCTCCTGAAAGATTCACTGCAGGGTTGTCTGGCTCCTAAGAGATTCACTGCAGGGTTGTCTGGTTCCTGAGAGATTCCCTACAGGGTTGGTTGGCTCCTTATAGATTCACTGCAGGATCTTCTGACTCCTCATAGATTCACTACAGGGTTGTCTGGCTCCTGAGAGATTCCCTGCATGGTTGTCTGGCTCCTTATAGATTCCCTGCAGGGTTGTCTGGCTCCTCATAGATTCTCTGCAGGGTTGTCTGGCTCCTGAGAGATTCACTGCAGGGTTGGCTGGCTCCCGAGAGATTCACTGCAGGGTTGTCTGGCTCCCGAGAGATTCCCTGCAGGTTTGTCTGGCTCCTGAGAGATTCACTGCAGTGTCTTCTGGCTCCTTATAGATTCACTGCCGGGTCTTCTGGCTCCTCATAGATTCACTGCAGGGTAGTCTGGCTCCTAAGAGATTCACTACAGGGTTGTCTGGCTCCCGAGAGATTCCCTGCAGGGTTGGTTGGCTCCTGAAAGATTCACTGCAGGGTCTTCTGGCTCCTTAGAGGTTCGCTGCAGGGTTGTCTGGCTCCTGAGAGATACACTGCAGGGTTGTCTGGCTCCTTATAGATTCACTGCAGGGTCTTCTGGCTCCTTATAGATTCACTGCAGGGTCTTCTGGCTCCTCATAGATTCACTGTAGGGTTGTCTGGCTCCTAAGAGATTCACTGCAGGGTTGTCTGGCTCCTGAGAGATTCCCTGAAGGGTTGTCTGGCTCCGGAGAGATTCACTGCAGAGTTGTCTGGCTCCGGAGAGATTCCCTGCAGGGTTGGTTGGCTCCTGAGAGATTTCCTGCAGGATTGGTTGGCTCCTGAGAGATTCCCTGCAGGGTTGTCTGGCTTCCGAGAGATTCACTGCAGGGTTGTCTGGCTCCTTATAGATTCACTGAGGGGTTGTCTGGCTCCTTATAGATTCACTGTAGGGTTGTCTGGCTCCTAAGAGATTCACTGCAGGGTTGTCTGGCTCCTGAGAGATTCCCTGAAGGGTTGTCTGGCTCCGGAGAGATTCACTGCAGAGTTGTCTGGCTCCGGAGAGATTCCCTGCAGGGTTGGTTGGCTCCTGAGAGATTCCCTGCAGGATTGGTTGGCTCCTGAGAGATTCCCTGCAGGGTTGTCTGGCTCCTGAGAGATTCACTGCAGGGTTGTCTGGCTCCTGAGAGATTCACTGCAGGGTTGTCTGGCTCCCAAGAGATTCCCTGCATGGTTTGTTGGCTCCCAAGAGATTCTCTGCAGTGTTGTCTGGCTCCCGAGAGATTCACTGCAGGGCTGTCCGGCTCCTGAGTGATCCCCGCAGGGCTTCTGGCTCCTCATAGATTCACTGAAGGGTTGTCTGACTCCCGAGAGATTCACTGCAGGGTTTTCTGGTTCCTTATAGATTCACTGCTGGCTCCTAAGAGATTCACTGCAGGGTCTTCTGGGTCCCGAGTGATTCCCTGCAGGGTTGCCTGGCTCCCGAGAGATCCATTGCAGGGTTGTCTGACTCCCGAGTGGTTCCCTGCAGGGTTGTCTGGCTCCTTGTAGATTCCCTGCAGGGTTGTCTGGCTCCTTGTAGATTCCCTGCAGGGTTGTCTGGCTCCCGAGTGATTCCCTGCAGGGTTGTCTGGCTCCCGAGTGGTTCCCTGCAGGGTTGTCTGGCTCCTTGTAGATTCCCTGCAGGGTTGCCTGGCTCCCGAGAGATCCATTGCAGGGTTGTCTGGCTCCCGAGTGGTTCCCTGCAGGGTTGTCTGGCTCCCGAGTGATTCCCTGCAGGGTTGTCTGGCTCCCGAGTGGTTCCCTGCAGGGTTGTCTGGCTCCTTGTAGATTCCCTGCAGGGTTGTCTGGCTCCCGAGTGGTTCCCTGCAGGGTTGTCTGGCTCCCGAGTGGTTCCCTGCAGGGTTGTCTGGCTCCTTGTAGATTCCCTGCAGGGTTGGTTGGCTCCCGAGTGATTCCCTGCAGGGTTGTCTGGCTCCCGAAAGATTCACTGCAGGGTTGTCTGGCTCCCGAAAGATTCACTGCAGGGTTGTCTGGCTCCCGAAAGATTCACTGCAGGGTTGTCTGGCTCCCGAAAGATTCACTGCAGGGCTGTCCGGCTCCTGAGTGATCCCCCGCAGGGCTTCTGGCTCCTCATAGATTCACTGAAGGGTTGTCTGACTCCCGAGAGATTCACTGCAGGGTTTTCTGTTTCCTTATAGATTCACTGCTGGCTCCTAAGAGATTCACTGCAGGGTCTTCTGGGTCCCGAGTGATTCCCTGCAGGGTTGCCTGGCTCCCGAGTGATTCCCTGCAGGGTTGTCTGGCTCCCGAAAGATTCCCTGCAGGATTGGTTGGCTCCCGAGTGATTCCCTGCAGGGTTGTCTGGCTCCCGAAAGATTCACTGCAGGGTTGTCTGGCTCCCGAGTGATTCCCTGCAGGGTTGTCTGGCTCCCGAGTGATTCCCTGCAGGGTTGTCTGGCTCCCGAAAGATTCACTGCAGGGTTGTCTGGCTCCTGAGAGATTCACTGCAGGGTTGTCTGGCTCCCAAGAGATTCCCTGCATGGTTTGTTGGCTCCCAAGAGATTCTCTGCAGTGTTGTCTGGCTCCCGAGAGATTCACTGCAGGGCTGTCCGGCTCCTGAGTGATCCCCCGCAGGGCTTCTGGCTCCTCATAGATTCACTGAAGGGTTGTCTGACTCCAGAGAGATTCACTGCAGGGTTTTCTGGTTCCTTATAGATTCACTGCTGGCTCCTAAGAGATTCACTGCAGGGTCTTCTGGGTCCCGAGTGATTCCCTGCAGGGTTGCCTGGCTCCCGAGAGATCCATTGCAGGGTTGTCTGGCTCCCGAGTGGTTCCCTGCAGGGTTGTCTGGCTCCTTGTAGATTCCCTGCAGGGTTGTCTGGCTCCCGAAAGATTCACTGCAGGGTTGTCTGGCTCCCGAAAGATTCACTGCAGGGTTGTCTGGCTCCCGAAAGATTCCCTGCAGGGTTGCCTGGCTCCCGAGAGATCCATTGCAGGGTTGTCTGGCTCCCGAGTGGTTCCCTGCAGGGTTGTCTGGCTCCTTGTAGATTCCCTGCAGGGTTGCCTGGCTCCCGAGAGATCCATTGCAGGGTTGTCTGGCTCCCGAGTGGTTCCCTGCAGGGTTGTCTGGCTCCCGAAAGATTCACTGCAGGGTTGTCTGGCTCCCGAAAGATTCCCTGCAGGGTTGTCTGGCTCCCGAAAGATTCACTGCAGGGTTGTCTGGCTCCCGAGTGATTCCCTGCAGGGTTGTCTGGCTCCCAAGAGATTCCCTGCATGGTTTGTTGGCTCCCAAGAGATTCTCTGCAGTGTTGTCTGGCTCCCGAGAGATTCACTGCAGGGCTGTCCGGCTCCTGAGTGATCCCCCGCAGGGCTTCTGGCTCCTCATAGATTCACTGAAGGGTTGTCTGACTCCCGAGAGATTCACTGCAGGGTTTTCTGGTTCCTTATAGATTCACTGCTGGCTCATAAGAGATTCACTGCAGGGTCTTCTGGGTCCCGAGTGATTCCCTGCAGGGTTGCCTGGCTCCCGAGAGATCCATTGCAGGGTTGTCTGGCTCCCGAGTGGTTCCCTGCAGGGTTGTCTGGCTCCTTGTAGATTCCCTGCAGGGTTGTCTGGCTCCCGAGTGATTCCCTGCAGGGTTGTCTGGCTCCCGAAAGATTCACTGCAGGGTTGTCTGGCTCCCGAAAGATTCACTGCAGGGTTGTCTGACTCCCGAGAGATTCACTGCAGGGTCTTCTGGTTCCTTATAGATTCACTGCTGGCTCCTAAGAGATTCACTGCAGGGTCTTCTGGGTCCCGAGTGATTCCCTGCAGGGTTGTCCGGCTCATTGTAGATTCCCTGCAGGGTTGTCTGGCTCCCGAAAGATTCACTGCAGGGTTGTCTGGCTCCTTGTAGATTCCCTGCAGGGTTGTCTGGCTCCCGAGTGATTCCCTGCAGGGTTGTCTGGCTCTCGAGTCTCTATTCCATGTGCACACAATGCTGTGGTGGGAGGAGGAGAAACCCCATAAAGCACCCATCAGTTTCCTCTCCGAAGAAAAGTTCCTAGTTTCCTTGCACTGTAAGGTTGATGTCGGTGCCCCCCCGCCCTGCGCCCCCCCAACCCCGATCAGGATTCAGGGCCAGTGCATTAGCTTCAGATCTGCGATTTTCTGTGGCTTTCTCTGCTGGTTTGGAACTGAGGAGGCTGCTGAGATAACCCTGTGGGTCCAGGCCCCAGTGGCAGCAGGGAAGGCAGGCTGACTGAGGATGGACGCCAGCCCAACAAGGAGACATTTTGGGGAGTTTGTCTTGTTTTGATGGAGTCTGACGGGCACTGCAGTGTGTCTTTTCACTCTGGGACAGGCACATCAGTGGAAATATTACTCATTTGTGTTTTTGAACGTACTGGGGTGTCTCGTGTGTTTTGTAGCCTGTATTCTGTGCTGCAAATGTTTACATTCACTGTCCGGCCAGTGACCTGGCTGTAAGATGCTTTACACTGTTTTGCGCAGTGTGATACCTTCACTGGGTTGTGTTGGAGTTTACAAGCATCTCAAATTGTCCCATGCCAGGTACGAGTAACTCATGTAATCTCCTTACTTTCTACTCTGAATTCTGGCCCTTGTGTCCCTGCATCTGGAGGGCCCAGATGCGGAGAGTAAACCCAGGCCTTGTAAGGCTGCTGGTGTGTGTGTCTGGCACTTTATCCAGCGTCTCTCAGCACACGGGCAGCGTCAGGCCGCTGCATGAAGGGCACCAGTGAGGCCACACGCCAAAGGATGCAGAGTCGTGTTGCTTCACAGCCTGTAGTGATTGAAGGCGTCACGCCTGTCATGAGATGTGTTTGCACAGACACTCAGCAGGGGGTGGGTTGGTATTGATCCAGCGCTATCAATAACATTTCTTCTCCTTTGAGTATTGACATCCAGGTTGAAAAACGTTCCTCTTCACAACTATACCAATATGACGGTGGGGCCATAACACCGCATAAACATTCACTCTCTCATATATTCCCTGGAACTCGTCCGCCTTTACTTAGGAGAAAAAGTTATTGATTTTCTGGAAGGAGACGGGATACCTTTTTAAATCAACATAATAATCCTCAAATTTCTCAGGTATTCCGCTCATTGGTCGATGGACCAACTAGTAGGAATCAGTTGATGGTGATTAAGACAGCTCAATACCTATAAACTTCTTATTAAACATTTACAATTATCATTGAGCTAAAGAACCACAGACTCGTAAATTTAATTATAATATAGTTTATCTAAAAGTTTATAAGCATGAATGAACTCAGTTTTATTAATTTGATCAATACATTTATTATCATTATAAGAATACATTGAAATTGCAATGCATACCCTTTTAGATGGAAAAATAAAGTCCGTCACAGCAGTTAAATTCAGATCTCAGCATAGAACTCCCAAAACTGACTATCTGTTCTACAGAACAGGCCTCCTCGACGGACCACCTATAGAGGTTTTCCGCCAATCTCTTTCGTTCCTTCTCAATTAGAATTATAAGCAAAAGATTTTAATAGTATTAAATTTTAAAGTCCTATAGAAAAATAGCAGCGGCTTCTCCAGCGTCAGCGTCCAGTGCTCAATAAAAATATGTAAAAACAGCGCTCCTCCTACTTAGGAGTAGGTCCTCTTATACCCTAATTCTAGCTTGCTAAACAGAAAAGTTACATTTTGGGCGAGATTCTTTCTGATTGGTCCATTTTGGGGTGACATACATCTCATTATATTTATCCTTGTTGAAACCAGTTTTCTTAGGAATGTTCATAGTTCCATCCTTTCTCACGGATTCTGCACATTACCCATACATTTGGTAGTCTTCATTTGTATCTTCTTTCTGATACTTATTTTTAAACAGTTCATTGTTCATTCACGGGTGCACTGCTGGTTTCACACACTCGTTCGCTAAGTTCCCCTTGGCACACGCTAGGACAGTAAGGTCATCACGACCTTGATCTCGCTTCCATCCTAGGCTCCTTTGATTATCACGTGATGCTTTGTTCATAGCTTTTCTCTCACATGGAAACCTTCTGGAGCATGCGTACTCTAGCTTGTTTGCCTCAGCAGCCATTTTTACAGCACGGCCTAGCAGGCCTGAGCGAACTATCATAGAAATAAACAGAAAATAGTTAAGAATAAGGAAAATAAGCATTTTCGTTTCCCTCCCATCATTCTACGTACCCCAGTTAGAGTTACCTAGCAGAAGCAACATATAAAGCTATTCTTTACTTACCAACCACTTTCTTTTTGTCACCATACAATTCTCTACTAAGCACAAATCATGCAACATTATTCTAATTAGTACGCAAATCACTAGGTTAGCATTAGGAACATTACCAATTGTAAGTAGATTAGTCTGCACATGAAGTGGCATGTTACCAAAACATTTATAAGAAAAAACATACGTTGTTGGTTATTCACGGAAATAAACAATTTTATTAATTATTAATGTTAATGTTAGGGGGTTCAAAAATGTTTTCGTTTACCCTGCTCCATCAGTATTCACTCAGCTCAGTCACTCTTGACAGAGACATCAGGTGCGAACTCAGTTATTTCATTCTTCTGCCTCGCTGCCACTGCGCAGTGCTTTGCTGTTTTCCACACATGGCACAGTAGTGTCCAGATGACGTCAGAGGGCAGCTGGGATGCTGTGGTGTGCAGTGGCGCTGACAGGCTGGTCCTCAACAGATGCATCAAACTTTAAAGACGGATAAATCCTATACTTCACACTACTTGTGCGTCAAGGGAGTGTCTTTAAACTGTTCACACAAAGCATAGATGCCAAATGCCAAGCGGCACCTTACAAAGCAGAGTTCACCTGTAGCTTTTAAATCTGGCATCTCAGGAGCAGAAGCCAGGAAGTGACCATTGACAAAGTGGGCGTATAGTGTCTAGAAGTGCCCGGGGGAGGGCAGGGAAGCACTGTGATGGCTGAATGGAGGTCAGAGGAGCCCAAAGACCTGATCCAGTGCGCTGTAGTTCCCCTGAGGAAAGCCAGCTGCGGGGCCCACCGCACGTTACTCCTTCTAGAGCTCTGACCGGACACCCTGATGAGGTCATAAGCCATGGCCATGAATCGAGGGTGCAGCATGGATCTAAAAGCCTCTCTGAGCTTCTCAATACCATGGACGTCAATTCACCAAAGTGCCAGCGGAAGTGACATCACACGCCCTTTGACCTTCACTTTCACTCACAAACACACGCACTTACACAAACACACACACAAACACTGCCTCTCACATTAACACACTGTCATCTACAAGCACACACATATCATACATTTAAATGCATGTTTTTAATTTACCTCAGCTGCAAAGGAATGTGACATTCCAAATAACTGTACTCCATTTTTTAATATACTAATTGTGAATAATGTAATAATTTTCACTATTAGTGCAACAACATTTTTACAGAATACAAAGCGACCAGAGCCCCAACTTACCTCCATAAGGACGAGGTGCTCCTGTGTACCTGGCACTGAACTTGCCACCTTTGAGGCCAGGTATCGCAAAGGCAGTGCCAGGGGTCGCAAGGGGCAAGCCAGGAGTCGCAGCTGCGACCCCTGGTAACTCCTAAATGACGTCCATGCTCAATACACCTGAAGGTGGAACATTGGGGAGTTAGTATGGTTTGTACAAGTTGAGGCTCCCACATCCATCCTCTGGGCTGTTAAATAAATCACTGTGTGGACCTACACATGACATCACTGGGTCAGCCTGCGACGAGGGGGTGATGGGTGGACCCTGACTGGTAGGTGCCCATTCTCCAGGGGAGAGGGGCGGACTTAGGGAGGAGGAGAAATTTCATGCGTATCTCCAGGATGTTCATCCCTCCACCCCTGTCCTCCTGCCACGGGTCTCAGTTTACCCTACAAGTAATGAGGCGCTGCGCCAGCCACAGTGACGGATTCAAATATATGGAAATATGTTACCATCTGGGGACCTATTCACAGGGGTTTGTCAGGGGTCATGCGGTTGATAAATGTCCACTCATGGGTGTTTCCTCTTCCCTGTATAGCTATGTTTACTACCTGTAGAAAGATTGAAACGCAAATCTGTTTTATCAGTAATCTCAGCCCGTATGCGGTGAGTGATGGTACCCAAGGAAAATGTCTGCTAAGCCCACCCGAAGAGTGGCTGCATGCATGACACCTTTTCTCTTATTACTATTACATAACACAGGACCTTGATGATTCCATATGCACCATCTATACAATATCGATACAACAGGGCTACCCTAAGATGTAAATAGGTAAGCCTTCCAGACCAAAGCAGTCATCCCATATGGCACCCTTCCTCACTTAGGTATGCTATTAACTGTCTTCCATTTTGTTTCACTGCAGTGTTTCTACTCTGAAGTGCTGCAGACCTTAGTCCTGATGAAGACCTCTCCATTACTTTCATGGGGTTGAAACGGCGACATTTCTACTTAGCAGTCGAGCTAGTAAGGGGGACAGAGGGGCGATCCGCCTCTCTGGCATCTTTACCTTCCCCAGTGTATCCCTGTTGTTCTGGGACCTGTTTGGAAGCCCCACAGCGAACATTGTTCATTGTATTGAAGGTGTTCAATACCATCCCACACGAGAGGGAAGGCGTAATCCGAATGTCCAGCTGTTCACTCTCCTCTCACCCACTGGGGATGGTATTGACATTTTATTTGGACAAAAGGCTCCAACCCACTGTGGTATTACTAACTGTTTTATGCCTGCTAATACCAGAATGCATCTATCTGCATACGTCGTAACTGACGCAAAGACATGCCCACAAGGGCGGGACTTTTTTTAAATAAAGCAGAGGTGAAAACAAAGGGCCATTTGTGCAGTGTCTTTGGCTCGCGATTAAGGGCGCAAGCCCGAAACGCATAGAGCTGCGTATTTTATTGAAGGGACTGTGGGGAGCTGTTCAGACCGGAGCCCTCGGTGCAGAAGGTTCTCCGTGGTGGCCGCCTCAAAAGGGACAACCTTTTTGTGTTTTGTATTTAGCTGCATTGTCCGGTCGCGAGGCGAGCCTGCCGCGTCTCAGCGGATCCGGGCACTTGGATTGCCGAGTGTCAACACGGAGCGGAGATATTCCACACGAGAGGGAAGGCGTAATCCGAATGTCCAGCTGTTCACTCTCCTCTCACCCACTGGGGATGGTATTGACATTTTATTTGGACAAAAGGCTCCAACCCACTGTGGTATTACTAACTGTTTTGTGCCTGCTAATACCAGAATGCATCTATCTGCATACGTCGTAACTGACGCAAAGACATGCCCACAAGGGCGGGTCTTTTTTTAAATAAAGCAGAGGTGAAAACAAAGGGCCATTTGTGCAGTGTCTTTTGCTCGTGATCAAGGGCGCAAGCCCGAAACGCGCAGAGCTGCGTATTTTATTGAAGGGACTGTGGGGAGCTGTTCAGACCGGAGCCCTCGTTGCAGAAGGTTCTCCGTGGTGGCCGCCTCAAAAGGGACAACCTTTTCGTTATAGACTATTTGTGCGAGGGGAGAGAGGAGGCGGCATTGTGCTGCCTGATAAGGGTACAAACAAAGGTGTTAGCGGGACCATCATTTCCAGGACTCCTGCGGTGGAGTGCAGTTCAGCGCCAAGAATTTGGGGGCAGTATTGTTGCTCAGAGCTCCACATCACTGTATGTGGAACCACGTGAGGACTGTAATTACCATCATGCAGTGGGCTTGGTGTCTTCAGCACAATCCACACACCTGCCTGTGGGAGGAGGAGTCGAGAGACTACTTGAAAAGGAGTGGTCTCTGAAGCCCACGAGAATCTAACAGCCTGTGGGACCGGCACTGATGACGGCCATTCCGGCCAGAAACGCGTCTGCCTTAGCGTTTCACGGACTGCAGGGAAGTGCTTCATTGAGCTAAATAAATCCTACGTTTTGTACCCGGAGCATGTGTCCCGCTGACTTTTTATTTAGGTCAGCAATTGGTGGTCTTGTGTAACCGGTATCCGCTGATACCGGCTGTGGACACGCCCTCTCGGTCTGGAGCACCGCGAAATCAGCAACTTTTGGGTGGAGTACGAGGAGTACATCGCGGCACCCCCCAAGCAGAGTTATTTCCATTTTGGAGACTATTTGTGCGAGGGGAGAGAGGAGGCGGCATTGTGCTGCCTGATAAGGGTACAAACAAAGGTGTTAGCGGGACCATCATTTCCAGGACTCCTGCGGTGGAGTGCAGTTCAGCGCCAAGAATTTGGGGGCAGTATTGTTGCTCAGAGCTCCACATCACTGTATGTGGAACCACGTGAGGACTGCAATTACCATCATGCAGTGGGCTTGGTGTCTTCAGCACAATCCACACACCTGCCTGTGGGAGGAGGAGTCGAGAGACTACTTGAAAGGAGTGGTCTCTGAAGCCCACGAGAATCTAACAGCCTGTGGGACCGGCACTGATGACGGCCATTCCGGCCAGAAACGCATCTGCCTTAGCGTTTCACGGACTGCAGGGAAGTGCTTCATTGAGCTAAATAAATCCTACGTTTTGAACCCGGAGCATGTGTCCCGCTGACTTTTTATTTAGGTCAGCAATTGGTGGTCATATATATATATATTTATATATATCCCAACAGAAGGTTTCCCTGCTTGAGAATGCCAACGCAGTGAGAGGTATATCCATTCTTTATTGCAGGTAAGCAAAAACAGCGCGTTACTCCTCCAAGTCACAAAAGCGCCAAACATGTTTCGGGCCAACTGCCCTTGATCACTGGCATCAACACAAAGCCCCACAGCTGCTCATATTTAATGTCATTGACTCCACCCTCAAAAAACAGTGCATTCTGGGCAAAGGAGTTCATTACCATAGTGGGATTCTTCTCCATAGTGGTAGCAGCCGGTTCTGTTTCAAAGAACTGTATTCCCCATAGTGGGCTGGCATGGAGGAGAAACCGCAGTGTTCCGCACAGTATCCACGCCCACAACAGCTGAAACCTCCAACTCTTCGGAACCCTTGTCGGACGGGTCCGCGGCCAGCGAAGTATGCGGGGGGCATTCTCGCGACGAGGAGCGCCGCATTTAAATCCATCAACAAAAGGCATTCTCAAGCAGGGAAACCTTTTGTTGATGGATATATATATATATGTATATATAGTACAATTATTCAAAATTAACGTTTTAAACATTCAATCCAAAAACTATTATACAAGGAATACATGCAAAGATTCCTTGAAATGAAAGAGACTTATTTGGTGGCAAAAGTGAGAACACACCATCCAGTTTATAGGCTTGAGAACGAGAGTTTGAATGCTGCCATTGAATGTGCACATATTTTAAGTTTTTTGTGCTTGGAGAGGTGTGTTGATATTTAACAGCGCATGGCCTGGCGCTGTCTCACAGGCACCACCGGTGGTCAGGAGCCCACGGACAGCACGCCATTTCCAAGTAATATATATATATATAAAATGTATATATATATAAATTTATTTATTTTAATTGTCAAAATGATCTAATTATTTTGAGATTATTTTGCATGGGGTGTTCTTTTGAGTGCCTGCATTATTTTTTCTGGGAGTGTGTGGCAGTACCTGTGAGTGGCCATATGTGGAACTAGACTTGCTCAAAGCCTGGGCTGAAGTACATTTAGGACTAGTTTGTTGCCTTTTGAGCTGTAGTAACTTTAGAAGTATAGTTTGTGAATAACAAGGTTGTTGCTCTTTTGTGTGCGGGTGTTTATATTAGCATGCCACTCCTTAAACCCCTCCCTCATCTCCCTAAGCCCCTCCTATTTTCCAGCCATTCCCTCTGTTGATCGCACATTACTGCTAAGTTGTACATTTACATGTTTACACGGAAAATATATGAGAGGGGAGACATCTACCGGTAGGTTTGTGAACTGTATTTGTAGGAAGGAGTACTTTACTTTTCCCTACTTGTGAATCAGCCCCTTAGAAGTCTGGCTTACGTCTGTGTGTGCACTATGATAGTGCACCATTGTATAATGACGTGAAATGATACGTTCTTTACTAAGTATATCCGCCGGTCCCACACATTGCCCAGAGAATAGGGGGGCAACTGACCAAACGGAACAATAATATAATTTTGCCAAATGAGCAGCGCTTGGGATACATGTTAGTAGAGCATGGAGCTTTTTAGGATCATGTAATGAAACCTGTGAATTTACCGCTGGAGCGCACACCTGGACGTGAGAGCATTGGTTCAAGCAGTGCTTGTTACAAGAGGGCGAGAGTCTGCGAGGCAGCAATGCCGCACACCTGGACGTGAGAGCATTGGTTCAAGCAGTGCTTGTTACAAGAGGGCGAGAGTCTGCGAGGCAGCAATGCCGCACACCTGGACGTGAGAGCATTGGTTCAAGCAGTGCTTGTTACAAGAGGGCGAGAGAGTCTGCGAGGCAGCAATGCCGCACACCTGGACGTGAGAGCATTGGTTCGAGCAGTGCTTGTTACAAGAGAGAGAGAGAGTCTGCGAGGCAGCAATGCCGCACACCTGGACGTGAGAGCATTGGTTCGAGCAGTGCTTGTTACAAGAGGGCGAGAGTCTGCGAGGCAGCAATGCCGCACACCTGGACGTGAGAGCATTGGTTCAAGCAGTGCTTGTTACAAGCGGGCGAGAGTCTGCGAGGCAGCAATGCCGCACACCTGGACGTGAGAGCATTGGTTCGAGCAGTGCTTGTTACAAGAGGGCGAGAGTCTGCGAGGCAGCAATGCCGCACACCTGGACGTGAGAGCATTGGTTCAAGCAGTGCTTGTTACAAGAGAGAGAGAGTCTGCGAGGCAGCGATGCCGCACACCTGGACGTGAGAGCATTGGTTCAAGCAGTGCTTGTTACAAGCGGGCGAGAGTCTGCGAGGCAGCAATGCCGCACACCTGGACGTGAGAGTATTGGTTCGAGCAGTGCTTGTTACAAGAGAGAGAGAGAGAGAGTCTGTGAGGCAGCAATGCCACACACCTGGACGTGAGAGCATTGGTTCGAGCAGTGCTTGTTACAAGAGAGAGAGAGTCTGTGAGGCAGCAATGCCGCACACCTGGACTTGAGAGCATTGGTTCGAGCAGTGCTTGTTACAAGAGAGAGAGTCTGTGAGGCAGCAATGTCGCACACCTGGACGTGAGAGCATTGGTTCGAGCACTGCTTGTTACAAGAGAGAGAGAGTCTGCGAGGCAGCAATGCCGCACACCTGGACGTGAGAGCATTGGTTCGAGCAGTGCTTGTTACAAAGAGAGAGAGAGTCTGTGAGGCAGCAATGCCGCACACCTGGACGTGAGAGCATTGGTTCGAGCAGTGCTTGTTACAAGAGGGCGAGAGTCTGCGAGGCAGCAATGCCGCACACCTGGACGTGAGAGCATTGGTTCGAGCAGTGCTTGTTACAAGAGGGCGAGAGTCTGCGAGGCAGCAATGCCGCACACCTGGACGTGAGAGCATTGGTTCGAGCAGTGCTTGTTACAAGAGGGCGAGAGTCTGCGAGGCAGCAATGCCGCACACCTGGACGTGAGAGCATTGGTTCGAGCAGTGCTTGTTACAAGAGGGCGAGAGTCTGCGAGGCAGCAATGCCGCACACCTGGACGTGAGAGCATTGGTTCGAGCAGTGCTTGTTACAAGAGGGCGAGAGTCTGCGAGGCAGCAATGCCGCACACCTGGACGTGAGAGCATTGGTTCGAGCAGTGCTTGTTACAAGAGGGCGAGAGTCTGCGAGGCAGCAATGCCGCACACCTGGACGTGAGAGCATTGGTTCGAGCAGTGCTTGTTACAAGAGGGCGAGAGTCTGCGAGGCAGCAATGCCGCACACCTGGACGTGAGAGCATTGGTTCAAGCAGTGCTTGTTACAAGAGAGAGAGAGTCTGCGAGGCAGCAATGCCGCACACCTGGACGTGAGAGCATTGGTTCAAGCAGTGCTTGTTACAAGCGGGCGAGAGTCTGCGAGGCAGCAATGCCGCACACCTGGACGTGAGAGTATTGGTTCGAGCAGTGCTTGTTACAAGAGAGAGAGAGAGAGAGTCTGTGAGGCAGCAATGCCGCACACCTGGACGTGAGAGCATTGGTTCGAGCAGTGCTTGTTACAAGAGAGAGAGAGTCTGTGAGGCAGCAATGCCGCACACCTGGACTTGAGAGCATTGGTTCGAGCAGTGCTTGTTACAAGAGAGAGAGTCTGTGAGGCAGCAATGTCGCACACCTGGACGTGAGAGCATTGGTTCGAGCACTGCTTGTTACAAGAGAGAGAGAGAGTCTGCGAGGCAGCAATGCCGCACACCTGGACGTGAGAGCATTGGTTCGAGCAGTGCTTGTTACAAGAGAGAGAGAGAGTCTGTGAGGCAGCAATGCCGCAAACCTGGACGTGAGAGCATTGGTTCGAGCAGTGCTTGTTACAAGAGGGCGAGAGTCTGCGAGGCAGCAATGCCGCACACCTGGACGTGAGAGCACTGGTTCGAGCAGTGCTTGTTACAAGAGGGCGAGAGTCTGCGAGGCAGCAATGCCGCACACCTGGACGTGAGAGCATTGGTTCGAGCAGTGCTTGTTACAAGAGGGAGAGAGTCTGCGAGGCAGCAATGCCGCACACCTGGGCAGTGAGAGCATTGGTTCGAGCAGTGCTTGTTACAAGAGGGCGAGAGTCTGCGAGGCAGCAATGCCGCACACCTGGACGTGAGAGCATTGGTTCGAGCAGTGCTTGTTACAAGAGGGAGAGAGTCTGCGAGGCAGCACTGCCGCACACCTGGACGTGAGAGCATTGGTTCGAGCAGTGCTTGTTACAAGAGGGCGAGAGTCTGCGAGGCAGCAATGCCGCACACCTGGACGTGAGAGCATTGGTTCGAGCAGTGCTTGTTACAAGAGGGCGAGAGTCTGCGAGGCAGCAATGCCGCACACCTGGACGTGAGAGCATTGGTTCGAGCAGTGCTTGTTACAAGAGGGCGAGAGTCTGCGAGGCAGCAATGCCGCACACCTCACCTGGACGTGAGAGCATTGGTTCGAGCAGTGCTTGTTGCAAGAGGGCGAGAGTCTGCGAGGCAGCAATGTCGCACACCTGGACTTGAGAGCATTGGTTCAAGCAGTGCTTGTTACAAGAGGGCGAGAGAGTCTGCTAGACTGGGCAGCAATGACATGTGGAGGTTATTTCTGTCCTCAGTTGTAGGAGAAACTATATTAATTCCTGAGGGTAACAAAGAAAAGTGCCAATAACAAGGGTGCTACACATGTTTGTTGAGGTGAGGACACAGTGCGCATGTGTACTAAGAAAGCACGTCATAAACACAATATGTGCAGGAAATAGATGTGAACACGACACAGCAGGACAAGCCGCAGTCCACATACACCTGTCAGCTGAGGAAGTCTCCAAACTGAGGCAGGGGCGTGGTTACAACTGGTGCAGCAGGTGCAGTGGCACCGGGGCCAAGAGCCGTGTTTTACTATCCTGACAGCAGTCAAAGGGGCCAGGTTCTCATTTGCACGAGGGCCCCAGGCATCCTTCGCACGTGACTAGTCGGAGGCAGGGTTTGTTCGGGGGGGGGGGAGGCACACAATGCTGCTCAGGGGGTTGTGGGGTTGACGTAAAGGGGAGTTGTCAACAGCATAGACTGGTGAAATCTAACAGTGGTGTGATGTGAACCCACTCCTCCTCTGAGGACACTTTGTGTATATTAGTCAAACTGTGAATTTTAGAGCATACTCTGTACCTAGATTAGCTTCAAACGTAGTAGGTTTTAAGAGGCACTCCTAAAAGGGAACAGGAATGTAATCATGTGTCAAAAGTCTGGGTTTGCAATTTGGCAATGTCTATTAACTTCTGAAACTACAAACACCAAAATGCAAAGAAGTAACCAGGCCTCAGCGAGCCCCTCCCCCCTACCATGGGACACTATGAGAGAGCATCATTCACCCCGCCCCCCTCATGTAGGCGACCCCCATCCCACACCGTGGCCTTCACCTGAAGGGTACCCCCATCCCACACCGTGGCCTTCACCTGAAGGGGGCCCACAAAAGTTACAGGGACATTATAGTTAGGTAATAGAATTTAAAAAAAACTTAGGGGTATACTCACAAGAACGCGTGATAACTACCGCAAGAGTAACGCAACTTTCAATAACGCAGCCTATCACGGGAAAATAACCCCATGTCAACGTGGAATTCACAACAAGGCGGTAGCATGCGATAGTCACCAAATAACGCGTCAAATGCCAGCGTGTAAATCAACCCAACCCCAAAAAATGCGAAATCGAACGCGAGAAATCATGCGATGAAGCCAATCGCGGTACAAAAAGCTGCGAAAAGCAGCCTCAGGCCTGCAACTCCCACGCGTCTGGGGGGCAATTGCACTATAAAAACCACAGGCACAACACACCAGAAACAAGCCAAAGCACGTAGCAACATTCATGCACCCTGACCCAGCGCAGAGGGCAACTCGAACACCACAACCCCCACAGACCACCAGCAAGGAACGAGTGGGTCGGGGAAGGCCAAGGAGAAAATGGAGAGGAAGACGGGGTGCAGACCGCAGGAAAACAAGACCAAGGCCACGGAGGCGACAGAACACTACCAGCAAATGACCCACAAGCAGACCACCTGGAATGCAGTCGCAGAGCCCAGGAGGCCAATCCAGGAGTCCAAGAGGCGCCGGAAGGACCTGACAACCTAAACCAGGTACAAACCCGCTGCCAACAGGAAGGCAGCAACGGCGACAGGAGGTGGCAGTCCAGCGCCACAGGAAGAGCAGGAGGAAACCCAGGCCACAGTCATCAGTGTGGAGAGGGTGCAAGGAGTAGGGAGTACGGACACAGCCAGACAGGACCTGACACAACAACAACAGGGTGAGGATCCAACAGGGACTGGGGGGACGGGGGGTGATGGGCACAAGGCCACACATGCACAATGAGGTGTAACACACTGCACACCCACAATTACCCAGGGACATGTCCCCCATCCCCGTGGCACAATGCAGCACACACACATAGCAATCACAGCACATACCATGACAATGTGGCACAAAGTGCAACACCCACACTGCAGAACAGGGGACACAACTGGGTCCAACCAGGCACAGTAACAGAACAATCACATCGGACAGAGCAGGGAACTGTGAGATGCACATCTACCCCTACAACCCCACATCAGCCATGTAGGCCAAATGGACACTGTCCCAACTCAAATAGCCACCACCGCCCAAACACTCACAATGTACATCGTCACACATTCTGCATGTATTGTCGACAAGAACAAGGCACCAACACAATGCCAACATGCACCTCCCCTTCACAATGCAGAGGGACAAACAACACCTCCAGCAGGTCAGTACAGACAACCCATCAGTGATGCCCGAGACGAACACCACAGCCCAGACACCGACGCCCTACAACAGCCCATGGACATCCCACACAACCCACCACCAGGACCAGGGCAGACAAGCCACACAGAGGAGAACCCAGCCCCTGCAACAGACCACACAGCATGAAGCACCCGCAATCACGGCTGGCTCACAACACTTCACCCACCCACACATGGCATCCCAATGCCAGGTGGCAGAACGCCAAAAGGAGGTGGCCCAACAGGTGAGGGTGTTGCCGAACCCATGGAATGCGAACTAGAGCACATACGTGGGTATCCAATACCCTTCAGGGACCCCCTACACCCCACAAAGGAGACCCACACCTCCACAGAGACACATGCACATATGTTGAACTGGCCACGGGCTGTGGTGACATGGTGGTGTCCACTGTCCACTACACTCCATACGCAAGCGGTGTATGTCGCCATGGATAAGGGTGTGTACTGCATACTGTGAGGTGTCCAGAACATCTCCGGCACTCTTGGCATTGTGTACTTTCCCAATCATGGTTCTACTGCATCCTTCACACATGCCTGGTTGCCACGTCTCCCCACATTCGGCTAGTATGTGGCTGAGGTGCCATGCCGTTGCTGGCTCATTTTCAGGGCTTGCCCATGTGGACATTGTAAGTTGTTCTGTCGTGTCTGGTGGGTGGGCATATTGTTGTGCCTGTTGTATGTGATTTTGTGACGTGTGCATTGCCAGAGTTGTGAGCTGCATGGTTGTGGTGTTGAGGTGTGTGGGGTGTTCATTTGTATATTGCCAAGGGGCTGCACATTTCCCTTGTTCCCATCCTGGGAACGCTGGTTGATGATGGACTGTCGGAGGATGAAGGTATCATGCACACTGGCTGTGTATTTGAAGGCGACATTGTTGGGTGTTCCACGGTGTTCTGTTGTTGCCTGCACATTGGTGTGAGACGTGTGCTTCCTGTTGCGGTGATTGTGTGCTGTGTCACCAGGGGGCACAGGTAGTACAAGTGTGCTGTGTGTTGCCCCCAACAAGTGCGTGCATCCTGCTATGGCGTATGGTCCTTGCTTGGTCTCCAGCGGATCCTGCGCATTGTGTTGTACGTATGGGGACTGGGGTACCAGGGTGATGGTGATGTCCAGGACAGGTGTGGGGGACTTGGATGTGGCTGGCTGTGGGACTCCTCCGACTCTGGCGGGTGTTGGATGGGGGTCTCAGGGGCCAACAGGTGCAGCCACGCCATCAGCTTTGTGTGGGGTGGGATGTTGGTTGTCCGCTGTGTTGTTGCCGTAGGCCTGTTAGGCGATGATGCTCAGGATGCGTAGGTTGGTTGTCCCTTTCAGCCTGGAGTGGAAGGTGGCATTGTCAGATGTAGGGTCTGTGCGGCTGGTACATTTCCTGGGGTTCCGCTGTCTTTGTCTGCGCTGCGTCTGTGTTGGTCGGGGGGGGGTGTTCCGGGTGTGGGATGGGATCCTGGGGTGGTGTTGGTGGGTGTTGTGGCCCTCTTGGGTGTCCGGGCTGCATGATGTGTGGCTCCATGGCATCTGTTGCCCTTCGGTTGTGGCCCTGGGCTGTGCTCCCTTTTGTGGTGCTGGCTGCCGTCCGACTGTACACCAGGTCAGAGCAGGTGTAGATTTCCTGGTGCTAACGCACCTTATCGCCTGTTTTGTGTTTTTATCGCGGATGTGGCTGGTCGTTGTGAATGTTGAGGTGTGCTGTTGTCTCGGCTTTTGTCACGGGAACGCCTACTCTGCATCTCATTAGTGATATTTGCGAGGGTCCTCTGTGGCGATGTTTTTGGCGGCTGCTATCGCGGGTATACTGGTGCTGTGGGCTGTTAACACCGGCTTGTGAATGGGGGGGGTAAATTTATCACGACTTCGGCTGCGATAAAGCGCCGTTAATTCGGCGATGGCTCCTTGTGAATATGCCCCTTAGACATTCACTTAAAAAAACAAAGGTTACAGGGACTTTATAGTAAGGCTCAGATTTCACTCGCACAACACCAGTGAAATTCAGCAGTTATAGCTACCTGAGCTAACTATAACGTACCCCCCCCCCAATATTCTCACATATTACATTACTCATTACATGGTCAGTGACATCACTGATGACATCACTGATGGCATCTCAAATGACATCACTGGTGACATCATCCAGTGATTGTGTGTGGTTTCTAAACGCTTCTGAGTGTTAAACAAATATACTAAGGTACCACAAAATTTGAATTAGTGTTCTTTGTGTACTACTAATGAGTGATTCAATGTTTTAACATATATTATGTGAGTGGCTCTGTGACTGTGTGTGACTGGGTGTGTGTGTGGCTGTATATGTGTGTGTTAAAAAAAAAAAGATCTTTTTATCACATCTAACTATAACGTTACATTAACCTTTGTTTTTTTCAGTGAATTTCTAGGATTTTTTAACGTAAAGTAATATTTTATTACTGTACATACATAGAGCCGATCCCTTGCTGCACACGGCCAAAGGCCATGTGTGGCAGGGGGTTAGCCATAGTCAGCCAACCCCACGTTGCGCATACCCTTTGGGCGTATACAGCAGGGGGTTGGCAACTCCCCCACAGGCAGCTAACCCCACGCCGCGCACAGCCTTTGGTCATGCATGGTGTGAGGTTGGCTGCAGGCAGCCAACCCCCACTGCGCAGGGCCTTTGGCCGGGTGCAGTTGGGGTTGGCCACAGGGCTTGGCCTGCCACCAGGTCATGTGGCCAAACCTCCAGCAGGTTGTCAACTCCACACAGCGCACAGCTTTTAAAGTGCACACCATAGGGTTGGCCCTCGGGCTCTGGGGACCCCATCTGTGCAGCCTCCCTCCCCGAGCCTTCTCGATTCCTGGGAACCCCATCCTCGAGGCCCAATGTACTTAAAAAAAAGGGTAGGGGGGCACGCGGACCCCCTCTCCATGCCTCATTATGCCCTGGGGACTCCATTCCCTGGGCTGTATCTAATTTTAAAGAGGAGGGGGCGTGCGCCCCTCCTCACCGACCCTTCTCAGGCCCCATCGACGCCATCCCCTGAGGCCAGATGTGTGTGCCCCGGTGTCTAACTGGGGCATCCACATACCATGTTTTGGGGGCCGTACGGGGAGTTCAAAAGCCCCCACGTCCATAGCCTGCTCCCCGCATGGTACAGGAGCCAGCATTGCTACTGCCTGGGAAGAGCAGTTATGTTTGCATGCTCCCTCTGGGCGGGAGCAATATGTGTTTGTGGGCAGGTAAACAGAACACAAACCTGCTCCTAGCTGGTGGGAGCATCTTTAAATCTCCCGCCGGCTGGGAGCAGACTTACATGTTTGCTCCCGTTTGGCGAGAGATTTCACAATACTCCTGCCAGACAAGAGCAAATATGTTTCCCTACCTGCAATAGTGCGGGCAGGAAAACTATTGTGTCATGGGACACAGTAAGTGAACCGGCCCTGGGGATCCCCAGGGCCATTAAAGGCTCAAGGAGGGGTGTCATATGGCCCCCTCCCTTTTTATTTGAATAGGGCCCTAGATGATAGGGTCCCCAGGGCTTTTTTAAGGCTCTGGAAGAGGGACTGCACAGACCCCTTCCCATTTTTCTGCAATCTGCCCCGGGAGGGAGGGAGTCACTGGGGCCTTCACAGGCTTGGGGGTGGGCCATACAAATTTGGCCCTGGATGATGGGGTCCCTGGGGCCACCATTAGCTCAGGGAGGGGGGCTGCGTACCCCTCTCTCCTTAATTAAATATACCAGGCCCTGGGGAATGGAGTCCCCAGGGTCAAAAATGGGCTAGGGAGGAGGGGGGACCCTACTTATGCCCCCCTCTCCACATATATATAAATAAAGTAGCGGCTGGAATTTTTGTTTTTGTTTTTGCAGTAATCCCGCAGGAATCCTGAGGGATTGCGGCAAAATACTTAGATGTTTTTTGGAGGGGTCCCTCTGGGTCCCCCCCATAGTGCCTAGGGGGCAGAGTATTCCTACCCTGCCCCCTTATATATTATTTTTCACTTCAGGACAGGTGACTAAGCCCAAGAGTCCTGTAATGGATGCCAGCAACATTTTTCTCATGCTGCTGGCAGCCAATCAGAGTGCTCGCTCCTGCAGGAGTCTGATTCCCATGGGAGCGAATTGCCTCAAGGGAAAAAAAGCTTCCTGGGCCAATTAGAATGCTCTAGATTTGAATTGGTGCTCTCGCAAGACTCTTAGGAGAGTCCCTTGGACCCAAGCGTCCAGATATACAAATATTTTTGTTCCTTAAAATCTCAAAAACTACTGAATGGATTTACCAAATCACAAAAAGCACAATCTGCGGACGAAGATCTAGCTTTCTGCCAAATTTGGTGTAATTCAGTTCAGCAGTTTTTGCTGTAGCTCTCCTTACAGAAGTCTATGGAAATTCCAGGGGTAAAATTGCTTTTGGTACCCTCCTTTTGTCTTTGCCCCCGCTTGACAGATCCCCCTTAAACTTTCCAGGAACGTGAATTTTTTGGGCACCGGAGGTATTAGCTTTTCCACACACATGGTGTTTATTGGTTTGCTAATAACTTTGGTGCTATTTGACGAATCTTCATAAAACTTTTCAAATTCACCTCCCTGGAAAGTTATGGGGGGAGTGGCTGTATGGGTGAGTTAGCGGCTGTGTGAGTGGCTGCATAGGTATGTGAGTGGGTGTGTGGTTGGCTGTATGGGTGACTGAGTAGCTGTGTGAGTGGCTGTATGTGTGAGGGAGTGGGTGTTTGAGTGGCTGTGTGGGTGAGTGAGCATCTGTTTGAGTGGCTGTATAGGTGAGTGGGTGTGAGCAGTTGTTTTGGAGAGTAAATACCTGTGTGAGTGGCTGTAAGTGTCAGTGAGAGGGTGTGTGAGTGGTTGTATGGATGTGTGAATGGGTATGTAAGTGGTTCTGTGGGTGTGTGAGTTGTTGTATGGGTACGTGAGTGGCTGTGTCAGTGGCTGTATGGGTATGTGAGTGGGTGTGTCAGTAGCTAAAGTTGGTGAGTGAATAGCAGTGTGAGTGGCTGTATGGATGCGTGTGTGGGTGTGTGAGTACCTGTATGGGTCAGTGAGTGGCTGTGTGAGTTTCTGTATTGGTGACTGAGTGGGTGTGTGAGTAGCTGTAAGGGTATATGAGTGGGTGTGTAAGTGTCTGTATGACTGGATGTGTGAGTGGCTGTATTGGTAAGTGAGTGGGTACATTAGTGGATGTATGGGTGAGTTAGTGGGTCTGTGAGTGGCAGTATGAGTGAGTGGTTGTGTGAGTGGCTCTGTGGTTGAATGATTGGTTGTGTGAGTACTGGTATGGGTCTGTAAATGGGTATGTGAGGGGTTGTGTGAGAGTGGGAGTGGGTGTATGAGGGGTTCTATGGGGTGTGAGGGGTTCTGTGAATTATGTCATTAGTGATGTCATTTTAGATGTCATCAGTGATGTCACTGACCATGTCATGAAGGATGTAATATTTTAGGTCATAAGCAGTGCATTGCGGGGGCATAAGTAATAGTTAGCTCAGGTAACGATAACTGCTGAAGTCCACTGTTTTTGTATGAGTGAAATCTAAGCCTAACTATAATGTCCCTGTGACCTTTGGTTTTTCAGTGAATTTCTAAGGTTTTTTCAATTCTATTTCCTAACTATAACGTCCCTGTAACACTTGTTTTTTTTAGTGAATTGCTACAGTTTTTAAAATTCTATTTCCGTCCCTGTAACCTTTGGTTTTTTTCAGTGAGTTCAACGTTTTTTAAAATTGTATTTCCTGACTGTAAACTGCAACCTTTGAGAGTGGGTGTGTGAGTGGTTGTATGGGTCTCTGAGTGGGTGTGTGTGTGGTTTTGTGGGTGTGTGAGTGGCTGTATGGGTCTGTGTGTGGGTGTTTGTGACTGTATGGGTGTGCACATGGCTGTGTAAGTGGGTGTATGAGTGCCTGTGTCGATCTGTGAGTGTCTGAGTGGGTCTATGAGTGGGTGAATGAGTGTCTGAGTGGGTCTGGGACTGGATGCATGAATTTCTGAGTGGGTCTGTGAGTCGGTGTGTCAATATCTGTCTGGGCCTGTGAGTGGGTGCATGAGTGTCTTTGAAGGTCTGTGAGTGGATGGATGTGTCTCTCAGTGGGTGAATGAGTGGGTGCATGGCTGTCTGAGAGATCTCTCCATGGTTGTGTGAGTCTCTGAGTGGGTCTGTGAGTGGGTGAGTGAGTGTCTGAGTGGGTTAGTCAGTGGGTTCATGAATCTCTGAGTGCATCTGTGAGTGGGTGCATACGTTTCTGACTAGGTCTCTGAGTGGGTGCCTGAATATCTGAGTGGGTCTGTGAGTTGGCATGTTAGTATCTGAGTCAGTCTGTGAGTGGGTGCATGAGTTTCTGAGTGGCTCTGTGATTGGGTGCACGAGTCTCTGAGTGGGTCTGTCAGTGGGTGCGTGAGTCTCTGAGTGGGTCTGTGAGTGGGTGTGTGAGTCTCTCAGTGGGTCTGTGAGTGGGTTCATGAGTGCTTTAATGGATCTGTGAGTGGGTGCATGAGTGTCTGAGTGTGTCTGTCAGTGGGTGCGTGAGTCTCTGAGTGGGTCTGTGAGTGGGTGCGTGAGTGGGTCCGTGAGTGTGTGTATGAGTGAGTCTGTCAGTGGGTACACGGTAAAAGAAGTAGGGGGCACACAGGAGCAGGTCCTCATGCCAGCTCCCACTGTGACGGTCCTCCTGTCCAGCTTGCCCCAGTCCGCTACCCTTTGCTGCCTTCAGCTTTGTGCCTCCTCTGCTCGTTTTCTGCTGATTTTTCTACCTCTTCTTTGCTCGCTTCTGCCCTCTATTTTTCCCCTTTCTCCTCGTTCTGCCCATTATTTTACCTCTTTCTGCCCTCTCCTGGTCTTTATTCTGCCTCTTGCTGCTCATTTCTGACCTCTATTTTGCTTCTTGCTGCTCGTTTCTGATCTCTATTTTGCCTCTTTCTGCTCATTCTGCCCATTATTTTGCCTCTTTCTGCTCTCTTCTGACCTTTATTCTGCTGGTTTCTTCTTATTTTCAACCTTTATTTTGCCTCTCTCTGCTCATTTCTGACCTTTATTCTGGTTCTTTCTGCTCATTTCTGACCTTTATTTTGCCTCTTTTTGCATGTTTCTGACCTTTTATTCTGCCTCTTTCTGCTCTTTCACACCTTTATTTTGCCTCTTTCTGCTCATTGCTTTTATTCTGCCTCTTTGAGCTCGTCTCTGACCTTTATTCTGCCCCGTTCTGCTTGTTGCCAACCTTTATTTTGCCTCTTTCTGCTCTTTTCTGACCTTTATTCTGCCTCTTTCTGCTCGTTTCTCACCTTTATTCTGCCGCGTTCTGCTTGTTTATCATCTTTGTTCTGCCTCTTTCCACCCGTCTCTGACCTTTATTCTGCCTCTTTCTGCTAATTTCTCAACTTTATTCTGCCTCTTTCTACTCTTTGATGGCCTTTATTTTGCCTCTTGCTGCTTGTTTCTCACCTTTATTCTGCCTCTTTTTGCTTGTTTCTGACCTTTATTTTGCCTCTTTCTACTCGGTTTTCACCTTTATTCTGCCTCTTTTTGTGCGTTTCTCACCTTTATTCTGCCTCTTTCTGCTCGTTTCTCACCTTTATTCTGCCTCTTTTTGCTTGTTTCTGACCTTTATTCTGCCTCTTTCTGCTCGTTTCTTACCTTTATTCTGCCTCTTTCTGCTCGTTTTTCACCTCTATTTTGCCTCTTTTTGCTCGTTTTTCACCTTTATTCTGCCTCTTTCTGCTCATTTTTCACCTTTATTTTGCCTCTTTCTGCTCGTTTCTAACCTTTATTTTGTCTCTTGCTGCTTGTCTCTCACCTTTATTCTGCCTCTCTCTGCTCGTTTCTGATCTTTATTCTGCCTTTTTCTGCTTGTTTCTGACCTTTATCCTGCCTCTTTCTGCTTGTTTCTCACCTTTATTCTGCCACTTTCTACTCGTTTCTCACCATTTTTCTGACTCTTTCTCCTTGTTTCTCACTTTTATTTTGGCTCTTCCTGCTCGTTTCTGACCTCTATTTTGCCTCTTTCTGCTCCCTTTTATTCTGCCTCTTGCTGTTCATTTTTAACCTTTATTTTGCCTCTTTCCACTCATTGCTGACTTATATCCTGCCTCTTTCTCCTCATCTCTGACCTTTATTCTGCCACTTTCTGCTCGTTTCTGACCTTTATCCTGCCTCTTTCTGCTCGTTTCTGACCTTTATTTTGCTTCTTTCTGCTAGTTTCTGACCTTTATTCTGCATCTTTTTGCTCAGTTCTCACCTTTTTTATGCCTCTTTCTGCTCGTTTCTGACCTGTGTTTTGCCTCTTCCTGCTCGTTTTTCACCTTTATTTTGCCTCTTTATGCTCGTTGCTGGCCTTTATCCTGCCTCTCTCTACTTGTTTCTGACCTTTATTCTGCCTCTTTCTGCTTGTTTCTCAGCTTTAGTCTGCCTCTTTCTGCTTGTTTCTGACCTTTATTTTGCCTCTTTATGCTCGTTGCTGGCCTTTATCCTGCCTCTTTCTGCTTGTTTCTGACCTTTATTCTGCCTCTTTCTGCTCGTTCTGACCTTATTCTGCCTCTTTCTGCTTGTTTTGGACCTTTATTCTGTCTCTTGCTGCTCGTTTCTCACCTTTATCCTACCTCTTTCCACTCGGTTCTCACCTTTATTCTGCCTCTTTCTGTGCGTTTCTCACCTTTATTCTGCCTCTTTCTGCAAGTTTCTCACCTTTATCCTGCCTCTTTCTGCTAGTTTCTGACCTTTATTTTGGCTCTTTCTGCTCGGTTCTGACATTTATTTTGCCTCTTTTTACTTTCTTTTCCACCGGGACCGTGGGTGGAGCCTCATGGCTCCCCCCCCCCCCGCCCTAGCTGGCTCCCCACCTCCTGCAGGAGCCGGCATTGCTCTTGCACAAAGGGAGCTGCTGGAAATGCAGCTCCCTGCGTGCAAGAGCAATAGTTCCATCTTTTCCCCTGTCTGCATGTCTGAGGGCAGGGAAAGAGATGAAATCTCCACTTCCAGCAAGCGGGAGACCTTTGACAGCTGCCACCCACTGGAACCAGAGTGTTTGCTTTTGCTTGGCAGGAGCTTTAACAGCTCCTGCCAAGCGAAAGCAGCCAGCTATGTCCCGGGGGTGGGCACTCCAGGACATAGCAGGAGCTGGCACTGGGGGGTGATGGTCCCCTGGGCATTATTTGCTCCAGGAAGGGGGCCACGCAACCCCCTCCTTAGATCTGCACAGACTGCCCCGGGAAGGTGGTGGTCCTAGGGCTGTATATGGCCCGGGGGGACGTGCAGCACTCCCCACTTCTATTTATTTCGTGGATTCTGGGGAGGGGGTGGTCCCAGGACCCGGGAGATCCACGTGGTGCCCCTCTGTTTTTATTTTGACCTGGGGAGGTGGTGGTCCATGGGGCATTAAACAGCTGCAGGAGGGGGGTTTGTGCAGCCCCCCCTCTTTTTAAATATAAAGCCCCGGGGAGGTGGTGGTCCCGGGGTTCGCTTGAGTCCATCCATGGAGGGGGGTCTGCTCGTCCCCCCTCTTTTATAATAATAAAGCCACAGGGAGGTGGTGGTCCCCGGGGCTAAGAAGACCCTAGGAGGAGGGCACAGAGCACCCCCTCCTTTTCCTTTTTTCAACGCCTGCATGCCCCCGGGATCTGGCCTACCCGGGGGCTATAGTGTAAACAAGCTCGGGAGAATACACTTGTTTTTTTTCTCCAATTTTCGCGTATTGACCCTTGAATTTATGGCAAAATTGCAACAAAAAAAAAGTTTTTAATCTGCAGCGGGGTCCGTGTAGGCCCCACCACCACACCTAGGGGATCAGGGTATTCCTACCCTGCCCCCTTTTCTTTACTTTAAATGTTTTTGTGGTACTCGGCTGAAGCCGAGTTCCAAGATGGCTGCCAACACTTCCTGGTTGAAGTGTTGGCAGCCAATCATATTTCGGCATGGGGGCTGTCAGATCCACGGAGGATTCGCTCCCCCAAATACAAATTTGAATTTCGGTTTATGTCTCTAAAACTACTGAATGGATTTACACCAAACTGCCCAAAGGCACTACTCTGGACCAAGATCTAGCTTTCTGTCAAATTTGGTGTAATTCCGTTCAATTGTTCGGGCTGTAGTCCTCTTCAAAAACCCTATGGCAATTAATATGGAGAAAATGCGTTTTGGGACCCCCCTTTTTCTCAGCACCCGCTTAACAGATCACCCCGAAACGTTCCAGACAGCAGCTGAAGTGAGTGTCTAATTGTTTTGGAAAATTTCATGAAGATTTGTCAATCGGCGGCAAAGATATAGGCAAGTCAAAAAACGCTTTTCCTATGGAAACTAGGTCCCAACTATTACTGCCTACTGGCAACCGCCAGTAGGTAATATATATATATATATATAGTAATATTGGCTTCTATGGGGAGTTATTTTATTTTCCTGCTTCCATTATGTTCCATGGGTGTGCGTTGCAGCACCATTGGTTGGCCACATGTGGTGCTTAAGCTACCCCATGCCTTCGATGTAATACATTTGAGCATGTTTTGACACTATTAGGGCTGTAGTAACTTTAGAAATGTTGTTTGTGAATAGCAATGGTCTCACTGTTTATTGGGCATGTTTTTTAACATGTTGCTCCCCAGCTCCCTCTTTTTCTCTACATCCCTTCGATTTAGCAGTAGATATTCCCCATTTTCCCACCACTTCCCTGGTCCCTCCTACGTTTACTTCTAAGTAGTAAATGTGTAGCAATCTCCACATAGAAAAGATACATGAGGCAGAGGTGGGACCTCCACTCATAGGTTTGTGAATTGCATTTTGTAGTACGTCAGCAGTACTATTATACTACGGTTTCACATACTACAAAGTGCAGCTTGCGAATCGGACCTCATGCATTTATGTATGTGGGCCTGTGCATCATAATATGTAAGTATTACCTGCGTGATTATCTTTGAATGTGTTATGTCTGTGTATGTGATTGGTGAATGCATGTACTCATTTGCATGCATGTCTGTGTGTGGTGTGTATGTGAAGCAAAGTGCCTGTCTGTGTGTTTCTGTGAGTCTGTGCTTGCTTACGTTTATGCCTACATCTGTTTGTTGACTTCTTTGTTTCCCAGTTTGTACAATGGTCTTTATGTGTATGTAGTGTCTGTCTGTGTTTGGCCTATAATCGCTTGAATGTGTGTGTTTGTGTGTCTATGTCTTTGAATGTGTGTGTGCATGTGTGTCTGTCTTTTAGACTTCCTTTGGCGATGTCTGGGTCTCAGTGGGCACCTGCATGTGAATGTCTTGTGTGTTTGCAACTAATCTGTGCCCTTGTGAGTGGTTATGTTTTCACTTTATGTATATGTGTGATATAAGTAGGTATATGTCTGTCTATGATTGTCACTGTATTTTGTGCACCTGCCTATATGTGGGCATCAACACCAATTGTGTGCTTGTGTGTGTCAGTGCACTCATAAATATGTTTGTTTGCAGGTCTGTCTGCATGCCTGCGTGTGTCTATAATACATGTATATTGATAAGTAGGGCGGTGTGTGTTTCAAAATGTGTTACTTGTAGACCCGACACAAAATCCTTTTTGGGATTTACAAGCCAATGTAAAATGGTACTTGCACTGGTTTGTCAGAAAAAGTAACACAAGCCAGTGCTAAGAGTTGCTTTGCGTTACTCTGCGTCAAGGGGGCATTCCACAGGTGGTATATGAGCGTTCCCATGCAAACACCCATGGTTTTTGATACAAAATCCTATCTACCAACAATAGTAGGAAGGTTTTTACACCAAAACTTAATGCCACTTGAAAGCAGGCGTTAAATAGGAAACAACTTTTAGTTCTCCTAACTTTGCCCACTTTTCATGTTTGCTGCACTGTATAGCACACATCCAAAGTGGGAAAAGCTTTCAAGTTTGTCTAGACATAGTACTTTGTACTGGAAGGGCACCCTTCTAATACATAACCTATGCCAGACTCATGCAGAAATCTTCGCACTACGGTGCAAAAGTGTGTGCGTGGTACTCAGCTGCATGATTCTGCATCGGCGCTAGGCAGAGAGGAGGATAGTGCCTAATCTCTGTAGATAAGGCGCTTTCCTGCTCTCTCCCTGTCACACAATGCAGCAACATTGGGTACTGCACTGCATTGTGTGATGGGTTTGTAAATCTTGACCGTTGTGTGCACCTCTCTCTGCGTGGCCTGCGGTGTGTCTGCAGGTCTGTGTGTCTCGTTGAGTGTTTATGTGCAATTGCCTGTGCCTCTCTATGTGGCATATTTACAATAAAATGTCGGAATGTGGAGATGCGCCAAATTTCGCAGCGCCATGCTCGAACATTTTCAAAACGCAAGGATGTGCTGTATTCACAAGATTAAGCTTTAGGGGAAACACCCCTGTGTTTCCCCTAGCGTTGGTGCAAAAAAAGCTGCCTAGCGCTAGCGCAGGTACCCTGCCGCCATGTTGCAAGGGTGCCTGCGCTGCAGGAATTTATTTTAAAGGTTTTTATTTTATTTTATTTTAAAGGTTTTATATAGCGATGGCTAGATCCGGAGGTATCAGAGCGCTTTACATGAGTATCAGACCATAGTTGTAGGTTACATAGTTATAAAGGTTACACAGTTATTAGAGCATGGCAACATAGTTACATGTAAGGTCGAGACAAACAATAAGGACGTATGTGTAAGGGAAAAAAGCAGGTAAGGGGAGAGATTCAGGGGAGGGGGTAGGAGTACAGGAAGTAGAAAGAGAATGAAGGAGAGGAAGGAGGAGGGGAGGGTGAGAGACAGCATGAAAGAGGAGGGGAGGGTGACGGGGACACAAACCGGTAGGCGAGTCAAAGCTGCGTCCAAAGTCCAGTAAGCTGTGATCCCAGGGAAGTGGTATCATTCCCCCATCTCTGTTACGAGAGGTTCCCTTTACGCAGTGGACTCTCTCAGAGGGGTCTCTGAGACTCCAAGGCCTACATACTGGATCCTTCCCCAAAAGGGGAGAGGGAGTGCTTTGGCAAGGGGTGCCATACCATACCTCAACTGTGAGTGGCTCCTTGGCGCTGTGGATCTCTCAGAGGGATCACTGAGACTCCAGAGTATACTTATTGGATCTTTCCCCAACAAGGGGAGAAGGAGTGCTTAGTCCAAGGGCACAAGGGACAGGGGGCAAGGCGGCGTCGCAGGCAAGGGGAGAGATTCAGGGGAGAAGGGATAGGAGCAGAGGGAGTAGACAAAAAGAATGAAAGAGGGAGATAGGACATTGCATAAGAACATTTTTACATAGTTACATCTGTTATAGTTATAGTTAACAGTAAATGCTAGGGAGGAAAACGCTTAACAGGATAAAAGATATTAGAGCATAGCATAACAGGACACACGTCATAGGAGTGGTGGAGGGTAGAGGGGAAAAGGAAAGCAGGAGAGAGGCAAGCGGACAGGGTCGGGTAGATCAGAAGGGGGAAGGTACTCAGGGAAAGCAGGCAGTAGAAGTAGATTGAAGAGAAGAGACAGATAGAGCCGTGAAGAGCCGTGAGAATCAATGTCCGATGTCCGGCTGGGTAGGTGACGGCCAATGGGGTGAACCAGAGCCAGACTCCGCTTTAGCTGCATAGGACAGCTCCACCGTGCAGCGGCCAAGGGTACTCAGTCTCCGCGGTAAGTACACATGAATAAATATAGTTACAGGCCGTGGGGCATCGTCGTAGTTCCATAGAGAGGCATCAGTCCCGGTGTAATTGGAAGACGCCAACTGCCTCGTCCTCCATCCCACTCCCGGCTCGCCGGACGTAGGGATCTGGGATCACTGAGTAGCCCTGGCTCGGGTGCCATTTTAGGTCAGGCACTGCTTCCAGACCTCAGCCCAGATTAGGATTACTGCATCACAAAGTCCGGGGTAGCCACATTGAAAAGGGGGGGGGGGCTCTAGGAAGCCAAGCATGAGATTCAGTCCCAGTCCCCTATCACCCTTTGGACAGTTTCTTCACAACACAAACAGCGCAATAAAAGAGGAGGGTTTTGCAGGGGTAACTTAGTTAAATACAGTGTAAATTAAAAGAAAAACAAACCCAAAAACCACAAAATAACATGTGCTGGTGGAAAGGCACCCCTCACAGTGGTGAAATTTAAGAGCAACAAAGACAAGCATTGACAAAGCCAATAGGTTTCACCTGTGCAAGAGCTATTGGCTTTGCCAATGTGTTTTAATCATGCTGCAAACCAGTGTGGCTGCTGTTCAGCATGGCTAAGTTAGTGGTGTAGAGTGGCAAAGAGAAGTGGAGCGAAGAGGAGCGGCAAAGAGCGGAGCAGAGCGGTACAGAGCAAAGCAGAGCGGCACAGAGCAAAGCAGAGCGGCACAGAGCAAAGCAGAGGCGGCACAGAGCGGCATGGTACAGAGTGGCGTAGACTGGAAGGGAGTGGCATAGACTGGAAGGGAGTGGCGCAGACTGGAAGGGAGTGGCGCAGACTGGAAGGGA
This sequence comes from Calotriton arnoldi, assembly GCA_963921515.1. Taxonomy (NCBI): domain Eukaryota; kingdom Metazoa; phylum Chordata; class Amphibia; order Caudata; family Salamandridae; genus Calotriton; species Calotriton arnoldi. The sequence continues at coordinate 4,117,050 of CAWUFW010000273.1, read as the reverse complement.
GTGGCGCAGACTGGAAGGGAGTGGCGCAGACTGGAAGGGAGTGGTGCAGACTGGAAGGGAGTGGCGTAGAGTGCAGTATAATGGAGTGTCATGGACTAGAGTATTGTAGCATGGAGCAGAGTGTCGTAGAGTACCATGGTGTGGAAGCGCACTGCCATTACAGACAACACATTTTCAATTGAAATGACCATTACATTTGCACATACAGTTTTACTGATAAATCTATAGAGCGCACAAATTAAAATGTGTGGAATGGGCATCACCTAGTGTACTGATTTCTGTTGATCGTATTGAAATATCTGTATCCACCACACTTCCGCATTACAAACAATGTGCTTCATTTGTGCTTTCCTAATTCTGATATATTTGGAAATATTTGCACAGTTCATTTACAGGCATTTAAATGTTGCTGTGTGCTAGAAAACGCAATTTTTCCTTCCCAGTACCCGGCATGATTGTCACATAAATCCTCTCACTTTGGAGTCAGAGAAAGAAAAGTAAACGCCAAGCTCCCTCGGTTGACAGAGCCTGACATTTAACCTCTGTCACTGAATGAACAGCAAATGTGACAAGATGAGAACAAAAGTTAAAGATCTGTTTACAGAAAGGAGGACTCGTGTAAGAATACAAGGAGCAATGGTGAACAAGCTTTGCTCCACGGGAGGGACGAGACATGCTGGATAGCCTAAAACAAATGAAACAATTTGAAGAAGGTGGTGCCCAGCTGCAGAAGTAAGACATGTGGTAATCTATGTTCATGTACTATCAGAACTCCCTCTACTGTGCGTCGCATGCCCATCTTATCAAATTCTTCCCGCATGCGCTGGAATCGGGCTGCCACAGAGCTGTCTTTTTCATACAGTGGTTCTTTTGTTCCAAATGTGTAGTTTGTAAGTGGATATAGATTTATAGTCCGCTCCAGGGTTAGCGGCTTATGCTGCATGTAATTGTTACAGAATTGGTTTCCTCCGCGGCGGGAGCCAGTCTGCAGGCGGTTGGGAGGCGGGACCGCCATGCTCCCTACTAGAACACTGGTCGGGTCCGGGCGAAATCGCACACGGCGGCGGCGGCTACACCAAGCGCTGTTGCCGCCTCAGGCACCCGAGCACAGCACCATTCATAGAAACCAGCAAGATGAGGGACGATTGTTTATGTGCAGGAAGGGACACCTTCCTGCACATAAACAATAAATAATGACGGTTTGCACCATCTATGTGTGCTGCAGAATGCAGCACACATGAGAAGAGCAAAGAATGAGGAGAAATTAATAATTTTTCCTTGTATCGCCATTCTAAGCCTGGCGTTAGTTCATTTTTGGTGCTGCTCCAGCCTTGTAAATCTGGGACAGCGTCAAAAAGCAATGGGTGTTGCGGTGGAACGCCCACAGCAACACCCATTGTATGCCCCTTTGCCGCAGAGGACTGCGGCGGAAAGGGGCATATTTCCAAGGTGTCTTGTAAATTTGCCCCTATGAGTGTGCTTAATAGATGTTGTATGCACACGTCTCTCTGCATGTCTCGCAGTGTGTCTGAAGGTCTGTGTGTGTCTCGGTGACTGTTTACGTGTGGTTGCCAGTGCCTCTTTATGTGTGTGGAACAATGTGTTTTTTCTTTGGGAGGGTTTGCTTTTTGGTTCATTCATATAACATATCTGTTAGAAATGGGATTCCGGTTGGCTGAGGTATGCACACAGGCCAGGCAGGGACCACCACTCTAGTCAGGGTAAGCTAAAAACACACTAAAAGATAACCTGCACTCACCCTCTGGTCGCTTGGCACAACGCAGTCAATCTTATCTAAAGAGGCAATGTGTAAAGTATTTGTGCAACACACGCACACAGTAACACAATGAATACACCACAAAAAGACTCCACAAAAGTTTAGAAAAATAGATTATTATATTATAAACAAAACAAGACCAAAACTACAAAAATTCAATAAGTAGAAATCAAGATATTGAGGAATAAATGCAGTAAAGCTCTTAGAAGTAAGTAGCTCTAAAAGGTTTACTTTAGGTTGCCCTGGACCAGGGCAAATTCACAGTTTGGGACAACCGCGATGGAGTGTCAGCTGACTTTAGGACCCACACAGGCCCTGGGGAACAAAGTACCTTTAGTACGAGATGTCGAGCCCCGCAGATGCATCAATCTTCTCCACACAGTGAAGGCGATGCGTCAGTTCCGAAGATGGGTGCCGGAGTTTAGAGATGTCGAGCGATGCACCAGATTCTGCCATGCAGTCGAGGGGATGCGTCAAACTCACCAAGCTGGAGTAGCGGCAAAACACTCTCTGATGCGTCGATCTCTGAAGGCAAAGCGCTGGTTCAGATGCGATACGCCGATTTTAATCCTGCAACCGGGTTGATGCACCAGTTCTTCTACACGCAGGCAGGAGATGCATCGACTTCATGGCAACACAGCTGTAGCCCCCACTTCTGAGGTCCAGAACTGGAGAGGCACCTCAGGCAAGGGTAGCACTCGCAGATGGCAGAGTCCAGCAGCACCAGCAAAATTGCAAGAAGTCTTTTGTGTCTCTGAAACTTAAAAAAACAGAAGGCAAGCTAGCAAGCCCTTGGAGATCACTTTGGAGGGAAGGCAGGGTCCCGCTCTCCTTCAGCAGAGTCAGAGAGCAGCCTGCCACAGGGCAACAAGCAGAAAAGCAGTCCTTCCAGAAAAGCAGTCCAGTTGAGTTCTTTAAGCAGCACAGCAGTTCTTCTGACAGAGGTTCAGTTCAAGATCTAGAAGCATCTTATTTGTGGGGTTCAGAGACCCAGTACTTATACCCAAAAGTGCCTTTGATGTAGGGGGTGACTTCAAAGGAGCTCTCTGAAGTGCACAAAGATCCCTTTCAACCCACTCCTGTCTGCATGGCTATCTGTGGGGTGTAATCGGTTCTTTGTGTGGGGTCGGGCCACTACCCTTTGAAGTGTAAGTGTGAGCCTGTAGTATCCTGTCCAGGTTAATGTTATGCTATTTTCACCACATGCTCAGCCAGTGGCTAGCTGCTCCTGGTGGGGCTGATCTACAGAACATGTAACCTACTTCAATAAAACATCTTGAACTACATCTTGCCTGCTTGGACCTCTTTACTACAGAGCCCCTTCCTGCCGTCTGCCCAGGTTGACAGATCAGAATGCAGATGAGTGCTCAATCATACCCAGCCCTTCCTGTGTCTGTCTGAAGGAAATGCACAAAGTGTAGCTGTCACCCAACCCAGATGTGCATTGGAGACAGGGACCCTGGATCTCCGACCCTCCACCGCTACAACCCAGCCGGCCTCCTCGCACTAAACCCCGGTAGAAACACCAACTGCCAGCTGTCGAAGCCGAACACCACCCATTGCCAATTCTCCTGCTGACACTCCTTCACCATTCACAGCACCCCTTCAACCTCCACACCAACGCCGGACGCCCACACCAACGAAGCCCTGAAATGCATCCTCCTCAAGGTGCACTCCCTGCACAGACACACCGTAGAGATCTGGGACTTCCTCAACATCCTCTCGCCAGACGTCGCCTTCTTCACGGAAACCTGGACAAACGCTGCCTCTGCCCCCGACATCGCCACCGCCATCCCCGACGGCTACAAGATCCAGAGGAAATACCGCCCCCACAGCCCAGGAGGAGGACTCGCCATCACACACAAGAGCTCCCTCCGACTCTCCACCTCCAGCACGAGCGACCCCCCTCCAACACCGAACACCTACACTTCCAGATCCAGACCAGCCCCAGAACCACGCTTCGCGGCACCCTTGCCTACAGACCCCCTGGGCCCACGCTCCTTTCTCCACCGCCATTGCCGACCTCATCGCACCCCACGCCATCGCCTCCATGGACTACATACTCATCGGAGACCTGAACTTCCACCTCGACAACCGCAGCGACCCGGACTCCACCGCCCTCCTGGACAACCTCGCCAACCTCAGACTGAAGCAGCTCATCAACACCCCCACCCACAAGGCTGGACACATCCTCAACCCCATCTTTGCAGGAGGCACTAACATCCACTTCAGCCAGACTTCGCATCCCCTTTGGACAGACCACCATTGCGTACACTTCTCTTTCAGCACCACCACTGCACACAAGCCCGCACCCGCCACAAAGGAACTGGAGCAAGGTCACAGAAGAGGACCTCAACTCTACCCTCGTCCACGACCCCCCCTCTGCCACGACCGACGCCAACTCTGCAGCCACGGAACTACCCTGCTGGATCACCAGCTGTGCAGACAAGCTCGCACCCCTTCGCTGCCCCGACAGACAACGCCCTCTGAAAGCCACCTGGTTCACCACCGACCTTCAAGAAGCTAGACGCTCATGCAGACGGCTTGAGAAACGATGGAGAAACAGCAAAACAACCTAAGACCAGTCCACCTACAAGCACGCCTTGACAGAATACCACCAACTCATAAGAACCACCAAGAGGACCTTCATCAGGAACAAAATCCTCACCAACACCAGCAACTCAAAGGAACTCTTCAACATCATCCATCAGTTCACCAAACCTCCCAGTGAAGCCACTGACATCACACCATACCAGGACCTCTGCAACAAACTCTGCTCCTACTTCCACCTAAAGATCAAGGCCCTCTAGGACAACTTCAGTTAACAGACTCCAGAAACCACCCTCCCCTGCAGCAATGACAGCCAGCCCACCATCACCATCTGGACACCCGTCACCATCGAAGACACCACCGTGACCATGAAAAGCACCCACTCAGGACCCCCCATGGACCCCTACCCGCCCCACATCTTCCACAGAGCCGCCATCACGCCCGAACTACGCTGCACCATCAACGCTACCTTCGAATCCGGCATCTTCCCCGACGACTGGAAGCGGGCTGAGGTCAAGCCCCTCCTCAAGAAACCCTCGGCTGACCCGACAGACCTGAAAAACTACCGGCCCATCTCTCTCCTTCCCTTACCAGCCAAAGTCACCGAGAAATTCGTCAATGCACAACTGACCACCTTCATCGAACAGAACGCCATACTCGACTCCTCCCAGTCCGGATTCCACAGCAACCACAGCACTGAGACCACACTCCTCATCGCCAACAACGACATCCACATGCTACTCGGCCAAGGACACACCGCGGCCCTCATCCTTCGACACTGTATCCCACTGCACTCTTGCAACCAGACTCCACGACGCTGGCATACAAGGACTCGCCCTCGACTGGATCCGTTCCTTTCTCACCGGCAGAACTCAATGGATCAGACTCCCACCCTTCCTCTCCGAACCCACAGAGATCAACTGCGGAGTACCCCAAGGATCATCGCTCAGCCCCACGCTCTTCAACATTTACATGGCCCCCCTCGCCGCCATCGTCAGACAGCATGGGCTCAGCATAATATCCTACGCCGACGACACCCAGCTCATCCTCTCCTTCACAAAGAACCCCAAAGACACCAGACTCAGCTTCCAAGAAGGAATGAAAGACGTTGCAGCCTGGATGAGCGACAGCTGCCTAAAACTGAACTCGGAGAAGACAGAGGTCCTCGTCCTTGGACCCTCCCCCTCTGTGTGGGACAGATCCTGGTGGCCCTCTGCCCTCGGAAACCCACCCACCCCAACGGACCACGCCCGGAACCTCGGCATCATTCTAGACTCCTCCCTCACCATGACTCACCAGGTCAACGCCGTCGCCTCCACCTGTTTCAACTCCCTATGCATCCTCCCCAAGACCTTCAAGTGGATCCCACCCGAAGCCAGAATAACCGTCACCCACGCACTCATTACCAGCAGATTGGACTACGGAAACGCCCTCTACGCGGGAATCAACAAATCCCTTCTACAGAAACTCCAGACCATCCAAAACACCGCAGCCAGACTGGTCCTCGGCACCCCACGACATGAGCACATGACCCAACACCTGCAAGACCTCCACTGGCTCCCCATCGAGAAGAGAGTAACCTTCAAGCTACTCACCCACACCTACAAATCCCTCCACAACATCAGACCCAAATACCTCAACGAAAGAATCTCTTTCCATGCACCCAAAAGAAACCTCCGCTCCGCAGACCTCACCCTAGCAACGACCCCGTGCATCTGCAGAGCCGGGGGAAGAGCCTTCTCCTATGTCGCCATTAAGGTATAATGGGGTAACCCAAATTGTCCACGGACCTGGGTAACGATCGGTATAGAAAACAATGGTCCTAGACTTTTTAGCGCCACAATTTAGTTCAGAAAGACATTCATTGGTCAAAACATATATGATACATATAGGATGAGCATTTAGATAATTAATGTCCCATCAATTAATTCAGTATGCAATCATGTATATCCTCAAAAGATACAAAGGCACCCAAAATTGCTCCAATAGGGACTGTTTATTTCACAGCTATTTCATCATAGATCACCATATTCATTTTATTCAAAAATAGAGATAGGTTGCTCCAAAGGGAGTGTGAGAGAGAAAAAAGTGCTCGTGAAGTAAGATAGATGTATAGATGGGGAATCCAGAAGACAATATCAATAGACAATCAGTTTCGCATTTCAATATCCTTAGTAAACTGGTCATGGTTCACAGTAACACCAGTTTTACAAATAGGCCTGTCCCTCATGGATTTATAAGTATTTATTTCAAAAACTTTCTGATGGTGCACAGAGAGTGTTCCTCTGTGAAAAGGGCAGGGTTTAGCGCCGGGACGCCAGGTACAGGCCCACTGGGGGAGAGTGTCGACGTTTCGACCCTGTCGCTTTGAGGGTAATTTATATCCTCTGCAGGCGGGTCTTCCTCAGGACCGGGGGGGGGGGGAAGTTGGCAACCTATGAAGAGGTGAAGTCAGGATACAGCCCCTCGTGTGGTGGTCCGCACAGATTTGCGGCATGTCTACGAATAAATCTGAAGACAGGCTGTGGCGTAGAATTAATCACGGGTGAAGAATCGCCCAAAGCATCTCATTAAGCATTGTTGCCGCAGCCCGGGGGATCCATGTTGAACTCGTCACAAGTTGAAATAAAAGGGGAGTTTAAGGCTTGGCAAGTAGTTTTAAATGCCAAGTTGAAGTGACAGTAAACTGCACACACAGGGCTTGCAGTGGCAGACCTGAGACATGGTTATGTGGCTTCATATGTGGGTGGCACAAGCAGTGCTGCAGGCCCACTAGTAGCATTTAATTTCCAGGCCTTGGGCACATGTAGTGCACTTTACTATGGACTTACAAGTAAATCAAATGTGCTGATTGGGTATGAGTCAATGTTGCCATGTTTTAGGGAGAGAGCACATGCACTTTAGCACTGGTTAGCAGTGGTAAAGTGCCCCAAATCCAAAAGGCAACAAAAACGAGGTCAGAAGAATAGGAGGAGGAAGGCAAGAAGTTTGGGGTGACCATTCAGAGAGGGCCATTTTCCAACAATATCTCTGTATGAACATAGATAACCAGTGGCAGCTCCTCTGCTAAGGTGGAGGAGTGTTGCCCCACTGCTAGCTGAGCAAGCAATTAAAAAAAGAAGTGGAAATTGATAATAACTGAACGTTATCATTTTATTTAAACTACTGTCTCAGTTGGTTGGGGTCGGGTGGGGCTGGCCTGTTTTAGAGGCTGGGGCCGGCCAAAATGTCATGCGCACTTTGCATGTTCTCAGAACATGCCCAGCGTGCCATTCCCTGTCTGAGCGTCAAACCACAGTGCTCAGACCAATCACAACCCTGCATTGCAGCGTTATGATTGGCTTAGGGGAGCCTGGGTGCTTCCTGCTTCCACAGAAGCCAGGTAGAGAGCGGAGGAGAGGCGGCCGACCGACGGGCCAGCCGCATCCAGGTAAGTGGGTTTATTCTTATTTATTTTTAATTCCCCCCCTGCCCGTTCGGTAGCAGCCGCTACTGTAGATAACTGGTTGGTTTCAGATACCTGGGTGACATTTGTGTCTGTGTGTCAGCATCAATTTTTTATTTATTTATTTTATTTGAAACTTGGATAGCGCACAGCTACCCCCAACGGGGGTGTCCCGGCGCTACAGACGGTTAACAGTTGTAAGAATCACTGAGCGGCTAAGGGTTGGTAAACAGCCAGGTCTTTAAATTGCGTCGAAATAAACCTTCAAATTCTGTCATACGGAGGGACAATGGTAAGCTGTTCCACGATTGAGCAGTAATAACTGCAAAAGCTCTGCCTCCCATTCTAGATCGACGAAACCGGGGAGTCCACAAGAGGCGCAGATGATTCGATCTGAGTGATCGGATGGACTGAGCATGCTTAAGTATAGCTCTGAGGTAGGCAGGACCCTGACCCTGCATTGATCTATAAGCCAGGACCAGAGATTTAAACTGAATGCGTCTAGTCACGGGCAGCCAGTGTAACTTTTTTAAGTGTGGTGAGATTGAGTGACGATATGGAATGTTACAGATCATTCTTGCCGCCGCATTCTGCACAATCTGCAGGCGTTTGACCAAGTAGGCTGGCGCTCCAACATACAGGCTGTTCACATAATCCAGGTGTGATGTTATAAGGGCATGAATAATGGTCCGGCGAGCATCCAAAGGAAGAAAAGGGAGAATTTTGCGTATCATGTGTAGTTTACCAAAACACGCAGATGAGACCTTATTTATTTGAGCCTTGCAGGACAATTCATTGTCAAATCGGAATCCAAGATTCCTGGCTGACTCCACCGGGACTGGGGGGGGATTCAGCTCAGGTGGCCACCAAAGTAGGGGCAGAGGGGGATTTTTTTGATTAAAAAACAACACTTCGGTTTTATCCGAATTGAGCCTGAGAGTGTTGAGTGACATCCAGGTGGAGATGCTGCTAAGGCAGCGTCTGAAGTTAATAAAGGTGGCGTCAGAGTGATCTCTAAATGAGAACACCAGTTGTGTGTCGTCAGTGTAAGAGATCACTCTGACCCCACAGGATTCTGCCACTGTGGCCAGCGGAGACAGGTAGGCATTAAAAAACAGTGGGCTCAGGGCGGAGCCCTGAGGGACTCCACAACTGAGTGGTTTTTTCTCCGAGACAAAAGGCTAAAGGGAGACCTGTTGGGTGCGACCGCTTAGAAAAGATCTGATCCAGGCCAAAGGAGTGCCCTGAATCCCAAGACTATACAGTCTCTCAATCAATATGGAATGAGAGACCGTATCGAATGCCGCGGACAGGTCGAGGAGCACTAACATTGCTGCGTCGCCTGCGTCCACACATTCGCGGATAGTCTCTGAAACCTCCAGTAGTGCAGTCTCGGTACTATAACCGGATCTGAAACCGGACTGCGAATCCTGGAGAAGTTGTCCGGACTCAAGGTAGTTAGAGAGTTGTTCTTGAACTACTTTCTCCAGAATTTTAGCTGGTTTAGGTAAAAAGGAAATGGGCCGGTAATTGCTAAAAACAGACGGGTCGGCTTGGGGTTTTTTTAAAATAGGAATCAACATGGCCTGTTTCCAGGTCGAAGGGAAGAGACCAGTTTGTAAGGAGGTGTTCCAGATCAAGTTCAGAGGAGAAATAATAAGAGGGGCCAGCGAGCTAAATAGTTGTGCTGGACATGGGTCCATGGGTGAGCCTGATTTGCAGGCCAATAATTTTTGAGATGAGGTTTCAATAGAGATGGGTTTAAAAGACGTAAGTGCCTCCTCCTTAGTTACCTTAGAGTCAAAAACCGGGGGATCCGGGGAAGGGCTGAACGTGGAGAAAATGTCTAGGATTTTGTCATGAAAAAAGTCTGATAGACCATCACAGAGGACTTGGCTAGGGGGAGTCGAGCTGGATAAAACAGGTGGTTTGGAAAACTCTTTCACTATTTTAAAAAGAGTTTTTGAGGAGTTATCAGCGGAGTTGACTTTCTGAATAAAGTACTCTCTCATTACAGTGCGTTTAAGTTTGTGGAAATTCTTAATGGCAGCTCTATAAGTTGATTTTGCCTCTGGCTCATAGGAGTGTCTCCAGCTCCACTCAAGTTTATTGCAGTGGCTCTTCTCCGCACGCAGGGCGAGGAGAATCCAGGGAGCTGAAGGTTTTGTCTAGAAGAGACCATCAGTTGCAAAGGGCAACAGTGTTTATGGCTGAGGAGAGCCAGCCATTAAAATTCTAGACATCAGTATCTAGATCCCCTACTGATTGCCATAAAGAATGGGAAAGTGCGGGGGCCATCGTTGAACAGGAGATTTTAAACCATTTCCTACCATAATCCCGGGCCTTAACCGAAATGGTTGAGCGAGAGGTTATAGTCAGACTGAACGGGATTAGGAAGTGGTCTGACCACGTAAGAGGAAGGGGTGATGCTGTGGTCGGATTAGGATGATGGGTGAATAATAAGTCCAGTGTATGGCCAGCCAGATGAGTGGGGCCACTAACCCGCTGGGTCAGATTGAGGCCCTCCAGGGTATCTAGGAGCAGCCCCGCTTTGGTGCAGGAGGTGTCATCCACATGCAGGTTAAAATCACCAAGTAATGTGAAATGAGGGTGTTTAAGCGATAGGTCGGCGGCTATAGTGTAGAAATCTGTAAGATGTTGGGGGGGAACAGGGGGGTCTGTATATGAGAATACCTGCCAGAATTGAATTCGAAGCCTCAGAGATACTAAAATACATGGCTTCTAAAGGGCCAATATTAGAGAGTTTCCTAGAGGAAATCTTCCAGCCTGAGCGTAGAATCACAGAAATCCCACCGCCCACCTTGGTGCTGGTACGGTTAACACCCACAAAGCAATAGTCAGGGGGGATAGCAAGGTTGAGGTCAGGATTCGAGGAGTCAATGTGTGTTGCATGCATATGTTTCTCTGGAGAGTGGTGTGTGTTCACTTGCCGCCAATATGCGTGTGCCGGCACCTCTTTCTGACGTTGTATATATGTTTATATGTATGTGTGTGTCGGTAATGGCTTGTTTGTGTATGTGTTTTCCTGAACATCCTTGTCAGTGTGTGGGTCTCAGTGTCTTGCCAGGACTGGCTTGTGGCATGGGCGAGCTGTGCTTGTGCCCAGGGCGCCAATCTTCAGAGGGGCCCATGGAGCTGTCTGCATTAATGTCATGCAGACAGCAGCACCCCTCTCACTTGACTCCAGTGAGCAAGTGTAAAGTGTTTTTAATCTTTTTTAACATGCCACAGGTGTTGTTTTAACCCTACCTCAGACACCTGCCCTACCCCCCACGTCTTCCTTTCACCTATGCCGCCACACACATCAACTCACCCACCCAAAAAATAAAAAACTGGGCACCAGCGTGAGGGAGCTAAGCTGTGAGTGAACCCAGTGAGTCGGGGGTGTGGAGGTGTTTGTGTCCAGAGGCGAGACACTGATCTGACATAAATAGCCAGGGCCTGACCTGTGAACAGAGAAAGCTCCCTCCACCTCCCCGACTGCCTCATTTTACTCCCCAGCAGCCACTAGTGGGCCGCATTTCTTTCTGCCCAGGGCGCTCTTCGGGCAAGGGCCGTGTGGGCATTTATTTGTGTATGTGTGCACTGACATTTGTGTGCCTAAGACTATGGGGGTGATTATGATGGCGGGCAGATCGCCATCGCCAACCAGGCGGTGGCGATCCGCCCGCCATCTCTACCCTATTTACCCCCGCCATGTTACAATGGCGATGGGTACCGCGGCGGACGCAAATTGCGGCGGACGCTTTTCTGCCGGTTGGCAATCGTTCCGATTGCCGGCCGGGCGGACTTGGGCCTTAATATGGTGGCAGTGCCTAGCAGGCACTGCCATCCATATTAGGATGTGTGTCACAAAAGGCCTTTCCATGGTGGCGATGCCGCCATGGAAAGGCTGGCAGAGATGTGCTTTGGGGGCCCGGTGCGGGCCCCCGGTGGGGGGTGCACTTGGGGGGTACGGGTAACCCCCTGCAGTTCCATGTACAAGGTGGCAGGCACCCTGCGGTGCCTGCCACGTTGTGCATGGGATTGCACATCATGCTCATTTGGCATTGCGGCGGGTGCTGCTGTAAGCAGCACCCGCCGCAATGTCAAATAAGGAGGGCTTCCGGACCGCCACATGTCTGGTGGCCGGTCCCGTTTCCACTGGGATGGCGGGCGGACTAAAGTCTACTCGCCATCCTAATCAGCCCCTAGTGTCTGTGTACCTGACAGATTGTGTTCAAAGAGTTGGTGAGATACGACAGTGAGGTTTAAGCTGCAATGGAGAATGAAACAATATTAATTAACAAAACTGTTTTGATGAGGGCAAGAAGTGAGCGTGTTTAACTCTCTTTTTTTAAGTGAAATGCAAAATCAATTTTTCAAGCTGAATATATGTTATGTTAATAAATGTATTGAGCGCACGAATACCAAAAGGTGTCTTGGCGCTGGTAGTCCAGAGAGAGCAAGGACCTCTATTTATTAAACAGACAAGTTTTCAGGGCCTTCCTAAAGGCAGACAGGGAGGGAAGTGTCCTAATGGGGATTGGGAGACTGTTCCAGAGCTTCGTGGCTGCTGGTAAACAGTCAGAATATCGAGTTGGAAATGTCGACTTGCACTAATATCGAGTGCAAATATCGTGATACAGTAATATCCACTGCCAGAATATCGTGGTCAAGAATATCGAGTTTAAGGTAAGAAATATTGTTTTCCAAAATATCGAAGTCATTAATATCGTTTGCAAAAATAGAGTTATTAAAAATATCGTTGTTTTAGTTAGTGTTATGTATTTTAGTGTGTATTTTAAATGTATGTGCTATATTTTTTTGCCTCAGTATTGCATTTTTTTAAATGTATGTCTTAAATTTTAAGAGGTTATTTTATTTTAATTAAATTTTGCGTTTTAGTTCCGTAGCGGGTTGTGGGTTTATATGGGAATAGGGTGGGAAGTAATTTAATTATAATAAATTGAATATTAATTTTTATTTATTAGTATTTATTTAATTTTGATTTTATAGTGTTAATTATGGTAATTAATGTATTAATTAATTAATAATTGGCTGTTAATTTTCAAAATAATTTATAATTTATAATTAATTAATTTGTTATTAATTATTATGAATTAATTGGTAATTATGTTAATTGTGTCATTTTTTTAGGAGTGGGTTGTGGGTTGATAAGGGAGTAGGGTTGGAAGTAATTTAATTTTAATACATTTAATAATATTTTTTATATAATATTTATTAATTATTATTTTATAGCGTTGATTGTGTGAAATAATGTATTAATACATATTTATATTTTGATTGTTAATAGTTATTAATTAATTAATTAATTGTTCATTATGTTGATTGTGTACTTTTTTACGAAATTGGAGGTGGCATTTATAGGGGAATATGGTGGGAGGTAATTTATTTTTATTTGATTCATTCTTTGTTAATTGATGCTAATTAATTTTTTTTTGATAAACAAATTTATTGTTTTTACAGAATACAAGCACCAATAACACGACATTGGATAGCACCAATATTGATGCAATACAGTTAAAAGAACACAGACATTGCTTTTAAGCCCCACCATCCAGCGGTGAATACAAACATCGTGTATAAAGAACAGGCTATTCCACGGCACCCAGCCATTTGCCCCATACCCTCCGGTATTTCTTAGGACAGCCCCGTGCCTCATACATGGGTTTTTCTTGTGCCGCGCACCAATCCACCCCCCTTCGCCATTTCTCAGAACTTGGTGGCATGGGAAGTTTCCAGGAGGCGGCTATGTCCCGTTTGGCCACAACCATGGCTGTGTTGTAAAGTAACTTCTCATTCCTGGACCCGTCTAGTCCATCTGTAATTCCGAGAAGGCAGTGACGTGGGTCATGGGGAACCTCCCACCCCAGGACCTCAGTCAGTTCACTTTCGATCTCTCCCCAGAACTGAACCAGTCGGGGGCATGCCAACACCATGTGGAAGAAGTCGGCCGGGTCCAGACCGCATCTCGTACACGAGGCGGATGGAGAAAAGCTGGCTCGATGTAGGCGTTGCGGGGTTAGGTAGGCCGTGTGTAAGTAATATAATTGGATCAAGCGGAGTTTAGCGGATGAGGTGACCGTCTTGGGTGACATGAGGGCATCGCGCCAGTCCTACTCGTCCAGAGGACCCACCCACTCCCCCATTGGCCCCTGAGTCGGTCTAGTGAGGTCGGGGTGTTGTTGACCAGCGTCCTGTAAATGCGGGAAATACCCCCCTTCCCCAAGTCACCTAGCATGGTCTGTGCCTCGGGGGGACTGTATTCAGGGATCCTGGTATCGTCCGGTATGTGTACGTGGAGGGCATGTCGCAGTTGTAGGTATTTGTAAAATTGTGATGGGTGCAGAGAGTATCTGGACTGGAGGTCTTTAAAGGAGCGCATGTGGCCGCTCGCCCACACATCGCCGAGCTGGGAGATCCCACGTTCGGAACCCCTGTAACCCACTGACCTCCCCGAGCCATGCACCATGCCATAAAGGCGTATGTTGAGTGAGTTTGTGTGTCCACTTGGTATGTCGTAGAGCAGCCCACCAGGCTAGGAGCACGGAGCGCGTGACGTCAGGCAGGGTGGACGGAATAGATTCCCCGTACATTAGGGATTGGATTTTGGGCAGGCCGAGCTCACTTAGTTCAAGCCTATAGGCTGCGTCAGACCAACCCCCGTTGAACCAGTCATGTATACTCAATAGGCGAGTCGCCAAGTAGTAGAGGTATAAATGTGTCATCCCCATGCCCCCGTCGAATGATGGAATCTGACAGGTTTTTAACGCCATCCGGGCCCTCCTCCCCCCAGAGGAATTTAGTAGCCATAGTGTCTAACTCCCGAAACCACGCCCGTGGAAAACAGAAGGGGGTGTTTTGGAGGACGTAAAGAAATCTGGGAAGAATCATCATTTTAAACAAGGCGACCCCTCCCCAAGGGGTTCAGGGGCAGTGTCTGCCATTTGTGGAGATCCGCCTTAGCTTTCTTCACGAGCGGGGTGATATTAAGGGACCATCCCAATTCCGGGAGGAGAGCGACCCAGATCCCAAGATATTTAAAAGACTGACACCGAAGCGGTATCGTGGACTGCCAGTCGTAACATTCTCTGGAGAGATGGAACGGGACTAGGACCGACTTATTGGAGTTCATTCGGAGGCCAGAGGTTTGTCCAAAAGAACGCAGGATCTGGAGACAACGAGGACCTGACTGGGCGGGATCGGTTAAGAAGAGCAAGACATCGTCTGCGTAAAGAGCGATCTTATCCACTTCAGAGTTGGGCCATTCCCATCCCCGAACGAGACTCTCGGACCGAATCAAGGTGGCTAGAGGCTCCATCGCCAAGGCGAAGAGAAGGGGCATCCCTGTCTCGTTCCCCTTTGAATGGGGGAGGCATCGGAAAGAATCCCATTGACCAAGACGCGCGCTTGAGGCCGGGTGTACAAGACCCCAACCAGCTGACGGAAGCGAAGGCTGAAACCCATCGCTGCCAGCACATCGTCTAAATACGTCCAATCCACGGAGTCGAACGCCTTCTCAAAATCGATGAGAAGGAGCGCCAAGTAAGGGGAAAGCACTTGGCGATGAGCCAGGGCCAGGTGCAGCCGCCGGAGACAATGTCTGGTGCCTCGCTGGGGCATGAAACCACATTGGTCCGGGTGCACCAACGTGGTAAGGTAGGGCTTCAGCCGTTGGGCAAGAATTGCAGCGTACAGTTTAACGTCCGTGTTAATAAGGGAGATGGGACGATAGTCAGCGCAGTGGGGAGATGGCGGTTGTGACTTCGGGAGGACTACAATGGTGGCCATGTCCGTCTCGGGCGGGAAGGAACCTTTCTCCAAGGCCTCGGCATACAGGTCACCACGGCGAGGCACGAGGGCCTCGCGGTATGCTGCATAGTATTCCTGGGGGGGACCGTCTGGGCCAGGAGTCTTACCTGACGAGGTTTAAGCAATAGCCTCATTAATCTCGTCGTGAGAGATTGGGTGGTCAAGATCGGCTATAGCAGTAGAGTCCAGCTGAGGGAGGTGGGCACCCGTCGCATCCATCAGTTCGCAGAGTGACCGTACCGGGGTCCGTTTGGCATAGAGTTGACGGTAGAAGGCGGCGAATGCGCCGGCCATAGCCACCGGGGACCGTTGCGTCGACCCCTCCCGATCCAGTATCTCTGGGATAATGCGGTTCGCTCTGGGATACGTGGCAAGCCTATGTAGGATTGCGCCGTTTTTGTCACCCCAGCCATAAACTCTGGCCACAGGAGCTTAGCGGCCTACAGCGAGAGTTGCTTGATTTCATTTCGAATGTTCATGAGGCGCCGCTCCTGCGCAGCGTCGCCATCCGTGGAGGGGGGAGTGCTCAAGGCGTAGAGCCTGCGCCTCCAGAGAAGTGATCTGCAACAGTTGGGCCTGCTGTTGCCGTTGGATGTGGCCTTTGGCAAATCCACGAATAGTGGCATTGCCCGCCTCCTACAGGGTACCCGGGGAAGGGACCGACCCCACATTGGTGACGAAGTAGTGCTTCAGCTCCAGACCCACCGCCTTCTTGAATTCCTTGTCCTGAAGAAACCAGGCGTTCAACCGCCACATTGGGCGTGAGTAAGGGGGAGGAGCCCCTGTACTAAGGAGCAGCGGGTAATGGTCGGAGATACCTCTCGGGAGTATGCGGACATCTTGGATTGTGGTGCAGTCCGTAGACGGAATAAAAATTGCATCTATGCGCGCTTGCGTGTGGTGTGCGGCGAAGGTGTGCGTGAACTGTTTAGCGTGTGGATGCCAGATTCGCCATGCGTCGCAGAGGCCAAGGGATTCAGCCCAGTTTGATAACTGTTTCGCTTGCGCCAGCCTGGATATAGATGGAGGGCCTGTCGTGTCGAGAAGTGGGGTGGAGACCGCATTAAAGTCGCCCCAATAACGGTGGACCCCAGGGGGAGGGTGGGCAGCAGAGCAGTGGATTGTTTTAGAGTCGTGGCGAGCATCGAGGGGGTGAGTACAGGGACACAAGGTTAGGGAGTGCCCCCAAGTGTACCGCAAATGATCACGAACGTGCCCTGCGGGTCATGAATAACTTGTGTAAGCACAAAGGGAAGGGTGCGCTTCAGTATTATGGCCACGCCACGAGAACCTCGAGCGAAGCCCGAGTGCCAAACCCTATCGTAGCCGTAACGCGCTAGAAAGGGGCAGTGATTACCCAACAGGTGCGTCTCTTGAAGCAGAAGCACTTCTATATTAAGGCGCGGCGCGTAGCGCAATACGGCCGTTCGCTTGTGGCGGTCTAGTAGGCCATTAACGTTCCAGGATAAAATATGGAGGGCTGCTTTCGGAGATGGTATGTCAGTCATGGGGGCTGGAGTCGTTACAGTGGCTCATTGGACCCTGGAGAGCCGATGGCAAATGCGGGGCCTGGAGCAGGTGTGAAAGCGCGCCGGTGGGAAAGACCATGTGTATTGGACCCCTGTAGAAGTGGATCCGAGTGTCGTGTAGGTGTTGGTGCAGCAAAACAACACAGAACAATAATAAACCTTGGGAGCAAACATTCTCAGCCCCCAACAACAACAAAGAAAAAACCCAGTAAAATTAGTTATGTAAATTGTGTAAATATTTTTTAGGTGTGTGTTTTGGTGTTTATTGGGGTATAGGATGGAAAGTAATTTAGTTTAAATTAATTAATCATTACTTGATCATTAATATTCATTTATTAATTGATAAATATTTTTGTTAATTGTTTAGTTTTTATTTTGTTTGGGTATTTCTGTTCTCTAGCAGCAATGTTTTGTTAGTACATTAATTTTTACCTTTTTAAATGTGTTTTTTAATTATTAATATTTGTATAATTGTTAATTAATTGTGTTAAATATGGAGATACACTCTTTTTAAAATGTACATGTGTGTTGTAAATTGTGTGGTGTTATAGGGTAGGAAATAAAAATATTACTTTTATGTCATTTATAATTTTTGGATTAAAATTAATTTTTATTACAAGATAGTTATTTGTTTGTATTTTATTTTAATTACAAAAGTAATATTTTTATGCAAATTTTAAATTTTTGCTACATTATATTATGTTTCTATGTTTTGTAAATTTTGATATTTTTATATATGTTTTGTTTTTGTTTTTTTTTATTTAATTTTGTATTGTAGTAGATATTTTGTTTGTTTTTAAATTTGATTTTTTTTTGTGTGAATAGTAATTTTTACCCCTCCGCTATCCAACACTTTCCCTACTGTTGCACTTGCTGGAGTGGGAATAGTAAATTATTTCACTCCACTATCCAACATTTTCCACACTGTTGCATTCATTGGAGTGGGAATAGTAATTTTATCACCTCCGCTATCCAACACTTTCCCTACTGTTGCACTCACTGGAGTGGGAATAGTAATTTTATCACCTCCGCTATCCAACACTTTCCCTACTGTTGCACTCGCTGGAGTGGGAATAGTAATTTTTACCCCTATGCTATCCAACACTTTCCCTACTGTTGCACTCATTGAGTGCGAATAGTAATTTTTACCCCTCCGCTATCCAACACTTTCCCTACTGTTGCACTCTCTGGAGTGGGAATAGTAATTTTATCACCTCCGCTATCCAACACTTTCCCTACTGTTGCACTCACTGGAGTGGGAATAGTAATTTTATCACCTCCGCTATCCAACACTTTCCCTACTGTTGCACTCGCTGGAGTGGGAATAGTAATTTTTACCCCTATGCTATCCAACACTTTCCCTACTGTTGCACTCATTGAGTGCGAATAGTAATTTTTACCCCTCCGCTATCCAACACTTTCCCTACTGTTGCACTCACTGGAGTGGGAATAGTAAATTATTCCCCTCCGCTATCCAACGCTTTCCCTACTGTTCCACTCACTGGAGTGGGAATAGTAATTTTTACCCCTACGCTATCCAACACTTTCCCTACTGTCGCATTTCCTGGAGTGGGAATAGTAATTTTTCCCCCTACGCTATCCAACACTTTCCCTACTGTTGCACTCGCTGGAGTGGGAATAGTAATTTTTACCCCTCCGCTATCCAACACTTTCCCTACTGTTGCACTCGCTGGAGTGGGAATAGTAATTTTTACCCCTACGCTATCCAACACTTTCCCTACTGTTGCACTGACTGCAGTGGAAATAGTAAATTTTATCCCTTTGCTAGCCAACACTTTACCTACTGTTGCACTTACTGGAGTGGGAATAGTAATTTTTACCCCTCCGCTATCCAACACTTTCCCTACTGTTGCACTTATTGGAGTGGAAATAGTAAATTTTATCCCTCCGCTATCCATCACTTTCCCTACTGTCGCACTCACTGGAGTGGGAATAGTAATTTTTACCCCTCCGCTATCCAACACTTTCCCTACTGTTGCACTCACTGGAGTGGGAATAGTAATTTTTACCCCTCCGCAATCCAACACTTTCCCTACTGTTGCATTGACTGAAGAGGGAATAGTAATTTTACCCCTCCGCTATCAATGTAGTGTAAAATGTACTTTTAAAAAAGAATAAATATTTTAATTTATAACATATTTTTTTTTTTATGTTACAGGTGTATGTATATATATATTTATTTATAATTGTTAATATATTTCTAACATTTTATAATTAATTAAATAATTATTTATTAATTATTAGTAAGTAAAAATATATATATTACATTTTATATATGTATGTTTAATGTATTTTTACATTATATTTATTACTTATAATTGTTAAAATTTACAAACAATTCTAAATAAAAAAATTAAGTTAGATGTATTATTTAATTTATTTTACATTATTTTTTATACATATAAAAAAAACGATATTTTGTACTTCGATATTTTTAACAATGATATTTTTTTTCTCTATATTTTAGTACTTACCATTATGTAGATAGGAGGTCGATATTTTTGACATCGATATTTATGTCCCGATATTTTGGTAACACGATATTTTTGTACTCGATATTCTGTCAGTGATCCGTGGCTGCTACCATGAAGCTCCTGCCGCCCCAGGTAGCTTTGTGGAAACGTCAGCAGTTTTGCACCACAAATTAAACACATCGGGGCAGATTTACAAGAAAGTGCCGCAGCGCGGCACCGCAAGCCCTTTGGCTGAGCCACGATGCAGCACTTTCAAAGCACAGGAATGCGACATATTTACAATAATATGTCGCATTCCTGTGCTCTCCACTGCGCTGGCGCACAAACAGCTGCCATGCGCCGGCACAGGTATCCTTGCACCATGGTGCAAGGATGCCTGCGTGATGGGGAGATTGTTTTGTGCAGGAAGGGGCACCTTCCTGCACAAAAACAATCACTACAGGCATTTTCTACAGCACACATTGAAAGAGGAAAAAACGAGGAGAAATGAAAACATTTCTCCTCGTTGCGCCTCGCTACGCCACCCCTAGGGTGGCGTAGCATTCTAACAAATTTCCAGTTTTACGATTCATCGTAAATCTGAAGTGTGTCAGGATCCATGGGTGTTTCGTGGCAACACCCATGGAACGCCCCTTTCACGCAAAGTGTTGCGTGTAAAGGGGCCGTAGTTACAAGGACAGGAAAAGTCACGCAGGGTGGCTTTACCTGTCCTTGTAAATATGGGGCAGTGAAATGCGCCGCTGATGCGTCACAAAAAGTGACGCACTGGTGGCGCAAGGGGCTCGTAAATCTGCCCCATCATATTTTCCTTCCCATGGTTTTGTTGTCTATGTTTTCACTGTCGATGTTTAATTTCTTCCATTGCGGTATGCTCCTGCACCATGTGTAAAACACTCACTTCTCAGATCTGTCTTGTAACCTGCACGATCACAGGTTCCAGTCTAGAGACAACTCAGCCTTTCATCCTTCAGAGGTCCCTACACTCTGCCGTATAAGACAAGTTGTTATTATGTGTTTGTGGGCAGGCGTCTTTTGCACACTCCCACGTTGGTGCACAGTAACTGTTTGTGTTTGACCGCTCATGGTGACCGTGCAGCTCAGCCTTTCATCCTCTAGGGGTCGCTACACTTTGCCTGTATGAGGCGAGTTACGTTCCATGTGTTTGTGGGCAGATGTCTGTTGGTACACAGGCCCTGCTTGTGTTTGTCCGGTCACGGTGTCAGTGCAGCTCAGCCTTTTATCCTTCAGGGGTCGCTATACTCTGCCTGTATAAGGCAGGTTATTTTTCCGTGTGTTTGTGGGCAGATGTCTGTTGCACGCTCCCACGTTGGTGCACAGGCCATGCTTGTGTTTGTTGCTCATAGCGTAAGTACAGCTCAGCCTTTTACCCTTCAGGGGTCGCTACACTCTGCGGGGCAGATTTACAATGAAAGTGACTCAGTGCATTCCGCAAGCCATTTGGCTGCGCCGCACTGTCACTTTCAAAGCACAGGGATGCGAAATATTAACAACAATATGTCGCATCTCTGTGCTTCCCCCTGCGCTGGCGCACAAACTGCAGCCATGCGCCGGCGCAGGCACCCTTGCACCATGGTGCAAGGATGCCTGCGTCGTGGGGAGATTGTGGGGCAGGTTTACAAGCCCCCTGCGCCATCAATATGTCACTTTTTGTGACGTGCTGGTGGCGTATCTTACTGCTCCATATTTACAAGGAGGGTGGCTTTTCCTGTCCTTGTAAATATGGCCCCTTTACACGCAGCACTTTGCGTGAAAGGGGCGTTCCATGGGTGTTGCTCTGGGTGTTCCCATGCAACACCCATGGAACGATACACATTTCCAGATTTACGAGGAATCGTAAATCTGGAAATGCGTGTGAATCCTACACCTCCTCATGGCGTAAGTACAGCTCAGCCTTTTATCCTTCAGGGGTCGCTACACTCTGCGGGGCAGATTTACAATGAAAGTGACTCAGTGCATTCCGCGAGCCATTTGGCTGCGCCGCACTGTCACTTTCAAAGCACAGGGATGCGACATATTTACAACAATATGTCGCATCTTTGTGCTTCCCCCTGTGCTGGCGCACAAACTGCAGCCATGCGCCGGCGCAGGCACCCTTGCATCATGGTGCAAGGATGCCTGCGTCGTGGGGAGATTGTGGGGCAGGTTTAAAAGCCCCCTGCGCCATCAATATGTCACTTTTTGTGACGTGCTGGTGGCGTATCTTACTGCTCCATATTTACAAGGAGGGTGGCTTTTCCTGTCCTTGTAAATATGGCCCCTTTACACGCAGCACTTTGCGTGAAAGGGGCGTTCCATGGGTGTTGCTCTGGGTGTTCCCATGCAGCACCCATGGAACGATACACATTTCCAGATTTACGAGGAATCGTAAATCTGGAAATGCGTGTGAATCCTACGCCTCCCCAGGGGAGGCGTAGGGAGGCGCAACGAGGAGAAATGTTTTCATTTCTCCTCGTTTTTTCCTCTTTAAATGCGTGCTGCATTCTGCAGCACGCATTGAAAGAGGAAAATGCCTGTAGTGATTGTTTTTGTGCAGGAAGGAGCCCATTCCTGCACAAAAACAATCTCCCCACGACGCAGGCATCCTTGCACCATGGTGCAAGGGTGCCTGCTCCGGCGCATGGCTGCAGTTTGTGCGCCAGCGCAGGGGGAAGCACAGAGATGCGACATATTGTTGTAAATATGTCGCATCCCTGTGCTTTGAAAGTGACTCAGTGCGGCGCAGCCAAATGGCTTGCGGAATGCACTGAGTCACTTTCATTGTAAATCTGCCTCTGTTTTTGTGCAGGAATGGGCTCCTTCCTGCACAAAAACAATCACTACAGGCATTTTCCTCTTTCAATGCGTGCAGCAGAATGCAGCACGCATTGAAAGAAGAAAAAACGAGGAGAAATGAAAACATTTCTCCTCGTTGCGCCTCCCTACGCCTCCCCTGGGGAGGCGTAGGATTCACACGATTCCTCGTAAATCTGGAAATGTGTATCGTTCCATGGGTGTTGCGTAGGAACACCCACAGCAACACCCATGGAATGCCCCTTTCACGCAAAGTGCTGCGTGTAAAGGGGCCATATTTACAAGGACAGGAAAAGCCACGCAGGGAGGCTTTTCCTGTCCTTGTAAATATGGAGCAGTAAGATACGCCACCAGCACGTCACAAAAAGTGACGTACTGGTGGCGCAGGGGGCTTGTAAATCTGCCCCTGCCTGTATAATGCAAGTTATTGTTCCGTGTGTTTGGGGGCAGGTGTCTGTTGGTGCACAGGCCCTGGTTGTGTTTGTCAGCTCACGGTGTCAGTGCAGCTCAGCTTTTCATCCTTCAGGGGTCGCTGCATTCTGCCGTATAATGCAAGTTATTATTATGCGTTTATGGGCAGATGTCTGTTGCACGCTCCCACGTTGGTGCACAGGCCCTGCTTGTGTTTGTCGCTCATGGTGTCAGTGCAGCTCAGCCTTTTATCCTTCAGGGGTCGCTACACTCTTCCTGTATAAGGCAAGTTATTGTTCCGTGTGTTTCTGGGCAGATAACTGTTGGTACACAGGCCCTGCTTCTGTTTGTCCGCTCCTGGCGTCAGTGCAGCTCAGCCTTTTATCCTTCAGTGGTCGCTGCACTCTGCCTGTATAAGGCAGGTTATTGTTCCGTGTGTTTGTGGGCAGATGTCTGTTGGTGCACAGTCCCTGCTTGTGTTTGTCAGCTCACCGTGTCCGTGCAGCTCAGCTTTCCATCCTTCAGGGGTTGCTGCACTCTGCCGTACAAGGCAAGTTAGTATTATGTGTTTGTGGGCAGATGTCTGTTGCACGCTCCCACGTTGGTGCACAGGCCCTGCTTGTGTTTGTCGCTCATGGTGTCAGTGCAGCTCAGCCTTTCATCCTTCAGGGGTCTCTACACTCTGACTGTATAAGGCAGGTTATTGTTCCGTGTGTTTGTTGGCAGGTGTTTGTTGGTGCACAGGCCCTGCTTGTGTTTGTCCGCTCATGTTGTCAGTGCAGATCAGCCTTTCATCCTTCAGCGGTCTCTACACTCTGACTGTATAAGGCAGGTTATTGTTCCGTGTGTTTGTTGGCAGGTGTTTGTTGGTGCACAGGCCCTGCTTGTGTTTGTCCACTCATGTTGTCAGTGCAGCCCAGCCTTTCATCCTTCAAGTGTCTGTTGCACGCTCCTTCAGTGGTGCACAGGCCCTGCTTGTGTTGCCTGCTCATGGTGCGGGTGCACTCATCACACCCGCCCTGTCACTCACGGGCTGACGTGGGCTCTTATCGGTGACAGAGCAGCGGATGTGGGGGTGCGTGATGTCAGCACGTGCCTAGTACGGCGGGAGGGGGGAGTGGGGGGGGGTGTACAGGCTGGGCCTTATCTGTCCTCCCACAGAGCAGCTCTCCAAGCCCCTTGTCCCGGAAGCCACAGAAGAGTTATCAACAGACAGGGGCTGTGTCCTCCTCATGTCCTTCTTGTGCGCCCTCATCCCACTGGGCGTACAGACAAGGCACCAGGAAGGGGGGTGTTTCCGTGATCCACGTGCGCCCCCATTCTGCTTCCCCGTGGGGGGGTGGGGGGGGAGGGGGTGCTGCCAATTGAGCTCTGGTGGTCTGAGATGATCCCCCGCAGAGGTGGCACGGAGCTAAGTCAGGAGGCCGTTGAACAGCCCTGTAGGAGTGAACTGTTCATGGCGTAAGTTCGCAGACCAGAGGGGTCTGGGTTTCATCAGACACGAGCTGATTCAGGCTAATGTTAAAGGCTACTTTGATAAGATGGGGTCCATTGTCACCATTGGGATGGATTTGTTCCCTGGGCCTTGCAGGGGGCCCTGGAAATGAGAGGTGGCAGAGTGAGAAGACAGCTGTCTTGGTGGCACGGGCCATCCATGCGAACGCCTAAGATTAAGTTGACAAACATGGGGTGCATTTGTCACAGGGGGTGTCTAGGATCGTCCAGGCACACTCTGCAGTGTAGAATGCAAAAGAACTGCACATTGCCACTATTGTGAGTGTGGCAGATGCAACAATTTGATCCCGGCCAAAGCAAACCATGGTTCTTATGGTCTGATGCACAACATACAACTGTTCACTCCAGCTTCACTGAAGGTAGTCTGTTAGCAGAGGTATAGAACGGTGACGTCTTGCGCCAGGGTGCGGACATTGCACGGGCGACACAGCAGATAGGCTGCTGTCAGACGAGGGTGCTTGCGGGCTAGGAGGCCAGGCAATGTAGCAGAACCTATTCCAAGGACCTCTCTCCCCCACCGGACTGCCCGAAATTGTGAGTGCTGTGGGATTTGCGATGTTACAGGTATTTTCCTGCCCATACAGGGGCAGAAGGGTACATTGCAGGTATCTGCACTAATAGAGTGGGGGCAAGACCTATAGACGATGTGCACCGGTAACCCCAAGAGGGTGGTGCTAAGAGCAAATCTCGCAGCGGCAAGTTAGCCAGGTGGCATGTGTCAGTTGGTTAGGCCAGTATGTGTGCCGTGGCTCCAAGAGCAGCTTGGAATGTGTCTGGAGCACCATCGCTGACAAATCCAGAGCACACACTGCACCTCGGCCCAGTAGGTGAAGGCCATGTGCTCAGGTGCGGCTTGATCTTGTGGAAGGAAATATTCCCTGCGATAAAGTACTAGGTCATTAGCTGGGTTGGGCATCAAGGGTCACAGCTGGTTAGCAGGTATGTGTGTATCTGTGATCGAGCTTTAGTTAAGCAAGCCTGGTAGGCGGCGTAAGTTGTCACTCAAAATGGTTGCTATGACTGCAATGGTGTGCGCTATGCGAACAGTCGTGTTCGCCAGGGTATTAATCGCAAGGGTCTGTGCACATGTCTGGTCAACTTCAACAAAGTAGGTGCACTCTGCTCCCCGGGCAGGTCACGGGTTGCTTCAGTGATGCATGAAATGCCCCGTCCGCATAGCCATAGTGTATAGCCTGGTTGTGGAAGCGGTCTTCGAAGCAAGTGTGCTGCTGTTCCATAAATTGGGGAAACGGGTCTTAGGGAGCACGAAATGCTAGAAGGACTGCAACTACAGGTTGCAGGAGGTGGGAGCCACATCAGCTTGAAGGGTAATATAGCGATGTTTAAACGTAGAGCTCCCTCCAGGGAGGCCATCACATTCTTGTAGGTAATGCGAGGCACTGGTACATTCCCAGTGAAGGATAAACCGCTCCAGGCGCAAGTCGCAGAGCAAGGGGCTTTGGCTTCAGCAGGCATGGGCTATGCCGGGCGAACACCAAAGGTTATTTTGACAAAGTTGGGTGCACTTTGCACAGGTGGGCTTGGATCTGTTCCTACTGGACATGAATGAGGCCCGTGAAATTACAGGTTGCAGTGAGAAAGGAACTGTTTTGGTGGGGGGGGGCTCTTTAGGCGACGGGGGCCGCCTCCAGAGCTGTGGAGGAGTTACAGGGCGATCTGGAAGCAAATGGGTACAGAAGGGTACCTCTGCAAGAGCACAATAGGGGTGCCAGAGCCAAATCCCAGGAGCCTCATGGGAGGGTCCTGGAACAATTACGTCGGCGCCCGTTAGTCCTTCGGGCGGTTGTGGGCCTGAACAACCGGGGGCTTGCCTTGCTACGCTCCGCCCTGAAAGGGGCGTGAGTAATAAGGGACCAATGTGTCACGTGATCCAGTAAGGGATCACCCCATAAGGGTAGCGCTGATTGGTTACTCCACAGTGCTTGGCTCATCAGGCGGGCAGGGCAGCATAGGTTGGTACAGCTGCCTGCCCTTGGATCGCCCGTAAGATAACCCACCATATTGCATACTTTTGTATGGAATAAACCTGCAGCACTATTTTCCCAAACAAAAGTTGTGTTGTGTATTTATTTATGCATGCAGACTCTGTTGTGGTGTGGGAAGGTTGTGTTGCCAATAATGGGACTATGCGGCTGCCCGCGGCCCCCGCAGGGGGCCACCCTAAACGGGCAGCCCATTTAGTGCCATTTGGGCACTTCCCCACCCCCAATGATGATGCGGGACTCAAGGAGGAGTCCCCTTACCAGACGCGTCACTTCCGGCACGCAGAGGAGGTGGGGAGGTATTTATGCCTCCCCGGCCATCTTGGCGTCCTCTTTGCGCCGGACACGCCGTCTCCCACCCTACCGCTTACCCGGCGTGGGGTTGGCAGGCGAAGTACATAGAACGTTGTAATGTTTTCTTTCTCGTTGCAGGAGGAGTTACAGGGCGATCTGGAAGCAAATGGGTACAGAAGGGTACCTCTGCAAGAGCACAATAGGGTGCCAGAGCCAAATCCCAGGAGCCTCATGGGAGGGTCCTGGAACAATTACGTCGGCGCCCGTTAGTCCTTCGGGCGGTTGTGGGCCTGAACAACCGGGGCTTGCCTTGCTACGCTCCGCCCTGAAAGGGGCGTGAGTAATAAGGGACCAATGTGTCACGTGATCCAGTAAGGGGATCACCCCCATAAGGGTAGCGCTGATTGGTTACTCCACAGTGCTTGGCTCATCAGGCGGGCAGGGCAGCATAGGTTGGTACAGCTGCCTGCCCTTGGATCGCCCGTAAGATAACCCACCATATTGCATACTTTTGTATGGAATAAACCTGCAGCACTATTTTCCCAAACAAAAGTTGTGTTGTGTATTTATTTATGCATGCAGACTCTGTTGTGGTGTGGGTGGGGTGTGTTGCCAATAATGGGACTAACTAGAAACGCAGCGACACGAGTTGCCGCGCAGTGAAAGGCCCTTTTCAAACGTTGACTCTCCACCTTTCTGTAGCTTATTGCTGTGTTTGGCTGTTAAACTGGTACTAATGAGGTGTAACCTATGCCCAGACTGTGTTGACAAGTGTAAAATGACAAAATAATGAAGTAATACTATCAGAAAATGTGCCGCGTTACACTGCATAATTTGTCTTTTATTGCTGCATAATTTAGTTAACTCTGCCGCATAATTTAGCCCTCTTCTGCCACATAATTCCAGTGTCCCTGCCCTTGCTCCAGCACCATGCAAGCCTTTGAGTGTCAAAGCCATATCCCCGCAAAAAGATCCCTGTTGCTGGGGCGTGTGGGGAGCAACACAACGCGGATGGGGAGGGACTGAAGAAGAGAAGCAGCACAAGGGGAGACAGCTGGAAAACACATGCATTCTCATGAAGTGCTGAACGAAAAAGGAAAAAGTAGCTCCTTAAACGTGAGCAGTGGAAGGATACAGGTGCGGTAATGAAAAGGATCATAAATAGGCTCTGCTCCAAGGTGGGAACAGTACAAGAGGAAGGCAAGCCATCGAGTATGAAGCACACACACAACAGTGACGCCGACCTATGGTAAGCAGTGAGCAGGCTCTAAGCCCACTGTAAGCTTACAACAGGTCTATCGCTGATGGGCCGCCTGTGCTGTCTGACAGAATTGACCTTAGAAGGACCTTAAAATCTGCCCCATGTGCTCTCTGTTTCCACTCTCACAGTGGGTTACACACACGTTACCAGGAGGGGAGTGCTTCTTTCAGTGGCCCACAAGTTGTTATGTTATGGATATTTGTATAGTGCTCTAATCACCCTTGAGGGTATCCAGGCACTTCACAGGTGGGTAGGCAGTCTCCCAAGGAGAATTCAATCGAAAAGTCAGGCCTTCAGCTTCTCGCGGAACTCCAGAAGCCACGAAGAGGCTCTGATGTGCTGTGGGAGGTCGGGCCATGCTTCAGGGGAGATGTGGGAGAAGGCGCAGCCTCTTGCTCGGTTTTTGTGTATGCGGGGTACATGTGCTAGTGAGAGTCTGGCTGAGGGGAGGTGCCTGGAGGGTTGTCGGAAGAGTATGTGGCTGTGAGGTAGGCATGGCCTATGTGTGTTGTGCTTTGTATGTGTGTGGGGAGTTTGAACTGAGTGTGCTTGTGTATGGGGAGCCAGTAAAGTTCCTTGCTGTGCGGAGTGATGCGGGCGCAGCGTGGTACGTTGAGGAGGGCTGACCCCAAGCAGCGTCTTGGTCTGCGCCATCTCATACCGCAGCTTTGGAAAGGATTCTATTCTGCACTGGACAGTGGACGGGGTGAGCATGGTCCCGTGGAAAAGGCCGTGCCAGGAGGCGCACTACCGCAATCTGAGCCAGCTGTAATCACTACAGTGTTGTTGACACTCGGGTGGTGCTGTCCTGAAGAACATCTGAAGCAATGTGTCACCAGGGAGATTAGAGAGCCAATAACTCAGCATAATCATAAAATAATCCTCAAGACTCAAGAAGACTTAAGATCAGTAAAGTTAGACACCATGAAGGCTTATTAAATAATTAAGGTGCCTTACAGAACACAAAACTAATGGTTAGTCAAAATGCATGGCAAATCAATATAGGGAATTAGCATAAGGCTCAAACAAATGCTGCACAGGGTCTGACATGAAGTCAAGTTTTAGAGTGAAAATATTCCAAGTCCTAAGCAAGGGACAGACTGTCAAGGGTCGGCTCTCAGGGTCCTAAAGGGAGCCTTTTTATTAAGCCTGGGCGTAGTTCGCGAAGTAGCGCTACGCGAAGCTACGCAAAGTGCAGTTCGCACTACGCGAGCTACGCGTAGCACTACGCGAACTGCGTAGTGCGCTGTTCGCGATGATTGCACAGTGCCGGATGCTTATCCGCACTGTGCAATCATTGAAAACGGCATCTTGCACAGTGCGAGCTGTCTTTTACTGCCGCTCGAGTAGATTTTTACTCGAGCGGCAGCTTTCAACGCGGACTGGTAGTTTCTCATCGCGAGCGGTCGCGAGCATATGCGACCACTCGCAATGAGAAATCTGTCCTCCCCGCGTTGAGAATCTCGCTGGAGGTTTATTTTCCACGCTCGCGATCGGCAACTTGATGTTGCTGATCGCGAACGAGGAAAAAGTCTCGCCGGGATGTCATTTTGCTTGCTCGCGGTCGCCAACTTGATGTTGAGGACCGCGAGCAAGCAAAATGACCGCTGCACTACGCTACGCTACGCGTGTTTGCACTGTGCTATGTGCAATTCGCGTTGTGCGAAGTAGCGCAAACTTCGCAAACTACGCGAGCGTAGCTTAGTGCTTTGCCCACGGTTACTCTTTATATAGAAAATCACAGTTAAAATGGCCGTGTCAGCATAGGGTGATCACATTGTTACACAGGTTTAACCAATCAGAAAGGAGATTGTAGTTCAGCACCATCCAACACCATCCTAGCACCGTCCCCTAAATGAATATTAATAAACCGCTTTCGACCTAATGTCATTGTAGGTGACAGAGCAAATCTAGTCACTATCAAAACAATGACGGACTCATATAATGACTAGCCTCACAGGGGCAGAGGCAGAAAGAACCTTGATGTGTTACAAAATCAGGAAAGGGAGCTTTCATCCTGAGTTCTTCGAGAACAGCATGCCAACATAATGAAGTGTTAGGCGTGTGCCAGGATGTCCTGATGGAAGCTGTATCCCTAATATTGATGATGACACGACACTGAACTCAATGCCAACATTGTACTGCCTGCGATGAAAGGAAGAGTGAAAGCACACATCAGGGCTGCCTTGAAATTCAAGATGGAGTCGGGGTAATTCGGGCCCAGTTTGGCCATGCACAGGGAAATACAGCTTGCAAAGAGCAGAGTTATCGCTTTTAGCACTAAAAGGTTCACAGTGTTAAGCACACATTGTTTAATAATCAGAAATACCTTTATCAAGTCTCCCCTCTGATTAATCAATCATCAATCATTCCCACCAATCTCTATTTACAACACGGTCTCTATCATCAAATGCTTCTTGCATCTCGACTCCCCCAAGGCTTTCGTCTCATCTTCAGCACATGTCTTGTTGTCCTCCGTCTCCTCTAGCTTGACACCAGGGGGCATATTCACAAGGAGCCATCGCCGAATCAACGGCACTTTATCGCAGCCAAAGTCGTGATAAATTTACCTCCCCATTCACAAGCCGGTGCTAACAGCCCACAGCACCAGTTTACCCGTGATAGCAGCCGCAAAAAACATCGCCACAGAGGACCCCCGCAAATATCGCTAATGAGATGCAGAGTAGGCGTTCCCGTGACAAAAGTCGAGACAACAGCACACCTCAACATTCACAACGACCAGCCACATCCGCGCTAAAAACACAAAACAGGCGATAAGGCGCGTTAGCACCAGGAAATCTACACCTGCTCTGACCTGGTGTAAAGTTCGACGGCAGCCTGCAAACCAAAAGGGAGCACAGCCCAGGGCTACATCGGAAGGGCAACAGATGCCATGGAGCCACCCATCATGCGGCCCGGACACCCAAGAGGGCCACAACACCCACAGCCACCACCCCCAGGACCACCCCTCCCTGGCACCCCCCGACCAAAGACATGCCACATCAGCCACACCTAAACATGTACAACATATTCTGCATGATGCCGCACAATCACAACTGGTGACATGGATGTGTCGTCACAGAAATGACCAGCAAACATTCACTTTCGAAGCAACAAATGAAACTTTATTAAAATAGAACAAAGAAATGAAATGAAGACACATGGCCGCTCCCCTCCGGACAATATGTAGGTCACAGCCTGTAAGACAAAAAACATGATGAGAAGGTGTGTCCTGCGCACATCAGACGACAGAGAGAGAGCGAAGGAGAGCGAGAGGAAGAGAGGGAGGGAGAGAGAGAGGAAGAGAGGGAGAGAGAGAGAAGAGGAGAGAGAGAGGAAGAGAGGGAGAGAGAGAGAGAGAGAGAGAGAGAGAGAGAAGAGGAGAGAGAGAGGAAGAGAGGGAGAGAGAGAGGAAGAGCGGGAGAGAGAGAGACAGTGCCGCCCCTGCGCACCCAGGCCACACTGCTCACCTGCTGCCACCGGTGTGTCTCCAACCACGTGCCGGTATGTAGTGCAGTTCACCAGGTCACACATCTCATTCAGAGCCGTCAGCTGAAACAGAGCCCAGATACATGACTGGCACAGTACACACACTTGCACAAGACAACATCGCCTGCCAGCCCATGCACACCCAGGCAGAGGCACCCCAACCTCACCCGCCGCCCATCGGAGCTTGCCCGCCCATGCACACCCAGGCCTCAATGCTCACCTTCCGCCACCGGCGCGTAGACAGGAGGTCCCACCACGTGCCGCTGCAAGCCACAAGCCCGGGGCCCGCGGACATGGCACCCCCCACATCATGCAGCCCCTCTCCACAGGCCACCAGGTCTCACGTTTGGTGCTGGGTCTTGATTACTCCATGGCAGAGGACATACCAGTGCACCCGGCACCATCGCAGACTGCACACCCGCTCAGCCCAATGGGTGCCACCAACTCTGGGATCCCGGAAGCGTCGCCACCTGGCGGTAGGCCTGCGCTGCCCGCTGGCTCTGGCCTACACTGCGGTCCAGCAGGGCACACAAAACCTGAGCTGTCCGGACCGCCGGGACGGGGCATCATCGCAGGCTGCACACCCGCTCAGCAGCTCAAGGTGCCACTGACACAGTGCACCCAAAGTCACCGTCCCGTGGCGGGGTGCCTGTGCCGTCCGCAAGGCCCCGGGTGCCACTAACCCTGTGCAACCTCAGTCTGCACCATGTGGTGGTAGGCCCATGCCGTCTGCAAGGCCTCGGATGCCACTAACCCTGTGCAACCCCAGTCTGCGCCACATGGTGGTAGGCCCGTGCCGTCCGCAAGGCCTCGGATGCCACTAACCCTGTGCGCAACAACTCATGGGCCCTACATGAGTGAGAACCGTGGAGCGGCCATCATCCAGTCACCACCGGAAGAGGGGAATGTGACGTCGTCGGCCCCTTATGTTGGCGGAGTCACATGGCCTGTGATACCTGTGCCGGATGGGTGTGGTGTGTGTGAAAACCTGCCCTCAGGGAGCGGGTGTGACATGCTGACAACTAGACCAGTGACCTGCACACCACCAGCGAGTACGGCTGCGACGGGTAGCAATGAGGGCCCCCCCTCGGGGCGTTAGAGGAGTGGTCTGGCCTGCCGTACGCCCGACCAGCGCAGGGCTTGTAACAATGACTCGTGGACTCTGGGCGTGGTCCAGTCCATGTCCGGACAAGGAAGTGACTGATGCGTGTGTCCCTGTTGTAGTGTTCACGGAACCCGGTACACAAAATGCAATGTCGCACCCTCTGACTGGCATCCCACAGGATGAACATCATTGACGCAAGGGAAGGCACTGTCCCCACATTCATCCACACATCCATACATGAATGACGTAAGACATTACACAGCAGTGCGTCACTGGATGTTTATTTGCACATCCAGTGCAGTCATGCAGCTGGAGCGGTACAGGGCAATGCCGAGCACACCACACAATATGGGCCCGTGGAGGGCCAGCCAGTGTCCATCCGGGGATGACCTGTACTGCGGAAGAGGAAGGGTACAGTCCGCAGTCTGTCCGCCGTGTCATTGGTCGTCAAACAGGATGTGGCAGTCCATGTCGCTGTCCAAGGTGAGTGCATCGGAGTGTATCGGGGGTCAGTGGTAGGTCTTGAGGCCATGTGCGGCACCAAGCAGAAACAGGCAAGGTGGCGGAAATGGATGCTAATGCCTGGTCCTCCTGACCACAGTCCCATCCACGTCCTCGGGTGTGTGCCCTGCCCCACCTGTGGGTGTTGCAGTACCGGCTGCGGCACTGTGTGCCACTGACACATCAGGGGCCGGAGGAGGATTGTCGGCCGCACTGTGTGGCAGTGACACATCAGGTACCGGAGTGGATACGCCTGCCGCACTGGGAGGCACTGACACACCAGGGGGCGGAGATGTTGATGGTGTGGGGGCAGCAGCATTCATCATCACCACGCCTTGTGGCAGCAATGCCATGATGAGGACATGCAGGGCACGGTAGATCCCAGCTACATTTCGCTGATGTGCAGCGGCGGCTGCCATCCTTTCCGCCTCCATCTGCACCATGTCCTCCATGAGCCTCCGCATGTGTACCAGCTCACGGCTGGCATCGCTGGGGCCACTCTGAGTGGACAGGTATTCTTCCCTCCACGTCATGACTCCAGAGATGTCAGTCAGGGCTTGCTGGAGTCCATGGGCCGGACATAGACACCCAAGGATGGCGTCCAGTTTGGTAGCCATGAGCTCGAACCCCACCCGCACCTGCTCGGCCGTCTCCCTCTGGCCCTCCAGCACAAGGCGTTGGAAGGCCAGTTGTTGTTCCTGGGGGACTTGGGAGGGTGCCGGGGCTGTGGGTGCCTCCTGCTGGGTGGTTTGGGTGGTGGGTGGGGTCTCATGGATGTAGCTGGGCTGCCCTGATCCTGGAGGTGAGTTGCGGATGAGGTCAATGAGGTCTTGGATGGTTTGGGTGTCGATGCTGGTGTTGTCCTCCTCCTCGTCATCAGTGAAGAGTGGCTGTGACTGCTCTGCAGGAGATGTTGACAATGCCCCTGCGATGTGAAGGGGAGATGGTGTATTACAATGTGTCCACATGTATGTAGCCGCATGGTACAGGTTGACATTCAGACAGCATGGCATTGTACATTGTGACAGTCTGTGGGTCTGGGCGAGGACCCAGAGTGATTGTTGGTGTGCACTGTGCCCTGCTTGCTTGTGCATGTGTGCCATTGTGGCCATCTCCCCGTCCCCCAGTACCTGGTGGTCACTCACCCTGTTGCGGTTGTGTTGTGTCCTGTCGAGCAGTGTCCGGTCCCCCGACTCCGGCCACAGTCTCCACACTGATGACTGTCGACACCAGCTCCTCCATGTCATCCAGCTCCAGCTGTGGCGCTGGGCCCCCACCTCCGGAATGCGTTGCTGCCTTTTGGTTGGCGGAGAGTTTCTCCTTGGTCTTCTGCTTGATGTCATTCCATCGCCTCTTGACCTCGTCCATTGTCCGCTTGTGCTCTCCGACGGCATTCACCTTGTCGAGGATGTCACGCCATATTCCAGTTTTGGTGCCCAATGACACGTTGGAGGTGACGAAGAGTTGTTGATGGTGTTCCATCACCTCCGTGACTATGATCCTGTTCGCCTGCGGACTGAACTTGGTCTTCCTCGTCTTCTTGTCCTTGCCCTTCCCTGTCCCCGAGGTCCCAGGCTGGTCGTCCGGGGTGCTTGTGGGGTTGCGCTCGTCCTCTGCGCCTTCTCCGGCTGCCTCCATGGTGCTTGTGTGTTGGTCAGTTTGTGTGTGGGTGTTTTTTCTACTTTTATGGAGATTTTTGACGCCTGCCAGGTGTGTGTTGCAGGCCTGGCGCTGCTTATCGCTGCTTTCCTCATCGCGAATGGGCTCATCGAACGTTTTTTGGTGTTGTGGTTTGTGTTTTTATCTCCATCGTGGTGGTTGTATCGCGGACATTGTCCGCGGTTTCGGCAGACTATCGCATGGTACCGCCTTGTTGTGAATTCCACGTTGGCACGGGGTTATTTTCCCGCGATGGGCTGCGATATTGAAAGTTGCATTACGCTACTCTTGCGGTAGTTATCACACGTTCTTGTGAATATCCCCCAGGTCTTTCTCTTTTCTTTGTAAACGTTGCTGACACCTTCTCCCTACACCCACAATGTGAACCCCCTTTAAAGCAGATTCCAAATTAGAATGTAAAATGTAACTTGAGTGAATAGAAATAGATCTCAGGTCTTCAGTTTCAGGAAGAGCTTCCAAGGAGATGTTGTAGTCCGTAAGACAAGATGCTAGACATTTCTGACCACAAAAACCATTAACAAAAACACTTTCAATGATAATAACACAAAAGTTGGAAGGAATGGGTGAATACAAAATTCACTAACTCTCATAATACTAGCATATTCTGACAATAAATTTGATTGGGTATTTTCCTTAAAGTTGCCTAGAAGCCTATCTCTATATTTTAACTTTTTGTCTGCTATACTTTAATATGTAGTGGTTAATTCTTTAGCCTTATTATATCATAAGGGAATCATATCCAACCAGTTAAACCAAACACAACAGTAAGCCAACTAGAAATATTATTATTAAAACCAGTAGAACTATGCCTAATATTGAGCAGCATTTTTGCTTACTAGTTGCCATACTTCTTCTATGAGAAAAAAACCTAGCCACTAATTGTAAGGTACAAAAAAACTAAAATTTCTGAAAATATTTTATTTTAAAAGGTCAGTTCCTTGATTTAGTCAATGTACTGTGAGTTTAAGAAACCCTGCTATCTTTGACTGGATACCTAAGGTACAAAACAGACTTTAGACTCCAACTAAAATGAAACTCAATGCACACAAATTCTGATTGATCCAAAAGGAATACCTCTTGTTTTTGTATTATTTCATTAGTTCATGGAGGTTCTTCTTCAAAAACAAATTGCCAATCTGTCAGATCACAAACGTCCACATCTGGTTCGATGTCTGCTAAGTAGGACCATTCAGGAGCTGCATACTTTCTGTTTGGCACTCTTACTCTTGGTGATCTGTTGGTGGATGGTTGTTCACTTTCTCTGTGATCAGAGACTGATTCTTCTTGCTCCGATTCGTCTCTGATTGTCTCTGGCCTTTGAACTTTCTTATACACTCTTTCTCTTCCACTCACAGGTTCAGGCCCCTTATTTCTTCGATGCACATTCTCATCCCCAGATTCACTTATGACTGCTGCTGTATTTTGATCTTCACTTGCCTCTTGGTTCAAACTTCTGCCTGGAACAGTTTGATTCTCTCTTTCCACAGCATACTGTTTTCCTCTGGGAGTTCTAGAAACTCGAATTTTCAGCTTCACTCTTTTATTCTGAGTTTCTTGTATTTCAGGTCGATCTTCCATCTGATCTTTTTGTTCATCCTGATTTTGATCTTGATCTCCGCCCCTTCTGGATGCCTGCAGTGAATTTGAGCTTGACACTGTGAATCAGTGGTTGTTGTCACCGCTCCTTCCTCTGCAGTCTTCACTCTCTTCGTGTGAGATGCGCAGATCCACTGTGGCAAGCCTACACACTTCACAGCAGTGTTCGTCACAAGGATAACCTGGTAGGGCTTTTCCACCTTTGCTTCAAAGAAGACTTTCAACCTTGCTTCTTCACCAATCCCAGGCTGGAGTTCTTCTTTTGGCAAAGGTGTTGCGAACTTCACCAGATGAGAGACAGAGCGACCAACATCAGCCAGACTTTGCAGTAATCTAGTACAATGTCATCACTTATAGACACTGATGCAGGGGAAGGGCTGAAAGGAATCCTCATGCCCTCCCCATAAGAAATTAGTTGGAGGAGAGACCTGTCTTTTTTTGAGGCGCATACTTGGCTAATTTGGATTTCAGTGGAGCCCTCTTTCTCTAGTGTGACCACCTCTGCTTGGAACTCTATCCAGGGATATTGGAACTTACCCCACACCTCTCACGTCTCGGACACATTTAAGTATTAAAGCGCTCCTCCGCTGCAGCTAGCCCTGCTGACCCAGTAGACAAAAAAGTGGTAGGTGCTATAAAACGTGCATATTTAACATATAATTTCATATTAAAATCATCCACTTATGCACTTTATACAGAACCACCATTGCTAAGAGACTTTCAAGCTTTGAACACATGCAACAGAGAGTGGATTTTTCAGCCGCTTTCTCTATTGTGGAGCAACAAGTCAGATTTCTTGTCCGATGTTCCTCTTGATGGACATTGCGCTGCCGCGGCTCCGTTTGGGTTCACTTTTAGTGCTGTGAAGGCAGGCTTGGATGCATTCTTAGAAAGTTGATGCATCTCAGAGGTCTTTGCTGATGCAACTTCCTTTAATGGAAAAAGTATTTTGGGGCATTGGCTCCAGAGCTTGGGTCACGGCTAAGGGACCCTTTCTCAGAGAAGTCCACACACATTTCAGAAGCTCAAGTGCCAACCACCCAAAATAAAGATTATTTGCAGATTCAGTTAGGTCCGTTGGGGATTAACTTAAAGGTCCCACCAAGCACATGATCAGCATCTTCATCATCATCAAGCATATCATCAGCATCATCATCAAGCACATCATCAAGCATCATCATCAAGCACATCATCAGCATCAGCAAGCATCAGCATCATCATCATCAAGCATCAGCATCATCATCATCATCAAGCATCAGCCTCATCAGCCTCATCATCATCATCAAGCACATCATCAGCATCAGCATCATCAAGCATCAGCATCATCATCATCAAGCATCAGCATCATCATCATCAAGCACATCATCAGCATCAGCATCATCACGCATCAGCATCATCATCATCATCAAGCATCATCATCATCATCAAGCACATCATCAGCATCAGCCTCATCATCATCATCAAGCACCAGCATCATCATCAAGCACATCATCAGCAACATCATCATCAAGCGTCAGCATCATCATCATCAAGCACATCATCAGCATCATCAAGCATCATCATCAGCATCAAGCATATCATCAGCATCATCAAGCACATCATCAGAATCAGCATCATCAGCATCATCATCATCAAGCATCATCATCATCATCAATCATATCATCAGCATAATCAAGCATCATCAAGCACATCTTCAGCATCATCATCATGAAGCCCATCATCATCATCAAGCATCAGAATCATCATCATCAAGCACTTCATCATCATCATCAAGCACATCATCAGCAACAGCATCATCATCATCAAGCATCATCATCAGCATCAGCATTATTGTTAGACCTGGCAGCCTTGGCGTGGGTTTCCCCTGCAATTTTGCCTTTGCCTCCTGTATTTTTACTGTGTGATTGATTTTGTTTTGCCGGTCTAGATGCTTTGGGCGCTTTGCCACTGCTGATCAGTGCCAAAGTGCAAGTGCTCCCTTAGTAAATTGTTATAATGGATTGGTGTTTCCATGATTGGTTTATTTGGTTTACTATGAAGTCCCTAGTACAGTGCACCATGTGTGCCCAGGGCCTGTA
The DNA here is from genome assembly GCA_963921515.1 of Calotriton arnoldi. Taxonomy (NCBI): domain Eukaryota; kingdom Metazoa; phylum Chordata; class Amphibia; order Caudata; family Salamandridae; genus Calotriton; species Calotriton arnoldi. The sequence continues at coordinate 4,078,674 of CAWUFW010000273.1, read as the reverse complement.
AACCAAAAGCTGCTAGTGGGCTTGCAGCACAGATTGTGCCACCCACACAAGCAGCCTTGCAACAAGGTCTCAGGCCTGCCATTGCAGTGCCTGTGCACAGTGTGTAGTATTGCCATGTCGACCTGGCAAGTGCACCCATTTGCCAGGCCCTAACCTTCCCTTTTCTTACATGTTAGTGACCACTAGGGTAGGCCCAAGTGTAACATCCTCGCATGCTCCATGGCATGCACTAATATCTCAGCATTCTCTCATGTGGCCATGCAACTTTGTGTATTTTCAGAGTGAGTTCCAATTCCATTCTGTAACCGTATGGCTATATTGCAGTCGCGGCCGGCATTAATCACGGGTGGGGGGCGGCGAATGGCACGGGCAGGGTCGGGGGGGGAGGGGGTAAATTTAATAATTCATTTTTTTAAAAGTACCAGTCCTCCGGCCGGGTCCCGCGTTTTCTCAGCTCCGGCTCCTGCTCCTGCGCTTGCTCCTGGTCTCCTGCCTCCGGCAGGAACAGGTAGCAGGCAGCCTCCCTCCCCTAAGCCAATCACAATGCTGCAATGGCAGCGTTGTGATTGGCTGGGACACCACCCAGCCAGGAGCTTACGGGGAGGCCATTTTCTCCATGTAGGCTGCATTGCAGCCTACATGGAGAAAGGGCAGAGTGCGCATGACTAGTTTGGGCGGCCCCAGAGGGCCGACCAAACAGTCATTGCACCCCCAGGAGTGGGCACACCACTCCTCCCCTGCCCAGGCCTGCTCGCAGAGCAGCCCCGCCCACCCACCGCCCTCAACCAAACCCTTCTGCTTTCTCGCACTGCGAGAAGCAGAAACATGAAATGGTAGTTATTACCATTTTATGTTTCTCCTTCTCGCACTGCGAGAAAGCAGTGGGGGCGACACTCCTCCGCCCTGGTGGAGGAGCCGCCCTGGCTGTGAGCCTGGGAGGTTCAGTTGCACTGGACTATCCTACGGTTCAGTTGTGTTGCTTTGCTGCTTAAATAAATCGTTTTATAAAGCCTAGTTGTGGAGGACCTATTCTTAATATTGGTGACGAGCGAGGAAACACCCCTGCCAACCGCAACCAGCAGCACAGGAGTGGAGTGTTTCCGGTACCCAGCGGAGTAAATACTATTTCCAGGCAGACTATTATTTCAAGGAAGCTGTGAAGTGGATTGTTTTTGACGGAGGACTTGCCCGGTGGACTGCATGTTTTGCATGTGTAGGGTGTCTGTGATCGGCGTTGGAATCAGCTGGTGAATATTGTTTTTTAAATAAAATTAAAAAAAGACAATTCAGGCCACTGTTGGATCTAAGGGCAGACCAACGGTATACAGTGCACCGAATTTCAAAAGAAAATACCTGCAGGAGTCGCATTCTCCTACGGATCCGGCGTTCAAGGGATTGCAGAACGCTGCTGCTCCTGGTGTTCCCTGAGTGTTTTGGTAGCCACGCAACGTTCTTAGAGCGTCTGTCACGCACCGCGCTGACATAGGACGTGACGTGGCAGCCATTTTGAATGGCAAAATACTCCCAGATTTGCACCATAGCAACACCGGTACACGCATAATAGAAACGGAACCCAAACACGTGTACAGCTGGCAATAGGCAACCACAAATGACATTGGGGGCAAGTAGTTCGATTCGCAACAAGTAAGTTACCCTATTATTGTGCAAGGCTGTCTATTTGGTTTGGATGACCTAGGGTAGTTGTACTGTGTTAAACTCCTGTTCATCAGTTACACTCTACTTGATCACAGCATATCTGTCGCCTGTACTTGATCACAACATACCTGTCGCCTTTGTGTCAGTTAAGTGTCAGTAAGCAACATGCAGTTTGACCCACCTGCAAAACTTCTACAAAATAAAGGAGAGCCCTCAATTCCGTGGACAAGATGGAAAGAAGAATTTCTTACGTACGTGAAGGCTTTAGATGGAGAGCGCATGGGGGCGGAAAGGAAGAAAAGCATTTTCTTACATTGTCTGGGGTCAGAAGGCCAAGTCGTGTTTAGGGCTTTGCCACAAGTTGTAGCTGCAGAAGGTGATGAGGATTCAAATGTCTAGAAGGAGGCCATGTTAAGAATGGAACAAAGATTCAAGCCCACCATTGCACTTAATAGAGTCAAGTTCTACACCAGTGCGCAGAATGAAAATGAATCTTTTGATGATTTTTTAACTGCATTAAGGGCTTTAAACATGCATTACAGTTTTGGCACAATGTTTGATGAGATGATTAGAGATCAAATCATAGAACATGTCAGAAGCAAGAAAACACAGGAGCAACTTTGGGTCATGGGAGATCCCAAACTGTTGGAGGCTATATCTACTGTGAAGGCTTTGGAACAATCCGAGAAGTGGATGCACACTGTGAGGAATGTGAACAGTAAAACAGTAAAACAGTAAAACAGAAAACGTGGAGGAAGTGTGTGCTGTTAGGCACATGGATGAACAACGGACTGAACCATTAAATTCGGGGTCCAAAATGTCTCAGATGAGTAACAATGGGAGTACAAAGAGATTTGACAAGCCTTTTAGATTAGGCACGCACATGTTATAGATGTGGCAGTAGAACACACATGGCGTCATATGGAGGATGCCCTGCGGTTAATAGGAGTGTAGGAAGTGTGGCAGAATAGGTCACTTTGCCAGTGTGTGCAAAGATAAAAAAGGGGTTAGTTCAAGCATGTGGGAAAGTGTCTTGCATCACAGAGAGGTGCGACAGCAAGCATGTATGTGAGTGTGGTACGTTGCTTGAGAGCAACAAAGGTATTGTGTTATCCATAATACACAGGGTGACAAATTCCTGTGAGTCTGAAAGGGAGTTGGTCAAGAAGGCACCCATGTGCATGGGGAAAGTGGCTGGAGTAGAGTTGGAGCTCATGGCGGACTCAGGATCCCCATGGACCATAATTTCCAGGGAATATTATAGAGGCAAAATAAGTGGTGCATTTGAGTATGAACATATATTACCACCTGATGTTGTGGTGAAAGCTTTGACGGTTCCAAAATCGATAAGGATGGTTTCTTAAATGTGTTATTATGTTTTAAGGGAAGAGTTGCGCAGATCAAACTATATATTGCTGCTAAAGGGGTGAACGTATTGGGATGGAGAGACCAATGGAAATTAAGAATTATTATAAATCCCCACTCGAAGGAACCTGTCTTACTAGATGAGGGTGAGTGGTTCAAACAGGTGGCAGTCATAGGGAATGGTGACAGGGAGACTTACATTAAGGAACAGTTTAAAGAGGTCTTCATAGAAAAACTTGCTAAGTTAAAGAACTACACTCACAAAATTAAACTCAAAGGTAACACTGTTCCTGTCAAGCAGAAATTGCGAGGAGTACCTATCAATGTCCGGGAAGAACTTAGAGATATGCTTAATGAATTAGTTAGTGAGGGTATTATAGAAGCCATTGAATCGGCTGAATGGGTTTCACCCATTGTTTTGGTCCGTAAACCTGACCAAAAGTTGAGGGTATGTATGGACTTAAGAGCGTTGAATGCTGGTATAGTTGTGGATTGTCACCCCTTGCCTAATATCAATGAGGTGGTGTCTATGTTGGAGGGTGCCAAAATATTCTCTACACTTGATTTGAGGTCGGCTTACCACCAGATCGAGTTGTCTGAAGACTCCAAAAAATGAACAGCGTTCTTACACCACTGGATTTGTACCACTATACCAGAATGCCATTTGGGTTAGCATCCGCCGCTTCTGTATTCCAGAGGGCGAGGTTTCATATTTTCAGGGATGTTGACAAATTTGTTAAGTGCTTCCAGGACGAGATATTGATTTTTTCACCTAGTGAGGAAGAACACATGAAGCACTTAGTAGAAGTGTGCGACAGATTGGCGAAAAATGGACTGACGCTTAAAGCCCATAAATGTAAAATATTTAAGGAATCGGTTGAATATCTAGGGTACACCTAGTCAGGGGTTGGAGTTGTTCTGAAGCAATCTAATGTAGAGGCTATTGTGAATGCTCCTGTTCCTACAAATAAGGAACAGCTATTGTCGTTTGCTGGCATGTGTGAGTATTATAGTAAGTTTGTGGGTAATTTTGCAACCAAGATGGAACCGTTAAGGAAATTGTTGCGACATAACGCAAAGTATGAGTGGCAGGATGAACAGCAGAAGGCATTTGTGTCAATCAAAGATGAAATAGTTAAAGCCCCCACTTTAAAACCATTTTGCATGAAAAAGTAATTTATAATCACTGTTGATGCAAGCTTGTATGGTATTGGTGGAGTGTTGTCACAGAGATATGGCAAGGAGGAATGGTATGTAGCGTTTGCTTCCCGCACCCTAAATGAAACTGAGCGCAAGTATGCAGTAATTAAAAAGAAAATGCTGGCTTGTGTATGGGCAATGGAACATTACCAAAACTATGTGTGGGGCAGCAAATTTATTTTGAGAATGGATCACAGGCCACTTGTGAACATCTTATCTCCAGGTGGTGGCTGGAACTCAAAAGCGTGCATTGCAAGACTCACATCTAAAATGCAGAAATACTGTTTTAAAACCAAATTTGTGCCAGGAAAAAATAATGTGACAGCTGATTTCCTGTCACGTCATCCATGTCAACAGGTTGAGTTGGAGGTATTGGATGAATGCAAGGTGGTGACTAGTATTCAAGATCATCTGTGGCAAACCACCAAACAGTGCATAATGAATGGGTGGTGAAGAAAAAGAGATGTAAGTGCAGAAGTCATGCCCATGTTCGATGTTGCGGATGAATTGGAGTTAGGGGGGGACCTAACGTACAAAGGGGGAAAATGTGTACCGCCCAAAAGAGTGCAAGAGTTGATTCTGAAACTGGCACATAAAAGTCATCCAGGTATGTCTGAAATTAAACACCTGGTGAGGAATTTTTTTTGGTGTCCAGGCATGGACCTCACCATTGATCTCACTGTTCAGGAATGTGATGTATGTGCTTCAAGTGAGAAGATGTTAAGAGTTAATACGCCTCCATTGAGAATGTGTAGTGGCCTGATGAACCGTGGAAAAAATCAGCTTTTGACATCTCAGGGCCTTTCATGTGTTTGCCTTGTGATTCCCGGTATGTGTTGGTACTTGTGGATTATCATTCCAAGTTGCGGGAGGTTAAATTTGTTTCACAAACCACCACCAATGTAGGGATAGAGTTTTTCAAGGAAGTGTTCCCAAGAGAGGGGTGTCCTTCCACGTTGGTCACGGATAATGGTGTGCAACTCACGTCTGCTGAGATCGAAGAATTTCTTAAGCTCTGTGACATTAAACACGTTACTACCTCTTTGTATAAACCACTTGAAAATGGTCAAGTTGAGAGGTTCAACCGGGTGTTTAAGGGCAATGTTTCTGATGTTATTAAATTGGGTAGTGATTGGAGAAACTGGTTAAGGGAAAGGTTGTGGCTGTACAGCATTACACCGCACACAATCACTGATGTTAGTCCCTTTAGGCTACTAAAAGGGAGAGATCCCGCCTCCAAATTGTGTTCATGGTGGTTCAAGGAGAAGTGCAGAGGGGGAAGAGGTAGTGAGAGTGTGGTGGAGAGAACTGCAGAGAAGGTCAGGACAAAGCAAAACAAGACCAAGGTGTGGTATGATAACAAGTGGAAAACCAAAACACATGATTTCAAGGTGGAAGATTGGGTAAGAATTCAAAAAACAGGTTTGGTCAATAAATGTTCAGGAAGGTATGGTAAGGCCGAAAATTATTAAAGTTTTCTCCAACAGTGTCATCACCCAAGATGGCGGATTGTGGAATGTTAGGCGTGTGGCAAGATGTCCTGATGGAAGCTGTATCCCTAATATTGATGATGATACAACAGGGAACTCAATGGTAAGAGTGAGTAATTCTGTTCGCAGGTGTGACCATGGTATGGTCACCGGTACCCACACAGAGGCGATGAATGGGAGTGAGGATACTGTTGCCTCAAGAGTCAAAGGGTCAGGTCGTGTTAGACAACCCCCCAGTAGGTTGCTTGATTTTGTAAGTTAAGTTTTTTTTCCCTTGTTGCTCCTTTGCTCCTTTCTTCTTTCCGCTTACTGTCGGTGCATTGTGTTCCTCTTTTTGTTTTTTATTTATATATGGGAGGTTTGTAACATCCTCTCATGCTCCATGGCATGCGCTAGTATCTCAGCATTCTTAGAGGTGACCAGGCAACTTTGTGTATTTTCAGAGTGAGTTCCAATTCCATTCTGGAACTGTATGGCTGTGAGCCTGGGAGGTTCAGTTACACTGGACTATCCTATGGTTCAGTTGTGTTGCAATGCTGCTTAAATAAATCGCTTTGAAAAGCCTACTTGTGGAGGATCTATTCCTAATACCAAGGTACCTCTGGGGGCAGGGTGAAGTGTATGTGAAAGGTAGGACATGCCCTGATGAGTGTGGCATGTCCTGATAGTGAAATCCTGCCAATTTCGTTTTTCACTATTGTAAGGCTATCTGTCCCATAGGATAGAATGGGGAGTTTTCTCATAACATCTTATGAGCATTACTGCCCATGGGAACAAGATGGGAAAATAAAGTTTGATATGCCTGAACTCAGAATGTTAAAATGCATCTTTTAGTGAGGGTGAGTTTTACATTCTATGTTTGAAAATACCACTTTTAGAAAGTAGGTATTTTCTTGCTTAGCCATCCAGTGTGCCTCTGCTAGGATGTGTATTGACTGTCTGGCTTTGGAGTGAGAGGGGCTGAGGATGTGCAGTGGCTCCAGAGAGTCTGGATGAGTCAGGGCTGGGCTGAATAGACATGGGCTGCATTTCGAGTAGGGGGAGGAGATTTCATTTCACCTGAATGGGCCTGGTCTGTCAAGGACAATGCTGTCTCCACCTCCTGCCAGGAAGTGGTTTTAGCTGGGCAAAGAGCTTCTCTGTCACAGAAAGCAAAGTATTTTGCATGATAAAAAGAGGGGCCCAGACTTTTACATTGCTTCTGGGAATCAAGAGGAACCTTTGCCACGGAGAAGAGCTGGAGAAACTGAGAAAGAATACTGCCCCTGTGCTGTTTGCTGTCTGGGGTTGGCCTGCAGTGGCTACTTTCTGCCAAGGAAAGAAGAAGGACTTTGCTGTGTGCTGTGTCCCCTGCTTGAGGAAGATCTCCAAGGGCTTGAAATAGAGCTTGCCTCCTGTTCTGAAGTCTCAGGGCCACAAAGACTTCACCCCCAGTCCCCACTGAACTCATTTGCTGGGAGCTCTGACCTGCTGAGAGGTGCCTGCCAGTGTCTTGGACCTCTGGAGGTTGTTTTGGGACTGGAAACTGCAAGAACTGTGAAAATCGATGCATCGCCTGTTTCCGACGCATCGCAGCGGTGCGAGAAGAATTTTCCGATGCATCGCCGCTGCCGAAGAATCGATGCAGTGCCTGCTCGCGGCTGAAGTGTCTGCCGTGCGATAAATCCTGTGCACCGATCTCCAACGTCCGAGATCACTGCACTGATTCTGACACAAGCCCTGTTGTGGAAGAACCGACGCGTCGAGGGGACTCGGCTGAAATCATCGCAGCACATCCCGGGTCTTCACACATCGCATCGTACCGGATTGTCACACATTGCATCGAAGCGTCAAGTCGGTTGCATCGTTGGGGGACGCAGTCAGAAACCAATGCATCACCTCCCCACGCAGTAAGAAACCAACGCATCACCTCCTCTCCGGTAAGGAACCGACGCATCACCTCCCCTGCGCAGCAGTAAGGAACCGACGCATCACCTTCCCTGCGACCCTTTTTGCTTGCATTCTTCGACGCATCCAAGGTACTTTGTGTAAAAGTGTCGCATCCAACATTTTCTTGGAACAGAACTGTTTCTACCCTTTAAGAATCATATTTGTAGTACTGTATAGTGGATTTTTAACGTTTTGGGTCTTGTTTTGGTTTAGATAAAGATTACTTATTTTTCTAAACTGGTGTGGTGTCCATTTGTAGTGTTGTCACTGTATTACTGTATGTGTGTACAAATGCTTTACACACTGCCTCTGAGATAAGCCTGTCTGCTTGTACCAAGCTACCAAGGGGGTGAGCAGGGGTTATTTTAGGAGTGTATCCCCCTTACCCTGACTAGAAGCAAGGGTTCCTATTTGGACAAAGGTGCAAACCATTGCCAACTAGAGACCCTCATTTCTAACAATCATCATCAAGCACTTTATCAGCATCATCATCATCAAGCACTTCATCAGCATCATTATCATCAAGCACATCTTAGGACATCTTAGAGCCATTCCGAATTTGTTAGAGAAGGTGGTGATTTTTCCAGGACCTTTTTCAAAACTAAATTAGGGATGTGATTTAAACCCATTTCTAGTCCAAAAGCCATCAGGGAGTTATCTATCGTCCAATACTGGACTTTAAGTCATCAGTACTTTTGTGCTAATTCATACTTTCAGGATTGCCACACTCTAGTCGATCAGTCTAGTGATCAGGCCAGGAGTTTGTCTTGCTTCTGTGGACCTTTTTAGATGCATTCAGGCTCAAAACTATCTCCAATTGTGCATGTAGAGGAGACATTATCAGTTTCAAGTTCTCTCATTTAGAATGTCATCAGTCCCAGCAACAAGTCTTGGTTCCACTGGTAGGTGTGCTAAATCCTCAGGGATTACAGAGTTATTCTTATCAAATGACTGGCTGATCTGTGCCTCCTCCTTTCGTTTTTTAAAGCTCCCATAGATGTAAAGAAAGTCACCAGAATGTGGCATGTTTGTGAATTTCTTGTGAACACTCAGAAGTCTCACCTGGTGCTCATGGAAAATCTACAGTTTATTGAAGCTGCCTCTTGGGACAAACTTGGGGCTGGTGCATCTGCCTCCTGCAAGAAGAACAAAATGTACATCCAGGCTATGACCTCTTTTAAGTCAAAAGAGTCAACAGCCGGGGATTAGCTAACGGTTCAGGGTCAGGTTGCAGCTTGTCCGCTTGTGGTGCCGTAGGCCTCTCTGCATCAGATACCCTTGGGCAGTGCACCCTGGCTTGGAAGAATTAACCACTCAAGTGTTAAGGATATGATGTCTCATCCTAAGCTCATCCAGCTCCAAAGTTGCGGAGGTCAAGAACATCTGATCCTTAGCACTCAGGGAATTAAGAAGCCGTTGTCCCGGTAACAACTCAAATCTGTCAAGAAATTCAGTGGAGGTTGCTTCAAGACCATCTGGACAAAGGCCTTCCCTTAGCTCCTCCTCCTGTAGTCATCGCTACTTGTGGTTCTTCACCTCGGGGTCCTTGTGCACCAGCTCTGATGCTCCTTCTGTTTCTTGTGGTTCTTCGCACTGGGGTCCTTGCCCTTTTGATCCATCTCTGATGCTCCCTCTGTTACTTGTAGTTCTTTGCCTCAGGGTCCTTGTCCTTGTGCACCAGCACTGATGCTCCTTCTGTTACTTGTGGATCTATGCGTCGGGGTACTTGTCCTTGTGTACCAGCTCTGATGCTCCTTCTGTTACTTGTGGTTCTTCGCCTCGGGGTCCTTGCCCTTTTGCTCCATCTCTGATGCTCCCTCTGATACTTGTGGTTCTTCACCTCGGGGTCCTTGTCCTTGTGCACCAGCTCTGATGCTCCTTCTGTTACTTGTGGTTCTACGCACCGGGGTCCTTGTCCTTGTGCACCAGCTCTGATGCTCCTTCTGTTACTTGTGGTTCTTCGCGCCGGGGTCCTTGTCCTTGTGCAGCAGCTCCAATGCTCCTTCTGTTACTTGTGGTTCTTCACCTTGGAGTCCTTGTCCTTGTGCACCAGCTCTGATGCTCCTTCTGTTACCTGTGGTTCTACTTGCCAGGGTCCTTGTCCTTTTGCTCCATCTCTGATGCTCCCTCTGTTACTTGTGGTTCTTCGCGCCGGGGTCCTTGTACTTTTGCTCCATCTCTGATGCTCCTTCTGTTACTTGTGGTTCTTCGCTGGGGTCCTTGTCCTTTTGATCCAGCTCTGATGCTCCTTCTGATACTTGTGATTCGTCGCGCCGGGGTCCTTGCCCTTTTGCTCCATCTCTGATGCTCCTTCTGGTACTTGTGGTTCTTCGCGCCGGGGTCTTTGACCTTTTGCTCCATCTCTGATGCTCCTTCTGTTACTTGTGGTTCTTCACGCCGGGGTCCTTGTCCTTTTGCTCCATCTCTGATGCTCCATCTGTTACTTGTGGTTCTACGCGCCGGGGTCCTTGTCCTTGTGCACCAGCTCTGATGCTCCTTCTGTTACTTGTGGTTCTTCGCGCCGGGGTCCTTGCCCTTGTGCAGCAGCTCTGATGCTCCTTCTGTTACTTGTGGTTCTTCACCTTGGGGTCCTTGTCCTTCTGCACCAGCTCTGATGCTCCTTCTGTTACTTGTGGTTCTACGTGCCGGGGTCCTTGTCCTTGTGCACCAGCTCTGATGCTCCTTCTGATACTTGTGGTTCTTCGCCTCGGGGTCCTTCTCCTTTTGATCCATCTCTTATGCTCCTTTTGTTACTTGTTGTTCTTCGCCTCTGGGTCCTTGTCCTTTTGCTCCATCTCTGATGCTCCCTCTGTTACTTGTGGTTCTTCGCCTCGGGGTCCTTGTGCACCACCTCTGATGCTCCCTCTGTTACTTGTGGTTCTACGCGCCGGGGTCCTTGTGCACCAGCTCTGATGCTCCTTCTGTTACTTGTGGTTCTTCGCGCCGGGGTCCTTGTCCTTGTGCAGCAGCTCTGATGCTCCTTCTGTTACTTGTGGTTCTTCACCTTGGGGTCCCTGTCCTTGTGCACCAGCTCTGATGCTCCTTCTGTTGCTTTTGGTTCTACGTGCCGGGGTCCTTGTCCTTTTGATCCATCTCTTATGCTCCTTCTGTTACTTGTGGTTCTTCGCCTCAGGGTCCTTGTCCTTTTGCTCCATCTCTGATGCTCCTTCTGTTACTTATGGTTCTTCGCCTCTGGGTCCTTGTGCACCAGCTCTCATGCTCCTTCTGTTACTTGTGGTTCTTTGCCTCGGGGTCCTTGTCCTTCTGCACCAGCTCTGATGCTCCTTCTGTTACTTGTGGTTCTACGTGCCGGGGTCCTTGTCCTTTTGCACCAGCTCTGATGCTCCTTCTGATACTTGTGGTTCTTCGCCTCGGGGTCCTTGTCCTTTTGATCCATCTCTTATGCCCCTTCTGTTACTTGTGGTTCTTCACCTCTGGGTCCTTGCCCTTTTGCACCATCTCTGATGCTGCCTCTGTGACTTGTGGTTCTTCGACTCGGGGTCCTTGTGCACCAGCTCTGATGCTCCTTCTGTTACTTGTGGTTCTACGCGCCGGGGTCCTTGTCCTTGTGCACCAGCTCTGATGCTCCTTCTGTTACTTGTGGTTCTTCGCGCCGGAGTCCTTGTCCTTGTGCAGCAGCTCTGATGCTCCTTCTGTTACTTGTGGTTCTTCACCTTGGGGTCCTTGTGCACCAGCTCTGATGCTCCTTTTGTTACTTGTGGTTCTACGTGCCGGGGTCCTTGTCCTTGTGCACCAGCTCTGATGCTCCTTCTGATACTTGCGGTTCTTCGCCTCGGGGTCCTTGTCCCTTTGATCCATCTCTTATGCTCCTTCTGTTACTTCTGGTTCTTTGCCTCGGGGTCCTTGTCCTTTTGCTCCATCTCTGATGCTCCTTCTGTTACTTGTGGTTCTTCGCCTCGGGGTCCTTGTCCTTGTGCACCAGCTCTGATGCTCCTTCTGTTACTTGTGGTTCTTCCCCTCGGGGTCCTTGCCCTTTTGCTCCATCTCTGATGCTCCCTCTGTTACTTGTGGTTCTTCCCACCAGGGTCCTTATCCTTGTGGACCAGCTCTGATGCTCCTTCTCTTATTTGTGGTTCTTCACCTTGGGGTCCTTGCCCTTTTGCACCATCTCTGATGCTACCCCTGTTACTTGTGGTTCTTCGCCTCGGGGTCCTTGCCCTTTTGCTCCATCTCTGATCCTCCCTCTGTTACTTGTGGTTCTTTGCCTCGGGGTCCTTGTGCACCAACTCTGATGCTCCTTCTGTTACTTGTGGTTCATCACGCCGGAGTCCTTGTCCTTTTGCTCCATCTCTGATGCTCCTTCTGATACTTGTGGTTCTTCGCGCCGGGGTCCTTGCCCTTTTGCTCCATCTCTGATGCTCCTTCTGTTACTTGTGGTTCTTCGCGCCGGGGTCCTTGTCCTTTTGATCCAGCTCTGATGCTCCTTCTGATACTTGTGGTTCATCGCGCCGGGGTCCTTGCCCTTTTGCTCCATCTCTGAGGCTCCTTCTGGTACTTGTGGTTCTTCGCGCTGGGGTCCTTGCCCTTTTGCTCCATCTCTGATGCGCCTTCTGTTACTTGTGGTTCTTCGCGCCGGGGTCCTTGTGCTTTTGCTCCATCCCTGATGCTCCTTCTGTTACTTGTGGTTCTTCGCGCCGGGGTCCTTGTCCTTGTGCAGCAGCTCTGATGCTCCTTCTGTTTCTTGTGGTTCTTCACTTTGGGGTACTTGTCCTTGTGCACCAGCTCTGATGCTCCTTCTGTTACTTGTGGTTCTACGTGCCGGCATCCTTGGTCTTGTGCACCAGCTCTGATGCTCCTTCTGATACTTGTGGTTCTTCACCTCGGGGTCCTTGTCCTTGTGCAGCAGCTCTGATGCTCCTTCTGTTACTTGTGGTTCTACGTGGCGGGGTCCTTGGCCGTGTGCACCAGCTCTGATGCTCCTTCTGATACTTGTGGTTCTTCGCCTCGGGTCCTTGTCCTTTTGATCCATCTCTTATGCTCCTTCTGTTACTTGTGGTTCTTCACTTCTGGGTCCTTGTCCTTTTGCTCCATCTCAGATGCTCCCTCTGTTACTTGTGGTTCTTCGCCTTAGGGTCCTTGTGCACCAGCTCTGATGCTCCTTCTGTTACTTGTGGTTCTTTGCGCCGGAGTCCTTGTCTTTGTGCACCAGCTCTGATGCTCCTTCCGGTACTTGTGGTTCTTCGCGCCGGGGTCCTTCTCCTTGTGCACCAGCTCTGATGCTCCTTCAGTTGCTTGTGGTTATTTGCATTGGGATCCTTGTCCTTTTGCTTATCTCTGATGATCCTTCTGGTACTTGTGGTTCATTGCGCCGGGGTCCTTGTCCTTTTGATCCATCTCTGATGCCCCTTCTGTTACTTGTGGTTCTTCGCGCCGGGGTCCTTGTCCTTGTGCACCAGCTCTGATGCTCCCTCTGTTACTTGTGGTTTTTCGCGCCGGGGTCCTTGTCCTTTTGCTCCATCTCTGATGCTCCTTCTGATACTTGTGGTTCTTCATACCGGGGTCCTTGTCCTTTTGCTCCATCTCTGATGCTCCCTCCGTTACTTGTGGTTCTTCGCCTCGGGCTCCTTGTGAACCAGCTCTGATGCTCCTTCGGTTGCTTGTGGTTCTTCACGCCGGCGTCCTTGTACTTGTGTACAAGCTTTGATGCCCCTTCTGTTACTTGTGGTTCTTTGCGCCAGGGTCCTTGTCCTTTTGTTCCATCTCTGATGCTACTTCTGATACTTGCTGTTCTTTGCGCCAGGATCCTTGTCCTTTTGCTCCATCTCGGATGCTCCCTCTGTTACTTGTGGTTCTTCGCCTCGGGGTCCTTGTGCACCAGCTCTGATGCTCCTTCTGTTACTTGTGATTCTTTGCACCGGGGTCCTTGTCTTTGTGCAACAGCTCTGATGCTCCCTCTGTTACTTGTGCTTCTTCGCCTCTGGGTCCTTGTGCACCAGCTCTGATGCTCCTTCTGTTACTTGTGGTTCTTCGCCTTGGGGTCCTTGCCCTTTTGCTCCATCTCTGATGCTCCCTCTGTTACTTGTGGTTCTTTGAATCGGGATCCTTGTCCTTGTGCTCCATCTCTGAAGCTCCTTCTGTTACTTGTGGTTCTTCGCCTCAGGGTCATTGCCCTTTTGCTCCATCTCTGATGCTCCCTCTGTTACTTGTGGTTCTTCGAATCGGGATCCTTGTCCTTGTGCTCCATCTCTGATGCTCCTTCTGTTACTTGTGGTTCTTCGCCTTGGGGTCCTTGCCCTTTTGCTCCAGCTCTGAAGCTCCTTCTGTTGCTTGTGGTTCTTTGCCTCGGGGTCCTTGTCCTTTTGCTCCATCTCTGATGCTCCTTCTGGTACTCGTGGTTCATCGCACCTGGGTCCTTGTCCTTGGGCACCAGCTCTGATGCTCCCTCTGTTACTTGTGGTTCTTCGCGCCGGAGTCCTTGTCCTTTGGCTCCATCTCTGATGCTTCCTCTGTTACTTGTGGTTCTTCGCGCCGGGGTCCTTGTCTTTGTACACCAGCTCTGATGCTCCTTCTGTTACTTGTGGTTCTTTCCCTCGGGGTCCTTTCCCTTTTGCTCCATCTCTGATGCTCCTTTTGGTACTTGTGTTTCGTTGCGCCTGGGTCCTTGTCCTTGTGTACCAGCTCTGATGCTCCCTCTGTTACTTGTGGTTCTACGCGCCGGGGTCCTTGTCCTTGTACACCATCTCTGATGCTCCCTCTGTTACTTGTGCTTCTTCGCCTCTGGCTCCTTGTGCACCAGCTCTGATGCTCCTTCTGTTTCTTGCAGTTCTTCGCCTCGGGGTCCTTGCCCTTTTGCTCCATCTCTGTTGCTCCCTCTGTTACTTGTGGTTCTTCGAATCGGGATCCTTGTCCTTGTGCTCCATCTCTGATGCTCCTTCTGTTACTTGTGGTTCTTCGCCTTGGGGTCCTTGCCCTTTTGCTCCAGCTCTGAAGCTCCTTCTGATACTTGTGGTTCTTTGCCTCGGGGTCCTTGTCCTTTTGATCCATCTCTTATGCTCCTTCTGTTACTAGTGGTTCATCGCACCTGGGTCCTTGTCCTTGGGCACCAGCTCTGATGCTCCCTCTGTTACTTGTGGTTCTTCGCGCCGGAGTCCTTGTCCTTTTGCTCCATCTCTGATGCTTCCTCTGTTACTTGTGGTTCTTCGCGCCGGGGTCCTTTCCCTTTTGCTCCATCTCTGATGCTCCTTTTGGTACTTGTGTTTCGTTGCGCCTGGGTCCTTGTCCTTGTGTACCAGCTCTGTTGTTCCCTCTGTTGCTTGTAGTTCTACGCGCCGGGGTCCTTGTCCTTGTACACCAGCTCTGATGCTCCCTCTGTTACTTGTGGTTCTTTGCACCGGGGACTTGTCCTTTTGCTCCATCTCTCATGCTCCCTCTGTTACTTGTGGTTCTTCGCGCCGGGGTCCATGTCCTTTTGTTCCATCTCTGACGCTCCCTCTGTTACTTGTGGTTCTTCGCCTCTGGGTCCTTCCTTGTCCTTGTGCACCAGCTCTGATGCTCCCTCTGTTACTTGTGGTTCTTCGCCTCGGGGTCCTTCCCCTTTTGCTCCATCTCTGATGCTGCTTCTGGTACTTGTGGTTTGTCGCGCCTAGGTCCTTGTCCTTGAGCACCAGCTCTGATGCGCCTTCTGTTACTTGTAGTTCTTCACCTTGGGGTCCTTGTGCACCAGCTTTGATGCTCCCTCTGTTACTTGTGGTTCTACGCCCCGGCGTCCTTGTCCTTGTGCACCAGCTCTGATGCTCCCTCTGTTACTTGTGGTTCTTTGCGCCGGGGACTTGTCCTTTTGCTCCATCTCTGATGCTCCCTCTGTTACTTGTGGTTCTTTGCGCCGGGGACTTGTCCTTTTGCTCCATCTCTGATGCTCCCTCTGTTGCTTGTGGTTCTTCATGCCGGGGTCCTTGTCCTTGTGGACCAGCTCTGATGCCCCTTCTGTTACTGGTGGTTCTTTGCACCAGGTTCCTTCTCCTTTTGCTCCATCTCTGATGCTCCCTCTGTTACTTGTGGTTCTTCGCCTCATGGTCCTTGTCCACCACCTCCGATGCTCCCTCTGTTACTTGTGGTTCTTCGCCTCGGGGTCCTTGTCTTTGTGCACCAGCTCTGACACTCCTTCTGTTGCTTATGGTTCTTCGCCTCGGCGTCCTTGTCCTTGTGCACCATCTCTGATGCTCCTTCCATTACTTGTGGTTCTTCGCCTCGGGGTCCTTGTCCTTTTGCTCCATCTCTGATGCTCCTTCTGTTACTTGTGGTTCTTCGCTGGGGACCTTGTCCTTTTGCACCAGCTCTGAAGCTCCTTCTCTTACTTATGGTTCTTCGCCTCGGCGTCCTTGTCCTTGGGCACCAGCTCTGATGCTCCTTCTGTTACTTGTGGTTCTTCGCTGGGGTCCTTGTCCTTTTGCTCCATCTCTGATGCTCCCTCTGTTACTTGTGGTTCTTCGTGCCGGGGTCCTTGTCCTTGTGCACCAGCTCTGAAGCTCCTTCTCTTACTTATGGTTCTTCACCTCGGCGTCCTTGTCCTTGTGCACCAGCTCTAATGCTCCTTCTGTTACTTGTGGTTCTTCGCTGGGGTCCTTGTCCTTTTGCTCCATCTCTGATGCTCCTTCCATTACTTGTGGTTCTTCGCCTCGGGGTCCTTGTCATTGTTCACCAGCTCTGATGCTCCTTCTCTTACTTATGGTTCTTCACCTCGGCGTCCTTGTGCACCAGCTCTGATGCTCCTTCTGGTACTTGTGGTTCTTCGCAACGGGGTCCTTGTCTTTGTGCTCCATCTCTGATGCTCCTTCCAATACTTGTGGTTCTTCGCCTCGGGGTCCTTGTCCTTGTGCTCCATCTCTGATGCTCCTTCTGTTACTTGTGGTTCTTCGCCTCGGCGTCCTTGTCCTTTTGCTCCATCTCTGATGCTCCTTCTGTTACTTGTGGTTCTTCGCCTCAGGGTCCTTGTCCTTGTGCTCCATCTCTGATGCTCCTTCTGTTACTTGTGGTTCTTCACGCCGGCATCCTTGTCCTTGTGCACCAGCTCTGATGCTCCTTCTGATACTTGTGGTTCTTCGTGCCGGGGTCCTTGTGCAACAGCTTTGATGCTTCTTCTGCTACTTGTTTCTTCGCCTCGGGGTCCTTGTGCTCCATCTCTGATGCTCCTTCTGTTACTTGTGGTTCTTCCCCTCGGCGTCCTTGTCTTTGTGCTCCATCTCTGATGCTCCTTCTGTTACTTGTGGTTCTTCACCTCGGGGTCCTTGTGCACCAGCTCTGATGCTCCTTCTGTTACTTGTGGTTCTTCGCGCCGAGTTCCTTGCCCTTTTGCTCCATCTCTGATGCTCCTTCCGGTACTTGTGTGTTTTTTTGCACCGGGGTCGTTGTCCTTTTGCACCAGCTCTGGGGCTCAGCTCAGGCTGGCAGGTTCTGTTGCCTGTGAATCAGCTGGAGCAGAATTTTGGGTCGATCAACCAGGAAGCGGCTGCCTCTTGGGAAACCTTCAAAGGCATCTGATTGAATGATATTTATAATTTTCTATTTTGTTTCATTTTTAATGTTGTATGCTTGAATAGGGGTGTGAGTTTAGTGTGATGTGGAAACCTGGACTTGGAGTAATGCAGATTACCACCAAGTCACCGGGCCCTTCATCTCAGCTGAGGAGCCACGCTCTCCTATCGGCTGCTCCATCCCTTGCAACACTTCCTAGTCTTACACCCCTACCTGGTCTTGCACCAATTCCTGGCCCACCCTTCCACCAGCAGAGACCCAGTGCAGATAGGCTGCTGTGTCCTGTGCAAGGAGGTCTCCCCTGCAGCCTGCACGCCGCTAAAACAAAGGCCATATTTACAAGCCCCTAGTACCGCCGGACCGTCACTTTTTTTGATGCTCCGGTGACGCACAATGCTTCCCCATGGTGCATATTTACAAGAAAATGGTGCGGTGCTGAAAGCCATCTTGCTGCGCGAGCTGCATCATTAGAAAAGTGCAGTGATGCTATATTTACAACAATACGACGCATCTCTGTGCTTTCCTCTGCGCAGCCACACAATTGGTTGCCTAGCACCAATTCAGGCACCCTTGAACCATGGTGCAAGGGTGTCTGTGTTGCAGGGCTGATTGTTTTTGTGCAGGAAGGGGCATCTTCCAGCACAAAAACAATAATTGATGGTGTTTTCCCCCTTCAACGTGTGCTGCAGAACGCATCACACATAGAAAGAGCAAAAAAGAAGGAGAAGTAAAGGTATTTCTCCTCGTTGCGCCAGTTTAATGACCCCCCCCCTTCCCTTTACGAAACCTTGTAAATCTGAAAATACGTTCAAATTCATGAGTGTTGCGTGGGAATACCTACAGAGTAATGCGTGAAAGGGGGCCAAATTTACAAGGTTATGAAAAGCCACGCATGGTGGCTTTGCGTGGCCTTATAAATATGTCTCAACATTCTGCGCCACCGTAGCGTTAAAAAAAGTGATGCTCTGGTGGCACAGGGGCCTTGTAAATATGCCCCCATATTTACAAGGCCAAGGCTTTCCATGGCCTTGTAAATATGGCCCCCTTTCACACATTACTCTGAGTGAAAGGGGCGTTCCACAGGTGTTGCTGTGGGTGTTCTCAAGCAGCACCCATGGAACCTGACACATTTCCAGATTTACAAGGTTTCGTAAACCTGGGAATGCGTCAGATTGATACACTCCCCAGGGAACGCGTTAAAGTGGGGCAACGAGGAAAAATGCCTTTATTTCTTCTAGTTTTTTGCTCTTTCTATGTGTGATGCATTCTGCAGCACACGTTGAAGGAGGGAAATACCATCCATGATTGTTTTTGTGCAGAAAGGTGCCCCTTGCTGCACAAAAACAATCATCCCTGGAACGCAAGCACCATTGATCCATGGTGCAAGGGTGCCTGCATTGGCACTAGGCAGCTAATTGTCCGCCAGCGCAGGGAAAAGCACAGGAATGCGTTGTATTGCTGCAAATACGATGCATCCCTGCACTTTTCCAATGAAGCAGCGCGGCGCAGCATGATGGCTTGCAGCGATGTGCTGCGTCATTTTCTAGTAAATATGCCCCGAAGTTCCATGCAATAGCTGCTTTAACAACCTAAGTCCGAGGGGAAGACACCATTTGGAAAAAACAGAAAATCCCTAATTTGACGAGTGTTTGTGTTTTCTAAAATACATATCATACTTTATTAAAGATTACTAGTAATCAATTCCACTCTATAATTCATCTCTAAAATAATCTCCTGTTTCATCAGTGTATTTTCCTCCTGGCACAGTAATGCACAATAAAATTCACCTCTGAAATAAAAAGTATTAAAACATGATCTTATATATTTATACACTGTCCTGGCTTATGCAACACAAAGAGTGAGTGTCCTGCCCCCCCCCTGTGCTGTTTGTGTCACATAACTACAAACAGGGCTGGCCTTGAATATTGTAGGTGTAGGAAGCTCGTCCCCATGTGTACACTACGGGTTCTGTACTAACCCAGGGCAGCCCTCGAGCAAATACAGGTGGAAAGCCATGGCTCATATTGGGAGCGATCACTTTCCATTTAATTGCCTGCATTTTTTTACCCGTAATTTCTGCCAAGAATTGGGAATCTGGGGCTGAAAAGGCAAAAAGTAGTCGTTTTTCCCTCAGCTCGAATTCCCTGCACTGAAGGGACTTGAGTGGAATTCTGTCCCAGGCCAAATGTGAAACTGACCAACATTTGCCCTATCTCGATGAGTTCATTTCCGCCCGGGGAAGGGTTTAGCTGTTTCCTTGCATGGAGGTACTGAAGGATTGCCAACAAGTGTTCTGGACGCCGCCCCTCCTTCTTTTCACCCTCTCTTTCCCATGTGACCCCAAACACGTGTCCGCTGCTCGTCCTCAGCAGTGTAAGAGGACCCAGACACCCCTCGAGTCCAGGCCAGAGGGTCCCTTGGCACCGCTGATCCTGGCATCTCTTAATCAGTGTGGACATGTTCCCACTCAAGGCGAGCTTTACACCCAGGAAGGGTTGGACTCTCCCAGAGTGTCACCCACAAGGGACAGGAGTGGTTGCATCACTGCGGCTGTCGCTCACTACAAACCCTTCAGTCGTTTCGTCTGCGTCACTTGGAATAAAATAGTTAGATAATACTTTGGAAAAACAAACATATATATAATGAAGAGAATTACACACCGCACACTGGTTTGTACACACCATCTTCAGCTGGACAATGATCCACCTACGTCATACAATGAACTACCCATTGCATTGGCTTTGTAAGACTGACCTCCTCAGCTGTGAGTAAAAAGTGAAAATCCTCGAGTGGGTGCAGTTGATTTTTATGAATCTTTAACCAGTACAAAACTCCTCAAATCCTAATTCCAAGGTCCTGAAAATGTTTGATAACTACATTTGTTTTTCTACCCCGTAGCATACAGTTCTAGTTCAAAGAACTTAAGGTACCCCTTTCATAGTGCCAATATCGGCAACACTCAGTTCTCATACAGCAACATACATAAATAAACCACACGACACCTTTTTAGTGGAGAAATTTTGCTGCAGGTTTATTTGCATAACCAATATGCCAACATGGTGGGTTATCTTACGGGCGATCCCAGGGCAGGCCAGCCCCTATGACGCCTGCCCGTCTGATGAACCAAATAGCACTGTGGCCGTCGCCAATCGGTGGTTACCCATTATTGGGAGAGGCCACCTCTCCCATCAGTGGACCGCCAGTCCACTCCCTTACTCACGCCCCCCAACAGGTGGGCGGAGCGTTCCAGGCAGCCCCCGGTTGCTCAGACCCACAACCGCCCGTAGGGTAACGGGGCACCGTAGTTCTTCCAGGGGACACGCTAAGACATCCCTGGGTATCCTTGGCTTAGCACCCTTGTTGTGCTGCTGCAATATAGTACCCTTCTGTACCTTGCAGACTCTGGATCGCCCTGTAACTCCTCCACAGCTCTGGGGGTGGCCACCGTCACCACCAGGGCCCCCCACCAAGTCAGATATTCCTACCTACAGCCTGTTGCTTCCAAGGCCTCCCCAAGGCCCAGCAAAAATAAGTCCATGCCTACCCTTGAGAGGTGAATCCCATCCACTTCCCAGCATCCAGTAGACTTGGCATGAAGAAAACCATGACTGATGAAGCCAAATCCCCTTTGCTTCGTGAATTTACGCCTGGCGCTGTTCACTCTCCTACGTGATATCTCAATGGCGTCTCCAGATCGGGCTCCTTGCCAAACTGGGCGAGGTAAAATTTCAGACCACCACAGTTCACATGCCCCAAGCTGATTACTCAACTGACACATGATGTCCCTCATGTCTTGGAGCAGTACTCTCCTCCCCAGAGTTGTCAGGTCAATCCCTCCCAAGTGTATGACCAGAATAGGAGGTGGACCGCTCCCTCCCCCAAGTATCTGCTGCAGCTTCCTCATCAGCTCGCTCCAGCGCATACCTGGGTAACCTAGCCACGTTATCTCTGTGACCTAGGTTCCTGGTAAATAAAGAGATGTTGTGTTTGAAAACCATAATTGTTGTAGCGTTTATATTCTAATAATCTACAATTGCACAACAACACTACATCACTGCAACATCATTTGTCAATCCGGGCCAAAACCGTACACCTTTAAGCACCTGACTGTCGGTTGCAACATGGTACCTAAGAGTCCTCTCGCCATATCCTTCAGCTCAAGGCCTTAAAAATCGTTTGTAGCATTGCGACTCCCAGCGCCCTACCTGCTTAATTCGCTCTGGCGGCATCCCTGATAGGAAGGCTGTGGTTGCCGCCCCAATCCTGAAGGAGTGGCTGCTGAATGTCTTGTCTCCCCCTGTCTGTCCTGACAATTGCAAGCATGCCTGCATGATGTGGTCTACTTGAAACTTTGTAACCGGAGACCCGTTGGACCAAAGCACACTTGTTGGATGACAAATTACACAACCTGCATGGCTGCCAGCCAAGGCTAAAGGGCGGGAGAATTTGCACATGTTTATTGTTACTCAACTCAGAGGTACTCGATATATCGACCTCAGGAGGATGAAATGCTAAGTGAACCTACCAGGATCGGAACCTGTGACCAGAGGTCGGACCCAAGCCCCTTACAGTTCTACCGCTCCACATGCCTGTGAACTTGTCTCCCAGGGCAGACTTCAAGCACCTGACCCATACTTGGGCATGCCTGAGCTAGAAACCCACATCTAAAAAGGCCTGCCAACCGGCAACCACCAAAATTGCAGTCCGAATGATTGCTGACAACTCCCAAGGAAAATTGCTTAACTGGAGCAACTGGTAACATGCAATCAATTTAACCATAATTATGGCTGCAGAATGTGCTCTCGTAGTTGTCTGTATTAGTGCTCCCTCCCCTCCATATCAGTACTATCAAGGCAACCCGCACCCTCCTGGGCATGGCCCGCTCACGCCCCAGCTAGCAGAAGGTGCCTATTCGTGAGTAGCCCATAACCTTATGTATTTTACCAACGGTATACCAGGATTATGCTGAAACCTACTGCTGAGTGCGCGTTGTACAATCCCAGGTATGCCTATCTTTGCCTATTCTGTTTCTGTCTGCACAGTTTGATAACCCTGCCAGCCCCAAACCCAGGCGAAATAAAAGGAAGCTATACCGCTGCCCGTGTGCGTCGCTGCTGGTGCTAATGATGGTCCAGTAAGCACCGGTAAACTAGATGCTGTACTATAGCAATAGAGGGCCATTGCAGCACTTTATTAAAGTCCATGGCTAACCTACTCACAGTATGGCAGAGACTAGAGAGGCTGTAAATTTAATGCCCATTGAGATGATCAATAGACCCCACAGGGAGTGATCCTGTGTACTGAGGTAGCAACCACCAACACCACCACTCCCCGCATGAGACTCAGTCCAGGTTTACTTTGCCCTGTGCAGTAGTGTAGCCACCATTCGCCGGCATCTAACCTGTGCAGTGTCCTGTTCTGTCCTGTTCAGTCCCCCTCATGTGCTTCCACTGGGCACCTCTGCCTGATGTGCGTGACCTAAGACAGTCCCCTTGCATGGCGGTCTGCCAGAGAGACAATCCAACAAATGCCCCAAAAGTACCACTACTTGCCTTCGCTCGATTCTTGCCTGGCATTCCTTCATGCCCAGAATACCCAGCGGTAATGCTTCTACTCGGTCAAAAGACCCGGCCACACATCAAACCCACAGAGATGGGTTTGATGCCAATCTCTGCCCCAAACTCTGCGGAAACAACAAATGAGCAGGATCTGACATAAAAGAGGAGATCCCCAGTTGCACTTGAAAAATGTTGTACTGCCCAGCCCGATCTGCCCATTTGAAAGATACCCCAACCACTTGGATTTGAGCCTCACCAAGCACGACCTTTTATCCTGGACCTACCTCCAACATGACATGTATTTTAGCGCGCTGTCACCCTAGGGGTCTGCTGGCTCTGACAGAGCAGTGACAAGGTGAAGCCTGCTAACCTGCCCCAAACTCAGCGGGACACCCCCATGTGCGAGCTTGCCACAAACGTCTGTAAAAGCATGCTAACCCCTATCATGTTTTACTTCCCTTTGCTCAAGGGGGGGGTGCGGCCAGTCCTGTCTGGAGGTGTGTGTATTGGACGACCAGTGTCCTGGAAGTACCTATGATTACAGTACATTAGTCACTACTTCATGGTACCTGGTGTGTTTAATAAAACTAATAACAGGTCTAACAAATCCATCAGGCATCCTCCGTTTACTTTAGGGATGTTGGATTGAGGGGATCCTGTGAAATCTGGAAGATATCTCCCTTGGCATGCCATCCCTTTAGCACAACATTTACAGCTTCTAGGCATGTCACTTAAATCATCTTGAATGTGTTTAAAGCTAATTAGTTTGAGTTCTGCTCTTGGCAACATCCCTTCTAACCCACAGGTTGGGTAACCACTCCTGTTTGTTTCTTGTACAAGGGTCCCCAATGACCTGGCACTGTATAAGGGAACACAGATTTCCCGTGCACCTAGCCATGGGCCTTCTACTGCGTGTGACCCCCCATTGATGTGTTTTAGACTGTTGCTCTGTGTGAGCTGTGACATCTCTGACTTTATTTCATTTAACTGCAATTTGTGCTGGAGATGACGGAAATTGCAGCAGGTCCATGGATATAGGCCATAAGGTGTGTCATTGCATAGTTCCAGTGACCTGGCTGAGAGGAGCTGCCTTACCACAGATGATGGCACATGTAGTGCGAGGCTCGGTCGCCTCCCTCCATAAAAATCCCAGATGAAAGGTGCCCCTAGTGTGAGATGCGATACCAACAAGACAGGCCGCAGCATGTCTCCCACCCAACTGGGTGTTCCAAGTACTGCTGCACCCCACGTAATTGTGCTGGAGGAGGCACCCAACGCCCCATTAGTTAGTATCCCTGCATAACAGACACGGACTACTAATACACTAAGCAAAGTGATCTAAAGTATTGCCATGCTATCCCACAACAGAAGGCCAGAACCCTCCATATTCTTCCCTCACGCATAGCTTGCGGGGTTGCGCACGCACTCCCACTGTTCAGTCACATGACTGTGACACCTACCACACACATTGCCAAGGGCGCTGCTTGAGAGACGATCGTCCCACTGCAGCATGTTCTACAGGCCATATGTTTGCTGCCGAGCACGAGACTCCCCGCCCGCTCAGTGTCAGACTCAAACAGAGGACCCATCAACGTCTGCCAGTGACTCCAAGGCAGAATACCCCTAGTGGCCAAAGCAAACATTAGCTTGTGTGTATTGGTAGGCCCCTACTCGCAGTACCTAGTTATCCTGCTAACATTGAAAATCCCTACTGCCTTCGGGCCTAGCCCGCGCTATATGAAATTGCAAATAAGGTAAACAATACAGACGCACTCCAGCGCAAGGACAGGGCACGCTGGTAACACTCCTACAAGGGTCACCACTCAGGCAGCCGATGCCCCGCTACACTGGCGCTGGAAGAGCGCATGCTGTGTAGTGCAGAGAGTCAGAAGACGCTAGCCTGCGGTTCCCTGAGGAGGCACTGGCTCATAGGTAGATGGGACGGGAGCAGTCGTTGTCTGTGTACTCCGCCCCCCGTACCTACATATCTCCCTGCTAGCTGCGCAAATCATTAGTGGTGGGTAGTGCACAGGCATCCCGCCAAACACAGGCTTCGGCTCTACCCCCACCCTACAAAGCACATTGTAACCTTTTCAATTGATAAAACCCGACTTCCCCGCAGTGCCACCTTTCATCGCTGTAGCTGTAACTTCCAAGACTCGTCACTTATATCACTTTACACTCTCACCATCCGGGTGCCGCACTGACTCACGCTTTGTCTGAGGGTTCGCCCTGCCCGTGAGCCGCTGCACCATGCCAGGCACACGGCCCCTGATCCGCTCTGCCAGAAGGACACCGCAGGCGGCAGAATACCGGGCCAGCAAAGACAATATAATTCCTTACTCTGCAAAAACATAGACTAAAAGTGGCAGTGAAAGGAGGGCAGTGTTTTAAATAATAAACTGTGTTGGGTTCTTATAGAATCCGCAGAGGTTACCAAAATGCCGCCAAACCGGAAATTCCCCTGCCTGTGAAACACGAGGCTTGTCTGAGGCAACTAATTAGTCGGAAAACAAGCAAACCTCATCGCCGGGCACTGGAAAGCCGCCTGCTCCGAAGACAAAGCAACTTGAAATTACCCGCAATGTAGGGCCCGGCCGGGGACCCGACAGGCCACAAGGCAGTGCCCCAAGGCCACACAAGGAACTCACACAATAGTTCGGCCTGACCTGTCCCCGCGCCGGCAATAACCAAGGGATCACCCCTCCTTCCCTGGCCAAGAGACATTGGCGGACACAACCAACGGACCCCTCACCGTGTGTGATTGTCCGACTCGGGCTCAAGAAGTGGGCGCCAGTGCACAACACCACCAGGCGCCCTTGCTAAAGAGGCCCATAAGTTCCCAGTATGTGCCAACCTCAGAAGCCTGCAATCTAAAGCGCTTCTTGACAGTCAGAAGCTGTGTTTCACCCCGGTTGCCGCACTGACTCACGCAGGTTTGACTCGGGGTTTCGAATACTCTGTGGTGCAAATAATATATCTGTGCGCCAAACCAACCGACAACGCCGCTGTTTTCTGGGAGGCCATGGGTACTGCACAGCGCTAAGGAGGAGCACTCTAAGAGAAATTTCCCGCGCGGACACCACACGACTGAAAATCATGCTCTGCCCATGAGCCGCTGCACCGGGCCAGCGAGCCACAGGACAGCTCGATCGCAAGCCACCCAGCATGGGGCTGAAAACCAAGCCAGGCAAAGACAGCGTACTTAAATACTGTGCTCATGTATCCCTAAACGAAGATTTGAAACCTAGGAGCAAAAAGGCGAGAAGTTATCTGCGGTCATCCCCTCCATCAAGGGTAAGGTGGGGCCAGCGGAGGAACGTCTCGGAAGAGAGCACCAGCCCCCGCCGTGGATGCTTTTGCTCATAGGGGCGCCAGATTCTATAAAGTTGGGCCATAAGTGCATAGACCTGCGCCCTCTGCAGCCTTACAAGCACGTGAAAATAAGAGGGGCCGCGTTGCACTTCCAGTGCAAACACTTTGAATATGCAGGCAGCGACTAGGTACCCCCCAATTCGTGCCCTTCCCCTAGGGATGTGGGAGCGAGCCCCGCAAGACCACCGTTCCTCTCGACCCCGACAGAGGCAAACACAAACAGAGGCAGCAAAGGGGTATCACTGGTAATTCTAGGATTCCGTCGAGCACGGAGCAACAACATCAGGCGCTCCACTGCACCCCCTTAACCAATGTCCGTCGACGCCGACCTACACAGTGTAGCCAGGCCCAAGCCGCCAGGCTCTCCTGACCCCCAACCAAAGCGCCAAACAGTCCGAGAACCACTCCAGGGAGGGACAGAGGCCACATGCCGACACTCCCGCTGGGCCCTCCACCATGTGCATCACAAGGGCCGTAGAGGAAACCTGAAGCACGGAGACGTGCCCGGCGCCCACCAGGGTCCCAGGAAAAGAAGGAAGCCAGGACACAAGAGGCACGCTGCGAATCGTCCGCGCCCAAGCACACCGTTCAACTGCACTTCTCTTTGCCTGTGCCAAGACCTTTGTTCACACCACAGCCCTGTGTGTTTGATTCTGTTCCTGATAAGTAGCAGCGCGAGCCGTACAGGAAGGCAGGAGATCATTCAATCCCACCGCAGCTGTGACTGACCCTGCTCCAGCCCCCCAGTGACTCCTGCCGAAGCCAGACACATTCGCAGCGCACACACCCTCTGCAGTATGTTCCCCGCACCATGGCAAGCGCACACCTGCTGCGCACCCGCTGCCCCATGCCAGGGCGCTTGAATCTGTGAAGCCGCAATGGGACACAGCCCCGGGCAGCCGAGGCCTCAACGCCACACTCTCTCCATGCCGCGGCAACGCTAACCTGGGCACAGAGGCTGCCCTTCCCCCAAGGGGACACCACCAGGAGGAGGAGTAACGGGGCCCAGCACCCACCTCAAACACTGACCCCTGCTGCTGAAACAGCACCCCGACCCACCTGGAGTCCGGAGAAACACACCACTCCCGTCCTCTACTCGCGGAGCTAACCCGAGGTGAGCCCCTTTAACCCGGCACCCCCAGTACCGTCGAGTCACATGGTGGGGCTCGTCCAAATCCTACCCGGCACTCAAACAAAACCCGGACCTGTGGTACTGGAGGACCACGTGGGCACGCCCCGGCGTGGAGGCTCTGCGCAAAGGGGCAAATACACACCCGGACTGTGTTAGATTGCCGCCCCCCACCCCGTCAAATTGATCATGATGCGTGTCGGCTTGCCACAACTACACAACCTCCGAGCTACAAGCTCGACATCCCCGCAAGCGAACGAGGCCCGTCCTCACTAGAAAGCGCACCCCCGGAAAGGGGGCACGACTCACCGCACACAGAAGAAGCCGACCAGGGATGTAACCCGCACGACGCCGACGCCAGACCAGAAGGCCACCCCGTGGAACCTCGGCGCTAAAGGGGACCTCAAACAACGAGACGGTTTGCGGTCAAGAGACCGTACAGTGGGCGGGGGAAGGCTTTTGTACCCCTGTCCCCCTCCCACGGCCAGAAGTGACGCGGCCCGCAGACCCCCTGGTCCCTAGCCCAGGGAGCCTAGTCAGCAGACTTCTGTGCCTTCCTGTGGCACTAAGGCGGCCGCCCTGTTGGAGGTTCCCCTACGTGGCCCCCCTGGGCAGCCTTGGCAGAGGGTCTGTGTGGGGGTGATTACATTAACCCCACTCACCAAGAGAGCTGGCCTGCACCTTCCCCTCCCCCCACAGCTCCATCTGTTTCTGTCTGTAACCAGGCAACATCATGTACCGTCATGCACCTAGGAGCACCACACAGCCTTGCCATACTTGCGCTGCCAACCGCCCTGGCTACGGGGTTGGTTGGGAGACAAAGCTCCCCACCCCCCTGACAGGAGGCAAGGCCGAGGTTAGAGCAGACATTGCTAACTCCCCACCCCCCTGACCGGAGGCAAGGCCGAGGTTAGAGGCAGACACTGCTAACTCCCCACCCCCTGACAGGAGGCAAGGCCGAGGTTAGAGCAGACACTGCTAACTCCCCACCCCCCTGACAGGAGGCAAGGCCGAGGTTAGAGGCAGACACTGCTAACTCCCCACCCCCCTGACAGGAGGCAAGGCCGAGGTTAGAGCAGACACTGCTAACTCCCCACCCCCCTGACAGGAGGCAAGGCCGAGGTTAGAGCAGACACTGCTAACTCCCCACCCCCTGACCGGAGGCAAGGCCGAGGTTAGAGCAGACACTGCTAACTCCCCACCCCCCTGACAGGAGGCAAGGCCGAGGTTAGAGCAGACACTGCTAACTCCCCACCCCCCTGACAGGAGGCAAGGCCGAGGTTAGAGCAGTCACTGCTAACTCCCCACCCCCCTGACAGGAGGCAAGGCCGAGGTTAGAGCAGACACTGCTAACTCCCCACCCCCCTGACAGGAGGCAAGGCCGAGGTTAGAGCAGACACTGCTAACTCCCCACCCCCTGACCGGAGGCAAGGCCGAGGTTAGAGCAGACACTGCTAACTCCCCACCCCCTGACCGGAGGCAAGGCCGAGGTTAGAGCAGACACTGCTAACTCCCCACCCCCTGACAGGAGGCAAGGCCGAGGTTAGAGCAGACACTGCTAACTCCCCACCCCCTGACCGGAGGCAAGGCCGAGGTTAGAGCAGACACTGCTAACTCCCCACCCCCTGACCGGAGGCAAGGCCGAGGTTAGAGCAGACACTGCTAACTCCCCCGGAGGCAAGGCCGAGGTTAGAGCAGACACTGCTAACTCCCCACCCTCCTGACCGGAGGCAAGGCCGAGGTTAGAGCAGACACTGCTAACTCCCCACCCCCCTGACCGGAGGCAAGGACTAGGTTAGAGCAGACACTGCTAACTCCCCACCCCCCTGACAGGAGGCAAGGCCGAGGTTAGAGCAGCCACTGCTAACTCCCCACCCCCTGACCGGAGGCAAGGCCGAGGTTAGAGCAGACACTGCTAACTCCCCACCCCCTGACCGGAGGCAAGGCTGAGGTTAGAGCAGACACTGCTAACTCCCCACCCCCCTGACAGGAGGCAAGGCCGAGGTTAGAGCAGCCACTGCTAACTCCCCCGGAGGCAAGGCCGAGGTTAGAGCAGACACTGCTAACTCCCCACCCCCTGACCGGAGGCAACGCCGAGGTTAGAGCAGACTCTGCTAACTCCCCACCCCCCTGACAGGAGGCAAGGCCGAGGTTAGAGCAGACACTGCTACTCCCCACCCCCCTGACAGGAGGCAAGGCCGAGGTTAGAGCAGACACTGCTAACTCCCCACCCCCCTGACCGGAGGCAAGGCCGAGGTTAGAGCAGACACTGCTACTCCCCACCCCCCTGACAGGAGGAAAGGCCGAGGTTAGAGCAGATACTGCTAACTCCCCACCCCCTGACCGGAGGCAAGGCCGAGGTTAGAGCAGACACTGCTAACTCCCCACCCCCTGACCGGAGGCAAGGCCGAGGTTAGAGCAGCCACTGCTAACTCCCCACCCCCTGACCGGAGGCAAGGCCGAGGTTAGAGCAGACACTGCTAACTCCCCACCCCCCTGACAGGAGGCAAGGCCGAGGTTAGAGCAGCCACTGCTAACTCCCCACCCCCCTGGCCGGAGGCAAGGCCGAGGTTAGAGCAGCCACTGCTAACTCCCCACCCCCTGACAGGAGGCAAGGCCGAGGTTAGAGCAGACACTGCTAACTCCCCACCCCCTGACCGGAGGCAAGGCCGAGGTTAGAGCAGACACTGCTAACTCCCCACCCCCTGACCGGGAGGCAAGGCCGAGGTTAGAGCAGACACTGCTAACTCCCCCCCCCCACAGGCCGGGGTTAGAGCAGACACTGCTAACTCCCCACCCCCCTGACCGGAGGCAAGGCCGAGGTTAGAGCAGACACTGCTACTCCCCACCCCCCTGACAGGAGGCAAGGCCGAGGTTAGAGCAGACACTGCTAAAACTCCCCACCCCCTGACCGGAGGCAAGGCCGAGGTTAGAGCAGACACTGCTACTCCCCACCCCCTGACAGGAGGCAAGGCCGAGGTTAGAGCAGATACTGCTAACTCCCCACCCCTGACCGGAGGCAAGGCCGAGGTTAGAGCAGACACTGCTAACTCCCCACCCCCTGACCGGAGGCAAGGCCGAGGTTAGAGCAGACACTGCTAACTCCCCACCCCCTGACAGGAGGCAAGGCCGAGGTTAGAGCAGCCACTGCTAACTCCCCACCCCCTGACCGGAGGCAAGGCCGAGGTTAGTGCAGTGCTCAGGTGTAGCTCGGCTCATGTTATGGCCATTAATGAGGACTGGTGCCCCGCGCTCAAACACTCCAGCAAGCGAAGGGGGGGGGAGGGGGGAGTGGGGTGTCCGTCAGGTGGACAGACATCTTCCCCGCGCTCAAACACTCCAGCAAGCGAAGGGAACACTCCAGCAAGCGAAGGGGGAGTGTCCGTCAGGTGGACTCAAACATCTTGAAACAAAAAACACTTCCTTCCAGATGGATTGGATTTCATTGCTTGCAGTCACTTTGGGGGAAGGAACAGCCAGGGTGTATTTGCCTGCCTGTCCTCCCTTTTATGAGTCCGGCTCAAATTCAGTGGCATTCTTGGACAAAGGAAGGTCGCCTTTCTGGATTAGAATGGAAGAGAGCTCCTCTGTAAGGGGCTCCCGTGTGGGAGGAAGTTGGGGAAGAGACGAAACAAACGGCAGGGCGCAGTCCCTTTCAGCAATTTATTACACCCACATGTCTGACGTGATGGATCTCGAGCCCGGGAGGAAATGTAGAATTCTGCCTGATGCTGGCCAGACATGAACCTAAAAGGGCAAATAAAAGTCACTCGGAAGCCTCTACAGCAGAGGAGGATAAATTGGATGATTGCTGTCTGTGCTTATTATTTGAACAGTTTCTGCCAGTGCCAGGGATGTTGTGTGGGCTGATGTTGGCCTTTGGAATAGCCCATGAATTTTCTATAATGGTGGGGAAATTACATAGCTAGTGTCAATTGCTCCAAAGATTGTGCAGTGACACGAGTATCCTTCAATCATGCCAGCGCCAAATCAGCCTTTCTTCCCAATATCCTGGAGCCATGAAATGGCATGCCCATTAAGGATACTGCCACGCCTCCTGAAAACCCAGTTTATGGCATCCAGGCGTGTCTTCTGAGTACAACACTGTGCGGTGATCGTGTCTCGATGTTATGAGGCAATGGAATGCTTGCTCTTGTTGCAGGGATTCTGCACATACACAGAACTATGCGCAGGAAAACAGGACCTCAGTGAATAGGGGTGTACCAACCTACCACATTAGTACCCAAAATCCCAAACCGACTAGCTATAGTGTCTCATTCACTCTCCTCCAAAGATCACGGAGCTACAAATGATTAGACAACCCAGTACACAACACTCCCGACTCTCTCAGGAATCGCGGGAGCAAGACGTACTCTTTCGCTCACTCACTCGTACTTGTCCACAATAAGAATTGTCAGAGTCACTGAAATAGTTCAAATGTTTATTTTAACTATCGTGCTCTATAATACAGTATACGAGCCACTACCAGCAGCAAAATGCATAAACTCAGCACAGTTAGCATTGTAACAATTCCATAGAATACAAAGGGAGAAGTCATTTTATATAAAGACTGTGGAAATAAGGGCCTATAGGCCTGACCACCCTCCCCTTGACTAGAAGAAGTTTATTTTATAAAAAGGACGATCTCTAGGCTTTGACAGCAGACCCCATACCTTAAAGCCTGGATGTAAGGTTTACATCATAGGAACAGCAGACCTTTTCTCCATGGAATGGCTTTCTCCAAGTGTGTTAAAACAACATGCAACAACGTAATATCAAAGTACAAGTCTTCAGTACTGCAGCTGTGTGTAGCATGTTATTTCTAGGTGCTAGGGACTGACCAGAACAGAATAACAAGGGGCATTGTTTATCGACCTTGCACATCGTGTTCAAACTAAACTCCAGGAAAGGCAGAGAACGCGAAAAGCAACCCGTTCTCATGTGAAAGGCACAAACAAAGTCCTGCAAAAACAAAGTCATGTAGTAGCATGCGCAAAAGCAGCATCATGGCAGCGAAGCTCATGCCAACTTAGCAATATTGATAATGTGCCTAAGAACAATATAACACCCTCCCCTTGGTAAGGTCATAGGACGTAGACCAAATACCAAAGCAGAGTTCAAAAGTCAAGCAGAGGTCAAAGCGTTCGAAAAAATAACCAAATTGGAAAAAATTTGAAATTTTCCCCAAATTTGTTTTCAAGGTTGTCAATAGGGCTTATTGTAGGAGAGCCGCCTCCAGGGTAACAAAGTTATTATGAAGGAGGTGGTAAGTCCATCAAGGTGTGTGAACTGAGGAATATAATTCCCTCCAAAACATCATCCCTATCGTTGGTAAAAAAAGAGGGATGCCATCCAATTAAGTCGAAGGAACAAACGTGCTCCTCGTAATCAGACGCCTCTAAAAGCATGAGTGGGCAACTTGCGTGATATTCGATGAAACTTCGTTGCAGGACGGTCTGCGCAGCCGCACAGACATCCCATTCCGCCAAAACTCCAAGTGAAGCCGCACGCGCCATACAGCCATCCCCAGAACAAGCCTGGTCATGGGCCAGGCCTAAGGGACCCATCAACTGGTCAAAATCCGGGACGTGACGTATTGGAGAGGCATATATCCAGTGCCCAATAGAATGGACATCGCTGACAATAAAAGACTGGTTGCATGCAAGTAAAATAGGCAAAGCGAAAAGTCAATCCATAACTGACGCCAAGCGTGGCTAAGGGCAAGCATCCCAAAACCTGTTGCATGAGATCACGGTACAGCTGTAACTGGCCTGGTCTGTGCAGTACCACAAGATGAGCAGCCATTGCGCAGCAGGAACAGGAGAAGTAGGAGTCCAGCGCCTAACGCCAAAATTAAGGGGAACCCTCCGAAGACGCTGGAAAAAATAGAATGATAAAACCCGGTATTACTCCAAATACAGTCTGAAAAGAAGTCACAAGGCCAGATCCCACACATTTTAAAAAAAATGCGCAAGGCCTGTGGTGTCAGACACATTAAATATTTGGTGTATTAGCTCTCCAAAATGCTGTGGGAGGTTGGTGTTCAGAAGGGACTGTATCTCACTAGAAGTCCTAGCCACCTGTAACTCGAAGGTCTCGCGGGACGAAGTGAGAGCCACCTCTTGTTATAATAACGCTTTGAGCCTGCTCAACTTGTTGAAATCTGTTTTCAAAGTCGGAATGGAAGGCCAAATTGAACTATCTAAACTCCCATGCGGGGGTGGAAAAAGCACATTGCTACAACAAGTTACGCGCTGGGAAACCGTTACTAGATACGGGACTCCTGCCCGTAAACCACAGCAGTCTTGGTTGTTCAAAATAAGATAACTGCCATTTGTAAGCAATGAAAAAGCGGGAATTATTGACGGTACTGGGGTCCCTTTTAAAAAACAGGCCAGATTAGGCGCCGAAACATTACAAGCGCCGTGCAACTTAACGTGTTTGCAAACAAGGGAATGTCCTACTGTGGAATCGCAGTCCTCCCCTGTCAGAAAAACTTCCTTACCCTCCCTCTGACATCTGTAAGTGAAAGGCAGGGACCACAATTCATGTAGAAATGCACTACCCAGTGGTTCGAAACGGCCAATCGGAAAATGTTGCATGCATGATTTAAACTGAAATAGGGAAAAAGAGAGAGAGATAACCCCATGAATTAACCAAACAGCAGAGGCTATTTCTGCTACAGAAAACGGCAAGGGCTCTGATTGTTCAATATGCAATAGTGTATATGCAGCATCTTTCATGGACATAAATCTCTGTTTATCAGTTAGATTAAATGGCAAAAACAAAGCAGTGGCATTCAAATAATCCCAAAGTACTTTTCCCATTTTAACAGTTTGCAGTACATGCAAATTGCATAACAGATCTCAACTGATTTTGACCATGATATAACACAGATACATCACTTTGAACAATATCAATAACAGATGAAACAATATTATCCAATGTATAAATGCGTGAGGAAAGTGTGTTTATGCTAATGTCTACTACGGCAAGGACTTTTTCTAAATTGGCCTGATCAATTTGGCGCACACAAAATGCTGCTTCCATCTGTGAAAGTTTCCAAAATTCATTGTATGCTTCATAGATAAATCTCTTAGACCTAGGATTCCTAGGGCCTAAGATGAAATCAGCCAAATTGATGTCATCCGACAATAGTTTTCACGGATGCCAAGGTGGAATGTTCTAACCATTGTTGGCATAATTTACCCACCGAGTATGTGGTGACCTAATGTGTTAAGTGGTAACGGGGATCAGGTCTAGACTGAATGAGACCAGTGTAACATTATAAAAACGCAATTGGCATGCATTTGTATTTGTTTGCCACACCAGCCTCCCGGAAGAATCAATTTCAGAGACATTGAAAGTCTTATTTCGAAGCAAAGCTTGTAGTGTCGAAATGGTAAAATTTGTGTGGGTGCGCCAATCGTCATATTCCGCTAAGGACGGAATGGATGGAGTATTTAAACTTTTGACAGTGGCCAGGCCAAAACAAGTGGTCTGGTACAACGTATCATTCAAAAATAAAATTTGAGCTGGGATCAGGCATGCGCGATGCAAAGCCTCAGTTCCCTGAACCTGCCAAGGCTTTGTGCCCCAGATTGATTTTAAATCAACTGCCTTTTTCCAGTGATTATAACCCTCTGTAGCCAATTTAGTTCTAAACAAGTTGGCGTAAATCTATTTAGTATGGGTTAACATAAATTTGGATTGTGAAGACGATTGAAGTTTACAAAAATAGGATTCCGGATTAGATATGTCATAATCTGTAAAATATGTGAATTTATCTCTAAGAGTTTTCGAACTCCCTTTTACAGGAGTAGGAGAATGTTCACATTGAGTGTAGTTAAGAACGGGATGTGGGGTGCTAGTTTTGTGCAAAAAATGATGCCCATAATGTTGGTAGCAAAACAGATCCCCATAATTGGCAGTGTTTAAATACAAATCTTCAGCATCAAAAGCAGCATAATATTTCAAATCCGAAAACAATGCATGCACTGCTTGTACATCCCAATCGTCAGAATGTATGTCCCGTGTCACCACATCTCCTAAAGAGACGCGAAACACGTATGGTACCCTAAGTACCTCGGTCGGGACGTGGATTTTGTAGGCTACTTTGTCCCAAACGATGCCATCTGGAACTGGGAACGCCGAAATGTTCACTAGTGTCTGATCACGTTTCATGATATGGGACGATGTGTGAGGGGCCAGAATTCCATCGACCAAGTTTACAGCAGAGCGTTCTGGCAACTAATGACAATTGATGAGCAAAAAGAACACTGTCACAAATCCAATTGACATGAAGAGGAAAATCAGGATAAGCAGCAACCAAATGTAGGTCCATGGAGGGACCAGGTAAGTCTTTTTGAACCAAGAGAAAAATATACTTAATTTAGTCGGTGTGTCTGCCAAACTGGATGTCGAGGAAGACGAGCCGGAAGAGAGGCTGGCATGATCTCCATAGTAGCCACTCGTAGGTTGATCAATCAGAGGTGGAAATGTCGGGTCCGCTTGATGTTCTCCAGGATTGTTCGGCACCTCACTCACGGACTCATTAGGATAATATATATACTCGACATCCATGGTAGAAGATAGAGGTCGGACGGGTGAAAGATCAACAATAGTGTCCATCACTTCCTTAGCCCTACGAGGACCAGTGGAAGATGATGAAGTCATGGATCCAATGAAATCACGTTGTACGAAACTGCAGGTGTGACACTATTCAGAATCGGCCACATGGTGTAACTTGACATTGTCCACTGAAATGTATCTGTTGTCTTTGCGACCAGGCAAAGGTGGTAAAATGACTGTGCGAGTAGCCTCCAGTCCAAGCACTGGAACCGGTGCACAATAAGAGGTACCAAATTCTTTTTTGTTCTCCAGCTTTTCTCGTACCAGATCTCCGATTTTTGGAAGCCAACCGGCAACTAGAATCAGCAGTGCTGCATCAGTGGAAGAGGGTAAATGTTCAGTTGCATAGCTGTCATGTGTCTTTTGTAGATCCTGTAACACAGTAGAATGATTATCTACGTCAAAGGTTGCGGCAGCCGCCACAACGTCTAGACCATCAAGGTCTGGCACAAACATTTTAATGCCAAAGAGCATTTCGTATGGGGTCCGCCCACCCAGAGATCGTCTAGGGAGGTTATTAAGTGCACGTTGAACCCCATACAAGTGGGCCAGCCAGTTCCTGCCAGTACCTAAGACTCTAGCTGTCAAGGATTGCTTTAAGTCACGGTTCATTCGCTCCACAATTGAATTGTCCTCAGGCCTGTATGGAGACGAAAACTGCACCAGCACCCCCATTGACTTCATCGCATCCTTGTACGCCTTAGAGGCGAATGCTGGACCTTGGTCAGAATGGAAGGTGCCACAGGCAAACATCCCGACAAAGACACGCAAATCCCTGATGACATTTTGAGCGTCAGCACTGCGTTGTGGCCAAACCCAAAGGAATCTAGTGCACGAATCAACTGCAACAAATATGTATTTATACGCAGTATCAGAAGAGAGAGGACCGCAGTGATCAAGATAAATACAGCCAAAAGGTTGATTAGAAATACACAGCTGTGTTTGCGGTGGACGCGTGACCCGTAGACGGCTTGATTTGCTGACAAATGTCACAAGAAAGTACATAATTACGGGTCTGTTTATATAAACCACGCCACAAGTAACGTTGCTGTAAAAAAGAGACTGTCGCCGATACACCGTCATGAGCAGACGCCATTCCTTCGTGTGCGGCTTTGATCAAAGTAGGTCTGCGGTCTAAGTTGGGAATCATCCGCTCCCCAACTGAAGGAATCAAAGCATAAGGAACCTGTTCGGGAGTTATATGATAAGAGTATTTCGAAGGGAAACCCTGAGGATAAACAGTTCCCTCCCTCGTTGCAGCTACAGCTGCCAGAATATCATTATCTATTTTAGTCATGGATCTTGTAACTGCTGCTACGGAACACGTGGCTACTGCAGACTTGGCCGCTTCATCAGCCAAAGAATTACCAAAAGCATGTGCTCCCACACGCTGATGGCCAAGAGTATGTATAACATGTATGAGGGGCAGACATTGTTTAAGATCTGCCACTCGAATCCAAAGCATTTTATGCTTGATTGCGCTGCCTTTGGAATCTCGATAGTCATTCCGAGACCAAAAGAACAAGTTGTCATTATAAGACTGGACACAGTAATAAGAATCGCACACTATAAGAGTATTCACATTTGGATCAGCAAACTCGAGAGCAAGTACAAGAGCACGCAGCTCCGCCAATTGTGCTGTACAGTCTCCAAGTGCCTGAGTGTGCACAATGGAAGACTTAAACTCCCCATTAACAATTGAGTCAGCAACAATTGCGCAAGCGGCTGAATAAGCATGTTTGGAACCCATGGCCGGTTGAGCCGAGCCATCGGTGTAAATGATGCATTTGTACTCATGTAAAGGAAGCAGAGACAAGGGAGGAGGATGAACGTGTACATACTGTAAAAACTCCTGTGTCTGAAGAGCGGGATCAAAGAGAAACGTGACATCAGCCGATGTCAAAGAAGTAGCCCATTGTATCCAACGGGGATGTAGTGCTTTCGAGTTAGGTACACTTGCCTTAGTCACGGCTTCCAAAGCAGGGAAGGGCGTGACCATAAGAATGCGTTTGCCTTGCGCCAGTGAGCATTCTTTTAGAATCTCCATCTGTACTGCCGTTAAGATTTCTTTCAACAGTTGAAAAGCGCATTTCAGCAGCAGTGTATAAATGTGATTTGTATGCAATAGGTATTGTGTCTCCCTCATTGAACGTCAAGTAAGTGAAACCCACTGTCCCAGAAACTATACGTATTACCAGGTTTGTGGTGTTGTCACGCGTCAACAAGTAGTTAGTTGCAAGCAAGTCAGTTTGCAAAGAATTCAGAATAGAAGTATGTTCCGGAAGCCAGCTGGCAGAAGAAAAAGTCAGTTGTATCAATGCATAAAGCGGTTTGATATGCTGGGCATAATCGGGAATGTATGTCCTCCCGAAATTTAAAAATCCCAGCAAAGACTGAAGTTTCTTCAGTGTAGAAGGGGGTTGCAATTGTGCACATCTCTCCAAGAAGTGAGGGGCCAAGCCCTCTCCTTCATTAATGAGCTCATAGCCCAAAAAGAGTACCGCCAAATGGGCGATGTGCGATTTTGCAAAATTGAATTTATATCCATAGTCCGCAATGGACAAAATAATCCTGTCGACTCGCACAAGATGCAGCACAAGCTCATCGTCCATCAGATAAATGTCATCTATGTATGAGAACACATCAGGGTCTATGTTGTTCAACAAAGACACAATCCGTGCCGCAAATGCCCCGGGGCTATTCTTATACCCCAAAGGCAATCGTGTACATTTTTTCTGATTCCCGACGGCAGTGAATGCTGTCAAATCACGGCTCTCAGGAGCTAGATTGTGACTATAGAAACCATTAGAAATATCAAGTGTAGTTTTGTATTTCTTACGAACAAGATTGTTCACCAGCGCAGAGCTGTGAGTGTTCTGCACCGCAAAAGTTCGACAATGACTGTTCAAATATCGGTAATCCAATACAATCCGATATGAACCATCCAGTTTTTATACCGTAAAGAGAGGATTATTCATCGGTGATGTACCTGATTCAATCACTCCTTGATACTCCAACTGTGTTAGAATATCACAGACGGAAGCTTTTGCTTCACGTCTGATTGGATATTGCGGTTGTGGCTGAGGCATAGAGCGTAAAGGTATTTCATGAACCGGTGAATCAACATCCCAACCCACCTGATTACGATACACTGCTGGAGCTAGGGCCAGAGCCCACTCAGCTACGAAAGCCTGTGCATGCTCCTCAGGGACATGACGCGAAAAACTCGGAAGTATCACGTCTTCCCCTCTAGAAGCGGCCAACACAAAGGGTGGAGGCCAATCTGCCTCCGCTAACAAAATGTCATACGAGGAGGTTAGATTCTCCCAGAAAACCGCCTTGATTGGACGAGGTATATCACCTTCAATTTGGAAAATTATTTCATAGAGCCTATCCGGGGGGGCAACCCGGGTGTCTGCAGTCTCTACTGTAATGAAGGTATCAGTTGCTGTCGCCTCCAGACAGGGACGCAGAGCCTCCCGCACTATGGTAACCTCCGGTGCGCTGTCGAGCAGAGTCACTGCCCATGTCCAATCCAGGAGTCGCGTTCTCACCGTCTGAGGCATACCTCGCTGTTAGAGCGGCAACTTTCTTCTTCTGAAACGGGGGTCGAAAACGAGGTAGATCCTCTTGTTTTCCTTTGACTTCAAACTGTCGAGGCTGATCTCGTCCCTGTGGCGCAGGTTGACTTTTGCCATGATCTTGGCGTTCCCCTCCTCCGACTTGAGAGCCAGATGTGTCCTGTGAAGAACGAGGAGAACGCTGATCAGGGACCTGAAATCTATCAGGAGACTTAATTTTCACGCGATCGCGCAAGTCATAAGTACGTTCAGAAGACTCAGGTGTCGTGAACCTGCACGTGAACCTTGCTTCTGCTGTTGCTGCCCCTGTTTTTTATTTTTTCAGTTCTTTTTAGGAAAGACCGGACGCCCATCTTTATCAGTCTGGGCTTTTTGTTGTGTTTCCTTTTGTGTTTGCGTTTGTGTAAAAGGCTTAACTCCCAGACTATTGCAGCCTATGGTCTTATAAGCCTTTGCAATAATCTTTGGTAATTTGCGTGGCTTGTCCACATCAGGGACAGCCTCCAAGCGGTTTGCCACTAGAAATCTTACTGCATCTCCCTTGACATTGGCAAGGATCATATCAGCAACCACGTCGAACACCCCCACCAATCTCATCCCCAGATCCACAGCCGCTTCGGCTCCATGTTCATCTTGAACACGCTTAATCACCGAGGGGAGCACGGTCATGGAGGGAGTGCCGAAGCACTGCGAATATACCGCTGCAAACACCTTGCCCTACAATCAGCCAACTCGGGAAGTAAGTCTTTAGGCAAACTAATAGTCAATATCCTGTGTTTTTCCACAGGAGAGGTATTTGGAAAGACAGCCTCCAGTTGTCCAAATTTTTCAGCAAGCCAAAAAGGTAATTTATCCTTATTTTGTGGATGCTTGCCCATTACTGAATTAACCATAAGGGGACTGATGGTCACACCACCAGGTTCCGCAGGTTGCGCAGCAACGCCAGGTGGTCCCACCTGGACGTTGCACGTTATGTACTGTATAAAAGCCCTATGTACGCATATCAAGGAAGTATGCAATACGCGGAGGTCTGCAATCGCAACAGTCAAATAACGTGGGTGTGGGGTATACCCAGCCAAAATGGGCCACGTGGCCCCATCTATTGATAAAGGACCCAAACGGACCAGTGATACTGGGTGAGGAAGGGCGCCATTAAACCAAATTTGGTGTTGCCAAGCTGTAAGCGGAACCTCAAGAGCCCTATAAGGCTGATAAGTGTGAGGAAGGGCCGTGGCAGTGTATTCGTGAAACAAATCATCTGCTCCATCCACCGCCGGAAAGGTGACCCAAGAATAAAACACCTCAAAGTGGTAAGCAGGATTCGCTTCCACCAGGAAAATAAGCGCAGTACCCGCATCAGGCACTCCATATTGAGCCAAATACGCCTTGAGCGGGGCGCGGCTGTGAGCCGGAATATCAACCGCCATCACAACAAACAAAGAATAACAACCTAGAGCGCGGCAGCGCAATAATGGGTTAAGAATAAAGAGAAAAAACCTTTTAAAACTTTAAGCTTTAAAGAACCTATAAAACATCAATATAGGAGGTTACACCGTCACAGCTGTCTCTGGAAACAGAAGTGAGGGGATTGCGGACAAGCACAAACACTACTCAAGCGTGTCGCAGATAAGAACCAGACCAAACATTGGCGGCACCATGTTGCAGGGATTCTGCACATACTCAGAACTATGCGCAGGAAAACAGGACCTCAGTGAATAGGGGTGTACCAACCTACCACATCAGTACCCAAAATCCCAAACCGACTAGTTATAGTGTCTCATTCGTTCTCCTCCAAAGATCACAGAGCTACAAATGATTAGACAACCCAGAACACAACACTCCCGACTCTCTCAGGAATTGCGGGAGCAAGACGTACTCTTTCGCTCACTCACTCGTACTTGTCCACAATGAGAATAGGCAGAGTCACTGAAATAGTTCAAAATGTTTATTTTAACTATTGTGCTCTGCATACATTATGCGTGCCACTACTATCAGCAAAATGCATAAACTCAGCACAGTTAGCATTGTTACAATTCCATAGAATACAAAGGGAGAAGTCATTTTGTAAAGACTGTAGAAATAAGGGCCTATAGGCCTGACCACCCTCCCCTTGACTAAAAGAAGTTTATTTTATAAAAAGGACGATCTCTAGGCTTTGACAGCAGACCCCATACCTTAAAGCCCGGATGTAAGGTTTACATCATAGGAACAGCAGAGCTCTTCTCCATGGAACGGCTTTCTCCAAGTGTGTTAAAAAAACATGCAACAACGTAATATCAAAGCACCAGTCTTCAGTACTGCAGCTGTGTGTAGCATGTTATGTCTAGGTGCTAGGGACTGACCAGAACAGAATAACAAGGGGCATTGTTTATCGACCTTGCACATCGTGTTCAGACTAAACTCCAGGAAAGGCAGAGAACACAAAAAGCAACCCGTTCTCATGTGAAAGGCACAAAGTCCTGCAAAAACAAAGTCATGTAGTAGCGTGCGCAAAAGCAGCATCATACAGCGAAGCTCATGCTAACTTAGCAATGTCGATAATGTGCCTAAGAACCATATAGCACTCTCAGAGTTACACAGCAGTGGTCGCGTTAGAAGCATTCCATGAGTGACAGTTAGTGTGCTCCTTAGGCGGCTACATGGCAGTGGATCATTGTCAAGACTTGAGAAAATAAAGTCACAATTTTGCAACTTACCTTTGGTCTGGTTGTCTGTACACAACATATTTTGGTGACAAGGATGAGATGAATTGGTCAGCTTAGAAAGTAATGGTGTGATTGAATCCATCAAATCCATGTCTGTCACCTTTGGTAGTAGCGTGTAAACGCAATGGTGACATGTGGCTTTGCGTTGACCTAAGGGAGCTTGAACAAAGAATTCTGGGTGGATTCCCATCCCTTACCTAGAATCAGTGATTTGTTAGAAGAATTAGGTGGGGCAGAATGGTTTTCTAAGATTGATCTAGCTTCTGCCTACCACCAGGTGGCGCTAGAGGAATCTTCCAGGCATTATACTGCTTTTAATTCTTCTTTTGACACGTATCAATTCTGTCGGATGCCGTTTGGCTTTGTATCTGCTCACTCTGTCTTTCAACACATCATGCAACAGCTGCTGAGTAGATACGTGGAGTCCATGTTTTTCAGGATGAAGTGTTGGTCTATTCAAAGCATTTGGAGGAGCATGACAAAGTGCTTGGATCAGTTCTGCAGATTTTTGCTGAGAAAGGAGTAGTTGTGAAGAAGGAAAAATGTAAATTTTGGAAGAAACATATTGAATTCATGGGTCACTGTGTCTCTGAGGAGGGTGTTTTCCCAAGGCCTGGGCTTGTTAAGGCAATGGTTGAATGCTCAAACGCCAAAAACAAGGATGAGCTGTGGTCATTCATCGGGCTCTGTGAATTTTATGCCAGGTTAATCCCTGGATATGCTACAAAAATGAAGAATCTAACTAACATGTTGAAGAAAAATGTGCCTTTTGTGTGGGATGACAATTGTCAGGAAACGTTTGACGTGGTGAACTCAGAAATGACTAATGCCTGGGAATTGAGTTCATATGATCCTGGTCTTCCTTGCACAATTACTATAAATGCCAGTATGGGTTAGTTGCTGTGTTTACCCAAAATACTACATAGTGAGAAGTCTCTTTGAGCTATGGATCCAAAGTTCTCTGTGAATCAGAACTGAATTATTCTGTAGTAGAAAAAGAGATATTGGCTTGTTACTTGGCTATTGAAAGTTTAGGACGTGTGTGTGGGGAAAAGGTTTAAGCTCCAGACCAACCATAAACCTCCCATATACATCCTAAGTGGTGAGAAGATTAAATATGCCTGCCGCGTA
Organism: Calotriton arnoldi; assembly: GCA_963921515.1. Taxonomy (NCBI): domain Eukaryota; kingdom Metazoa; phylum Chordata; class Amphibia; order Caudata; family Salamandridae; genus Calotriton; species Calotriton arnoldi. Next base: position 4,035,432 of record CAWUFW010000273.1, on the reverse strand, counting down.
TAGCTCGTCTTATCATCAAACTATTACAGTATGACTTTGATGTTAAGTACATACCGGTTAAAGACAATGTAACAGCCGATTTGTTATCTAGGTTCCCTGTGCAGGAAGTTGAAGAAGGGGATCAAAGAAAAATTTTGGTTGCCTGTGTGAATGTAGCGGAAATCAAAGCTTGCTTAGAGGCTGAATGGAAGAATGCATGTCAAGAAGATTTAAGCAGCGCCTGGATACCCCTGGGGGTGATTAGTGCACTTTACAAGTATTGATTGATTAATTGATTGATTGATTGATTGAAGATTCAGTGATGGTACGGGTCAAAAAATACATAGTAAATGGTTGGCCCAGGGAAAGAAACTTGTGTTCTGAGGTACAGTCTTTCTCTAAGATAACGAGGGAACTTTCTATTGAAGTTGGTGTACTGGTAAGGGGTGACAAGTGTGTCCCGCCTGTGGCCATTCAGTCATGACTGATAAAGGCTGCCCATGAAGGACATTTAGGAGCCACTTAGACAAAAATAAGAGTCACAGCTTTTTACTGGTGGCCTTCAATGGACAAAGATGTTGATGCAGTAGTGAAAGTGTGTGAGGTATACAATAGTGCAGAGAAGGGCTTTAAAGTGATGACTCCTCCATCACAACTGATCCAACTTCCTGATAGACCTTGGGTCAAGTTAAGAATTGATATGGTTGGTTCTTTTAATTTTCTACCCCATAATCAGCACTTTGCTTTTGTACTAATGGACTATCATAGCAAATGGCCAGAGGTACGTTTTGTATCCACACCCACTGCTGGCAATGAAGTAATGTTTCTGAAGGACACTTTTACAAGAGAATATTTCTCTGAGAATATTATTTCAGACAATGCAGTACAATTCTTGAATGCGTAAATGGAAAAGTCTCTGAGAGAATCAGGTGTGAAACATCTCAAGAGTTCTCTCTAACATCCTCAACCCAATGGGTTGGTAGAAAGAATGAATATAGTTGTTGTGTAGTGCATCAAGTGGGCAAAGAACAACAGTTATGATGTTGAATTGGCTGTGAAAAGCATGTTGTGGTTCTATCGTACAACACCACACTCAATTACAAAGGTGTTTCCATTCCTGCTACTTAGAGGAAGATAGCCAACGTCTGTTCGCAACCTGCTTGGTTAGTTAGATCTATGTGGGACAAAGCTAACGTAGATGTAGCTCAAGAAGCCATGTTTAGTAGGGTATGTGAATCTCAAAATAAGCAAAAGGTCACGTATGATCTCAGGAAGTGTACAAAGCTCATTCAATTCAAGTTGGAGATGAGGTACGGATTGAAAAACCCAATTTTGTAAAAAGAAAAGGGGGGATGCCAGCTATGGAGATCTGCCGTCTGTAGAAAAAATATGTGGAAATGCCATAAGAGTTGTAGGTAGTTATTGGTGGAATGTTGGGAAAGTAGTCAAGATAATGGAAAATAACCTTAGAAAAACCCCAAGCCCAGGTTTAGAGGCATTGGATACTTCTCTATATGTCACTATAACCCCAGGGCATCAGAAGAGGCTGGTGCGGAAATTGAGAATCTCTGGAGGTCTACACTGGAGAAGTTTGTACCTTGGAAATACATATGGAGACTGTGTACTGTAAATGGTATTATAGGCTGATACTCTTTTTGGGTATCAAGTGTTTCGGATGTTTGAAGAGAATGTAAATGATATTATAGACAGATATTTTGTTTTGGTATCAAATCCTTCTTATGTTTGGTATCCTTAGATTCATAGTTGAGGATTGGTTTTCTATGTTGTCTCTTTTCATTATTATTTTATACTCTTTCTTTGTATTCATTGTTTTGTTGTGTTTCCCATTATAATGAATTGCTTGTTTTTTTTTTTTTTAAAGTAGATGTTATGTAGTGATCGTGTCTTGATGTTATGAGGCAATAGAATGTTCGCTCTCGGAGCTCCGCAGCGGTGGCCGCATTAGGAGCATTCCACAAGTGACAGTTGGTGTGCTCCTGAGGCGGCTACATGGAGGTGGCTCGTTGTCGAGACTTGAGAAAATAAAGTCACAACCTTACAACTTACCTTTGGAGCTGGTTGTTTGTACACGGCACACTGGTGGCTATTGCTCTGCAGACGCAGTCTGTGGTGTCCAGGCCAGCCTGGAACCCATACTTGGCTGCATTCTGATCACCAAGTATGGTTGGGGCTAGAGAAGCCCTAAGATCCTTCAGGACACCCAGCAAGATGTCGCTGGCCATATCCCATGTGTGCAAGTACCTTCCAGAAGGGAAACAACAGTAATAGATCTGAGTGGCAGACTGGCTGAGGAAACCATTATCTTTCTGAAAGGGTACATTATTTTCGATTCCTTTTCTGGATTACTGGTATGGTAGGAATTTAGATTAACCTTACTTGTTGAAGTTTGAACAACCAGGCTCTCCAGTTTTGGGGGCTTAGTGAGGATGTTGAAATCCCTGGGAGCCGGTGTATGTTACCTAGCCACAGGTCACCTGACTGTCGGGCAATAGCATGGCTTAGGCCGTGTAACCAAGAGGGCATCCGTAACAACTTCATTCAATGATAGCAATGGCTCTGATGGTTGGCCCTGGTTGAAGAATCTCAGTACATTAACTTGTTTTCTCTAAACTGGTCAACTGCAATACTATAGCCTTATAGCCCGCCATAGCGGGCTATACCGGCTATTAAGGCCCGCTCCAGCGTTAAAGGCCCGAGCCGAAGGCGAGGGCCTTTAACAAGGGAGCGGGACTTCAATAGCTGGTATAGCCCAGCTATGAAGGGCTATAAGGCTATTAGAACATTCTGCCACTAGAGGGCAGAATGTTCTAACAAATAAAACAAAGGCTTCAGGGAGCGCGAGGGGATTGAAATCCCCTCAGGCTCCCTGAAGCCTTTGTTCACAGCCACAGCTGTGAACAAAGAAACATTGGAATGTTGGAGCTCCGGGCTTATACCAGCCATTATAAGCCCGGAGCTACGCCATTGTTTTCAATGGAGCTCCCAACATTCCAATGTTCTAATAGTGCCTCAGGTGTTCTCGAACCAGCACTGCAAGTGAAGCGCTTTTGGATCCTCGAGTGGCAAGCCTATCTCTGTTTCAGGCACTGTGTCCAGCTCACTGTCATTCTGTAGGTCTACATACAATCAATCCTCAGTGTGATGAGGGGGAAGCAACCTCTGCCCATCCTCCTCTTCATCATCATTGTCTTGAGGGACATCCGGTACTTCTTGCACTGGATCCAGATGTCAGGAGGGAGGTACTGGCTGGGAATCTGGCTGTGGATCAACCAGTTGCACTTTTTGTGATCTCATGGTCCAATGTCGGTTTGGATTGGGCCGATGTTGGTTTGGGATCAGAGATCGATCGGCATTGGGATCGGATCATCGATCGGAGCCGGTGAACCATTGTCGGTTCCAGTATGGAAGGAAACAGTGTGGACATTGACACTGAGGTAGAAGCAGGGCTTTAAGTGGTAAAAAAAAACTGGGGGTGCTCTAAAAGGGGCGTGGCAAATTTCTTAAAGGGGTGTGGCCTATCCGAGTAGGGGCGTGGTCTAAATCAAGATAACTAGCATTGCGTGCTTAAGAAAATCATGAAGTCGCATCCAGCAAAGGATAATAAAATAGGCAAAAAGGTATATTTATTAAGTATAAGCCATAAAATACCAAACACTTTAAAAAACATGTAAAAATTATTTACATTACTTAGAAATCTATTGCAGGATTTCCCAAAACCCTTGAAGATATTCACTGTGTCTATTTTGCTGGGGTTTCTCACAACAATTTTCTTCAGCAGACCTTCTACCTTTTGCCAGCCAACTCTTTACATACAGCTTTGCGTCAAATGTTTCAAATGGAGGACCATTGAGTTTTACCCATAAGCATGAAGAAATGGTCTCTACAAGAAGAGAGGCCCTTGTTGGACAAGCAATTAAGTTCATTGCGCTGAAACCTCTCTCGCAATCCGCATTACTTGCTGGCAGGGTTTCCATGCAAACTACTAACTTTTTTAATGCTTCAGGGGTTTTCTTTCCACCAAAATCTTTGAAAAGTCTAAAAGCTTGGATAGTATCTCTTGCTGGCAGCTGAAACTCTGAACACAGTTTCTGGATATCTGTTTCACCATAAAGAATGCATTCATCACCAGAAGGCAAGTTGCCTGCATCTAGCACACTGAAGCTGGGTATAAGTTCTTTCTCAGAATCCGGGGCACATCGTTTATTGATATTTACAGACAGACTTTGGTAAAACTGATTTTGATTAAGGGCAACAGAGTTACTTCTACCATGGAAAAGAGGAACATTCTTGAATTTGCCCTCGTCAACTGCTCTCTGAGCCGCAGAAGCAAACTCCCCTGGTGAGTCCTTCATTGCTCTAAATATACGTACTTGACTAACCAAAAGTCTGTGGGCATTAACAATTGTAATGTCCCTCCTCTGTAAGGAGAGTGATAAGTCTTTGAGCTCTTGAAGTGCATCACACATTACCCCCAAATCTCTGATAAAAGAATAGGATGTAAGCTTCTTCAAGAGACCTTCATACTTACTCCGGTCTCTTATGGGTCTGGATGGGTCTTTAGAAGCATTCTCAAAATGTTTGCACAAGGCAGGGAAGCAGTTCCAAACAGCTTTCACAGATCTGTAACTGGATGCTACCCATCTAGTATCAAGCATTTTCCCTATCTTCTGAAGCTGTACACATAGCTCGCTGGCGGCCAGATTTAGCTCTCTCTGGTTTCTTGGTGACATGCTGGATGTGGCATACAATGAGTCCATGAAAATCTTGAAGTGATTGACCCCGGCAACCTCATCAACTGTATCTGCCACAGCAAGTTCTAGTCTGTGAGCCAAACAGTGCCATGTCAGTACAAGATTTGGAAATTCTGATTCCTATGTGTGATTTGACATGTGTGGTTCCACGTTATCACATATGTGTTACTGTAAACGTTATTTATTAGGCGATCAGTGAACAGAAGCAGACACCTGGACTACGAGAAGCAGCAGCTGATCGCGAGCGTGAACGAGTGTCAGTTACTCGTTGGACTCCGCGACCAGCTGCTGCCTCCTTCTTAAACCGCAAGTCTCCAGTTTTTAGCCTTTTGGCTTAAAATAAAAATAAAAAAGGGAAAAGAGTGTTATTACTTCAGTTATAATTATATTTCAGCTAACCTTCTCTGCTTTGCCCCTGCATCCTTATTAGCGCTTAGCACACAAGACTATCAGTAAGCAGGTTCTCCCTATCTATCCTGCTTTTGTACCCCCTTTTGAAAAATTAAAATTAAAATAAAAGAGTTTACCTCTTCCCTGCACCATGTCTGACTCAGAGTCAGATGACGCTTCTGCCCCTACAGCTAATTTAGACAACGAAGCTTTTAAGAAGCTTTTACATAGCTAAATGAGAAGCTGTATGATGGATACCTTAAACAAGGTCTTCTCCTCCAAAAGGTCACTCCCCTCCGAGGAGCTTGAGGTCCCCGAGACCCTTAGTGATGACATTTCTAACGCAAGGGGTAAAAGATCAAAGAAAAGTAAAAACTTAGAACACTTAACCCCTAAGAGCACTATGGGAGGTCCCAGCACCTCACTGAATCTGGGAGGTCTTAGCACCTCAACTGCAAATGGAGGTCCTCGCACCTCGAACTCCCTGGGTGTCCCTCGCGGCACAACATATTCAGGTGTCCTTGGCGGCACAAAATATCCGGATGTCCCTGGCGGCACAAAATATCTGAGTGCTCATGACTTTACGGGAGATAATGAATTCAATGATGACAATTCATCAGACACACCTGATGAATACATTCTTGATTTGGATGAGGACGATGACCACCCTGTTGAACCCCCTTCTTCCTCGAAGGATAGTATCCTCGACCCCTTGGGAGAAGAAATGTTCTCTCCCCTAAACCTTAAACACCCCAGAAGCTCAGAGTGGTGGCCTCAAGACCACGTAGCTAAATTCATAAATAAGTGGCTAAGGTACCCATTAGCAATTGCAAACAAGAGGAGTGATTCAGTTCAGGGAATTCAGAGGTTGGAATCAATAATTACAACAACAAAAACAAAATACCTCTGACACCATCAATTGATTTTTTCTTATACCTCAGTGGTCCTTCTAATTAACCCTGAGCTATATTTATTTATAAATTCATTCTTCATTTTTTAATTATCAAAAATGAGATTCCTGTCACTTTACACATTGAAACATACACCTCTATTTTTTATATATGTACATCAGTGATTTCTATTAAAACAACTAACAAAGACAAATAACATAAACACTTTTTACATAACATATGTGTGTGACTGATGACCACAAAAATCATACAACTCGTGCACAAAACCTAATTATAATAATCCTTGCATTAATATCCAAAAGGTGAGCTTTCATATTTACATAGGTCCTACTACTTTATGAACAATATTGGGACTTTTATTTTATTTTGCACTCAATATACTTTGTTATACAGGTCCTAGAGAGGTCAAAGATTTGTTTACAAACTCTAGTCGCGAGCTTCACTAGTTTAGCTCGAATGCACCTATTATGGGACAAGCTGTTTTTATTCAGTTGCTCTGAACCTCTCTTGGGTGGGGGCCAACGCGTTTCGACCTTCAGTGAGCGGGACCAAGGTGAATATTTCATATGAAGGTCTTCATCAGGGCGAGGCTTTAATCTGATAGGACAAGGGGTGCCAATTAGTACTTGCGCAATGTAGATTCACTTCTACATTCATCTATTGAAGCGTTTCTTTGAGCGTTCTGTTTCGTTTAGCGTGGATTCCGCCTCATGTTCGAGTTTCCTTAGTCTCGTTGCACGGATCAGATCACTGATGTACATATATAAAAAATAGAGGTGTATGTTTCAATGTGTAAAGTGACAGGAATCTCATTTTTGATAATTAAAAAATGAAGAATGAATTTATAAATAAATATAGCTCAGGGTTAATTAGAAGGACCACTGAGGTATAAGAAAAAATCAATTGATGGTGTCAGAGGTATTTTGTTTTTGTTGTTGTAAGGTACCCATTAGAGCGTGATACACGTAATATCCTCAGAGCCGAGTGCTCTAGACCCTCTATTGATAACAAAACATGCCAAACTCCAAACTTGGACCCCGAACTGATAAAGTTCCTTTTTAAACTTGGACGGGACCCAAGAAAAGGCATGGAAAGATCCCTTAAGGGGTGCCAAGATCGTCTCCTCGACGTCCTGGGCCCACTTGCCAGGATTATTGACGCAGCGGAGGATAGCCATATCAATGGCACTCCTCTTAATACCAATTTGATCAGGGGCTGGAGCCAGAGGGCTCTAATTCTACTTGGTAATGCTAATGCTAGCCTAAACGCTGAGAGACGGAGAGTTGTTTTAACTAAGATCAACCCGAAACTCTCCGATATGGCCGACAAGGAGACCTCTCAAAATACCAAAGGCTTACTCTTCGGAGAGGATCTTATAAAATCTCTAGGGAAATACGTCGCTACTTTTACGGCCTTGGACAAGGCCCAACAAAATATGCGCAAGGTTTTCAATACTAACCTTTTTGGCCGGGCCGGAAGAAGGGGCCTCTCTTCTGGCCGATTCAACCAAAGGCCCTTCGCAAGATCACGCGGTTTCGGTAGAGGTTTTCAGCAGTTCAACAACTCACAGTTCTATCCCCAGAGAGGCAGAGGTATGCGCTCCAGAGGGTTCAGATCCCGCGGATCCTCCATCAACAACAACCTACCAAGTGAGTACTCCTCCTCTTCCTACCTCTCCTTCTTTCCCCAAAAGGTGGGAGAGAGACTCAGATTCTTTCTTCAGAATTGGAAACTAATCACACACAATCCTTGGGTTTTAAACACGGTCAAGGGTTTTACAATAGACTTTACAGAAACTCCTACTCAAACCTCTCCCCCGGGAGTCCTTCAACTCCCTCCGGGAACAACAAAAAATAATAGAGGAAGAGATCTCCTCTATGCTCCAAAAAGGAGCAATTACAAAAGTCTCTTTCGAAGAACTCAGGTTCATAAGCACCCTCTTCCTCGTACAAAAAAAGGACAAGGGTTGGAGACCCGTGATAAATTTAAAACATTTAAACAAATTCTTAGTCTACAGACACTTCAAGATGGAAGGTATCCATCTTCTGAGAGATCTTCTTTTGGAGGGGGACTGGTTAGTCAAATTGGACCTAAAGGATGCTTATTTCACCATTCCTATGGCCCAAATCCACCAACCCTTTCTTCAATTCATCTGGAAAAATCGCTTGCATCAATTTCAAGCTCTTCAGTTCGGTCTTTCCTCTGCCCCCTGGTGTTTTACCAAGGTTATGAGAGTAATTGCCTCATACCTAAGGGAAAGGGGCATCCGTTTGATCATCTATCTAGACGACATCCTCATTATGTCTCAGGAACTTTCCCAAATAACTCAAGATCTCAAAACAGTAATGGATCTTTTAGAAAGCCTGGGCTTCATCATCAACAAAGAGAAATCAGTCCTGACCCCCTCCAGATCTCTCAAGTTCCTGGGCTTCACCGTAGATACCTGCAAATGTCTTCTCCTACTCCCTTCCAAGAAGATTGCCAAAATCAGGAAGGAAATACGTCATGTCTTGAAGCAACAAGACTTTCCCCTGAGAATACTAGCCAGACTACTCGGTCTCCTCTCCTCCTCCATTCAAGCGATCTTCCCCGGTCCCTTAAACAATCGGGCCCTCCAAAGGGTGAAAGCGAGAGCTCTACGATCCGGTCTCTGGTACGAAGATCACATTTCCCTAGATCGAGAAGCCCAATTGGAGCTGACTTGGTGGCTCAAGAACCTGGACGCGTGGAACGGCAAAGCGATCTTTGGTTCAAAACCAGAATTTGTCTTAGAATCAGACGCGAGCCTCCATGGCTGGGGAGCTTGCCTTCTCGATCAGAACACGGGTGGTGTCTAGTCTCTGGAAGAATCCTCTCACCATATAAACTACTTGGAACTAACAGCTGGTCTTTATGCCTTGATGAGCTTCAAACACTCTCTCCAGGGCAGGACGGTCCTTTTAAAGATGGACAACATGTCAGCAGTAGCCTACATAAACAGACTGGGCGGCACCAAATCTGCGGATCTCTCGAATTTGGCCCAAAAACTTTGGATGTTCTGTCTAGAACACAAAATCGCTCTGAAAGCAGAATACCTCCCCGGGAAATCAAACATCTCGGCGGATTGGAACTCCAGATTCCTGCTAGATCACAGCGATTGGAAACTCATCGTCTCCGTGCTCAGATCACTGAACAAGATTTGGGGCCCCTTGGAAATAGACCTATTTGCAAGCAGACTAACTTTTTTCCATATTTCAGCTGGATGCCCGACCCCGGTGCTCTAGCAGTGAACGCCTTTCTCCAGTCTTGGAAAGATGTCAGAGCCTACGCCTTTCCCCCCTTTGCCATGATCCAAAGGGTTCTACAGAAAGTGAGACAGGACCAGTCAATCAATCATGTCACTTATAAAGCGCACTATATACCCGCGAGGGTCTCAAGGCGCTGGGGGAAGAGGGGGGTGGTGCTGCTACTGATCGAAGAGCCAGGTCTTGAGGAGTCTTCTGAAGGCCAGTTGGTCTTGGGTCTGTCGGAGGTTGGTGGGGAGGGTGTTCCAGGTCTTGGCGGCGAGGTGGGAGAAGGATCTGCCGCCGGCGGTCGTTTTCCGGATGCGGGGGACTGTGGCGAGGGCGAGGCTGGTCGAGCGGAGCTGGCGGGTGGGGGTGTAGAAGCTGAGTCGTCTGTTGAGGTAGGCTGGTCCGGAGTTGTGGAGTGCTTTGTGTGCGTGGGTGAGGAGCTTGAAGGTTATCCTCTTGTTGACAGGGAGCCAGTGCAGGTCTCTCAGGTGGGGTGTGATGTGGCTGCGTCGGGGGATGTCGAGGATAAGACCAGTGCTCCCTTGTCCTAATAACTCCCTTCTGGCCGTCTCAAGCTTGGTTCCCCACCACTCTGGAGCTGGCATGCGAAGCCCCCTTTCTAATCCCTTCCCTAGAATATCTCCTAACAGACGTAGATGGCGGAAGTCACCCCCTAGTTCTGACAGGGAGTTTGAGCCTTCTTGCTTGGAGAGTGTCAGGAGATCCAATGAAGTCTCAGGACTTTCGTCTACAGCTGCAACTCTCCTCAGAGAGTCCTGGTCTCCAGGCACTCACTACAGATACAACAACATTTGGAGAAGCTGGGTTCGTTGGTGCCTGGAAAGGAACCTGGATTCCCTTAAGGCACCTATTGATGACATAGTTAACTTTCTTGGTGAACAATTTGATAGAGGTCTTAGCTATAGAACGATCAACTGCTATAGGTCTGCTATCTCCGCTGGTCACATCCTCATGAATGGTAAATCTGAAAGAGACACGTTAGTGACAGATTCCTTACCTTAGAATATCCCCAGGCGTCAGGCTGGATCCGGAAAGTTTTTGCATAGCAGTACCCTTGCGCGTCGGTAGGCGGCGTCGTGCGGCTCCGCGTCCGTCGTCGGCGTCGTGATCGCCGGGATGACGTCGCGGGCAGTACTTAGGCGCCGCCCCTGCGCGCTGACGTCAGTTCTTCTTTTTCCGCGCCAGCAAGCGCAGATCCGGGAAGAGCAGTGCCCTAGTCATTTTTTGACTAACTTTTTTCGTGAATTTTTTCATTGTTTTTTCTTCCAATCGACTACAAGGTGTCGTAGGGATGCCCGGGTTTAAACGTTGCGGTGACTGTGCTCGGATGATGTCCATCACAGACCCGCATCGGGAGTGTCTCTTCTGCCTCGGCCGAGGCCACGACACGGAGTCTTGTTCCGACTGCCGGGCCCTCAATCCGAAAGCTTTGCGAGAGCGGTCTCGAAAGCTCCTCGAGGCCCGGCATTCGGCTCCGCGCAAGCCCCGGTCGCGTGAGAGGTCCAGGGGTCGATCGCGGAGTCCACACCGGTCGTCGGCATCGAAGTCTTCTTCGTCCAAACACAAAAAGTCCAAAAAGCATCGTCGCTCTAGGACTTCGCCTCGCCGGTCTCGCGACTCGGCTGAGGCCCCTCCCGGCACCGTCCCCGCCCCCGCGGCCCCGGACATGCCTGAGGAGTCGCACCCGCAATACCCGTCCTTCCCGGGTTCGGGTGCGGATCCGGCCCAAGTACAGGACTTCCTGTCGGCCATGGCCCGTCTCTTCGGGCCTCAAGGTCCCTCCGGTGCGCCTTCGGGCCCCGCGGGCCCTGATGGGGTTGCTCCGGCGTCGCCGACGGCTCCGGCCCCGGCGTCGCCCGTGCCTCCTGCCTCGATCCCGGCTCCGGCCCCGATCCCGGCTCCACAACCCCCATCGACGCCGGTCGACCTAACGACACCTCCGCCGGCGCCGATGTCTCCGGTGCCGTTCTCGACGCCGCCTGGGGCTCCGGGCGGCGTCGTCCCCTAGTTCCTTCCGGCTCCGGACATGGACCCGGACCGACGTCGCTCGACGCCGGTTCCGGCGCCGATGGGACCTTGGGTCCCAAATGTCCCTCCTCCTCCTTATTTTGAACCAGAGGAGGACCAGGAGGACTGGGAAGGGTCTGATGGCCCTCTGACACAACAGTGTCAGTACGATGAGGACTGGACAGAGGGTCTAGGGGATGCCAGTGGTCTAGATACTTCCCCTGACACTGGCATGCTGTCTCCTCCCGTGGCTACGGAGGAGGGAGCCAATTTTGCAACGGTGTTGCGTAGGGCGGCTGGGGCCTTACGTCTCCAACTCCCTACTGTGGCGGTCAAGACTAATATCTTGACAGAGGTGCTTCAGCCGGCAGCCTCCTCTACGGAGACTGTGCTGCCGTTTAACGACGCCCTCACTGACGTTCTTTTGGGCGCCTGGTCCAAGCCCAACACAGGGGCTCCTGTGGATAGGAACGTGTCCCGACGCCATCGCCCCGCTCCGGGCGACCCCCTGTTTCTCTCTGTCCACCCCACTCCTGAGAGCTTGGTTGTCCAAGCCTCCGCTTCCCAAACCGCCTTCCCTACTGCCCCTCCGGATAGGGAATCCAAATGCCTGGATCAATTTGGGAAGAAGGGTTTTTCTTCCTCCAGTGCTGGCTTGCGGTCCATCAACACCGCTTGTCTTTTGGGCCGATATACCCACTCCTTGTGGGATTCGGTGGCGACTGTTTTGCCCCAGTGTTCTGAGGAGGTCCAGACACTGCTTTCCCGCGCCATTGCGGAAGGAAGGGATGCGGCCAAATACACCATACGATGTGGCCTTGATACCGCCGACTCGCTGGGCAGGTCTATTGCAACGACGGTGGCGCTGCGACGCCACGCCTGGCTGAGAACCACTGGTTTTTCAGGGGATGTCCAGAATACTCTCATGGACATGCCCTTTGATGGAGTCGGTCTTTTTGGGTCCAAAGCAGACCATGCGTTGGAGCGCTTTAAGGACTCACGGGCTACTGCCAAGTCCCTGGGCCTTTCTGCTACACGTCCTCCGCTGACTTCTGCTTTTCGCTCCTATCGTGGCCACGGTAGGGGCGCCCCGTCACGTCAGCAGCCTAGCCACCGGCCCGCGCAGCAGGCGTCTTCGCGTGGCCGAGGACGTGGATACCGCCGTGGCGGATCGGGCAACCAGCGTGCGGGTCAGGCCACCACCTCCAACCCGTCCGCGGCCTCCAAGCCCTCCTAGTCCCTCCTTTCAGGTGCACAGCACGCCAGTAGGGGGCAGGGTCCGCCATCACCTTCCCCACTGGCGTACCATCACCTCGGACAGGTGGGACTTGGACATTGTCCGAAGGGGCTACTCCCTCCCTTCGAGACCACCCCCCAGCCATGCCACCTCAATTCCACCGCATGTCAGGGGATCACTTGGTACTTCTGCAGAAGGAAGTCACGGCCCTCTTGGCCAAGAGGGCCATCGAGCATGTTCCGACCCCAGAAGTAGGGCGTGGTTGCTACTCCCACTACTTCCTGGTGCCCAAAAGGACAAGGAGGACATGCGTCCTATCTTGGACCTCCGGAACGTCAATCGCTTCCTCCGGAAGGAGAAGTTCAAGATGCTCACCCTAGCTCAGGTCTTGACTGCCCTCGACCCTGGAGACTGGTTGGTAGCGTTGGACTTGCAGGACGCATATTTCCACATCCCCGTCCTGCCGGCCCACCGGCGTTACCTCCGGTTCACGGTAGGCCCCGAGCATTTTCAGTTCACCGTGCTCCCCTTTGGCCTTACCAGTGCCCCTCGGGTGTTCACGAAAGTGATGGCGGTGGTCGCAGCTCATCTGCGCCGGGCAGGGGTTTCAGTCTTCCCCTACCTCGACGACTGGCTGCTGAAGGCGGGCTCGTCCCACGCAGTCGTCTCCCACCTCCAGACTACGGCCGAACTCCTGCACTCGCTGGGGTTCTCCATCAATGTGCCGAAGTCGCATCTGATTCCTTCTCCACAGCTCCTTTTCATCGGAGCAGTTCTGGACACGACGCAGTTTCGGGCCTATCCTCCCGAACGGCGAGTCCGGGATATTCAGGCTATGATTCCGATCTTTCAGCCTTTATCCTGGGTTTCGGTACGGATGACCCTGAGGCTGCTGGGCCTCATGGCCTCCTGCATCCTGCTGGTCAATCATGCCAGATGGCATATGCGGGCTCTGCAGTGGGACCTGAAGTTCCAGTGGGCGCAGCACCAGGGCAACCTGTCCGATCACGTCCAGATCTCGGAGGGGACTGCAAAACAGTTGCAGTGGTGGCTCTCGAACCGGCAATGGGTCATGGGCAGATCCCTCTCCCTTCCCCAGCCAGAGCACACAGTTGTCACGGACGCGTCCCTTCTGGGATGGGGCGGTCACATGGGAGAGGCGGAGATCAGAGGCCTCTGGTCTCCGAGCGGAGTCCCGGCTCCATATCAACATTCTGGAGCTCCGGGCGATCCGACTTGCACTCAAGGCATTCCTTCCCTCTGTCAAAGGGATGGTAGTGCAGGTGTTCACCGACAACACCACCGCCATGTGGTACTGCAACAAACAGGGCGGGGTGGGGTCGTGGACCCTTTGTCAGGAGGCTCTGCGCCTCTGGACATGGCTGGAACATCAGGGCATGTTCCTGATGGTTCAACACCTGGCAGGTTCCCTGAACGCCAGGGCGGACGAACTCAGCCGCAGGTGCATGATGGATCACGAATGGCGTCTTCACTCGGACGTGGCGCAAGGACTCTTTCTACAGTGGGGAGAGCCTTGGTTAGATCTATTCGCCACCAAAGAGAACGCGCAATGTCATCAGTTCTGCGCATTGGAATTTCCAAGGCGGCACTCGCTCGGCGGCGCTTTTCGTCGCGAGTGGAGTTGCGGTCTGTTGTACGCCTTTCCGCCTCATACCACTTCTACCCAGAGTGTTGAAGAAGATTCGGCACGACCGGGCCCAAGTCAATCTTGTGGCTCCGGACTGGGCTCGAAGAGTTTGGTATCCCGAGCTACTCAATATGAGCGTAGATCCCCGATCCGTCTGCCTCTTCGGGAGGATCTTCTGTCGCAGCAGCAGGGGACGGTCCTCCACCCGAACCTGTCCAGTCTACACCTGCTTGCGTGGAGATTGAGCGGCGGCAGTTGATTCCTTTCGACTTGCCTCCCGAAGTTTGTGATGTGATTCTGGCAGCCAGGCGTCCCTCCACTAAGGTGGTATACGCCTGCAGGTGGAACAAATTTGTGGCATGGTGCACAGCAAAGGCTGTGAATCCCCTCTCTGCCCCTCTTTCTGAGGTTCTTCTGTTCCTCCTTTCACTGGCCCAACAGGGTTCTGCCCTGGGTACCATCAAGGGTTATCTCTGTGCTATCTCAGCCTTCCTCAGGCTCCCTGATCAGCCCTCCCTTTTCAAGACCCTGTTGTTAACAGGTTCTTAAAAGGCATTACTCACCTCTTCCCTCCTGTTCCGTTTGTGATGCCTCAGTGGGACTTGAACTTGGTTCTTACCTTTTTAATGTGCGCTCCCTTTGAGCCTCTACATAACTGTCCTCTTCGTCTTCTGACTCTGAAGACAGCCTTTCTGGTGGCCATCACCTCCGCTCGGCGGGTGAGTGAGCTCCAGGCTCTATCTTGCAAACCTCCCTTTCTGTCTGTTCATCCAGACAAGGTTGTTCTTCGGACGCGTCCGTCCTTCTTGCCAAAGGTGGTTACTGCTTTCCACATTGGGCAGACCATCACTTTGCCCACCTTCTTTCCGCCTCCGCATCCTTACAGAGAGGAAGAGAGGCTCCACCGTCTGGACCCAAAACGTGCGCTCTCCTTCTATATTGACCGCACAAAACACTTCCGGGTGGATGACCAGCTCTTTGTTGGCTACGTGGGCGCCAAAAAAGGTCGGGCGGTGCACAAACGAACCATCTCCCGTTGGGTTACCTTGTGCATCAAGACCTGCTATTCTTTGGCTAAAAAGGAGCCTCCTGTTGGGCTGCGTGCCCATTCCACCAGGGCAACCGCTGCTACCACGGCCTTGGGCCGCGGTGTTCTGCTGCCGGTTATCTGTCAGGCAGCTACGTGGGCCTCGCTGCACACGTTTACAAAGCATTACTGCCTTGACAGTCAGGTCCAGAGGGACGGCTTCTTTGGCCGTTCTGTCCTCCAGGACTTCCTTGTCTGATCTTTGTTCGCAGACCCACCACCGGGGTTGGTATTGCTGGGGTATCTATTCTAAGGTAAGGAATCTGTCACTAACGTGTCTCTTTCAGATGCACAAGTTACTAACTTGTGTAACGATATATCTGTAAGAGACAGTAGTTAGTGACAGATTCCTACCGCCCACCCATCCTCCCCATTCTGCGAACTGATTTCTAGGGTTAAGGACATCCCTTTCAGGGCCCTAGTATTTTTCAGACACCTATGTCAGCTTCTTGCATGGCTCTGCGTTCCTGGCGCGGAAAGTCGTGTACAGAACTGACGTCAGCGCGCAGGGCGGCGCCTAAGTACTGCCCGCGACGTCATCCCGGCGATCACAACGCCGACGACGGACGCGGAGCCGCACGACGCCGCCTACCGACGCGCAAGGGTACTGCTACGCAAAAACTTTCCGGATCCAGCCTGACGCCTGGGGATATTCTAAGGTAAGGAATCTGTCACTAACTACTGTCTCTTACAGATATATCGTTACACAAGTTAGTAACTTGTGCAACAGTAGGTAAAAACACCATTATTTGTAGAGTTATGAAGAGCATTCGTCTAAAAAGACCTCCCAAGCCCAAATACGATTCACTTTGGGACGTTAAGTTAATTTTAGACCTTTTTACTAACTGGCCGGTTAACACTCTCCTAAACAGACAAAACCTTTCAATCAAACTTGCTACTCTTTTATGTCTAATTTCCTATCGAAGAGTCTCCGACGTGAAAGCTTTAGAGGTTTGTAATAGGTCCTATAACATGTTTGGTGTTAAATTCGAGATTTATAGAAGAACAAAGACTATGTCCGATTCAATATTCTACCCTCGCTTTGACTCTTGCCCTAAACTCTGTGTAGTTGATTGCTTGAGAGAGTACGATCGCAGAATGTCTGTTTTTCGCCCCCTGATGTAAACCAATTACTCATTTCCTTTGTTAAACCACATAAAGCTATATCCTCAACCTCCATTGCTAGATGGGTTAAGACTGCCATGAACTTAGCAGGTGTTGATTTAAGAAGATTTCAAGCTCATCCTCTTAGAGGTGCCATGGCCAGCAAATCCCTCTGGTCTGGTGGTAAGTTGGATGACATCCTCAAAGCGGCTGATTGGTCGAATGCTAGCACCTTTGCTCGACATTACTGCAAGCCTATCGAGCATATGTCTGATGTAGTCTTACAAAGCTACCAACATGCATAATGTAGCCTCCGTTCTTGTAATGAAATTGCGATTCTCCTATTACCATGACTAGAGAATCTGGATTTCATTAAAGACACGGAGGCTGACATTATCCCACCCTTCCCACCCTGGGATGTGTTCCTTTTGTATTTATTTGCTCGTCTGTTTACAGTTCTAGCATAATTTGTGATATACAGTACTGCTATTTTCTCTGTTGCTTTTTCTTGCTTTGTATTTCCTCTAGGATTTACTTCTCTCTCTTTTCAGGTAATGCTTCCTAACTTCGAGATGTTTGGATCCATCTTCGCTTCTTCTTCTCTCTTCGCATTTTACGCCTGAGGATCCTCTGGAAGTTCTTTGGACAGTTTTTGAAGCCTATCTATATTTCATGGACTTATTCTTCTCTGTCCTCCACATTTAAAAGAGGCAGATTTATGTTGGCTCATGCCCTTTATGTATTTTCAATGTTCTATTCTGGAACCTTTATTATTGTGATGTATGCAGCTGCTCAGAGACTGCATTAAAAGATAATGCATAATGTCAGCCTCCGTGTCTTTAATGAAATCCAGATTCTCTAGTCATGGTAATAGGAGAATCGCAATTCCTATGTGTGATTTGACATGTGTGGTTCCACGTTATCACATATGTGTTACTGTAAACGTTATTTATTAGGCGATCAGTGAACAGAAGCAGACACCTGGACGGACTAACACACAGAAGGGAATATAATGTAAATGAAACGACCCATGGATGGATAAACTGACTGATGGGTGGACGGTCGGTTGGTTAGAAATAGACATATGATTGAGAAAAAGACGGGCAGGTATGTATCTAGAGAAATCAGACAGGTTTTTGAGGCATAGAGATGACGGGCCGACAGGGGCAGGGCTGCACTGGTAGTGGTAGTGTCACTGCTGCTGGATTCTGTTGTAGACCCTCGTCCCTCGCTTGCTTTAAGGCAGAGCAGGGTCACACTGGTTGCTGGAGAAATCTTGCTGCAGGCCGTAAAAGCAGGGTCGTGCCGGTTCTAACCAGCTGTTGTTGTGCTGATGGCTGGCACGATGACGTAGGTGGCGCTGCATGTTCAAAGAGAAGGGAAATCCAGAGAGAAAGTGTCTCTCTTCAAAGGATTTCCCTTCCTGCTACAATGACGTCACGCCTTAAGCAGTGCGCGCGCATGCTCACCCGAAACATCAAACAAAAACCGGGACGTCTGGTCACCCTGCCTTTGACCTTTGAGGCCCGAAAATAGAGCCCCCTAGAGACCCCTTTCGAGGCCCCCCAAAAAAAACTGGGGGTGCTCAGACCCCCACAGACCCCCCCCACTTAAAGCCCTGGGTAGAAGTCAGTCAGTGCCAGAGACTCCAGGGGCCCGGTAGCGGGAACAGTGGGCTAGTGGAAGTCCAACTGGAGAGGCCACTGCGGCTTTGTGGGGCCACCATCTGCCTCCTGCAGTCTCAGCACGGCTTGAATCCTGTTTTCGATGGAGACCTCGTTCCCTGTCATACTGCGAAATGTTTTGAAGATGGACGAAGTTGAGAGCTGAGCTCCAGATCCTCATCAATGGAGCCAGAAAGAAAGGAAGTGACGTCGATGAGCAGGGTTGGCAGGGACATGCGGCTCCGCTCCACTGCTTCCGGCGAACTACGGAGCCATCACGGAGCCTCATGCTGCCACTTACCGGCGCGCAGGAGCACTGCTGAAGAACTCTCCGGATCCAGTCTGACGCCTCGCGATATTCTAAAGACGAGGAATCTGCACCATTTATGGCATGGCGGATTGGCAGAACTGAAGTGTTTACAAAGAGGCTTCTATGATGGGTGCTAAACATAACTAGACATTTACATAACTCTCTGGCAGTCTCAGGTAGTGAGGTTGGGGATCCTCAAACAACCTAACCTCTACTCTGCCTTCCTGCCAAGGTATGAAGCATACTGATAGGCGGTGTAGAAAGCTACCAGTACTTACTACCAGGGTGCCATTAAAGCTGTTAAGGGATGTAACCAGTACGTCGAAGTGGGGCTGTTATAATTTTAATATGATCGCACCAGGAGGTCTCTGCAGTGCTGCTGTCCCCTTAGGGGGCAGCACTAACAGCTCTCAGCAAGGACAGTAAGAAGGGCTGTTCTTACACTTGTAAGGGCCCACTGCTGGCAGGTCTTAGCCGGCTGTGATGCCTCTAAAGGCCCTGTAGCAGCATTTCTCAATGGAGTAACAACAATGTCTAAGGGGATGGGGTGGGATCCCACCACTTCTAACAAGGAAGCCATTTTTTTAAAGCGAAGGTACCAGGATTGCTGTCATCAGCGCCATGCTTAATTTGGACCTGCACAGTCATTTCTGCAGTGGAAATCATGAATTGTTCCATTACTGTTATTATTTCGGGGCACGATTTCTCGACAGCTGTGAATTATGCAGGAGAAGGTGAGAAAAGTGTACATTTAATGCAAAGCCGTTGGTGCACATCATACTATAACACTTGCGTCACAGATGAAGCAGTGCCTCTGGGCCCAACTGGAGGGAAGGGGCAACTTCATGATGTACCTCCATACAGGCCCATACCATGCTGAGGCACCCACTGAGCCCTCACAGCCTTCAGCTGTGCACAGTAGTGACACGCACCGAGCACTCACAGCCTTCAGCTGTGCATAGTAGTGACACGCACCGAGCACTCACAGCCTTCAGCTGTGCACAGTAGTGACACGCACCGAGCACTCACAGCCTTCAGCCACCGAGCACTCACAGCCTTCAGCTGTGCACAGTAGTGACACGCACCGAGCACTCACAGCCTTCATCTGTGCACAGTAGTGACACACACCAAGCACTCACAGCCTTCAGCTGTGCACAGTAGTGACACGCACCGAGCACTCACAGCCTTCAGCTGTCCACACTAGTGACACGCACCGAGCACTTACAGCCTTCAGCTGTGCACAGTAGTGACACGCACCGAGCACTCACAGCCTTCAGCTGTGCACACTAGTGACACGCACTGAGCCCTCACAGCCTTCATCTAGCTATACTAGTGACACGCACCGAGCACTCACAGCCTTCAGCTGTGCACAGTAGTAACACGCACCGAGCACTCACAGCCTTCATCTGTCTACACTAGTGACACGCACCGAGCACTCACAGCCTTCATCTGTCTACACTAGTGACACGCACCGAGCACTCACAGCCTTCATCTGTGCACAGTAGTGACACACACCGAGCACTCACAGCCTTCAGCTGTGCACAGTAGTGACACACACCGAGCCCTCACAGCCTTCATCTGTCCACACTAGTGACACGCACCGAGCCCTCACAGCCTTCATCTATCTACACTAGTGACACGCACCGAGCACTCACAGCCTTCATCTGTGCACAGTAGTGACACACACCGAGCACTCACAGCCTTCAGCTGTCCACACTAGTGACACGCACCGAGCCCTCACAGCCTTCATCTGTCCACACTAGTGACACGCGCCGACCTCTCACAGCCTTCATCTGTCCACACTAGTGACACGCACCGACCTCTCACAGCCTTCAGCTGTGCACAGTAGTGACACGCACTGAGCACTCACAGCCTTCAGCTGTGCACAGTAGTGACACGCACCGAGCACTCACAGCCTTCAGCTGTCCACACTAGTGACACGCACCGAGCCCTCACAGCCTTCATCTGTCCACACTAGTGACACGCGCCGACCTCTCACAGCCTTCATCTTGTGACACGCACCGACCTCTCACAGCCTTCAGCTGTGCACAGGAGTGACACGCACCGAGCACTCACAGCCTTCAGCTGTGCACAGTAGTGACACGCACCGAGCACTCACAGCCTTCATCTGTGCACAGTAGTGACACACACCGAGCACTCACAGCCTTCAGCTGTGCACAGTAGTGACACGCGCAAAGCACTCACAGCCTTCAGCTGTCCACACTAGTGACACGCACCGAGCACTTACAGCCTTCAGCTGTGCACAGTAGTGACACGCACCGAGCACTCACAGCCTTCATCTCTCCACACTAGTGACACGCACCGCGCCCTCACAGCCTTCATCTAGCTATACTAGTGACACGCACCGAGCACTCACAGCCTTCAGCTGTGCACAGTAGTGACACGCACCGAGCACTCACAGCCTTCAGCTGTGCACAGTAGTGACACGCACCGAGCACTCACAGCCTTCATCTGTCTACACTAGTGACACGCACCGAGCACTCACAGCCTTCATCTGTCTACACTAGTGACACGCACCGAGCACTCACAGCCTTCATCTGTGGACAGTAGTGACACACACCGAGCACTCACAGCCTTCAGCTGTGCACAGTAGTGACACGCACCGAGCCCTCACAGCCTTCATCTGTCCACACTAGTGACACGCACCGAGCCCTCACAGCCTTCATCTATCTACACTAGTGACACGCACCGAGCACTCACAGTCTTCAGCTGTGCACAGTAGTGACACGCACTGAGCACTCACAGCCTTCAGCTGTGCACAGTAGTGACACGCACAGAGCCCTCACAGCCTTCATCTGTCCACACTAGTGACACGCACCGAACCCTCACAGCCTTCATCTATCTACACTAGTGACACACACCGAGCACTCACAGCCTTCAGCTGTGCACAGTAGTGACACGCACCGAGCACTCACAGCCTTCAGCTGTCCACACTAGTGACACACACCGAGCCCTCACAGCCTTCATCTGTCCACACTAGTGACACGCGCCGACCTCTCACAGCCTTCATCTTGACACGCACCGACCTCTCACAGCCTTCAGCTGTGCACAGTAGTGACACGCACCGAGCACTCACAGCCTTCAGCTGTGCACAGTAGTGACACGCACCGAGCACCCACAGCCTTCATCTGTGCACAGTAGTGAGACACACCGAGCACTCACAGCATTCAGCTGTGCACAGTAGTGACAGGCACCGAGCACTCACAGCCTTCAGCTGTCCACACTAGTGACACGCACCGAGCACTTACAGCCTTCAGCTGTGCACAGTAGTGACACGCACCGAGCACTCACAGCCTTAATCTGTCCACACTAGTGACATGCACCGAGCCCTCACAGCCTTCATCTAGCTATACTAGTGACGCACCGAGCACTCACAGCCTTCAGCTGTGCACAGTAGTGACAAGCACCGAGCACTCACAGCCTTCAGCTGTGCACAGTAGTGACATGCACCGAGCACTCACAGCCTTCATCTGTCTACACTAGTGACACACACCGAGCACTCACAGCCTTCATCTGTTTACACTAGTGACACGCACCGAGCACTCACAGCCTTCATCTGTGCACAGTAGTGACACACACGAGCACTCACAGCCTTCAGCTGTGCACAGTAGTGACACGCACCGAGCCCTCACAGCCTTCATCTGTCCACACTAGTGACACGCATCGAGCCCTCACAGCCTTCATCTATCTACACTAGTGACACGCACCGAGCACTCACAGCCTTCATCTGTGCACAATAGTGACACACACCGAGCACTCACAGCCTTCAGCTGTCCACACTAGTGACACGCACCGAGCCCTCACGGCCTTCATCTGTCCAAACTAGTGACACGCGCCGACCTCTCACAGCCTTCATCTGTCCACACTAGTGACACGCATCGACCTCTCACAGCTTTCAGCTGTGCACAGAAGTGACACGCACTGAGCACTCACAGCCTTCAGCTGTGCACAGTAGTGACACGCACCGAGCCCTCACAGCCTTCATCTGTCCACACTAGTGACACGCACCGAGCCCTCACAGCCTTCATCTATCTACACTAGTGACACGCACTGAGCACCCACAGCCTTCAGCTGTGCACAGTAGTGACACGCACCGAGCACTCACAGCCTTCAGCTGTCCACACTAGTGACACGCACCGAGCCCTCACAGCCTTCATCTGTCCACACTAGTGACACGCGCCGACCTCTCACAGCCTTCATCTAGTGACACGCACCGACCTCTCACAGCCTTCAGCTGTGCACAGTAGTGACACGCACCGAGCACTCACAGCCTTCAGCTGTGCACAGTAGTGACACGCACCGAGCACTCACAGCCTTCATCTGTGCACAGTAGTGACACACACCGAGCACTCACAGCCTTCAGCTGTGCACAGTAGTGACACGCACCAAGCACTCACAGCCTTCAGCTGTCCACACTAGTGACACGCACCGACCTCTCACAGCCTTCAGCTGTGCACAGTAGTGACACGCACTGAGCACTCACAGCCTTCAGCTGTGCACAGTAGTGACACGCACCGAGCACTCACAGCCTTCAGCTGTCCACACTAGTGACACGCACCGAGCCCTCACAGCCTTCATCTGTCCACACTAGTGACACGCGCCGACCTCTCACAGCCTTCATCTTGACACGCACCGACCTCTCACAGCCTTCAGCTGTGCACAGGAGTGACACGCACCGAGCACTCACAGCCTTCATCTGTCCACACTAGTGACACGCGCCGACCTCTCACAGCCTTCATCTTGACACGCACCGACCTCTCACAGCCTTCAGCTGTGCACAGGAGTGACACGCACCGAGCACTCACAGCCTTCAGCTGTGCACAGTAGTGACACGCACCGAGCACTCACAGCCTTCATCTGTGCACAGTAGTGACACACACCGAGCACTCACAGCCTTCAGCTGTGCACAGTAGTGACACGCGCCAAGCACTCACAGCCTTCAGCTGTCCACACTAGTGACACGCACCGAGCACTTACAGCCTTCAGCTGTGCACAGTAGTGACACGCACCGAGCACTCACAGCCTTCATCTGTCCACACTAGTGACACGCACCGCGCCCTCACAGCCTTCATCTAGCTACACTAGTGACACGCACCGAGCACTCACAGCCTTCAGCTGTGCACAGTAGTGACACGCACCGAGCACTCACAGCCTTCAGCTGTGCACAGTAGTGACACGCACCGAGCACTCACAGCCTTCATCTGTCTACACTAGTGACACGCACCGAGCACTCACAGCCTTCATCTGTCTACACTAGTGACACGCACCGAGCACTCACAGCCTTCATCTGTGGACAGTAGTGACACACACCGAGCACTCACAGCCTTCAGCTGTGCACAGTAGTGACACGCACCGAGCCCTCACAGCCTTCATCTGTCCACACTAGTGACACGCACTGAGCCCTCACAGCCTTCATCTATCTACACTAGTGACACGCACCGAGCACTCACAGTCTTCAGCTGTGCACAGTAGTGACACGCACTGAGCACTCACAGCCTTCAGCTGTGCACAGTAGTGACACGCACAGAGCCCTCACAGCCTTCATCTGTCCACACTAGTGACACGCACCGAGCCCTCACAGCCTTCATCTATCTACACTAGTGACACACACCGAGCACTCACAGCCTTCAGCTGTGCACAGTAGTGACACGCACCGAGAACTCACAGCCTTCAGCTGTCCACACTAGTGACACACACCGAGCCCTCACAGCCTTCATCTGTCCACACTAGTGACACGCGCCGACCTCTCACAGCCTTCATCTTGACACGCACCGACCTCTCACAGCCTTCAGCTGTGCACAGTAGTGACACGCACCGAGCACTCACAGCCTTCAGCTGTGCACAGTAGTGACACGCACCGAGCACCCACAGCCTTCATCTGTGCACAGTAGTGAGACACACCGAGCACTCACAGCATTCAGCTGTGCACAGTAGTGACAGGCACCGAGCACTCACAGCCTTCAGCTGTCCACACTAGTGACACGCACCGAGCACTTACAGCCTTCAGCTGTGCACAGTAGTGACACGCACCGAGCACTCACAGCCTTAATCTGTCCACACTAGTGACATGCACCGAGCCCTCACAGCCTTCATCTAGCTATACTAGTGACGCACCGAGCACTCACAGCCTTCAGCTGTGCACAGTAGTGACACGCACCGAGCACTCACAGCCTTCAGCTGTGCACAGTAGTGACATGCACCGAGCACTCACAGCCTTCATCTGTCTACACTAGTGACACACACCGAGCACTCACAGCCTTCATCTGTTTACACTAGTGACACGCACCGAGCACTCACAGCCTTCATCTGTGCACAGTAGTGACACACACCGAGCACTCACAGCCTTCAGCTGTGCACAGTAGTGACACGCACCGAGCCCTCACAGCCTTCATCTGTCCACACTAGTGACACGCATCGAGCCCTCACAGCCTTCATCTATCTACACTAGTGACACGCACCGAGCACTCACAGCCTTCATCTGTGCACAGTAGTGACACACACCGAGCACTCACAGCCTTCAGCTGTCCACACTAGTGACACGCACCGAGCCCTCACGGCCTTCATCTGTCCAAACTAGTGACACGCACCGACCTCTCACAGCCTTCATCTGTCCACACTAGTGACACGCACCGACCTCTCACAGCCTTCAGCTGTGCACAGTAGTGACACGCACTGAGCACTCACAGCCTTCAGCTGTGCACAGTAGTGACACGCACCGAGCCCTCACAGCCTTCATCTGTCCACACTAGTGACACGCACCGAGCCCTCACAGCCTTCATCTATCTACACTAGTGACACGCACTGAGCACTCACAGCCTTCAGCTGTGCACAGTAGTGACACGCACCGAGCACTCACAGCCTTCAGCTGTCCACACTAGTGACACGCACCGAGCCCTCACAGCCTTCATCTGTCCACACTAGTGACACGCGCCGACCTCTCACAGCCTTCACTGTCACATAGTGACACGCACCGACCTCTCACAGCCTTCAGCTGTGCACAGTAGTGACACGCACCGAGCACTCACAGCCTTCAGCTGTGCACAGTAGTGACACGCACCGAGCACTCACAGCCTTCATCTGTGCACAGTAGTGACACGCACCGAGCACTCACAGCCTTCAGCTGTGCACAGTAGTGACACGCACCGAGCACTCACAGCCTTCAGCTGTCCACACTAGTGACACGCACCGAGCCTCTCACAGCCTTCAGCTGTGCACAGTAGTGACACGCACCGAGCACTCACAGCCTTCAGCTGTGCACAGTAGTGACACGCACCGAGCACTCACAGCCTTCAGCTGTCCACACTAGTGACACGCACCGAGCCCTCACAGCCTTCATCTGTCCACACTAGTGACACGCGCCGACCTCTCACAGCCTTCAGCTGTGCACACTAGTGACACGCACCGACCTCTCACAGCCTTCAGCTGTGCACAGTAGTGACACGCACCGAGCACTCACAGCCTTCAGCTGTGCACAGTAGTGACACGCACCGAGCACTCACAGCCTTCATCTGTGCACAGTAGTGACACACACCGAGCACTCACAGCCTTCAGCTGTGCACACTAGTGACACGCACCGAGCACTCACAGCCTTCAGCTGTCCACACTAGTGACACGCACCGAGCACTCACAGCCTTCAGCTGTCCACACTAGTGACACGCACCGAGCACTCACAGCCTTCAGCTGTGCACACTAGTGACACGCACCGAGCACTCACAGCCTTCAGCTGTCCACACTAGTGACACGCACCGAGCACTCACAGCCTTCAGCTGTGCACAGTAGTGACACGCACCGAGCACTCACAGCCTTCATCTGTCCACACTAGTGACACGCACCGAGCCCTCACAGCCTTCATCTATCTATACTAGTGACACGCACCGAGCACTCACAGCCTTCAGCTGTGCACAGTAGTGACACGCACCGAGCACTCACAGCCTTCAGCTGTGCACAGTAGTGACACGCACCGAGCACTCACAGCCTTCATCTGTCCACACTAGTGACACGCACCGAGCCCTCACAGCCTTCATCTGTCCACACTAGTGACACGCACCGAGCACTCACAGCCTTCATCTGTGTACAGTAGTGACACGCACCGAGCACTCACAGCCTTCAGCTGTGCACAGTAGTGACACGCACCGAGCACTCACAGCCTTCAGCTGTCCACACTAGTGACACGCACCGAGCCCTCACAGCCTTCATCTGTCCACACTAGTGACACGCACCGAGCCTCTCACAGCCTTCATCTGTCTACACTAGTGACACGCACCGAGCACTCACAGCCTTCAGCTGTGCACAGTAGTGACACGCACCGAGCACTCACAGCCTTCAGCTGTGCACAGTAGTGACACGCACCGAGCCCTCACAGCCTTCATCTGTCCACACTAGTGACACGCACCGAGCCCTCACAGCCTTCATCTATCTACACTAGTGACACGCACCGAGCACTCACAGCCTTCAGCTGTCCACACTAGTGACATGCACCGAGCACTTACAGCCTTCAGCTGTGCACAGTAGTGACACGCACCGAGCACTCACAGCCTTCATCTCTCCACACTAGTGACACGCACCACGCCCTCACAGCCTTCATCTAGCTACACTAGTGACACGCACCGAGCACTCACAGCCTTCAGCTGTGCACAGTAGTGACACGCACCGAGCACTCACAGCCTTCAGCTGTGCACAGTAGTGACACGCACCGAGCACTCACAGCCTTCATCTGTCCACACTAGTGACACGCACCGAGCACTCACAGCCTTCATCTGTCTACACTAGTGACACGCACCGAGCACTCACAGCCTTCATCTGTGCACAGTAGTGACACGCACCGAGCACTCACAGCCTTCAGCTGTGCACAGTAGTGACACGCACCGAGCACTCACAGCCTTCAGCTGTCCACACTAGTGACACGCACCGAGCCCTCACAGCCTTCATCTGTCCACACTAGTGACACGCACCGACCTCTCACAGCCTTCATCTGTCCACACTAGTGACACGCACCGACCTCTCACAGCCTTCAGCTGTGCACAGTAGTGACACGCACCGAGCACTCACAGCCTTCAGCTGTGCACAGTAGTGACACGCACCGAGCCCTCACAGCCTTCATCTGTCCACACTAGTGACACGCACCGAGCCCTCACAGCCTTCATCTGTCTACACTAGTGACACGCACCGAGCACTCACAGCCTTCAGCTGTGCACAGTAGTGACACGCACCGAGCACTCACAGCCTTCAGCTGTCCACACTAGTGACACGCACCGAGCCCTCACAGCCTTCATCTGTCCACACTAGTGACACGCGCCGACCTCTCACAGCCTTCATCTTGACACGCACCGACCTCTCACAGCCTTCAGCTGTGCACAGTAGTGACACGCACCGAGCACTCACAGCCTTCAGCTGTGCACAGTAGTGACACGCACCGAGCACTCACAGCCTTCAGCTGTGCACACTAGTGACACGCACCGAGCACTCACAGCCTTCAGCTGTGCACAGTAGTGACACGCACCGAGCACTCACAGCCTTCAGCTGTCCACACTAGTGACACGCACCGAGCACTCACAGCCTTCAGCTGTGCACAGTAGTGACACGCACCGAGCACTCACAGCCTTCAGCTGTGCACAGTAGTGACACGCACCGAGCACTCACAGCCTTCAGCTGTCCACACTAGTGACACGCACCGAGCTCTCACAGCCTTCATCTGTCCACACTAGTGACACGCGCCGACCTCTCACAGCCTTCATCTTGACACGCACCGACCTCTCACAGCCTTCAGCTGTGCACAGTAGTGACACGCACCGAGCACTCACAGCCTTCAGCTGTGCACAGTAGTGACACGCACCGAGCACTCACAGCCTTCATCTGTGCACAGTAGTGACACGCACCGAGCACTCACAGCCTTCAGCTGTGCACAGTAGTGACACGCACCAAGCACTCACAGCCTTCAGCTGTCCACACTAGTGACACGCACCGAGCACTCACAGCCTTCAGCTGTGCACAGTAGTGACACGCACCGAGCACTCACAGTCTTCAGCTGTGGACAGTAGTGACACGCACTGAGCACTCACAGCCTTCAGCTGTCCACACTAGTGACACGCACCGAGCACTCACAGCCTTCAGCTGTGCACAGTAGTGACACGCACCGAGCACTCACAGCCTTCAGCTGTCCACACTAGTGACACGCACCAAGCCCTCACAGCCTTCATCTAGCTATACTAGTGACACGCACCGAGCACTCACAGCCTTCAGCTGTGCACAGTAGTGACACGCACCGAGCACTCACAGCCTTCAGCTGTGCACAGTAGTGACACGCACCGAGCACTCACAGCCTTCATCTGTCTACACTAGTGACACGCACCGAGCACTCACAGCCTTCATCTGTCTACACTAGTGACACGCACCGAGCACTCACAGCCTTCATCTGTGGACAGTAGTGACACACACCGAGCACTCACAGCCTTCAGCTGTGCACAGTAGTGACACGCACCGAGCCCTCACAGCCTTCATCTGTCCACACTAGTGACACGCACTGAGCCCTCACAGCCTTCATCTATCTACACTAGTGACACGCACCGAGCACTCAC
Source organism: Calotriton arnoldi (assembly GCA_963921515.1). NCBI lineage: Eukaryota > Metazoa > Chordata > Amphibia > Caudata > Salamandridae > Calotriton > Calotriton arnoldi. Next base: position 4,006,435 of record CAWUFW010000273.1, on the reverse strand, counting down.
AGTCTTCAGCTGTGCACAGTAGTGACACGCACTGAGCACTCACAGCCTTCAGCTGTGCACAGTAGTGACACGCACAGAGCCCTCACAGCCTTCATCTGTCCACACTAGTGACACGCACCGAGCCCCTCACAGCCTTCATCTATCTACACTAGTGACACACACCGAGCACTCACAGCCTTCAGCTGTGCACAGTAGTGACACGCACCGAGCACTCACAGCCTTCAGCTGTGCACAGTAGTGACACGCACCGAGCACTCACAGCCTTCATCTGTCCACACTAGTGACACGCACCGAGCACTCACAGCCTTCATCTGTTTACACTAGTGACACGCACCGAGCACTCACAGCCTTCAGCTGTGCACAGTAGTGACACACACCGAGCACTCACAGCCTTCAGCTGTGCACAGTAGTGACACACACCGAGCCCTCACAGCCTTCATCTGTCCACACTAGTGACACGCATCGAGCCCTCACAGCCTTCATCTATCTACACTAGTGACACGCACCGAGCACTCACAGCCTTCATCTGTGCACAATAGTGACACACACCGAGCACTCACAGCCTTCAGCTGTCCACACTAGTGACACGCACCGAGCCGTCACGGCCTTCATCTGTCCAAACTAGTGACACGCGCCGACCTCTCACAGCCTTCATCTGTCCACACTAGTGACACGCACCGACCTCTCACAGCTTTCAGCTGTGCACAGTAGTGACACGCACTGAGCACTCACAGCCTTCAGCTGTGCACAGTAGTGACACGCACCGAGCACTCACAGCCTTCATCTGTCCACACTAGTGACACGCACCGAGCACTCACAGCCTTCAGCTGTGCACAGTAGTGACACGCACCGAGCACTCACAGCCTTAATCTGTCCACACTAGTGACATGCACCGAGCCCTCACAGCCTTCATCTAGCTATACTAGTGACGCACCGAGCACTCACAGCCTTCAGCTGTGCACAGTAGTGACACGCACCGAGCACTCACAGCCTTCAGCTGTGCACAGTAGTGACATGCACCGAGCACTCACAGCCTTCATCTGTCTACACTAGTGACACACACCGAGCACTCACAGCCTTCATCTGTTTACACTAGTGACACGCACCGAGCACTCACAGCCTTCATCTGTGCACAGTAGTGACACACACGAGCACTCACAGCCTTCAGCTGTGCACAGTAGTGACACGCACCGAGCCCTCACAGCCTTCATCTGTCCACACTAGTGACACGCATCGAGCCCTCACAGCCTTCATCTATCTACACTAGTGACACGCACCGAGCACTCACAGCCTTCATCTGTGCACAATAGTGACACACACCGAGCACTCACAGCCTTCATCTGTCCACACTAGTGACACGCACCGAGCCCTCACGGCCTTCATCTGTCCAAACTAGTGACACGCGCCGACCTCTCACAGCCTTCATCTGTCCACACTAGTGACACGCACCGACCTCTCACAGCTTTCAGCTGTGCACAGTAGTGACACGCACTGAGCACTCACAGCCTTCAGCTGTGCACAGTAGTGACACGCACCGAGCCCTCACAGCCTTCATCTGTCCACACTAGTGACACGCACCGAGCCCTCACAGCCTTCATCTATCTACACTAGTGACACGCACTGAGCACTCACAGCCTTCAGCTGTGCACAGTAGTGACACGCACCGAGCCCTCACAGCCTTCATCTGTCCACACTAGTGACACGCACCGAGCCCTCACAGCCTTCATCTATCTACACTAGTGACACGCACCGAGCACTCACAGCCTTCAGCTGTGCACACTAGTGACACGCACCGAGCACTCACAGCCTTCAGCTGTGCATAGTAGTGACACGCACCGAGCACTCACAGCCTTCAGCTGTGCACAGTAGTGACACGCACCGAGAACTCACAGCCTTCAGCTGTGCACAGTAGTGACACGCACCGAGCACTCACAGCCTTCATCTGTGCACTGTAGTGACACGCACCGAGCACTCACAGCCTTCATCTGTCCACACTAGTGACACACACCGAGCACTTACAACCTTCAGCTGTGCAAAGTAGTGACACGCACCGAGCACTCACAGCCTGCAGTTGTGCACAGTAGTGACACGCACCGAGCACTCACAGCCTTCAGCTGTGCACAGTAGTGACACGCACCGAGCACTCACAGCCTTCATCTGTGCACGGTAGTGACACGCACCGAGCTCTCACAGCCTGCAGCTGTGCACAGTAGTGACACGCACCGAGCACTCACAGCCTTCATCTGTGCATGGTAGTGACACGCACCGAGCACTCACAGCCTTCAGCTGTGCACAGTAGTGACACGCACCGAGCACTCACAGCCTTCAGCTGTGCACGGTAGTGACACGCACCGAGCCCTCACAGCCTTCATCTGTCCACACTAGTGACACGTGCCGACCTCTCACAGCCTTCATCTGTCCACACTAGTGACACGCACCGACCTCTCACAGCCTTCAGCTGTGCACAGTAGTGACATGCACCGAGCACTCACAGCCTTCAGCTGTGCACAGTAGTGACACGCACCGAGCCCTCACAGCCTTCATCTATCTATACTAGTGACACGCACCGAGCACTCACAGCCTTCAGCTGTGCACAGTAGTGACACGCACCGAGCACTCACAGCCTTCAGCTGTCCACACTAGTGACACGCACCGAGCCCTCACAGCCTTCCTCTGTCCACACTAGTGACACGCGCCGACCTCTCACAGCCTTCATCTGTCCACACTAGTGACACGCACCGACCTCTCACAGCCTTCATCTGTCCACACTAGTGACACACACCGAGCCCTCACAGACTTCATCTATCTACACTAGTGACACGCACCGAACACTTACAGCCTTCAGCTGTGCACACTAGTGACACGCACCGAGCACTCACAGCCTTCAGCCGTCCACACTAGTGACACGCACCGAGCTCTCACAGCCTTCATCTGTCCACACTAGTGACACGCACCGAGCCCTCACAGCCTTCATCTATCTATACTAGTGACACACACCGAGCATTCACAGCCTTCAGCTGTGCACAGTAGTGACACGCACCGAGCACTCACAGCATTCCGCTGTCCACACTAGTGACACGCACCGAGCCCTCACAGCCTTCATCTGTCCTCACTAGTGACACGCGCCGACCTCTCACAGCCTTCATCTGACCACACTAGTGACACGCACCGACCTCTCACAGCCTTCAGCTGTGCACAGTAGTGACACGCACCGAGCACTCACAGCCTTCAGCTGTGCACAGTAGTGACACACACCGAGCACTCACAGCCTTTAGCTGTCCACACTAGTGACACGCACCAAGCACTTACAGCCTTCAGCTGTGCACAGTAGTGACACGCACCGAGCCCTCACAGCCTTCATCTGTCCACACTAGTGACACACACCGAGCCCTCACAGCCTTCATCTATCTACACTAGTGACATGCACCGAGCACTCACAGCCTTCAGCTGTGCACAGTAGTGACACGCACCGAGCACTCACAGCCTTCAGCTGTCCACACTAGTGACACGCACCGAGCCCTCACAGCCTTCATCTGTCCACACTAGTGACACGCGCCCACCTCTCACAGCCTTCATCTTGACACGCACGACCTCTCACAGCCTTCAGCTGTGCACAGTAGTGACACGCACCGAGCACTCACAGCCTTCAGCTGTGCACAGTAGTGACACGCACCGAGCACTCACAGCCTTCAGCTGTGTATAGTAGTGACACGCACCGAGCACTCACAGCCTTCAGCTGTGCACAGTAGTGACACAAACCGAGCCCTCACAGCCTTCATCTATCTACACTAGTGACACGCACCGAGCACTCACAGCCTTCATCTGTGCACAGTAGTGACACACACCGAGCACTCACAGCCTTCATCTGTCCACACTAGTGACACGCGCCGACCTCTCACAGCCTTCATCTGTCCACACTAGTGACACGCTCCAACCTCTCACAGCCTTCAGCTGTGCACAGTAGTGACACGCACCGAGCACTCACAGCCTTCATCTGTCCACACTAGTGACACACACCGAGCCCTCACAGCCTTCATCTATCTACACTAGTGACACGCACCGAGCACTCACAGCCTTCAGCTGTGCACAGTAGTGACACGCACCGAGCACTCACAGCCTTCAGCTGTGCACAGTAGTGACATGCACCGAGCACTCACAGCCTTCATCTGTCTACACTAGTGACACACACCGAGCACTCACAGCCTTCATCTGTTTACACTAGTGACACGCACCGAGCACTCACAGCCTTCATCTGTGCACAGTAGTGACACACACGAGCACTCACAGCCTTCAGCTGTGCACAGTAGTGACACGCACCGAGCCCTCACAGCCTTCATCTGTCCACACTAGTGACACGCACCGAGCCCTCACAGCCTTCATCTATCTACACTAGTGACACGCACCGAGCACTCACAGCCTTCATCTGTGCACAGTAGTGACACACACCGAGCACTCACAGCCTTCAGCTGTCCACACTAGTGACACGCACCGAGCCCTCACGGCCTTCATCTGTCCACACTAGTGACACGCGCCGACCTCTCACAGCCTTCATCTGTCCACACTAGTGACACGCACCGACCTCTCACAGCCTTCAGCTGTGCACAGTAGTGACACGCACTGAGCACTCACAGCCTTCAGCTGTGCACAGTAGTGACACGCACCGAGCCCTCACAGCCTTCATCTGTCCACACTAGTGACACGCACGGAGCCCTCACAGCCTTCATCTATCTACACTAGTGACACGCACCGAGCACTCACAGCCTTCAGCTGTGCACAGTAGTGACACGCACCGAGCACTCACAGCCTTCATCTGTCCACACTAGTGACATGCACCGAGCCCTCACAGCCTTCATCTAGCTATACTAGTGACACGCACCGAGCACTCACAGCCTTCAGCTGTGCACAGTAGTGACACGCACCGAGCACTCACAGCCTTCAGCTGTGCACAGTAGTGACACGCACCGAGCACTCACAGCCTTCATCTGTCTACACTAGTGACACGCACCGAGCACTCACAGCCTTCATCTGTTTACACTAGTGACACGCACCGAGCACTCACAGCCTTCAGCTGTGCACAGTAGTGACACGCACCGAGCACTCACAGCCTTCAGCTGTGCACAGTAGTGACACGCACCGAGCCCTCACAGCCTTCATCTGTCCACACTAGTGACACGCACCGAGCCCTCACAGCCTTCATCTATCTACACTAGTGACACGCACCGAGCACTCACAGCCTTCAGCTGTGCACACGTAGTGACACGCACCGAGCACTCACAGCCTTCAGCTGTGCACAGTAGTGACACGCACCGAGCACTCACAGCCTTCAGCTGTGCACAGTAGTGACACGCACCGAGCACTCACAGCCTTCAGCTGTGCACAGTAGTGACACGCACCGAGCACTCACAGCCTTCATCTGTGCACAGTAGTGACACGCACCGAGCACTCACAGCCTTCATCTGTCCACACTAGTGACACACACCGAGCACTTACAACCTTCAGCTGTGCAAAGTAGTGACACGCACCGAGCACTCACAGCCTGCAGTTGTGCACAGTAGTGACACGCACCGAGCACTCACAGCCTTCAGCTGTGCACAGTAGTGACACGCACCGAGCACTCACAGCCTTCATCTGTGCACGGTAGTGACACGCACCGAGCTCTCACAGCCTGCAGCTGTGCACAGTAGTGACACGCACCGAGCACTCACAGCCTTCATCTGTGCATGGTAGTGACACGCACCAAGCACTCACAGCCTTCAGCTGTGCACACTAGTGACACGCACAGAGCACTCACAGCCTTCAGCCGTCCACACTAGTGACACGCACCGAGCTCTCACAGCCTTCATCTGTCCACACTAGTGACACGCACCGAGCCCTCACAGCCTTCATCTATCTATACTAGTGACACACACCGAGCATTCACAGCCTTCAGCTGTGCACAGTGGTGACACGCACCGAGCACTCACAGCATTCCGCTGTCCACACTAGTGACACGCACCGAGCCCTCACAGCCTTCATCTGTCCTCACTAGTGAAACGCGCCGACCTCTCACAGCCTTCATCTGACCACACTAGTGACACGCACCGACCTCTCACAGCCTTCAGCTGTGCACAGTAGTGACACGCACCGAGCACTCACAGCCTTCAGCTGTGCACAGTAGTGACACGCACCGAGCACTCACAGCCTTCATCTGTGCACAGTAGTGACACACACCGAGCACTCACAGCCTTTAGCTGTCCACACTAGTGACACGCACCAAGCACTTACAGCGTTCAGCTGTGCACAGTAGTGACACGCACCGAGCACTCACAGCCTTCATCTGTCCACACTAGTGACACACACCGAGCCCTCACAGCCTTCATCTATCTACACTAGTGACATGCACCGAGCACTCACAGCCTTCAGCTGTGCACAGTAGTGACACGCACCGAGCACTCACAGCCTTCAGCTGTCCACACTAGTGACACGCACCGAGCCCTCACAGCCTTCATCTGTCCACACTAGTGACTCGCGCCCACCTCTCACAGCCTTCATCTTGACACGCACGACCTCTCACAGCCTTCAGCTGTGCACAGTAGTGACACGCACCGAGCACTCACAGCCTTCAGCTGTGCACAGTAGTGACACGCACCGAGCACTCACAGCCTTCAACTGTGTATAGTAGTGACACGCACCGAGCACTCACAGCCTTCAGCTGTGCACAGTAGTGACACGCACCGAGCACTCACAGCCTTCAGCTGTGCACAGTAGTGACACGCACCGAGCACTCACAGCCTTCATCTGTGCACAGTAGTGACACACACCGAGCACTCACAGCCTTCAGCTGTGCACAGTAGTGACACGCACCGAGCACTCACAGCCTTTAGCTGTCCACACTAGTGACACGCACCGAGCACTTTCTGCCTTCAGCTGTGCACAGTATTGACACGCACCGAGCACTCACAGCCTTCATCTGTCCACACTAGTGACATGCACCGAGCCCTCACAGCCTTCATCTAGCTATACTAGTGACACACACCGAGCACTCACAGCCTTCAGCTGTGCACATAAGTGACACGCACCGAGCACTCACAGCCTTCAGCTGTGCACAGTAGTGACACGCACCGAGCACTCACAGCCTTCATCTATCTACACTAGTGACACGCACCGAGCACTCACACCCTTCATCTGTCTACACTAGTGACACGCACCGAGCACTCACAACCTTCATCTGTGCATAGTAGTGACACACACCGAGCACTCACAGCCTTCAGCTGTGCACAGTAGTGACACGCACCGAGCCCTCACAGCCTTCATCTGTCCACACTAGTGACACGCATCGAGCCCTCACAGCCTTCATCTACACTAGTGACACGCACCGAGCACTCACAGCCTTCATCTGTGCACAGTAGTGACACACACCGAGCACTCACAGCCTTCAGCTGTCCACACTAGTGACACGCACCGAGCCCTCACAGCCTTCATCTGTCCACACTAGTGACACGCGCCGACCTCTCACAGCCTTCATCTGTCCACACTAGTGACACACACCGACCTCTCACAGCCTTCATCTGTCCACACTAGTGACACACACCGAGCCCTCACAGACTTCATCTATCTACACTAGTGACACGCACCGAACACTCACAGCCTTCAGCTGTGCACACTAGTGACACGCACCGAGCACTCACAGCCTTCAGCCGTCCACACTAGTGACACGCACCGAGCTCTCACAGCCTTCATCTGTCCACACTAGTGACACGCACCGAGCCCCTACAGCCTTCATCTATCTATACTAGTGACACACACCGAGCATTCACAGCCTTCAGCTGTGCAAAGTAGTGACACGCACCGAGCACTCACAGCCTTCCGCTGTCCACACTAGTGACACGCACCGAGCCCTCACAGCCTTCATCTGTCCACACTAGTGACACGCGCCAACCTCTCACAGCCTTCATCTGTCCACACTAGTGACACGCACCGACCTCTCACTGCCTTCAGCTGTGCACAGTAGTGACACGCACCGAGCACTCACAGCCTTCATTTGTCCACACTAGTGACACGCACCGAGCCCTCACAGCCTTCATCTGTCCACACTAGTGACACGCACCGAGCCCTCACAGCCTTCATCTATCTACACTAGTGACACGCAGCGAGCACTCACAGCCTTCAGCTGTGCACAGTAGTGACACGCACCGAGCGCTCACAGCCTTCAGCTGTCCACACTAGTGACACGCACCGAGCCCTCACAGCCTTCATCTGTCCACACTAGTGACACACACCGAGCCCTCACAGCCTTCATCTATCTACACTAGTGACACGCACCGAGCACTCACAGCCTTCAGCTGTGCACAGTAGTGACATGCACGGAGCACTCACAGCCGTCAGCTGTCCACACTAATGACACGCACCGAGCTCTCACAGCCTTCATCTGTCCACACTAGTGACACGCACCGAGCCCTCACAGCCTTCATCTATCTATACTAGTGACACACACCGAGCATTCACAGCCTTCAGCTGTGCAAAGTAGTGACACGCACCGAGCACTCACAGCCTTCCGCTGTCCACCCTAGTGACACGCACCAACCTATCACAGCCTTCATCTGTCCACACTAGTGACACGCACCGACCTCTCACAGCCTTCAGCTGTGCACAGTAGTGACACGCACCGAGCACTCACAGCCTTCATTTGTCCACACTAGTGACACGCACCGAGCCCTCACAGCCTTCATCTGTCCACACTAGTGACCCGCACCGAGCCCTCACAGCCTTCATCTATCTACACTAGTGACACGCAGCGAGCACTCACAGCCTTCAGCTGTGCACAGTAGTGACACGCACCGAGCGCTCACAGCCTTCAGCTGTCCACACTAGTGACACGCACCGAGCCCTCAAAGCCTTCATCTGTCCACACTAGTGACACGCACCGACCTCTCACAGCGTTCATCTGTCCACACTAGTGACACGCACCGACCTCTCACAGCCTTCAGCTGTGCACAGTAGTGACACGCACCGAGCACTCACAGCCTTCAGCTGTGCACAGTAGTGACACGCACCGAGTACTTACAGCCTTCATCTCTCCACACTAGTGACACTCACCGAGCACTCACAGCCTTCATCTGTCCACACTAGTGACACGCACCGAGCACTCACAGCATTCATCTGTGCACAGTAGTGACACGCACCGAGCACTCACAGCCTTCATCTGTCCACACTAGTGACACGCACCGAGCACATACAGCCTTCAGCTGTGCACAGTAGTGACACGCACCGAGCTCTCACAGCCTTCAGCTGTGCACAGTACTGACACGCACCGAGCACTCACAGCCTTCAGCTGTGCACAGTAGTGACACGCACCAAGCACTCACAGCCTTCATCTGTGCACAGTAGTGACACGCACCGAGCTCTCACAGCCTGCAGCTGTGTACAGTAGTGACACGCACCGAGCACTCACAGCCTTCATCTGTGCACAGTAGTGACACGCACCGAGCACTCACAGCCTTCATCTGTGCACAGTAGTAACACACACCGAGCACTCACAGCCTTTAGCTGTCCACACTAGTGACACGCACCGAGCACTCACAGCCTTCATCTGTGCACGGTAGTGACACGCACCGAGCTCTCACAGCCTGCAGCTGTGCACAGTAGTGACACGCACCGAGCACTGACAGTCTTCAGCTGTGCACAGTAGTGACACTCACAGCCTTCAACTGTCCACACTAGTGACACGCACCGAGCACTCACAGCCTTCAACTGTCCACACTAGTGACACGCACCGAGCACTCACAGCCTTCAGCTGTGCACAGTAGTGACACGCACAGAGCACTCACAGCCTTCATCTGTCTACACTAGTGAAACGCACTGAGCTCTCACATCCTTCACCTGTCCAAACTAGTGACACGCACAAGCTCTAACAGCCTTCAGCTGTACACAGTAGTGACACGCACCGAGCTCTGACAGCCTCCAACTGTCCACACTAGTGACACGCATCGAGCTCTGACAGCCTTCATCTGTCCACACTAGTGACACGCATCGAGCTCTGACAGCCTTCATCTGTCCACACTAGTGACACGCACTGAACTCTGACAGCCTTCATCTGTCCACACTAGTGACACGCACCGAGCACTCACAGCCTTCAGCTGTGCACAGTAGTGACACGCACCGAGCACTCACAGCCTTCAGCTGTGCACAGTAGTGACACGCACCAAGCACTCACAGCCTTCATCTGTCCACACTAGTGACACGCACCGAGCACTCACAGCCTTCATCTGTCCACACTAGTGACATGCACCGAGCACTCACAGCCTTCAGCTGTGCACAGTAGTGACATGCACCGAGCACTCACAGCCTTCAGCTGTGCACACTAGTGACACGCACCGAGCACTCACAGCCTTCAGCTGTGCACAGTAGTGACACGCACCGAGCACTCACAACCTTCAGCTGTCCACAGTAGTGACATGCACCGAGCACTCACAGCCTTCAGCTGTGCACAGTAGTGACACGCACCGAGCAGTCACAGCCTTCATCTGTCTACACTAGTGACACGCACCGAGCACTCACAGCCTTCATCTGTCTACACTAGTGACACGCACCGAGCACTCACAGCCTTCATCTGTGGACAGTAGTGACACACACCGAGCACTCACAGCCTTCAGCTGTGCACAGTAGTGACACGCACCGAGCCCTCACAGCCTTCATCTGTCCACACTAGTGGCACGCACTGAGCCCTCACAGCCTTCATCTATCTACACTAGTGACACGCACCGAGCACTCACAGTCTTCAGCTGTGCACAGTAGTGACACGCACTGAGCACTCACAGCCTTCAGCTGTGCACAGTAGTGACACGCACAGAGCCCTCACAGCCTTCATCTGTCCACACTAGTGACATGCACCGAGCCCTCACAGCTTTCATCTATCTACACTAGTGACACACACCGAGCACTCACAGCCTTCAGCTGTGCACAGTAGTGACACGCACCGAGAACTCACAGCCTTCAGCTGTCCACACTAGTGACACACACCGAGCCCTCACAGCCTTCATCTGTCCACACTAGTGACACGCGCCGACCTCTCACAGCCTTCATCTTGACACGCACCGACCTCTCACAGCCTTCAGCTGTGCACAGTAGTGACACGCACCGAGCACTCACAGCCTTCAGCTGTGCACAGTAGTGACACGCACCGAGCACCCACAGCCTTCATCTGTGCACAGTAGTGAGACACACCGAGCACTCACAGCATTCAGCTGTGCACAGTAGTGACAGGCACCGAGCACTCACAGCCTTCAGCTGTCCACACTAGTGACACGCACCGAGCACTTACAGCCTTCAGCTGTGCACAGTAGTGACACGCACCGAGCACTCACAGCCTTAATCTGTCCACACTAGTGACATGCACCGAGCCCTCACAGCCTTCATCTAGCTATACTAGTGACGCACCGAGCACTCACAGCCTTCAGCTGTGCACAGTAGTGACACGCACCGAGCACTCACAGCCTTCAGCTGTGCACAGTAGTGACATGCACCGAGCACTCACAGCCTTCATCTGTCTACACTAGTGACACACACCGAGCACTCACAGTCTTCATCTGTTTACACTAGTGACACGCACCGAGCACTCACAGCCTTCATCTGTGCACAGTAGTGACACACACGAGCACTCACAGCCTTCAGCTGTGCACAGTAGTGACACGCACCGAGCCCTCACAGCCTTCAACTGTCCACACTAGTGACACGCATCGAGCCCTCACAGCCTTCATCTATCTACACTAGTGACACGCACCGAGCACTCACAGCCTTCATCTGTGCACAATAGTGACACACACCGAGCACTCACAGCCTTCAGCTGTCCACACTAGTGACACGCACCGAGCCCTCACAGCCTTCATCTGTCCAAACTAGTGACACGCGCCGACCTCTCACAGCCTTCATCTGTCCACACTAGTGACACGCACCGACCTCTCACAGCTTTCAGCTGTGCACAGTAGTGACACGCACTGAGCACTCACAGCCTTCAGCTGTGCACAGTAGTGACACGCACCGAGCCCTCACAGCCTTCATCTGTCCACACTAGTGACACGCACCGAGCCCTCACAGCCTTCATCTATCTACACTAGTGACACGCACTGAGCACTCACAGCCTTCAGCTGTGCACAGTAGTGACACGCACCGAGCCCTCACAGCCTTCATCTGTCCACACTAGTGACACGCACCGAGCCCTCACAGCCTTCATCTATCTACACTAGTGACACGCACCGAGCACTCACAGCCTTCAGCTGTGCACACTAGTGACACGCACCGAGCACTCACAGCCTTCAGCTGTGCATAGTAGTGACACGCACCGAGCACTCACAGCCTTCAGCTGTGCACAGTAGTGACACGCACCGAGAACTCACAGCCTTCAGCTGTGCACAGTAGTGACACGCACCGAGCACTCACAGCCTTCATCTGTGCACTGTAGTGACACGCACCGAGCACTAACAGCCTTCATCTGTCCACACTAGTGACACACACCGAGCACTTACAACCTTCAGCTGTGCAAAGTAGTGACACGCACCGAGCACTCACAGCCTGCAGTTGTGCACAGTAGTGACATGCACCGAGCACTCACAGCCTTCAGCTGTGCACAGTAGTGACACGCACGAGCACTCACAGCCTTCATCTGTGCACAGTAGTGACACGCACCGAGCTCTCACAGCCTGCAGCTGTGCACAGTAGTGACACGCACCGAGCACTCACAGCCTTCAGCTGTGCACAGTAGTGACACGCACCGAGCACTCACAGCCTTCAGCTGTGCACAGTAGTGACACGCACCGAGCACTCACAGCCTTCATCTGTGCACAGTAGTGACACACACCGAGCACTCACAGCCTTCAGCTGTGCACAGTAGTGACACGCACCGAGCACTCACAGCCTTCATCTGTCCACACTAGTGACTCGCGCCCACCTCTCACAGCCTTCATCTTGACACGCACGACCTCTCACAGCCTTCAGCTGTGCACAGTAGTGACACGCACCGAGCACTCACAGCCTTCAGCTGTGCACAGTAGTGACACGCACCGAGCACTCACAGCCTTCAACTGTGTATAGTAGTGACACGCACCGAGCACTCACAGCCTTCAGCTGTGCACAGTAGTGACACGCACCGAGCACTCACAGCCTTCAGCTGTGCACAGTAGTGACACGCACCGAGCACTCACAGCCTTCATCTGTGCACAGTAGTGACACACACCGAGCACTCACAGCCTTCAGCTGTGCACAGTAGTGACACGCACCGAGCACTCACAGCCTTTAGCTGTCCACACTAGTGACACACACCGAGCACTTTCTGCCTTCAGCTGTGCACAGTATTGACACGCACCGAGCACTCACAGCCTTCATCTGTCCACACTAGTGACATGCACCGAGCCCTCACAGCCTTCATCTAGCTATACTAGTGACACACACCGAGCACTCACAGCCTTCAGCTGTGCACATAAGTGACACGCACCGAGCACTCACAGCCTTCAGCTGTGCACAGTAGTGACACGCACCGAGCACTCACAGCCTTCATCTATCTACACTAGTGACACGCACCGAGCACTCACACCCTTCATCTGTCTACACTAGTGACACGCACCGAGCACTCACAACCTTCATCTGTGCATAGTAGTGACACAAACCGAGCACTCACAGCCTTCAGCTGTGCACAGTAGTGACACGCACCGAGCCCTCACAGCCTTCATCTGTCCACACTAGTGACACGCATCGAGCCCTCACAGCCTTCATCTACACTAGTGACACGCACCGAGCACTCACAGCCTTCATCTGTGCACAGTAGTGACACACACCGAGCACTCACAGCCTTCAGCTGTCCACACTAGTGACACGCACCGAGCCCTCACAGCCTTCATCTGTCCACACTAGTGACACGCGCCGACCTCTCACAGCCTTCATCTGTCCACACTAGTGACACACACCGACCTCTCACAGCCTTCATCTGTCCACACTAGTGACACACACCGAGCCCTCACAGACTTCATCTATCTACACTAGTGACACGCACCGAACACTTACAGCCTTCAGCTGTGCACACTAGTGACACGCACCGAGCACTCACAGCCTTCAGCCGTCCACACTAGTGACACGCACCGAGCTCTCACAGCCTTCATCTGTCCACACTAGTGACACGCACCGAGCCCCTACAGCCTTCATCTATCTATACTAGTGACACACACCGAGCATTCACAGCCTTCAGCTGTGCAAAGTAGTGACACGCACCGAGCACTCACAGCCTTCCGCTGTCCACACTAGTGACACGCACCGAGCCCTCACAGCCTTCATCTGTCCACACTAGTGACACGCGCCAACCTCTCACAGCCTTCATCTGTCCACACTAGTGACACGCACCGACCTCTCACAGCCTTCAGCTGTGCACAGTAGTGACACGCACCGAGCACTCACAGCCTTCATTTGTCCACACTAGTGACACGCACCGAGCCCTCACAGCCTTCATCTGTCCACACTAGTGACACGCACCGAGCCCTCACAGCCTTCATCTATCTACACTAGTGACACGCAGCGAGCACTCACAGCCTTCAGCTGTGCACAGTAGTGACACGCACCGAGCGCTCACAGCCTTCAGCTGTCCACACTAGTGACACGCACCGAGCCCTCACAGCCTTCATCTGTCCACACTAGTGACACACACCGAGCCCTCACAGCCTTCATCTATCTACACTAGTGACACGCACCGAGCACTCACAGCCTTCAGCTGTGCACAGTAGTGACATGCACCGAGCACTCACAGCCGTCAGCTGTCCACACTAATGACACGCACCGAGCTCTCACAGCCTTCATCTGTCCACACTAGTGACACGCACCGAGCCCTCACAGCCTTCATCTATCTATACTAGTGACACACACCGAGCATTCACAGCCTTCAGCTGTGCAAAGTAGTGACACGCACCGTGCACTCAAAGCCTTCCGCTGTCCACCCTAGTGACACGCACCGAGCCCTCACAGCCTTCATCTGTCCACACTAGTGACACGCGCCAACCTATCACAGCCTTCATCTGTCCACACTAGTGACACGCACCGACCTCTCACAGCCTTCAGCTGTGCACAGTAGTGACACGCACCGAGCACTCACAGCCTTCATTTGTCCACACTAGTGACACGCACCGAGCCCTCACAGCCTTCATCTGTCCACACTAGTGACACGCACCGAGCCCTCACAGCCTTCATCTATCTACACTAGTGACACGCAGCGAGCACTCACAGCCTTCAGCTGTGCACAGTAGTGACACGCACCGAGCGCTCACAGCCTTCAGCTGTCCACACTAGTGACACGCACCGAGCCCTCAAAGCCTTCATCTGTCCACACTAGTGACACGCACCGACCTCTCACAGCGATCATCTGTCCACACTAGTGACACGCACCGACCTCTCACAGCCTTCAGCTGTGCACAGTAGTGACACGCACCGAGCACTCACAGCCTTCAGCTGTGCACAGTAGTGACACGCACCGAGTACTTACAGCCTTCATCTCTCCACACTAGTGACACTCACCGAGCACTCACAGCCTTCATCTGTCCACACTAGTGACACGCACCGAGCACTCACAGCATTCATCTGTGCACAGTAGTGACACGCACCGAGCACTCACAGCCTTCATCTGTCCACACTAGTGACACGCACCGAGCACATACAGCCTTCAGCTGTGCACAGTAGTGACACGCACCGAGCTCTCACAGCCTACAGCTGTGCACAGTAGTGACACGCACCGAGCACTCACAGCCTTCAGCTGTGCACAGTAGTGACACGCACCGAGCACCCCCAGCCTTCATCTGTGCACAGTAGTGACACGCACCGAGCACTCACAGCCTTCATCTGTGCACAGTAGTAACACACACCGAGCACTCACAGCCTTTAGCTGTCCACACTAGTGACACGCACCGAGCACTCACAGCCTTCATCTGTGCACGGTAGTGACACGCACCGAGCTCTCACAGCCTGCAGCTGTGCACAGTAGTGACACGCACCGAGCACTGACAGTCTTCAGCTGTGCACAGTAGTGACACTCACAGCCTTCAACTGTCCACACTAGTGACACGCATCGAGCTCTGACAGCCTTCATCTGTCCACACTAGTGACACGCATCGAGCTCTGACAGCCTTCATCTGTCCACACTAGTGACACGCACTGAACTCTGACAGCCTTCATCTGTCCACACTAGTGACACGCACCGAGCACTCACAGCCTTCAGCTGTGCACAGTAGTGACACGCACCGAGCACTCACAGCCTTCAGCTGTGCACAGTAGTGACACGCACCAAGCACTCACAGCCTTCATCTGTCCACACTAGTGACACGCACCGAGCACTCACAGCCTTCATCTGTCCACACTAGTGACATGCACCGAGCACTCACAGCCTTCAGCTGTGCACAGTAGTGACATGCACCGAGCACTCACAGCCTTCAGCTGTGCACACTAGTGACACGCACCGAGCACTCACAGCCTTCAGCTGTGCACAGTAGTGACACGCACCGAGCACTCACAACCTTCAGCTGTGCACAGTAGTGACATGCACCGAGAACTCACAGCCTTCAGCTGTGCACAGTAGTGACACGCACCGAGCAGTCACAGCCTTCATCTGTCTACACTAGTGACACGCACAGAGCACTCACAGCCTTCATCTGTCTACACTAGTGACACGCACCGAGCACTCACAGCCTTCATCTGTGGACAGTAGTGACACACACCGAGCACTCACAGCCTTCAGCTGTGCACAGTAGTGACACGCACCGAGCCCTCACAGCCTTCATCTGTCCACACTAGTGGCACGCACTGAGCCCTCACAGCCTTCATCTATCTACACTAGTGACACGCACCGAGCACTCACAGTCTTCAGCTGTGCACAGTAGTGACACGCACTGAGCACTCACAGCCTTCAGCTGTGCACAGTAGTGACACGCACAGAGCCCTCACAGCCTTCATCTGTCCACACTAGTGACATGCACCGAGCCCTCACAGCTTTCATCTATCTACACTAGTGACACACACCGAGCACTCACAGCCTTCAGCTGTGCACAGTAGTGACACGCACCGAGAACTCACAGCCTTCAGCTGTCCACACTAGTGACACACACCGAGCCCTCACAGCCTTCATCTGTCCACACTAGTGACACGCGCCGACCTCTCACAGCCTTCATCTTGACACGCACCGACCTCTCACAGCCTTCAGCTGTGCACAGTAGTGACACGCACCGAGCACTCACAGCCTTCAGCTGTGCACAGTAGTGACACGCACCGAGCACCCACAGCCTTCATCTGTGCACAGTAGTGAGACACACCGAGCACTCACAGCATTCAGCTGTGCACAGTAGTGACAGGCACCGAGCACTCACAGCCTTCAGCTGTGCACAGTAGTGACACGCACCGAGCACTCACAGCCTTCAGCTGTGCACAGTAGTGACATGCACCGAGCACTCACAGCCTTCATCTGTCTACACTAGTGACACACACCGAGCACTCACAGTCTTCATCTGTTTACACTAGTGACACGCACCGAGCACTCACAGCCTTCATCTGTGCACAGTAGTGACACACACCGAGCACTCACAGCCTTCAGCTGTGCACAGTAGTGACACGCACCGAGCCCTCACAGCCTTCATCTGTCCACACTAGTGACACGCATCGAGCCCTCACAGCCTTCATCTATCTACACTAGTGACACGCACCGAGCACTCACAGCCTTCATCTGTGCACAATAGTGACACACACCGAGCACTCACAGCCTTCAGCTGTCCACACTAGTGATACGCACCGAGCCCTCACGGCCTTCATCTGTCCAAACTAGTGACACGCGCCGACCTCTCACAGCTTTCAGCTGTGCACAGTAGTAACACGCACTGAGCACTCACAGCCTTCAGCTGTGCACAGTAGTGACACGCACCGAGCCCTCACAGCCTTCATCTGTCCACACTAGTGACACGCACCGAGCCCTCACAGCCTTCATCTATCTACACTAGTGACACGCACTGAGCACTCACAGCCTTCAGCTGTGCACAGTAGTGACACGCACCGAGCCCTCACAGCCTTCATCTGTCCACACTAGTGACACGCACCGAGCCCTCACAGCCTTCATCTATCTACACTAGTGACACGCACCGAGCACTCACAGCCTTCAGCTGTGCACACTAGTGACACGCACCGAGCACTCACAGCCTTCAGCTGTGCATAGTAGTGACACGCACCGAGCACTCACAGCCTTCAGCTGTGCACAGTAGTGACACGCACCGAGAACTCACAGCCTTCAGCTGTGCACAGTAGTGACACGCACCGAGCACTCACAGCCTTCATCTGTGCACTGTAGTGACACGCACCGAGCACTAACAGCCTTCATCTGTCCACACTAGTGACACACACCGAGCACTTACAACCTTCAGCTGTGCAAAGTAGTGACACGCACCGAGCACTCACAGCCTGCAGTTGTGCACAGTAGTGACATGCACCGAGCACTCACAGCCTTCAGCTGTGCACAGTAGTGACACGCACGAGCACTCACAGCCTTCATCTGTGCACAGTAGTGACACGCACCGAGCTCTCACAGCCTGCAGCTGTGCACAGTAGTGACACGCACCGAGCACTCACAGCCTTCATCTGTGCATGGTAGTGACACGCACCGAGCACTCACAGCCTTCAGCTGTGCACAGTAGTGACACGCACCGAGCAATCACAGCCTTCAGCTGTGCACGGTAGTGACACGCACCGAGCCCTCACAGCCTTCATCTGTCCACACTAGTGACACGTGCCGACCTCTCACAGCCTTCATCTGTCCACACTAGTGACACGCACCGACCTCTCACAGCCTTCAGCTGTGCACGGTAGTGACACGCACCGAGCACTCACAGCCTTCAGCTGTGCACAGTAGTGACACGCACCGAGCCCTCACAGCCTTCATCTGTCCACACTAGTGACACGCATCGAGCCCTCACAGCCTTCATCTATCTACACTAGTGACACACACCGAGCACTCACAGCCTTCATCTGTGCACAATAGTGACACACACCGAGCACTCACAGCCTTCAGCTGTCCACACTAGTGACACGCACCGAGCCCTCACGGCCTTCATCTGTCCAAACTAGTGGCACGCGCCGACCTCTCACAGCCTTCATCTGTCCACACTAGTGACACGCACCGACCTCTCACAGCTTTCAGCTGTGCACAGAAGTGACACGCACTGAGCACTCACAGCCTTCAGCTGTGCACAGTAGTGACACGCACCGAGCCCTCACAGCCTTCATCTGTCCACACTAGTGACACGCACCGAGCCCTCACAGCCTTCATCTATCTACACTAGTGACACGCACTGAGCACCCACAGCCTTCAGCTGTGCACAGTAGTGACTCGCACCGAGCCCTCACAGCCTTCATCTGTCCACACTAGTGACACGCACTGAGCCCTCACAGCCTTCATCTATCTACACTAGTGACACGCACCGAGCACTCACAGCCTTCAGCTGTGCACACTAGTGACACGCACCAAGCACTCACAGCCTTCAGCTGTGCATAGTAGTGACATGCACCGAGCACTCACAGCCTTCAGCTGTGCACAGTAGTGACACGCACCGAGCCCTCACAGCCTTCATCTGTCCACACTAGTGACACGCACCGAGCCCTCACAGCCTTCATCTATCTACACTAGTGACACGCACCGAGCACTCACAGCCTTCATCTGTGCACAGTAGTGACACACACCGAGCACTCACAGCCTTCAGCTGTCCACACTAGTGACACGCACCGAGCCCTCACAGCCTTCATCTGTCCACACTAGTGACACGCGCCGACCTCTCACAGCCTTCATCTGTCCACACTAGTGACACGCACCGACCTCTCACAGCCTTCAGCTGTGCACAGTAGTGACACGCACTGAGCACTCACAGCCTTCAGCTGTGCACAGTAGTGACACGCACCGAGCACTCACAGCCTTCAGCTGTCCACACTAGTGACACGCACCGAGCCCTCACAGCCTTCATCTGTCCACACTAGTGACACGCGCCGACCTCTCACAGCCTTCATCTTGACACGCACCGACCTCTCACAGCCTTCAGCTGTGCACAGGAGTGACACGCACCGAGCACTCACAGCCTTCAGCTGTGCACAGTAGTGACACGCACCGACCACTCACAGCCTTCATCTGTGCACAGTAGTGACACACACCGAGCACTCACAGCCTTCAGCTGTGCACAGTAGTGACACGCACCAAGCACTCACAGCCTTCAGCTGTCCACACTAGTGACACGCACCGAGCACTTACAGCCTTCCGCTGTGCACAGTAGTGACACGCACCGAGCACTCACAGCCTTCAGCTGTGCACAGTAGTGACACACACTGAGCACTCACAGCCTTCAGCTGTCCACACTAGTGACACGCACCGAGCACTTACAGCCTTCAGCTGTGCACAGTAGTGACACGCACCGAGCACTGACAGCCTTCATCTCTCCACACTAGTGACACGCACCACGCCCTCACAGCCTTCATCTAGCTATACTAGTGACACGCACCGAGCACTCACAGCCTTCAGCTGTGCACAGTAGTGACACGCACCGAGCA
Organism: Calotriton arnoldi; assembly: GCA_963921515.1. Classification (NCBI taxonomy): domain Eukaryota; kingdom Metazoa; phylum Chordata; class Amphibia; order Caudata; family Salamandridae; genus Calotriton; species Calotriton arnoldi. The sequence continues at coordinate 3,985,864 of CAWUFW010000273.1, read as the reverse complement.
CTCACAGCCTTC